>OX104026.1:41128728-42385420 GCA_944470205.2 Schistosoma margrebowiei | reverse complement strand
ATAGTCCTTCTGATTACACAAAGACAAATTCACAAATTTTGTTTATTTTCATGGTTTGCATTGAACTTTAAACAATTTTCCATGTCAATGAATGAAATGAAAAGAATATTGTTACGTGACTATTTATTTATTCATATTTAAACTTACTAAGATGATTAAACATCTAACTAAATCCAATCAACATCAACAAATTATCAGTATAGGGATTGTGGAGATTATTAAGTTTTTGATTAAGATTATGAATCGATTGATGTTAGACCATCTTTGGAAACCTGGAAGCACTAGACGGCCGTTTCGTTCTATTGCAGGACTCTTCAGCAGTGCGCATCCATGATCCTGCTCGCGACATTCAAACACAGAGTCTTGAGTCTCGTGTGTGAACGCTTAAGCTACTGAACCACTAAGCTGGCCGTCATCCAACGGTGTTAACTTCTAACCTTAAACAATCCACAAAAATGCGCGACCATCTTCCATTGTACTGAGGTAGATACCTGTCTCTACCCGACACAGATTAGCTCCACTGGTCACTCCTAATTCTAATTATCATCAAACTATAACAACAAAGGTGTTGTGTTGTATAAATGGTATAAACAGGAAAGTTTAAACAAAACAAAATGGATTTCAAGTAGCTAGTACTTTTGAGAAATTATTATTATCATTAAAGAACATATTCTGAAAAGTTTAAAGTCAAATGGATTAAAAGAATTCAGTAATGCTATTGCAAGACATCTCCTTGACAAAGGATATGAAGTCGTTATACTGAAGTCTTTCAAGGTGATTAACAATCAATCAAACTGCAACTTTTTGAAATTTGCCGATGGGGTAGTGATGAAATTTATGCACCCAAAACGAAACAATAGTAGAACTTTCTTTGCTCTGGTAACATCACATCCCCTTTTTATTGCACCATTCATTATCTCTTTTTCAAGTTTTGCTTACATTTTAGTGTCAGTTACTACGCTAAGCTCATATAAATTATTCTAGCTTCTGGACAGACCAATTTATCCATTCTTCTTGAGACGCGTTTTGATCTTGTTAATTATTCACTTATCAATCCTGACCATTTTCCTATAAGGGTTTGTGCGTGTATATCTTATCCTACTCATCACACATCTGTAGCTTATTTTTGTGTGACTATAAATATCGAATAACGCTTGACTAAATGGAGTTGACTCATACTTCTTCTACACTGCGCGCCTTATCGTTTCGCTTCGTCCTCTTTTCTTCACTTCCTTCGCTTTGTCCCTATGATTGCCTGTCCAGAAGCTAGAATAAGTTATATGGTTTTAACATAATAACTGACACTACAACATCACTGTCATTTTTCTTCATTTCATATCTGACTGGTTTCAATTCATATCTTTTCTTATTACTATTAATGTGTTTTCAGTTACTTCATTACATAATCATCTAATGTTTACTAGCTCAATGATTTTTGATCACTATTACAATGTTCTGGAACTTTCCTTCTTACGAATTTATTTATTGGAAACAAAAGGTATTATTTTTAATGACCTTATCAACTCTATTGAAATCTTCACTACAACATCATGATACATCTTTAATCACTGTCTTATGTATAAGTCTGTCAATATCTATAATAATGTTGATTTTCAATTATTTTAGATTGTTAACAGTGGATGAGACCCTAATAAAATAAGGTGAATTCATACCGTTCTTCATTAATCTTCGTTCTTTCTCTCTTTAGGATGATAAAGGGAACTATGTGTATGATCGTAACAAGTAATTATGTTTTATGTATCTCTATCCCATTCATGCCATTTGCAGTAAAATTTTCAAAGAGAAATTAGTTTGAATGTTTTTTTATACCACAACTATGTATTTTTTCCACATCATACACATGGATTGACGTTTTAAAAATGATTTGCTTTTAATTAAACAGCCAACTAACATTCGTTTACCAATTATCAACTACTTACTTTACTTACTCCTGTTACTCCTCGTGGAGGAGCATAGGCCGCTCACTAGCACTCGCTATACAAGTTTGTCCTGAGCAATCCTTTCCAGCTCTTTTCAGTTGTTATTCATCCTTTTCATATCTGATTTCATTTCCTGATGTAATGTGTTCTTTGGACTTCCTCTTTCTTGCTTCGCTTCAGAATTCCAAGTTAACGCTTGTCTCATGATGTACTTCGATGATTTTCGTAATGTATGTCCTATCCATTTCCATCGTATTTTCTTAATTTCCTCTTCAGCTCGAAGCTGGTTTGTTCTCTCCTACAGTAGGCTGTTGATGATTGTATCCGTCCAATGGATGTTGAGTACTTTGCATAAACAGCTATTTATAAATACTTGTACCTTCTTGATCATGGTTGTAGTAGTTCTCGAAGTTTCACCTCCGTACAATAGAACTGTTTTCACGTTCGTATTGAAGATTCTGACTGATATTGGTTGACAAATGATCAACTATTCATCAATTAAAGTTACACATATCCATAAAGTCATTTATTTATTTTCACATTGCATACTTTTTCACATTGATTCACACTTAACTTACTTACTTACTAAAGTCATCATTTGAATATGATTGGATGAGTAGTAAGCGTATAATGGATTTGATTGTTTAAGACATTTTATATTCTTCGATCATTTTTGTATAGAAACAATATACAGTTGTTTTATCCCGTGTTTAAAATATCTCTACCGTAAACATCTACACATTTATACAGATACTCAACTATTGTAGTTTTGTAACCAGTACAATGTTATTCAATTGACATTTTGAATAATTTCTATGTTCATTTCCAGTTGAACTATTCTATAATACTCGGTGGCCTATGCTCCATTGGGAGTAACAGGAGTAAGTAAGTAAGTAAGTAAGTAAGTAAGTAAGTAAGTAAGTAAGTAAGTAAGTAAGTAAATCATTGATGAATTGTTTTCTCACACTTGACCTAGTTTTCTACTTTGATTTGATTATTCAAGATAGAATTGGGCTTTGAGGTTAGTTGAATATCATGTGTAAAAGTGACCATTTCCCTTTCTTTAATATATTAATTCAATTAAGTGTTGAGAGTTTCATAATATCAATTTAATTATAACTTAACAATTGATTCTGTCAACAAAATGTTCAGTCCTATTAACTTTACTAATTCTATTGAATTGATTTCAGTGTTATCAAATATCTATAAGGATGACCCAGAGGTGAACTTGAGGAAGTTCTAAGAAGCTCAGAAAGAACCGAAGATATTCTATTCAATCATCTTTTGGAAGAAGATTCCACATTCTTTACGTGTAGCCTCCCTAATAGATAAATACTAAAAATCCCTTTTATGCAGATTGGATGACTATAATGATAATTCTGTTTTTATTCAAAATATAAATACCTGAGAGTTTTGTATCATATTTAACATTGTTTGGAATAGAATCCCTATCGCTTACCTTCTGTCTTCTCATTTATTACAGTATCGAGTTCTCATTATCAAGTTCTTACTTTCTTACTTACGTCTCTAACGCCCAATGGAGCACAGGCCGCCAACCAGCATTCTCCGTCACACTCTGTCCTGAGCCTTCCTTTCCAGTTCGATCCAATTTTTGTTCACATTTTATCAAGTCTGTTTCAATTTCTCGCCGTAATTCGTTCTTTGATATTCCTCTCCTCCTTTGACCTTGAGGATTCCAAGTGAGGGTGTGACTTGTGACGCAGTTCGGTGCTTTCCTCAATCTATGTCCTATCCACTCCCACCGCTTATTCCTGATTTCTTGCTTCACTGCAATCTGGTTTGTTCTTTCTCATAGTAGGTTGTTGCTTGTAGTATCTGGTCAACGGATCTGAAGTATTTTACGTAGACAACCGTCAATAAACACTTGTATGTTCTGGATGACGACTTTCGTAGTTCTCCAGCTTTCCGCCACATACAGTAGAACTGTTTTGACATTTGTATTAAAAATTCTGGCCTTGGTGTTGGTTGAAAGTCGTTTTTAGATCCAAACGTTCTTCATCTGTAGATATGCTGCAGTTGCCTTGCCGATTCGCGCCTTCACATATGTATCAGATTCATCGTGTTCATCAACGATGCTGCCCAAATATGTAAAGGTTTTTACATCTTCCAAATCTTCTCCGTCAATTGTGATTGGATTGGTGCATGCTGTGTTGTATCGGAGAATCTTGCTTTTCCCTCTATATAATTATGATCAATTTTGGTTTTTATTAGTGTTATTTTATGAAGTTAGATTTTTGTTCCCTTTTTTTATGTTAAGCACAGGCCGCCGACCAGCATTCTCCAACCCACTCTGTCCTAGGCCTTCGTTTCTCGTTCTATCCCGTTGTTGTTTATTCTTCTCATATTCTTTGGCCTTCTTCTTCGCTTTTGGCCTTGAGGATTTCATGTGATGGCTTGCCTTGTGATGTGGTTGGGTGTTTTTCTCAATGTGTGTTCTATTCAGTTACCATGCTTTATTTTAATTATAAATAAATTCATACACAATAAATACTATATGTATATATGTTCAACAACAATGACTTTTTGTATGTTTATAACTTAGATACTCTGAATACAGTATTGTTGAGATTACATATATTCCTTTGAGTGCATGAATCCTAATGTGAATATAGTTCATTGAATCAGAAGATATATAGTACAAAAGATGTAAACAAAGTAAGTGATTTGTACTTACCAAAATAACACTTTCAATCAATCTGCAATAATCCATCATCATGTTTATCATAATCTTAAGCGATTCATAACTCATTTAACTAATAATCCTCAATAAACTTTATGTGATACTGTATAATCGTTTCTCAGACTCTACAGGAATACTAATGAAGAATGTTAAAAGAACATCTTAAATGATATTTCATAAATACTTACCGGTAAACATGTATGGACCATTTAGCTAAACTGAATGATGTCATAGTTCTTTTATTCTAGTTCTTATACATCAGTTTCTATCGAGACATATTTCTTCTTCTGATAATAATTTAGCATGTTTTCATTTACACAACCTACATTTAAACAAAATTAATGGGATGTTTTTATTTTATGAACGAACCAATTAGATTTATGAGGTTTTGGATTTCGATGCGAAATTCTTTCTTCATTTAGCTAAATGGAGTGATGAAAATCCTAAATCTAATCCCTATCTCTAACCATCAGCCGTTGAATACAATGGATTAAAACCTTCATTTGATCCTAGGTGGACATTCTCAAGGCCACTTTATCGTCGTTCAATGGTCGTCCATAAAATATAATCTCATCGAATATTTTGTTAAACTGAATCATAGTCTGAATTTTTGATGAAACCAAGTAAAATATTAATCTTGTTACACAATGGGTTCGAATCCCTTGAGGCGGGAGTCCCACAATAGGACGAAACGGCCATCTAGTGCTTTTAGGTTTTCCATGGTGGTCTAGCTTCAAATGACCCATGATTTCAACTATTAAAATTACCATAATATTCACATAAAACCCCTTTCTGATAATAATTCATAATCCATTTCATCTTTCTCCTTAACTGTATGTTTGATTCCAATTTAATGCTGTGATCTGGTTAGTGTTTTTTTAGCGAGTTAGTTTTCTATGGGATGTGATCGCTAACCTCATGCCCAATCCTTCTCCTTTATCCGGGTATGGGACCGGCAGTAGCCTCCGGAGTTGCTGTGATCTGAACCACTATTTTATTTAAACATTAGTTTATTACCATAAATTTCCCTGTTTATCCCTGCTAACTAATGTACTTATGTATTCTCATGAAAAAGCAACTTTTTACAATCTATCGTGATTCCAATTATTGAGAAAGTAAAACAAAAATACCACCATGACAGTTTGTTTATTTGACGAGACCATAATTTATGGACGAACCAATCAGATTTAGGACAATAGTTCTTGACCAAATAACATCTTGGCATTATGGCTGACGTCAGTTTGTGATGAAAACCGTAAATCTAAGTCTTAGCCTTAACCATCATAATTTTTATTCTTCAAACTGCTTTCATAATTCTCATTTAGCTCTAATCAGTAAGTAAACACTCTCAAACTCACTTTGGCATCGGTTATAGGTTGGTCAAAAATAATAGTCTTACCGTAAGCTTTTCATTTCCTCTATCATTTAGAAAAACAAGAAAAGAAAATTATTACATAATTCATACATTAATAATCATTTTTAATGAAAATAAATATTAGAGTATAATTGTCAACATTTGTAGATGGCTATTAATCACTGTTTCATATATCAGAAAGGGTTTTGTGGATATTATAGTAAATTTAATAGTTGATGAATCGATTGAAGCCAGACCATCATGGAAAGCCTGTAAGCACTAGACGGCCGTTTCGTTCTATTATGGGATTCCTCAGAAATATGCATCCACAATTCTGAATCGCGAGAATTCAATCCAGGACATATAAGTCTTGCGCGCGTACGCTTAAGCTCCAGAACACTAAGCCGGCATCCAATGGTTTTATTGTCTAAATTCAACTAATCCACGAAATTGATCGACACATCTACCATTGTCATCTGTGAGTTATTATTTCACAACACATCCGGTTGAACTCCACTGGTCACTGTTTCTC
The DNA here is from genome assembly GCA_944470205.2 of Schistosoma margrebowiei. Lineage (NCBI taxonomy): Eukaryota > Metazoa > Platyhelminthes > Trematoda > Strigeidida > Schistosomatidae > Schistosoma > Schistosoma margrebowiei. Next base: position 42,378,893 of record OX104026.1, on the reverse strand, counting down.
ACTAGAACTCTAGAAAATACCTCTTGAAATCAATCACTAGTAAGTATATGGTGAATACTAATATAAAAGTACATGAAATGTTTTGTACCTGAATTTTAAGTCTTTTTATCTTTGTATAATTTGTAAACGAGAGTTATGTTGACCTTCGGTAAATTTAATGTCTGTAATCTAATAATAAGATTCACTTGATGTTGTTTTACTTGTATCTTCTCATTGTTATTTAGGACTGCAATTGATCAGTTTCTTGTTAGCATATGTAGATCCTGTGTGGATTGCATCGACGTAGCCATAATTCACAAGTTTTTCAAGCGAGCACAAGCAGGTGGATATCGGGACTCAGTAGCTAAGTGGATAACGCGATGACGTTTCAAGCTGACGGTACTAAGTTCGAGTACAGTCCCAGAATGAACATCAACTCTGGGATGCAGTCACATCCAGCTGATGCGTCTCAAATAGAACGAAACGAGCGACAAACAAGATTCCACTGCTAGCCACTAGTCTAATAATAAGATATTCTTTTCAGTATGATGATGCAGAGATTGTTTAATTTTATCACAATCATAAACAAATCAAAGTTAGTTCACCAGTGAAAACCTTCAAACACTAAAAGATCATTTCGTTTAATTGTAAGGTGGAAGGATATGTACTGATGAAAAATCCTATACTAGAATGACAAATACTTCCAGTGATTCCAAGTTCTCACTAACGATCTAATGATTTCAATGTAATATCTTATCACATAACTTGAATATTATCACGAACAACTGCTGATAAAGACAGCCAATGAATGTAACAACAGTTTCTGCATCAATAGGCCTCAACATACACAGGGGGAAAACCAAGGTCCTCAAATACAACACGAACAACACTAATCCAATCGCACTGGATGGAGGAATTCTGGAAGATGTGGAATCCTTCACGTACTTAGGAAGGATCATCAGTGAACATGGAGGATCAGATGCAGACATAAAGACAAGGATTGGCAAAGCAAAGACAGTATTCCTAAGATTGAAGAAAATCCGGAACTGAAAACAACTGCCTGTCAACCAATATCAAAATCACAATATTCAATACGAACGTCAAGGCAGTTCTACTGTACGAAGCTGAAACTTCGACAACTACTACAACCATCATCAAAAAGGTACAAGTATTTACAAATAATTGTCTACGCAAGATACTCAACATCCATTGGCCGGATACAACCAGGAACAGTCTTTGTGGGAGAGAACAAACCAGTTACTAGTTGAAAAGGAAATTAGGAAATGACGATGGAAATGTATAAAACATGCATTACACAAGTGATCAAACTGCATCACGAGACAAGCCCTAACTTGGAATCCTGAAAGAAGGCGGAAAAGAGGAAGGCCGAAAAACACATTACATCGAGAAATAGAAATAAAGATGAAAAGGATGAATAACAACTGGAAAGAACTAGAGAGGTTTATCCAGGACAGGGTTGTATGGTGAGTGCTGGCGGGTGGCCTATGCTCTTCCACGAAGAGTGACAGGCGTAAGTAAGTAAGTAAGTAAATAAGTATATTTTTATCGAAAAACCAATGTTTCTTTTAAGTAAATATGTAGAAAAATAACAATACATTTTGTGTATATCCATAAACATGGGTTTTTTTCCCCTATTTAGAAGTACAATTAACATTTACTACACTTTCTATAAACCGGTATGACATTTAAATAGAAAATTCAATTTATTACTTAAATAAATAACTATCTTCAATAATAATTAAAGTTTATCTTAAATCCCAATGGATCGATTGAATCTATAGTGTTTAGTAAAAAAAAACGTTTTTTTTTTAGTTTTTTTTTATTTTTTTATTTTTTTTTGACAAAGATACATTATCACTTAGATACAGCTGTTCTGTTGTATCAATTAATTTTAATTAATCCTTTTGAAAAACTAAAAAAAACTAAAAAACAAAAAAATAGAATTCAATTTCTAAGGATTGATTTTCTTTATTACTAGGCACATTTTTCTTAATTCATTTAATTTCATTATTTCATTTATAACTCATTTAGTTAGTTAATTAGTTAATTAATTAATTACTTACGCCTGTTACCCACCATGGAGGAGCATAGGCCACTCACCAGCATTCTCTATCCAACTCCATCCTCAACAAACCTTTCCAGCTCTCTCCAGTTGTTATTCATGCTTTTCATATCTGATTCTATTTCACGATGTAATATGTTCTTTAGTCTTCTTCTTTTCCACTTGCCTTTAGGATTCAAAGTTAGCGCTTGTCTCATGATCTACCTGTAGCCTGTAGCCGGTTCCAAGCCTCGGTAAAGGAAGAGAGTTGGACATGGAGTTCGTGACTCCATCCTGTAGAAAAATAACTCGCTAAAAAAATGCTAACCAGAAAAAATATTTCATGTATAACTAACTATCAACTATTCATTTAATATACAATTACGATAAGAGAATAGATATTTAATTATTTGTATTATGTATCGGGTGTTTTGGTAGAATTCTGATTGTGTTTAGTAGATACACTAAAAAAGTTTAATAATCGGTTTTGATAAAGTTAGTCCGTCAGTTACAATGTAAGATCAGGGATTTATACATGCATCGGTTCAAATTGCCATACTTCATTAACACAACAAAATGAACACAGAATTCATAGAAATGGTTAATTCAATGGTAGTAATATATAAAAGAAAGATTACATATACGGATATAGTATAGGAAGAAAGAAAGGTGTAAAGCAATTTTAATCTCATAGTTTACAGGAAGACAGAGAGTGCGCATACACCTACACCATTGTGATCGATTCTGAGCCATATCACACACAGTTCACAACCATTGGTTACGATAGTCACGCGGATAACAACCAAGTAGTCTGCATCTACCAACATGGCTCAGACTAGAAGTTAGTGACTTCAAGAACTGATGCCACGTTTTGGTTTGGCCACCCTTAACTTTCTTCAAACCATCTCCAACACCGGTTAGCATTACACGTCGTGGTAATCGGTGTCCAGGCATACGCAACAAGTGGCCCAACCATCTCAGTCGATGAAGATTTACAATCTTATTAACTGATTTACCATCATTCCCTGATACCCTACATCTAACCTCACTGTTACTTACCCGCTGATCCCAACAGATGAGAGCAATATTTCTAAGGCATCTGTATACTCGTCCTTTTAGTGATAGACGAATATCTCACCTTCGCCACAGATGACATAAGTTGACGAAAGCCAGACGAGCTTTTCGAATCCGTGCTGAGATTCCGTCCGATACCAACCCATTAGGGCTGATCAAACTTCCAAGATAAGTGATGTTGTCAACGCATTCGACTGCTTCACTCCCTATCCTTAGTTCAGGTGTTGACGCAGGCCTGTCCTGGAGGAACAACTTGCATTTACAGGGAGAGAAGCGTATCGCAAACATTCTGGCATTTTTGCTTATTGCTACCAGAAGACTCTGCATTTTGTCAGCGTCTTCACCAAACTTGACTATGTCATCTACGTATTCTAAGTCTACGAGTGGACCTCCTGGTAGAAAATCGATTCCTGAAATTTCAATCAATGAGAGTATTATAATGAAATTAAACAGAAATGGAAATAGTGGACAAACTTGTTGGAACATTGTAATGTTTTGGAATTATTTATGTTTCATAATTTAGTGTTCTTTATCAAATAAACAAAAGATGTATCAAATTAAATCTAATAAATTACTTTAGAACAGAATAATTTAATCTATAAATATCTACTGTTCAATGCAATAATCAGTAGCATTTATGAGACTAAAATTGTTTGTTTGTATTTCTTTCTTGTTTTCTAATAGACAAATCAGGTTATCAGTATAGGGTTTATGGAGAATATTAAGTATTCCATCTGGATCATGAACCGATTGATGGTGTTAACAACATTCGATGCCCGCTCAGTGGTCTATTCGGTTAAGCGTTCACGCGTGAAACTGTAGGCCCTGGGTTTGAATCCCTCCAGCGGGACCGTGGATGCGCAATACTGAGTAATGCAACAATAGGACAAAACGGCGATCCAGTGCTTCCAGGTTCTCAATGGTGGTCTAACATCAATCGGTTCATGATCTTAATCAAAAATCAATTTATAATCAGATAGTTTAATAGAAACAACAAGTTTTCTCTACAACCGTATTCATTTCACGTAATTGTAAATCAAATATTTTACTAATGCAATATCAGTAATATGGATCATAGTTACTATATATACTAGTCACAGACAAATGTGAAGAAGAAGAAATACAAGTTTCAGAAAGCATTAAAAGACAAAAAACAGTATACATCCCAATAGAAGGTTAATTCTAAATGTAATCAGGTTAAGTTTAACAAATATAACTGTAACCCTCAGTGATCAAGTCTTTTCCTCAGAGTTCATATGATGTTTATTATAGTGTATCAGTGGTTATTATTTAATGATCAGTTTGTATAACATCTCAATTTTACTAATGATTAGTCATCATTTAAACAGATCAGGACAACTGTCAATGATTATGAAACCAGATGATGTAAGATCGAATATCATGTACAATATTAGATCCCTTAAACTGTATCTAAGTATCTGATATATTTGTGCAGTAAACATTTAGATAATTACATCATTGAGAACGAATATATATATCGCAAATGTAATACATGGTATATATAGATAGATTGTTTAAGGTGATAACTACAATGATCATTAGACTTTGAAATGTCATATACATAGAGTATTCTAACAATCAGTTATTTACGTTTATTAACTTCATCACTAACACATTAAATTTGATAAAACCGATTACAGACTATGAAGGTCCTAAATATAATGAAAGTTAAATGAAGGGATTAACATCAGTTAGTCTATCATGCATTGAAAAGTGGATGGAGTAATTAAAAGAAAATAACTCCAGAAATAATTTCAATAGTTGAGATGATGAGTCAATTGAAGCTAGACCATCATGGAAAACCTCGGAGCACAGAACGGACATTTCGTCCTATTGTGAGACTCCTCAGTAATGTGCACCTACGATCTCGCCTCTTGAGATTCGAATTCAGAACTTGTCAGTCTCACACGCGAACGACTAACCATTGAACCATTGAGCCGGCGTCCAACGGTATTAATGTCTACCTTCAACTAATCCATGAAATTGATCGACACATCCACCATTGTCGCCAGTGAGTTACTATTTCACAACAAATCTGGTTGAATTCCACTGGTCACTGCTTCACACTAGAACTCCAAGAAATACCTCTTGAAACCAGTCACTAGTGAGCATATGTTGATAAGTATCAGAATACTGATATAAATATACTTAGAATGTTTTATACTTGAATCTTAATATGTTTTATGTTATGAAAAAGAACACCATCGTTTGAAGTAGAGAATAAGAGTTAGATCATGTCTAAAATGGTTAACAACAAACTGATATTCACAAAGATTCATTGATCATTTAAGAAAACATTGAAAATTATGAATTGAAAGAAACTACAATCAGTCGGAAATTCAAATTGTTTCATTTCAGTTTAGAAGATGAGAATGTTATGATGTCATATTATAGTATAAACATGTTCAATAAAGGAATCCACATATAATATCTAAACTTATATCCATGAAATTACAAGTACATGGTAAGTAGTTGAAATGAACAGAACAGAAAACCGACTTATTCAATGTTTTCGAACATGCTTCAAATAGCTTTAGGACAAATGGGATTGACACTGTAGTGACCTACATTTATCAAGAGAACATAATTGGTTTAATGAAAACGATCATTATTATAACCAATTGTATCAGTGATTGTTTTACTGTGCTCGTTTGTTTAACTGTGCTAAAGACAGTTATACTGCTCTTGCATTATTTTCCATTACTGTTTCGTGATTCTTGACCCCGTTTGCACGTACTTTCTCCCGCCCATTCCGCTTGTACGTTTTCTTGGCTCGATCTCTGTATTCATTCAATACCACGAGATCGCCAGCGAAATAAACTTGGTTCCAATCGATATTCGCCTTCTGATTTATTTGGCACGTGTTTCTTTGTAGTGGTGTTCATAGTCAACTGGGGCTCGACACCACGCTACAACACAATGAGTTGAACAGTTTCTGGACATTATATTGAAGACATAAAATACTTCATGATTAACATTCAAACATCAATCATCTAAAACTTTGATGAATGTGATACTTTACAGATATAAAAACATGGTTTATGGGTTCAGAAGCAATTTACGATCGGTTCATGTCTATCCTAGAAAAGAATAATCACATTCGATTGTATTGTACCTACGTTTGAATCGAGTTTACTTTCTCCATCAATTCCAATAACTAACTTATATTATTGAACTAGAACTAGTCAATCACAACTCATCAACACAATACTCAACAAACAGCAGTTTCGACAAACAGTTAATTATCACTTTACTCTCTTCTCTCCTTCTTCCCAATACATCAATTCATGCAAATCATTCGAACGTACATCAGTGATGCATTACATTCAATGATAATTATTTCATTTATTATTATTAATACTACTTAATTGTCATTATAAATCATGTTCACTTATTGATCATTACCCTCTCGATAATTCTCACTATCCATTTACTCAATACATAGATCTATTTCATGTAAACTGAATTGACGTAGATTGATATAGATTTGAAATGAAACAGTTGAATAATGACAGTGTAATCATGCAAATATTAATGATAATGATGCCTATGATGATGCCTTTAATGATGCCTAATGATAATGGTAATTTGATCGATTATAAATGGATGTAATCTGTTTATGTGAGAAATTCCTTGATCGATTTGATTTATTTCACTACATAATGAAAAAATCATTTTCTCAAATGTGATTGGTGAGTGTTAAAATGATCTGGTTGTTGATGTTGACTATTGATCAGTGTTTATAGGCGGGGTTTTGAACAGATCAAGTAGGACTAACAATGTAATTCTGAAGGTGTATTTCATCAGGTCTCATCAGGTGATATCACGTGAATGTACTTGCATAGTGTTCACATTCGATCATTTAATCACTGAAAACATTTCCATTATTTTACAGAGTATTCTCCATGTAAATTAGACAACCTAAACAAATATCAACAGTAAATCGGATTTCATTAAGATATTTATCAATCATTTAATATCTCATTGAATTTTCAACTAAACGTTCGGTTGAAAATCAATGGTTTATACATAATCATCAATGGATAAATGTCCACAAATAATCTCATGGTTGATATCAGTCTTCCAAATGGCGACTGTGATTTTCACATGTCATATGAGGTCATCATAGAACGGAAAGACTTGAAAAGGAATCATTTGTGAGGCAATCAGTAGTGTTCACTAGGATATTTGTTTGATGTAAATGGTATGACTTTACAAAATGTCTGAATAAATCTCTGTGAGTACATCCGTCGTTGATGATAAATTGTAATGGTCAAGTAGAAGTGACAAGATACTGATTACTATAGAAATAATGAATATTTGAATTGGTTGTGATTGTCACAGACGTCGGTTGGTATGTTTCACAATAGTTTTAAATGAGAGGGTTATTGTGATCAGTGTTGGCACTAAATGATCATCTATCTATAATGTGTGTTGAATGAAGTTAAGAATGTGGAGATTTCAAAATTCCTACTCAATGGTTTGTTAGTGAGGTGGTGGATGGATTACTAGAGTGATGACCTTTGAACACTTGTGAGAAGTACCTCATTGAGACGAAACAGCCTTCAATGTATTGCAAATGTCAATTCAATCTTATTATTCTGTAAGGCAAAGCAACACTGCCGTTATCGACTTCGATTATGATTAATTTTGGTTAAGCCTTTCTCAACAGATAGTGTTATTAGAACTGTAACAATTCGTCTATTTCAATGTAATATTATAATCATTATCTTGTCTGCATAAACGTGTACGCTTGATCACATGGACAGCCTAGGCATTATATCTCTCTCTACCTTAAATGTTAATCGAATCATTCTTTTCCCCGTGTATATATGTGCTCGAACCCTATTATTGGTATTTGCCTTGCCTATCTGCACCTTATTCTATTCTCTTCTGAATTTACTTACACACACACATATTCGCCTCTTTCCTCTACATCTTCTTGATGTGCTTATAAATTTGTTGTCTGTGCTGTCCTCTGATAAACTGTGGTTGACGTAACTTATAGCTTTCTCATTTCAAACACCGTTCCGATTTATATAATGTCGGCTATCAACGTGGTTGACTAACGAACTTAAGCCACTAAGAAGAAAAACCATATTGTTTTCTCATCGAAATATTTATAGCAGAAGGATGCGACATTGAATAGATGTGATTCAAATCACCTTACTTAAAGTATTCTAATCTATGCAGGATTCAATATGGACAATGAATGGATGGTTAATTCAAAGATGGAATCAAATATCTGGTGAAATTATTTTTGCTAAATGCTATTAATTATCACTTAGTCAGTAGTTTATACAAATCCATATCTGACAAATAGAAATGTTGCCCCAGCAATCGAATCACGTTCCATCATATAATTATACTCAATAACAACGTCTATTGATTGAGAACATCTCGATGTATGAAATATTCACATCTGTCTATCTCAGTTACCGTAGTATATATAATACGTTACCTTGAAACTTTACTCACACAAATAATCAAGCAGACACCATTTTTTCAAATTACTGGATCTAATGATACATCAGATTAATCCCTGTGATAAATGGAAGTAGGAAATTGAGAACCAATAATACAATTTGACGACTTTCCATTGCAAGAAAACATACTACTCATTGATAATAACAGTTTAAAGTAATAATGTTGATGGTCTAAGTGAAGTGATTATGAAACATATGGTCTAAAGGAGGACATAGTAACAAGATGAATGTCATTAGAAGTCATTCCCTGACGAAAAAACAAAATAAACATTGAACTATTACTAATAAATTTCAATCGATGATCGTATCAATAGAATCAGGTGACTTCACTCACTTTCTCTTTTCTCTTTCCATTTCTCTCTTTCTACAATGACGTCTTTCAGTCTCCATTCTCTTACTGAATACTATTACGTAATTAATGACAATGTTTAGTCAGTTGATAGAAAGATAATTGTTCACACAATGGAAATTCTCTTTACTAAGATGTTTTTTACCTCAGCTTTACAATTGTATTTCTAGTTCATTTTATAGGTCAGAATACAGACTATCATCATAATGCCCATCATAATATGACGTAATAGGCTCTGTTTATTTTCATGAGATAGTTATTCTCTCGATTGATCATTACTACAATCCAATTCAATTTTACAATGAAATTTGTTATTATCTTATGTGTTCTATATATATATATTTACATGTGAAAGTTGATGAGGCTAACTTCCGTGACGAAACGTAAATTATTATATTACTAACAATTATAATAGTAGTAGTAATGCTAGCTGTATAATAGTCAGTTAAATGATTGAGAAATAACTTTTATGCATCTACCGGATGTGTATGTTTGAATAACGGATGTTTGAACTAACAACTAATTACTGTACAATAGAAATATTCAATTATTATTCATTAGAATGAATACTACGTTACTTTTATTCACAATGACGTTTTCATAGGAATTAAGCGAATGATTGAAATTATATAAATTAGATAGATTGATATATACATATCTTCATAGAAGTAGTAAAGTGAAAGAATCTGTTGAATGGATGGGGAAACTTATTACACGATTGAATGAATATGCTGATATCTCGAACGTTGAGATATGTGTAAATTACATTGGCACTATTAACAACTGTGTTCGAGTCCCGGAATGAACATGAATAAGTCTGGAATACAGATACATACAGCTGACCAGTTCAAAATGTAGGACGAAATACGCGTCAAACTGGATTCCACTTCAAGCCACCATCCATCTTTCATTATAATGCTTGCCAGTTAAGGCAATCAAGTGGCAATTCGTGCATGATGCACATTTGTCAATGAGAGACTGATCAAGTGCAGTGCTAAACATCAATGAGGATATTCAAGTAAACAACACCAAGTGAATACAAATTTATTACTAGTACTTGTTTCACAAAAAAGTTGTAAAACATATCACATCGTAAAAAGCATCATTGACAATAGTATTTCATCATACATACAGATCTATGCTCGTTGATTTTGAGGAATTCAGAAGAAAGATTTCGACGAACTTTTGAGCGAAATCCTATAAAACCATACATAATTCAGCGTCAGTATTCAAAATGTTTGAATAGGCAACGTGAATACATTTCCGAACGCCGTAAGCCTTAGTCCATTTCTTCCACTCTTAATGTTGATGCATTCTCCATTCCACTTTGAATCAGTGAACTTGATGTAAGATCACCATTAGATTTCTGCTCACATAAACATGTTAAAATGCTCTTAAATATACACATAGCTAAATGGAACTAGCAAATATGAATGAAATTATGATCCATCTCTCTCTGTCTCTCTCTCTCTCTGAGAAGCGACACATGTTCATTTTAAAGAAATACAGTGAAGTCATCTTAGTTATAGTCAGAAAAGCAAAATTCCTTTTGCGCTAAATTCTCCCTGAAACTAATTCGTTTAAGGATGCAACTTGCAATCGACATTGTTCATCAGACCTCATATTATACTGATGAATAAATTGCATCTACTGCACAAAACAAATATACTACATAAATTCTTATTGGAGAGCACTAACAATCTTCAGTGAACTGCTGTTTCTTCCAGAGGTTTCAATCAGTATTGCACAAGGTGACTGGCATAAACATTGAAACTGATCAATCTGTGATTAGGTCGATCGTTTGTAGGATTAGAATGTTTCACAATAATTCCGTTTACATAGTATTCGATATAACATTGTCCTGTTCTTAATGTTTAACACTTAACTGTCTTATTAATAACCTATGATCCACAAATGTAACCAGTTGTGTCATTTAATAGACGAATGCAAATTATAGTCACTAAGTCAGTCATTTCACATTAAACCAGTTATCATATGTGTATCAACAAATCATGCTCTTTAGGTAACCAACGTCTCACCGTCTTTCATAAATAGAAACAATGCAGATCACCACAAGGCATTGTACTAATATTTCCACTTTCTCACAAGTAAACACCTACATTAGTATACAAGTACTCTTGTTTTCATTTCAGTAGACACAATCTGACAGATGCATTCCAAGTAAGGACCGGAGTCAGACAAGGCTGTTTACTCTCTCCCTTCCTCTTTCTTCTGGTGGTCGACTGGATTATGAAGACCTCAACATCTGAAGGAAAACACAGAATACAATGGACAGCTCGAAATCAATTAGACGATTTGGACTTCGCAGATGACCTAGCCCTCCTATCACGTACACACGAACAGATGCAGACAAAGACAGCCAGTGTAGCAGCAGTCTCTGTATCAGTAGGCCTCAGCATACACAAAGGGAAAACCAAAGTCTTCAAATTCAAAGCGGAAAACAACAATCCAATCACTTTTGATGGCGAAACTCTGGAAAATGTAGAGTCCTTCACATACCTAGGAAGCATCATCGATGAACAAGGAGGTTCAGATGCAGACGTAAAGGCAAGGATTGGCAAAGCAATGACAGCATTCCTACAGATAAAGAACATATGGAACTCAAAACAACTTTCAACCAATATCAAAGTGAGAATCTTCAATACCAACGTCAAGGCAGTTCTACTGTATGGACCTGAAAATTGGATAACTACAACAACCACTATCAAGAAAGTACAAATATTTATAAATGGTTGTCTACGCAAGATACTCAACATCCATTGGCCGGATACAATCAGCAATAGCCTTCTGTGGGAAAGAACAAACCAACTTCCAGCTGAAGAAGAAATTAGGAAAAGACGATGGAAATGGATAGGACATACATTACGCAAATCGTCGAACTGCATCACGAGGCAAGCGCTTCCTTGGAATCCTGAAGGGAAGCGAAAAAGAGGAAGGCCAAAGAACACATTGCGTCGGATAATAGAAGCAGATATGAAAACGATGAATTACAACTGAACGGAGCTAGAAAGGATTGCCCAGTACAGGGTTGGATGGAAAATGCTGGTGAGCGGCCTATGTTCCTTCACGAGGAGTAACAGGCATAAGTAAGTAAGTAAGACACAATCTGATAATTGTTCAGTTCAAATAAATTTACTAATAAAAACTCAACCATAACTACTAATCTGTAAAACATGTTGATGCATGCACTCCATTAAGGAAGTCACTAGTGGTCAGTCAGTTGTGTGCAGAAAACGTTGTTATGATATGGAATTTCCGATCTTCGCATTGAATATTCATTATTGTAGTTTCAATGAAGCGTATCGTGAGTTCTTCAGAAAACAAACGCGTTTTTTGAATTGTAATAAACACACTGTTCCATACACTTCAAACATTCACCACTCAGCATAGTTCATGAATGCACATCAATAGTTCTGTATATTAAAGCCTAATACACATGTAATCAGAATAATATTGTTCGTTTATGTATTCTGTTCATTCATAGTTTAAGTGATATAAAGACATCAAGATATCTGATCATATATCTGACCATATAATTTACTATCACAGAAAGGAAGTGATTGTGAAGTTCAATTCTAATTAAATAGATCAGGTAAGAGATGAAAAGACAACCGATTTCCAAATTTCGAACTAGTCGTCGACTCTACACACTATACTCGTATGGATATTGAATTGAGGCCAACTATGTGCAATCAAGTAGTTTATACACATTGACTGAATAATCATTTACTAAGTATTGAGTAAATTGATGTACAATCATGATAAACACATTCAGTACACTCATTCCCATTAAGAACCATATGTTCATGACAGATAATTATGTATGTACTATACTCGTGTTTGTATGTAAAATCTCTAAACTGATTATTTCATGCTTGATTAGTTACAATCAAATAACCGAAATTGTATGAAACACGTTTGATTACTTCATATCGTTTTATTAATACATCAGATCCAGTTAACCATGACCCACTAAGTCAATTGATTCTTGTTGTTTCTTTTTAAGGGAAACATGACAACATTCATAGATTCAAGTAGAGATTAGTGTAAGGAACGAGAACACAAGTGAGAGACAATCGAATGTATTTGAATACAAAATGGCAGAACAATACAGTGAACAATTCATTTGCAAAATGTCAATCAATCGTCTCAGACTTTACTGTTCCCTCATTTCCACACTCATCATTCACTGTTCACATTCTCTTTTTTTTCATCTTCTTAATCTTCTGCCACCAGGCATTTCACTTACGATTGATCATACATACTACTTATATCTGTCGACCTCATCAGTAGCACACAGCGAAATCGAATTTAAAACAATCATTAAAAACATGAAATTTGTAGAAGGTAAACAATCACTCACTCTGTGTATATGGTTCCATCAACTACAATTAATCATACGATTAGAAATACAAGTCCATGGACATTGATGAGGACATTACTAAGGAGCCTCATCCTGAGATGAGACAGCCGTACAGTGAGTGATTCCAGCGTTTTCATAGTTCAACCATTAAACTAGTTTCCCTGTTCTCAGATATGTAGTTTATCTACATAATGATTAGTTGGCTAATTCTCTTTTCTAAATACATTATTCATCACATCATTCTCTTTTCCTAATGTAATTTCATTTCGAACAGTTTCATAAACGTATTTCCCTCCATCACCTTGAAGAGAACACGAATAATGATTAGAACAGTGTTCGATCTATTTTGTAAGCTTCTCATCATCTGCTTACAATCTGTAATATATACAGATCTTAGTTGTAAACAGGATTAAAGATACGCACACAAATCAATCTAGTTGAACGTTGTGCGTGTGTGTGTGTGTCTAATCTCTGTTCTGATGATTTTCGCTTCGGCTCATAACTTCATTCTCAACTTCATCAACCAACTAACTGCAAATGATTTCCACAATCAAACAAGATGAATTTATGTAGAGTGTATTTAGAGTGAAAGAGAGAAATTATACAGCAAATAGTCATGGCAACTAACATCACACATTTAATCATTTTGTCTGACTTTCATTTGCTATTGTTAGATAAATAAATGTGTGCTACTCACGTTCAAACTCAATCCATACACACACATACTCCAGAGTATTCGATTATCCAAGTACCACAGAATATCAATCATTGTACATTTATTCATCTGTTTGGATCGTATTTATGTTTTTCATGAATGATCGAAGTGATAGAAATACAATAAGGATTATCGTGACTATTGTGCTGTTAGAAGGAAGCACCATGACTGATTAAATCATTTCTATGGATAGGAAATATATTGAGTAAATCATCAAACTGCATCACGTGGCAATAAATAACTAAGAATCATGAAGGGCATGGAAAAAGTGGAAGACCAAAGAACACAATGCGTCGAGAGATGGAAAGAGAAAAGAAAGTACCAATGATAAACGGAAAGAACTGAGAAGGATTACTCAGTCCAGAGATGGATGAAGAAATTTGGTGTATGGTGTTTGCTACTCGATGGGGGAAATGTTGAAGACTAAAGAACACAATGAGTCGACAGTTGGAAACAGACATGAAAATGATAAAGAGCAACTGGAAAGAACACTCTGGTTAGACACCAAACACTAAATTAACATTTCAATATATCTCAAATACCCAATTTCATTATCTCATATTCAGTGACTGAATTGAACCCTTTTCTTTATCAAGTCTCAGACAAACTCATGTAGATAACACTCAAACATTCTGTTATATTTAAACCATTGATGTTGCCTAATCGGTAATTCAGTTTTTTCTTCAATTTGGCATATCAACTCACATAGTGATCACATTGAAATTCATTCAACACTGAACATTGATATGTATATGTCACGTTGTAGTTTAGATGATGGTGGTAAAATCAACAAACGATAGTTATTTGAAGTGATTTCGTTTGTTTAAATTGAGATATCAGATTTAGCTTGTATGACTGTGAGTAAATAGAGTAAACGTGTGAAGAGAAAAAATATGAGCATGTAAATTGAGAGAGAGAGTGTGTGTGTGTGTGTTGGATCAGTGTTACGTTTTAAGAAGAAAGAACATCAAAATTTATTGAGCAATCTAATCAATGATGGATAGTAGCTAGTAGTGGAATCCGAATTGACGCATGTTTCGTTCTATTTCGGACTCATCAACTACGTGTACCTGCATCACATAGTTGATATTCCCTCTCGAACTCCACTCGAACCCAATACCATTCACTTCAAACACCATCGTGTTATCCATCTAGCTACTGAGGTCTTACAACTACTTAGCTGTGAAATGGGATGTAGTTTTTCAAAGTAGGCAAATAATGAAACTGACATTCTGAAATACAGTTAGAACTAATCAGCGTTATGCTGTTAACAAGTAAGATTTAGCTAATCAATGTCTGATTCATGTTGAATATAATTCTTAATAAAAACGAATAGTCGACAAGTGTGAGATCATTCCACTGTTAAGTTACGAATGAAAGAACAATCGAGTGACTCAAAGATGTTGGAAAATTATGAATACAATTTCAATATCTACGATACAGTGTGAACCTGTGATGCTTCACTTCAATAATCAATCACATCATCGAATATCCGAAAATTATGGTGATGTATTCACAGTATCATAATGAGTGGAATTTTGAACAGACCATCCAATACTCACTTCATTCAAAATTATCAGATCAAATCATTTGAACTAATTGAACTCATACACCAAGTACTTGGTTATGAGCCATATTTTAAGAGTGAGGGCTAATGTGATCACCCAATCGACCAAGTCGTGTTAGGTGGAGAACACATCGAATATGACATTTAAAGTTGAACACCTTAACTGCTGAACCACTGCAACACAATTCAAACATTCAGAGTGTCCAACTTAGGATCAACAAGAAGCAATCAACATCGATATCTACAGGATAAGCTGAGAACAATATGTGGAGAAATTCGACCACTTCATTTCTACCTGACCTTTGTGTTGATGATGTTATTCAGGATAACAATGGAATATCCACGAACAAATCATTCAGTTCAAAGAACAAAACTCCCTCAACAACTCTTTTCTCCTTCTTCCCAATACATCAATTCATGCAAATCATTCGAACGTACATCAGTGATGCATTACATTCAATGATAATTGTTTCACTTATTATTATAAATACTACTTAATTGTCATAATAAATCATGTTCACTTATTGATCATTACCCTCTCGAAAATTCTCACTATCCATTTACTCAATGCATAGATATATTTCACGTAAACTGAATTGACGTAGATTGATCTAGATTTGAAATGAAACAGTTGAATAATGACAGTGTAATCATGCAAATATTAATGATAATGATGCCTATGATGATGCCTTTGATGATGCCTAATGATAATGGCAATTTGATCGATTATAAATGGACGTAATCTGTTAATGTGAGGAATGACTTGATTAACTTGATTTGTTTCTCTACATAATAATGAAAATGTTTGGAGTGGATAGAAAAATGATTTTCTTAAATGTACTGTGATTAATGATTGGTGAGTGTTGGAATTATCTGGTTGTTGATGTTGACTATTGAATTTCGATCAGTGTTTATTGATGTACACTGAAGTACGATATGCAGATTGTTTGTATACATTCATGATGTTAGAATAGTTTGGAACAGGTGAGGTGGGACTAATAGTGTAGTTCTGTGTGAGTATTACTTCTGTTACATAATTCCTTGATCCGAGATGAACTGTGTCTCGAACCGATCAATATTGATTTCTCACACTGTGAAATTATATGACTAGGATTTCAATCCTGTAAATTGTATCAGTTGCCTGCCTACTCAGACTTTTCGAATTTATTATTTCGTCCCTGTAATTCATTCTGATTTGTCTCCATAGAGATCGATTGCTTGTTATCACAATGGTAAAGCATTTTCTTTAACTTCATCGTCAACAGTTTTGTCTGTTTCATGTTTATCACGTGAACAGTCAATTCACACATGTGAATTATTCACACCTTACTGTATTTTGTAGTCAACAGACCATGTTCCTTATATTGCAAATCTCTTAATTATTCATCAGTTATACAGTTACATTATACTTTTCAATAGACAACTGTCTTTATTAAATAACTAGAAATATCAACATATATGTAGTGTGCAATTATTTATTTATTATGAGTAGTATGATTAGTTGTGACTTAATATCGTTTGTTGTAAATAACCAGGTTGACACATATAAATATGAGTCACTCTCAACTACCATGTAAAATGCTACTACGTTTCTGATTTACTGGTATTTAGTGGTTTATCACGACCAGTAGGAAGCTCTCAACAAATGTTACATGCCAATTAGTACTAATCAGCAATGGTGTATCGTCTGTCTTTAGGATTGGAACCCACCTCATTATGCAATACAATCGTAGATTTTAACTCACAGGTATCGTGTACGTGATTGACTTCGTATAAGACCGACTAATCACTCAGTTTTAATCAAAGTGTAGTTTAATCTATCTACATCCATCTATCGAAAATTGTCCACCACATTCTATGGCTTGCATCTGATATGATGGATGATAATTTACACTGATACTACGGTTTCCGTATGATTAGAATTAATTAAGTAAAGCCGATTTACTTTGACGTTTTATATTTTACATATAGGTGAACCATACTTCTTAGAATGAAGCGAATCTCTTCGCCGGTCATACAAATTCGAAACATAAAACCTAATCTATCTGTTCAATAGTTTGGGGAAATCAATAAATTGTAAAATAAACGAATTGAAGTAATGTTATTATCTTTGATAAAATAACTAACTAAATATATAGTGTATTGTCTGTTAATGAGAATTCAAATATGCCGATAATAATCATGGAATGCTCAAAAATCAACTACTACAAATTGAATACGAACGATGCCACCTAAACTAAATGATCGTCTGTCTATAATGTGCTTTGAATAAAACTGAGAGTGTGCAAATTTTAACACTCCTACTCAATGGTTTGTTAGTGAGGTATTCAGTGTGATTCAGTATGTGAATTACAAGAATGATTATGTTTGAAGATTTTTGAGAAGTACCTCATTGAAATGAAGTACCATTCAAATATTTTCTTGATTGCAATAGTCTCCAAACTGTACGAATTCTTCATTCATAGCATTTACACAACGATATACTGCCATTTCGAAGTAGAACATTTATTCAATCCATTCAACTGTATTTCACTCATTATCTATTTGAAAACTTCCAACAATTATGTTACAACTTATTGTTCATTCTGATTTCCAGTTTGAAAATGGCAAAATTGACTTCTGTGCTTATTATTTGAATAAGTCATGCTAGTCTCACCTTCAAGACAACAAACAAACAAACAAACAATCTGTTTAAGCATAAGTATCATTAGTAATTCTATATCAACGTAATAATAATGATCAATTTTTGTTTATTTCATCTTACAATAAAAGGATTTTTTCAACTGATTTTAGTGACCCCGGATATGACTCCAATTAGATCGTATGAATGATCGTTGTCAAAATATTTATGTTGCCTATGCTCGTCTATAATCATCGACTTAAATCGAGTTAGTCAATAACGAAATTAAATAAGTTAAATACGAGAATGAATTTCGAATATGCATGCTTCATACAATCTTTGATCCAGATAAAGTATCGGAGAATCGAAGAGACAAGAGCGAAGTGAAATGATGCGTGGGGAAGATGGCGGGTAAGCCAACTTCATTTAACCCAGCATTAATCAACATTTATAGTCACACAAAAATAAGTTACAGATTTGTAATGAATAGGATAAAAAATGTACACACACACATTTATGCGCTCATATAAAAACAGTTAAGATTGATAAGCGAATAATTAACAAAGTTAAAATATGACTCAAGTAGAATGAATAGATTGACCTCTCCAGAAGCTAGAATAAGTTATATGGGCTTAACAAAATAACCGACACTACAACTCCGCCTGGAATCCCTCCGGAGGCTACTGACGGTCCCAAGCCCGGATAAAGGGGGAGGGTTGGGCATGAGGTTAGCGACCTCATCCCGTAGAAAACTAACTGGCTAAAAAAAACGCTAACGAGAGAAAATTATTCAAACCTTTTAAAACATTACTTACTTACTTACTTACTTACTTACTTATTTACTTATTTACTTATTTACTTACTTACTTACTTACTTACTTACTTACTTACTTACTTACTTATTTACTTACTTACTTACTTATTTACTTACTTACTTACTTACTTACTTACTTACTTACGCCTGTTACTCCCAATGGAGCATAGGCCGCCGACCAGCATTCTCCAACCCACTCTGTCCTGGGCCTCCTTATCTAATTCCATCCAATTCTTGTTCATCTTTTTCATGTCTATTTCCATTTCTCGGCGTAATGTGTTCTTTGGTCTTCCTCTTTTCCTTTGACCTTGAGGATTCAATGTGAGGGCTTGTCTTGTGACGCAGTTGGGTGCTTTCCTCAATGTGTGTCCTATCCACTTCTAGCGCTTCTTCCTGATTTCTTCCTCCGCTGGGATCTGCTTTGTTCTCTCCCACAGTACGTTGTTGCTAATAGTGTCCGGCCAACAGATCTGAAGTATTTTGCGTAGACAACTGTCAATAAACATCTGTATCTTCTGGATGATGGCTTTCGTAGTTCTCCAGATTTCCGCCCCATACAGTAGGATTGTCTTGACATTTGTATTGGAAATCCTGACTTTGTTGTTGGTTGACAGTTGTTTTTAGTTCCAGATGTTCTTCATTTGTAGATATGCTGCTCTTGCTTTACCGATCCGCGCCTTCACATCTGCATCAGACCCACCATGTTCATCAATGATGCTGCCCAAATATGTAAAGGTTTTTACATCTTCCAAATCTTCTCCGTCAACTGTGATTGGATCGGTGCATGCTGTGTTGTATCGGAGAATCTTGCTCTTCCTTTTGTGTATATTGAGACCTACTGCTGTTTTAAAACATGATACTACACTAATCACTTGTGAACATACTTGTGAAATTGATGTAGTTAGTAACACACCTTTTAGTATTGTATTATGGTTACATCATTTTTACAGCAGTTTTCTCTCTTTATTAATCAAACATATATCCTTCATATAAATGTTACTTGACATCACATCTTTATTTCATATTTCTATGTGTAAACTAACAACAAACAATTGAATAAACAATTTTCCTTCGAATTACTTTACTGTCAAACTGTAAAACTATACCTTCATTGATAACTGTATTACATGTGATGTCCATTATTGTTTTTTTTTTCAAAAGACCATGTGTGACAGTGTGTGTGTGTGTGTGTGTGGATACGTCCAAATGATATAGTATCAAGATAAACTCAGTTACAATCAGGAAAAAAACATTGTGAGTGTACTGTATTCATTCATACTGACAGGTAGGAAAAAAAACTTGAAATATTTTGTAATATAACAGTTATCCCATCAAATCAATTGTCATATTTACATCATAGCAAAGCTTCAATCAGTAATCAGATAACAGAATATGGTTAGACTCTAATTTATGGACGAGCCAATCAGAGGCGTTTTAGAAGTTACGGCGCCAACTTCAGTGCTTAATGCTAACATACGATCGGTTTACAGGGAATTTCGTACAAAACGTGATAATTGAGAGGCTATAACAAATAAAACAGCGAGACTATAATTTGTGGATGAATCAATCATGTATTAGATATTAGATCTCGGATTTTAACGCAAAAGCCTTTCATCCATTTGGCTAAATAAATTTTTAGCATTACAGATGATGCCAGTTCGTGATGAAAACCCCATATATAATTCCTAACTAAGGCAAACTACAACAATTATTGCGAACTGCATAATAAAAGCACCAGTAACACTGGCTGCAGTCAAGTACTACAATATATACGGATGATTGGAGAGCGTACAGACTCCTACATAGGCTTGGTTATGTGCATCGTGTCCTTATCCACAAGTGGCAGTTTTTGCACTTAACAACCGGAATGCACATAAACAATATTGAAGCTATGTGGTCGAAACTGAAAGAGTTTTTGAGACTTTCTCATGGCTCCAGAGGCTGACCTATTCTGCAGCCATATGAATGATTCCCTCTACTGCATGCGTTACGATTTCAGAACCTCTGAACCTCTTTCTAACCTTGACAAGATTTTGAACCGCTTTATTTCCTTGGTTTTGTATAATATATTTTTAATCCATGCTGACCGTTCTCTGATTGGTCAATACTTCTCAATATCGCTTAAGATTCGTTCAATGGTCGTCCATAAATTATAGTCTCGACGAGAATTCAAGACAATGAATATACTGTAATCCAAGAAGATATATAGATCGTTTATCTGAATCAACTCAAATGTAAATTGAATTGTTTCGATCGTAGAATACCTTGTATATGATAACTATTGAAATCACTATTTAAATCCAATAACAATTAGATTTTTATGTTGATTATTTGTTGGAATTTGAACTTTAGTACCATTGAAAACCACGAGTCGAATGGATGTATGTTATCAGTATTTGGTTGCAGATATTGTTGAACTTCATTAAAATCAGAAAATTGATCCATATTGGACAATCATTAAAAAGTTGAAAGCCATTAACAGCCATTTATTCTTAATATGAAACTCCTTACTAGTGCGCGTCTCGCCCATGAATGTTCAACCTCTAGACTGCTGACCCAGAATCCAGTTGCTCACATGTTAAACTTCAGTCAATCCAAGATATTATGCATCCGTCTTCCACTGTTTTCGGTTGGTAACTTCCTCATATTCGATAGGGTTTAGCTTCATTGATCACAGCTTTCCATTAGAAATCTGTAAATGTTCTCACGAAGTTAGTCACCAATGAGCACAGGACAGTTGTCAGTATAGATTTTTTAAAGTTAGACTTGTGCACAAATGGATTCCGGATTAGTGATCTAGGGATTTAGCGTCCGAGTGCGAGACCAAACTCCTGTGTTCGATTCTTAGATAAGAGATCCTGAGCTCACACTACTGAGGAGCCTCACACTAGGATGAAACGGACTCCCTTTGCCTTCAGGTTTTCAGTGTTTGTCTAACCTAAATCGGTAGGTGAAATGGTTGTTTAGTCTTCTGAAAGTTTATACCTTGTCATGATTATTATGTAATTTTTACTAAATGAATATTTCAAGTGGATTATTTGATTTTAAAATAAATAATAATATGATAAACGTCTAAATAGTCCTATAATAGGATGAAACAGCCGTCCAGGGCTTCCGGGTTTTTTCACTGGTGGTCTAGCTTACATCGACTCATTAATTCAACTTTTAAAATTACTACAATCTCCACGAACCCCATGCTGATTGAAAGTTCAAATAGACAGATGATTGTTAAAATGTATTTAAAAAGATTTCACATGAAACAACGATAAACGATAGCATATGTAAATGACTTTGAATTATAAGCAAAGATGGATAGTGGCTAGAAGTGGAATCTAGCATGATGCACGTTTCTTCCTATTTAGGACTCGTCAGCTGGATATACTTGCATCTCGGAGTTGATGTTCACTCTAGGGCTCGAACCTAGTACCGTTCACTTCAAACGCCATCGCGTTATCCGATTAGTTAATGTTTTGAACGTTTCTTAGTAGGCGGTAATAAATAGGTTGTATCACTAATTGATAACTCTATACACAGAAACTTATAATACAAGATAATGATGCAGGTACATCCAGCTGACGAGTCCCAAATAGGACGAAACGTCCTGGATTCCACTGCTAGCCACTATCCATCATTGCTTACAAAAAGCTTGTGAATTAAGGCAGTATCGAGGCATACGCACAGTATGCACATATGCCAATAACAGACTGATCAATTGCAGTCTTGAACCTCAATGGGAAGATACAAGTCAAAACAATACCAAGTGAATTTAAATTCATCCCATTGCACAAGCAAATGGCTATCAAGACTCGGTAGCTGAGTGGATAAAGCGATGGCGTTTGAAGCGAATGATACTGGGTTTGACTCGCAGAGTGAACATCAACTCTGAGATGCAGGTACATCCAGCTGAAGATTCCCAAATAGAATGAAACATGCGTCAAGCTGGATTCCATCGCTAGCCACTATCTATCTTTGCTTACAAAAATGATAGTTATCGTTTAAATTACTACCTTGAAAACTTTAAAATTTCTATAGTTGCTTGAAAAGAACTTTTGCTAGGTAGTGGGAAAATTTACTCTTTTGAATAAAGCATTGATCCATGTCTGAATGCTTAATACAAAAGTGTCATCTTTATGTAAAAATTACCAATATCTTACGAATAAGGACACAAACGAAGATGTTAGCATGTGATTAAGAGTAAATTAATAGACATTTGAAAAAGTTAGCATGAATTTATGACGTGACTCTTTGAGTAGTCAAATAAGGACTTCGTATGAATAATTTGGGACAGCGTGAAAACGAAGTAATAATTTGTTTATCTCTCATGTTGCGATAAGATGGTGGTTGGGGGTAGTCAATAGTAAACCCTGAATTCGGGTTTCATGCTACTTTGCACTCGTCAGCAAGGTGTACATGTAATCTTGAAGGAACTGATGCTCCCAGAAGGATCCGTTCCTGTGTCACCCAACTTCACTGTCCAAGACGTTACCGCCTAGCTATCCAGGCCTCAACTGACCTTCTATATGACTGAGATATATTTACGATTGTCATAATAATTCGTCGAATTTGCGGTCCTGATAAGTATGCATGAAGAATTAACTGTTATATAAAAAGATTTACCAGAAATGAATATCCACAAAGATTCGTTAACAAAAATATAGAGCTGAAATCACCAAAAGAATCGACAGCCTCTATCAGCGGATCACGACTCCATACATGGGGTCCGTAAGATATTGGAACTCAATGGTTTCAGACTATCATTTACGAGTCAGAATACAAGCCACCAATAATTTTGCTGTAATTTTCCACTACATTATTCATAAAAATGAAATGGATTCATTTAGCTGAAATGGGTCTTCTTTACTAAACTACTTATCATATATGACAATATTACTCTTTGTTTATTTATTAATTATATGATACTTCCGTCTTCGTTTTCTTCGTAGCATTATCGATAGGATTAGACCTGCACTAAAAAGAACCTGACGTACATGGCATTGATCACCATCCAGTGGTCAATGAATTGTAAATTATCGCTCATGTCTATGATATCAAGATGAATCACGTGAATAAGCAGTGGGGAATATAATAAAAGTCTATCTATGGTGCCAATAAAATTCAAGGGTAAAGAATAATTAAGTAAGAACATATTCTAACAAGTAGAGTAAATAGCATCGACTAGCGATTAATGGTTTTACATTTACAAAGTGTTGAGTTTCCGTATGTAGGATAAAAGTAATCAACCTATAAACTGATAACTATATTGGTGGGTGTTTTTCATTGTTGTATTGCATTTGGTCATAATTATACAACGCGAAGTGAGTATGTAAAGTTGTTGGTATTATACCTATATGTATTGAGTTATCGTTGAATATATATTAGTAGAATGAACAGATGAACATATGAGTGACTGTTGAGACGAAATACGCAGAGTCATGAAGCCCAGCGTGGTTTATGTCGTTTGAGGGAGATGCCCTTGACATCGTTTATTGAGAAACCGTAGCAAGACATGAATAAAACGATAATACATATAATTGCTCATAACGGGCGAATTAAACTGACTTGGATATGACCAATATGAGTGTATCCGTGAGAACTAAACACTAGGGATAGCCAAACCAAAACTTGGCATCAGTGCTTGAAGTAACTAAATCCTAGTTTTAGTCGTTTTGGTAGATGCAGACTACTTGATTGGTGTCCGCATGAATATCTTAAAAAATAGTTGTAGACTGTGGGTGAAATCGCTCAGAATCGCTCACAACGGTGTAGGTGTATATACTCTCTGTCCTCCCTTATACTGAGATGAAAATTACTTTATACCCTCTTTTCTACCAACTAACTGTTTCTTCCTGTATTATATTATTATAACAACCAGATCATTCCAACACTCACCAATCATTGATCACAGTACATTTGAGAAAATCATTTTTCTATTCACTCCAAACATTTTCATTATTATGTTGAGAAATAAATCAATTCGATCAAGAAATTCCTCACATAAACAGATTACGTCCATTTATAATCGATCAAATTGCCATTATCATTAGGCATCATCAAAGGCATCATCAAAGGCATCATCATAGGCATCATCATAGGCATCATGATCATCAATATTTGCATGATTACACTGTCATTATTCAACTGTTTCATTTCAAATCTAAATCAATATACGTCAATTCAGTTTACATGAAATATATCTATGTATTGAGTAAATGGATAGTGAGAATTATCGAGAGGGTAATGATCAATAAGTGAACATGATTTATTATGACAATTAAGTAGTATTTATAATAATAAATGAAACAATTATCATTGAATGTAATGCATCACTGATGTACGTTCGAATGATTTGCATGAATTAATGTATTGGGAAGAAGGAGAGAAGAGTTTTTAAGGGAGTTTAGGTCTTTGAACTGAATGATTTGTTCGTGGATATTCCATTGTTATCCTGAATAACATCATCAACACAAAGGTCAGGTAGAAATGAAGTGGTCGAATTTCTCCACATATTTTTCTCAGCTTATCCTGTAGATGTCGATGTTGATTGCTTCTTGTTGATCCTAAGTTGAACACTGTAAATGTTTGAATTGTGTTGCAGTGGTTCAGCAGTTAAGGTGTTCAACTTTAAATGTCACATTCGATGTGTTCTCCACCTAACACGACTTGGTCGATTGGGTGATCACATTAGCCCTCACTCTTAAAATATGGCTCATAACCAAGTACTTGGTGTATGAGTTCAATTAGTTCAAATGATTTGATCTGATAATTTTGAATGAAGTGAGTATTGGATGGAATGTTCAAAATTCCACTCATTAAGATACTGTGTATACATCACCATAATTTTCGGATATTCGATGATGTGATTGATTATTGAAGTGAAGCATCACGGGTTCACACTGTATCGTAGATAATGAAATTGTATTCATAATTTTCCAACATCTTTGAGTCACTCGATTGTTCTATCTTTCGTAACTGAACAGTGGAATGATCTTACACTTGTCGACTATTCATTTTTATTAAGAATTGTATTCAACATGAATCAGACATTGATTAGCTAAATCTTACTTGTTAACAGCATAACGCTGATTAGGTCTAACTGTATTTCAGAATGTCAGTTTCATTATTTGCCTACTTTGATAAACTACATCCCATTTCACAGCTAAGTAGTTGTAAGACCTCAGTAGCTAGATGGATAACACGATGGTGTTTGAAGTGAATGGTATTGGGTTCGAGTGGAGTTCGAGGGGGAATATCAACTCTGTGATGCAGGTACACGTAGTTGACGAGTCCGAAATAGAACGAAACATGCGTCAATTCGGATTCCACTACTAGCTACTATCCATCATTGATTAGATTGCTCAATAAAGTTTGATGTCCTTTCTTCTTAAAACGTAACACTGAGCCAACACACACATACACACTCTCTCTCTCAATTTACATGCTCATATTTTTTCTCTTCACACGTTTACTCTATTTACTCACAGTCATACAAGCTAAATCTGATATCTCAATTTAAACAAACGAAATCACTCCAACTGAATATCGTTTGTTGATTTTTCCGCCATCATCTAAACTACAACGTGACATATACATATCAATGTTCAGTGTTGAATGAATTTCAATGTGATCACTATGTGAGTTGATATGCCAAATTGAAGAAAAAATTGAATTATCGATTAGGCAACATCAATGGTTTAAATATAACAGAATGTTTGAGTGTTATCTACATGAGTTTGTCTGAGACTTGATAAAGAAAAGGGTTCAATTCAGTCACTGATTTTGAGATAATGAAATTGGGTGTTTGAGATATATTCAAATGTTAATTTAGTGTTTCGTGTCTAACCAGAGTGTTCTTTCCAGTTGCTGTTTATCCTTTACATGTCTGTTTCCTTCTCTCGACTCATTGTGTTCTTTGATCTTCCACTTTTTCCATTCCCTTCATGATTCTTAGTTATTTATTGCCACGTGATGCAGTTTGATGATTTACTCAATATATTTCCTATCCATAGAAATGATTTAGTCAGTCATGGTGCTTCCTTCTAACAGCAGCATAGTCATGATAATCCTTATTGTATTTCTATCACTTCTATCATTCATGAAAAACATAAATACGATCCAAACAGATGAATAAATGTGCAATGATTGATATTCTGTGGTACTTGGATAATCGAATACTCTGGAGTATGTGTGTGTATGGATTGAGTTTGAACGTGAGTAGCACACATTTATTTATCTAACAATAGCAAATGAAAGTCAGACAAAATGATTAAATGTGTGATGTTAGTTGCCATGACTATTTGCTGTATAATTTCTCTTTCACTCTACATAAATTCAACTTGTTTGATTGTGGAAATTATTTGCAGTTAGTTGGTTGATGAAGTTGAGAATGAAGTTATGAGCCGAAGCGAAAATCATCAGAACAGAGATTAGACACACACACAAACACACAACTTTCAACCAGATTGATTTGTGTGAGTATCCTTAATCCTGTTTACAACTAAGATCTGTGTATATTACAGATTGTAAGCAGATGATGAGAAGCTTACAAAATAGATCGAACACTGTTCTAATCATTATTCGTGTTCTCTTCAAGGTGATTGAGGGAAATACGTTTATGAAACTGTTCGAAATGAAATTACATTAGGAAAAGAGAATGATGTGATGAATAATGTATTTAGAAAAGAGAATTAGCCAACTAATCATTATGTAGATAAACTACATATCTGAGAACAGGGAAACTAGTTTAATGGTTGAACTATGAAAACGCTGGAATCACTCACTGTACAGCTGTCTCATCTCAGGATGAGGCTCCTTAGTAATCTCCTCAAAAATGTCCGTGAACTTGTATTTATAATAATATTATTAATTGTAGTTGATGGAACCATATACACAGAGTGAGTGATTGTTTACCTTCTACAAATTTCATGTTTTTTAATGATTGTTTTATATTCAATTTCGCTGTGTGCTACTGATGAATTCGACAGATATAAGTAGTATATATGATCAATCGTAAGTGAAATGCCTGGTGGCAGAAGATTAAGAAGATGAAAGAAAAGTGAATGAGAACAGTGAATGATGAGTGTGGAAATGAGGGAACAGCAAAGTCTGTGACGATTGATTGCCATTTTGCAAATGCATTTTTCACTGTATTGTTCTGCCATTTTGTATTCAAATACATTCGATTGTCTCTCACTTGTGTTCTCGTTCCTTACACTAATCTCTACTTGAATCTATGAATGTTGTCATGTTTCCCTTAAAAAGAAATAACAAGAATCAATTAACTTAGTGGGTCATGGTTAACTAGATCTGATGTATTAATAAAACGATATGAAGTAATCAAACGTGTTTCATACAATTTCGGTTATTTGATTGTAACTAATCAAGCATGAAGTAATCAGTTTAGAGATTCTACATACAAACACGAGTATAGTACATACATAATTATCTGTGATGAACATATGCTTCTTAATGGGAATGAGTGTACTATATGTGTTTATCATGATTGTACATCAGTTTCCTCAATGCTTAGTACATGATTATTCAGTCAATGTGTATAAACTACTTGATTGCACATAGTTGGCCTCAATTCAATATCCATACGAGTATAGTGTGTAGAGTTGACGACTAGTTCTACATTTGGAAATCGTTTGTCTTTTCAACTCTTACCTGATCTATTTAATTAGAATTGAACTTCACAATCACTTCCTTTCTGTGATAGTAAATTATATGGTCAGATATATGATCAGATATCTTGATGTCTTTATATCACTTAAACTATGAATGAACAGAATACATAAACGAACAATATTATTCTGATTACATGTGTAATACGCTTTAATATACAGAACTATTGATGTGCATTCATGAACTATGCTGAATGGTGAATGTTTGAAGTCTATGGAACAGTGTGTTTATTACAATTCCAAAAATGCGTTTGTTTTCTGAAGAACTCACTATACACTTGATTGAAACTACAATAATGAATACTCAATGCGAAGGACTGAATTTCCACATCATAACTACTTTTCCTGAACGCAACTGACTGACCACTAGTGACTTCCTTAATGGAGTGCATGCAGACGTTGGTTACCTAGATATCATGATTTGTGGATGCATATATGATAACTGGTTTAATGTGAAATGACTGACTTAGTGACTATAATTTGCATTCGTTTATTCAATGACACAACTGGTTACATTTGTGGGTCATAGGTTATTAATAAGACAGTTAAGTGTTAAACATTAACAACAAGACAATGTTATATCGAATACTATGTAAACGGAATTATTGTGAAACATTCTAATCCTACAAACGATCGACCTAATCACAGATTGATCAGTTTCAATGTTTATGACAGTCACCCTGTGCAATACTGGTTGAAACCTCTGGAAGAAACAGCAGTTCACTGAAGATTGTTAGTGCTCTCCAATAAGAATTTATGTGGTATATTTATTTTGTGCAGTAGATGCAATTTATTCATCAGTATAATATGAGGTCTGATGAACAATGTCGATTGCAAGTTGCATCCTTAAACGAATTAGTTTCAGGGAGAATTTAGCGCAATAGGAATTTTGCTTTTCTGACTATAACTAAGATGACTTCACTGTATTTCTTTAAAATGAACGTGTGTAGCTTCTCAGAGAGAGAGAGAGACAGAGAGAGATGGATCATAATTTCATTCACATTTGCTAGTTCGTTTTAGCTATGTGTATATTTGAGAGCATTTTAACATGTTTATGTGAGCAGAAATCTAATGGTGATCTTACATCAAGTTCACTGATTCAAAGTGGAATGGAGAATGCATCAACATTAACAGTGGAAGAAATGGACTAAGGCTTACGGCGTTCGGAAATGTATTCACGTTGCCTATTCAAACATTTTGAATACTGACGCTGAATTATGTATGGTTTTATAGGATTTCGCTCAATAGTTCGTCGAAATCTTTCTTCTGAATTCCTCAAAATCAACGAGCATAGATCTGTATGTATGAAGAACTATATTTTCCGTATACTATTGTCAATGATGCTTTTTACGATGTGATATGTTTGACAACTTTTGTGTAAAACAAGTACTAGTAATAAATTTGTATTCACTTGGTGTTGTTTACTTGAATATCCTCATTGATGTTTAGCACTGCACTTGATCACTCTCTCATTGACAAATGTGCATCATGTACGAATTGCCACTTGATTGCCTTAACTGGCAAGCATTATAATAAAAGATGGATGGTGGCTTGAAGTGGAATCCAGTTTGACGCGTATTTCGTCCTACATTTTGAACTGGTCAGATGTATGTATCTGTATTCCAGACTTATTCATGTTCATTCCGGGACTCGAACACAGTTGTTAATAGTGCCAATGTAATTTACACATATCTCAACGCTCGAGATATCAGCATATTCATTCAATCGTGTAATAAGTTTCCCCATCCATTCAACAGTTTCTTTCACTTTACTACTTCTATGAAGATATATTTATATATATCAATCTATCCAATATATATAAGTTCAATCATTCTCTTAATTCCTATGAAAACGTCATTGTGAATAAAAGTAACGTAGAATTCATTCTAATGAATAATAATTGAATATTTCTATTGTACAGTAATTAGTTGTTAGTTCAAACATCCGTTATTCAAACATACACATCCGGTAGATGCTTAAAAGTTATTTCTCAATCATTTAATTGACTATTATACAGCTAGCATTACTACTACCATTACTACTATTATAATTGTTAGTAATATGATAATTGATGCTTGGATGTTAACCATGAAATATTTTATATCTTCAATAGAATGTCCAAAAACTGTTTAACTCATTGTGTCTATCCCATTTGTCCTAAAGCTATTTGAAGCATGTTCGAAAACATTGAATAAGTCGGTTTTCTGTTCTGTTCATTTCAACTACTTACCATGTACTTGTAATTTCATGGATATAAGTTTAGATATTATATGTGGATTCCTTTATTGAACATGTTTATACTATAATATAACATCATAACATTCTCATATTCTAAACTGAAATGAAACAATTTGAATTTCCGACTGATTGTAGCTTCTTTCAATTCATAATTTTCAATGTTTTCTTAAATGATCAATGAATCTTTGTGAATATCAGTTTGTTGTTAACCGTTTTGGAAAGTATCTAACTCTTATTCTCTACTTCAAACGATGGTGTTCTTTTTCATAACATAAAACATATTAAGATTCAAGTATAAAACATTCTAAGTATATTTATATCAGTATTCTGATACTAATCAACATATGCTCACTAGTGACTGATTTCAAGAGGTATTTCTTGGAGTTCTAGTGTAAAGCAGTGACCAGTGGAATTCAACCGGATGTGTTGTGAAATAGTAACTCACTGATGACAGTGGTGGATGTGTCGATCAATTTCGTGGATTAATTGAATTTAGACATTAACACCATTGGATGCCGGTTCAGTGGCCCAATGTTTAGTCGTTCGCGTGAGAGACTGACAAGTTCTGAATTCGAATCTCAAGATGCGAGATCTTAGATGCGCGTTACTGAGGAGTCTCAAAATAGGACGAAATGTCTGTCCAGTCCTCCGAGGTTTCGCATGATGATCTAACTTCAATTGGCTCATGATCTCAGTCAAAAGCTCAATCTTGCTTCTGTTGAATATGAGAAATGGAGAAAACCAAACTTGATTAGTTAATATGTAATATATTTCATAGTCATTGTGAATTAGCACTGAAGAAACTGTGTACCTCTAATAGCGTTTTTTGACATTTCTTATTCATTCTTTTCATGCGCATAATATTCTGTTGCCAAAAAATGCCTTTTAGACTTAATTTGATTAAGTTTGAACACACTGGCTTCGTGTGTATCAATATTTATTTGATACAGAACTTAAACGGTACATTCAATAAATTATGGAAGATGACAATTCAATGAAGTAAATTTCCTTTTTTTGATGATTTCATTCAGTCAAGCTATATAATCCTATTCATAGTTAGTAATGAGTTATTTATTCTCTGAAGAAGTGACTTACACTAAGTCACGAAACGTCAGAAAATCCAATTTTCTACTCATTGGGATATTACAAATATATTATTTTTATCTATTCATAGTTAATTTTACTTGCCAACGTAGTATTCCATAATAAGGCAGAATGGTTCTAAGTATTTAAAAAGCTTAGTGGTATGTTGTCAAGATCTAAAAACTAGATACTGAATGGAAGTTATGTAATAATCAAAGGTAAAGTATTCAATTGATATCTCTTAAGAACTGAATTATTCGAAGTTCAATTGACTAGATGCTCCAAGATTGAGCTTTTGACTGACTTTTCTAATCCTTTCGATAATCAGGAAGGATAATGTTCGGAGATGCGTTTTGAAAGAACATGTTTCGTGCAGTTCGTATAACCTTCTCCACATGAACAAGTAAACTGATAGATGGTCATTGATTTGATCTAAAGTGGAAGCATATCTTCCACAACTTCAAATGATGAGTCGACTGGAAAAGGTAATGAGAATTTTAGCCGAATAGAACGTTTTTCTTAGAGATCTTGAGTCTTTTTTTCAGAATTTCTGTTTCAGTATCTTCTCTAAACTGAATGTTCATGTTAATTCTGGCCACTACGTTTCACCAGAAGCCTCGTTCAAAATCATATATACGATCAGAAGAGTCGGCTCAATAGGAATGTAAATGGAAAACTTATTTTTTCAACAGAAACTACTACAGTCGAGCATTTCAAGTCTAACATGTATGTACAATAACAGTATATTCAATCCCTCATTCTTACATGACCCTAACCTCCTTTCTATCTCCTATATTCTACCGTTTTCACTTATTTTATAATTTCTAGTCCTTTCCAATTATTTTGATAACTGCTGGTAAGCAATTATTACAACTTTCAATTATTCTGTTCTCCATGTCTGATATTCAACATGACTAAGAAACATTTATCATGTCCGCTATATTGTAAAGAATGCTATTACATTGTTAACAAACTAACATTAAGGGGACACTTATTCAGTCAACTATTAACTGGAAGTCCCAGTTCTTTGTAATGACCGACAGTATATCCTTACCAGGTGTTATATTTTTGAGTTTTCCAAGATTGTGGGTAAGCTATGTGTCCAGAACAGATGTAATAATTTCACATTTCAGAAGATACTAAGAGTCCATTTATACAGGACTCCTCTTTTTTCTATTATTGTATGATCCCGCATAAACACTGTCGAAACATTGTGATAGTGTAGAGGTAAGAGAGATCACCTCATAATTCATAGGGTAACGTCTAAGTTTCTGCACTGATAGATCATTCGGTATCATGTTTATATAGTCCCGATTGAATTGTCTATTGAGTAGTAATGCAGCCATTAGTCTAAGTGATTCAGCACCGAGTGAACCACGTTTTGATGTTAAACTGACTAATCATTGGGTAGTCACCAGGAGCCTACCTCCGATCATCTAACAAAAAAACACTCGTTTTCAGGTTATTTAAACTGGTAGCCATATTCCAGTCAGCACTAAGGTTTAGGAAAACATACCACTGGTTACAACTCTCATTAACTGATGCACATATCTCAGCCCAATGGACCGTCACTTACGCCCTAGATAGTTCAATAGTAACATCTCGGACTGTGAAGACTGGTGGTGTGGGTTCGAACCTCAGATAGGGGACCAACAACCTTCAAACCGCAGGTACACACTGCTGACGAGCGCCAACTAGTGAGAAACTTAGGTTCAAGGTTTCCTTTTATATCTCTAACCCCTTAACCCCCTCCTACGACGGTATTTGACAGAGTACCAACTACTGATCTGAATATTTTAAAGTGATCCTGAGTGACGAAGCGTCGCACTATTAAACTTATAAATACTAAGTAAAACTTCGATACAAGACGAAATCAAAACTCCACTAGCTTTAAAAGGGACTGACTGTTTGTAATTAGAATTAGATTCGTAATTAATTCGATGGTCATTTTGTACGAAAAAAATGCTAAAACCCTGAGGATTTCTCCATCTTCATAACTAATAGACGTAGTTTTAGCATTATCTTTGTTCCATGATTTATATATTGTCTAAATGCAGTTATCTTCGTATTTTGTAGAAACAACTTGGTTACGATTCTCAGCCATATGTTACCCAATATCTGTGACCATTGATTATAATTGTGCGAACCCTAACCTGATGATCTGCACTTACCTATAAGACTCAGTCAAACAGTCAATGACTTCATGGACCGATAACATATCTTGGTTTGACCCCCTCCCCTTCTTTTTCTTTTAATTTATTCCTAGACCAATGAACATCACGAGTCGAGGTAGGCCATGATAGAGCATACAAATTACATGTCCAAATTATCTTAATCGATGAAGATTCACAACAATATCGACTGATTGATTTGCCAAATACTATAGATATAACCTCAGTATTTGTCTTATGATAATTCAAACACATGTGAACAGTGCTTGAACGATCACATACACAGTACCTAATTTATTAATTTATTTGAACACATAAATACTGATACACTGGGGTACCAGATACAAATGAGCCACACAAATCTCATTTGATTTTCGTGAGGGCTGTGATACTGCACGGGTGCCCAAACCGAAGTAGGTGATATTCTCAGGGGGTCAACACCCGGAGCCTTCGACCTGAAGGTCTGATCCATAAGGCAGTGGAGCATCGTAAAGAGATACAATCCCATGGTAGCCAGTAACCAACGACTGGTTCATACATCATTTGTTGCTTCAGGATACTGGAGCCCATATGCACCATTGATTTGGAATCAGGGATTTCCAACTCGCCCAGGTGGACTCTCCGTGTCCACCAACCCGGTTAAGACTCAACAAATAATACCAAATACATTTTATTGTAGTTTACTTGATAAAATCTTTTGAATAATAAGGTGAACAAAAAATTAAGAATAAAATTGTTGTACAAAGATAATTCAATACTTCTATTTCACAAATGGTTAAAAAGAAGGCGAAACAATAACTGTTTATTTTTAAAAAAGAAGAAGAAACTGATTGTATGTAATATTGAAACATGGATCAACGACAATAAATGATACATTTAAACAAATCAGTCTATTGAATGGGAATATAGATATGTCAAGTGGGTTTTTTTCGTTTCTATGACCAGCCAAACATATAACCTAATGCTTTAGAAAATAATCCTGAATCTCTATCCTGTCGAACCTATTCAAGGTGATGAAGAAGAAGAAAAAATAGACGATAATAATGAATGGAACAATTAGTTTCAATGAAGTTAAAACGATAATATAGAAATCTATATTGTTAGTAGGAAGTATAAACACAGTGGGTTTTGAGACAGTAGATAAATGATTAGTGAAAAGTTGTGAAGTAGAATAAAAATAATGGGGTAGGTCAGTTTTCCTGATCTTTGGTTGATCAATCTAATCTAAAAAATAATTACTTCTTTAGAGACACAAAATTGAATGACAATCGTCATTAAATCCCATTGGACAAAATCAGTCAGTCAGCTACAATGTAGGACCAGGCAAATATATGCATCGGTCCAAGTTGCCATACCACATTAACACAACAAGAGGAACACCGAATTCATAAGTGGTTAAGTCAATGGTGGTAATATATAAAAGAAAGATTCCATATAAGGACAGAGTAAAGGAAGGAAGAATTAGTTCATAGAAAGATATGAAGTGATTTTAATCTCTTAGTTTAAGGGAAGACAAAGAGTGTATTCACCCACACCATTGTGATCGGTTCTAAGCCAGGTCACTCAGAGTCTCCAACCATTGGTTACGATAGTCATGCGGACCCCCAACCAAGTAGTCTGCATCTACCAACATAGCTAACACTAGAAGTTAGTGATTTTCAACAATCATGCTACGTTTTGGTTTGGCCGCCCCTAACCCACTGGACAAAAGAATTACCTAAATTCAAACAGCATGAATCTATTCTATGTTTGGATTAGAGAGAATATTAAGTAAGACTCTACTTGAAGACAAATCTGGTAACACAAACAAATTTTACGGCAAATTACATTAGTTATCTTTCTTGACCTAAAAGCAACAAAAGATTCCGCTTAAAATAAAGTCTAAAATAGATAACTTGCATAATTCAAGGAAAAACTGGTTTATATTTTCCGCCTATGCCAATCACATTAATCTCACTGATGCAGTTAATAATTTATTCAATATAATTAACAACCCTCTTTTTCATGAAAACTTCTCACATTTTCTGTTGACTATCAATTAGAACACCAAATGAGTTGAATCAAACAATATTTCATTAGTTAAACTGACAAATAGTTCGGCAATATAAATTACATACCAGCTCACAATAAGTACAAAGATAAGTTTGTTTTTTGACGTAAATTTGAGTGATAGATTTGTAGTCAATTAAAATATTATCAGAAGATGGTTTTGTGGAAATTTTAGTAATTTAGTAGTTGAATTCATGAGTCAATTGAAACTAAGCCACCATAGAAAACCTGGAAGCAATGGACGGCCGTTTCGTCCTAGCATGGGACTTCTCAGTAGTGCGCATCTACAATTGGTTGAAGTTAGACATTAACACTGTTGAATGCCGGCTC
Source organism: Schistosoma margrebowiei (assembly GCA_944470205.2). NCBI lineage: Eukaryota > Metazoa > Platyhelminthes > Trematoda > Strigeidida > Schistosomatidae > Schistosoma > Schistosoma margrebowiei. The sequence goes on along the minus strand of OX104026.1, from coordinate 42,342,271 downwards.
ATTGATCTACAGATTAAGCGTTCGCGTGTGAGACCGATACATCCTGAGTCCGAGTCCCAAGGGGTGGGATCGTGGATGCGCAACGCTGAGGAGTCCCATACTAGGACAAAAAAGCCATCAAATCCTTCCAGGTTTTCCATGATGGTCTAGATTTAATCGACTAATGAATTCAACTATTAAATTAAAATATAATTTAGGTACAATAAAGAAAATTTTGTCATATTTAATTAGTTGAAGAACAGGATTAGATAGAAAAATATCATAAAACAACTGTTTGGTAAATATTTATCAAATAAATAGAAAACCAAACTGATTCACCAATAAACAGCTATCCAAGTTGCATAATGTTTTTTTTGTTCTAGTCTTTTTCTTATTAAAAAAAACACGTCAATTAATGAGTTAGTTAAGCCTATTAACTAAAAACTATATGAAAGATGTTAAATGAAATCTGAAAGAGGTTGATATCGTCACTTATATACATTTATTTAATACACATAGATAGTTGTACTTCTGGGGATCAAAAATACTAAGTGCCATACAGAAGAAAGAGGTGATATCGTGAAGAAATAAAGGTGTACAATTAAAAGATGACTAAATAAGAACAGTATATCATGCGATTGATACTTTAGTTCAAAATATTATTTTTTCTGGTTAGTGTCTTTTAGTGAGTTAGTTTTTTACGGGATGGTGTTGCTAACCCATTGACCAACCCTCCTCCTTTATCTGGGCTTAGGGCCAGCAGAAGCCCCAGGGGGCTCCAGGCCTCAGTTAAGAGAGCCCCTCTCACTTTTATGAAGAATGTAAAAGAAAACCACCGTAGGATATCACAACTAACTTCTATTCTGAGTCATATCTCATAATGCTTCAAGTCACTGAGTTACACCACCTCTAGAACTGCTAACGGAGAGTGTTAGTGAATTGACAGATGCCAGTTGTATGCAGCTTTCTTTCATATCAATATGTCATGTCATAAGTTCGACCACCTCTCCACTTATCCCACCCAATCTTATTGGCAACAAATAATTCCCCATGCGGAAGTTGCTGAGAATAAATATTCATAAAACAATTACAACCCATTAAGTCACCCATGAGGTTTCTCAGTATAGCACATTGAAAGTTAAGAGAAAAACAAAAGTCTCTAATACTTTTGCTTCTCCTTCATGGTGATGATTGTTATGAGAATACATGTATTTCATCGGTAATTTCTTTAAAATATTCCTCTTGTATAACAAGACTATCAAATAAGTAATATTCGAGTTAATCACGACAAACATAAGTTACCAACTTAGATGGACTAGCTGAAACGTGCTGCGAAACGTGGTCACTAAGAATAGAAGATACTCGTAAGCTACTAATATTTGACCACAGATGCCTTAGAAATATTGCTCTCATCTGCTGGGATCACCGGGTAAGTAATAGTGAGGTTAGACGTTGGGTGTTAGGGAATGATGATAAATCAGTTGATGAGGTTGTAAATCTTTATTAACTTAGGTGATTGGGACACGTGTTGCGTATGCCTGAACACCAGTTACCACGACGTGCAATGCTAACCGGTGTTGGGGATGGTTGGGAGAAAATTATGGACAACCAAACCAAAACGTGTCATCCGTGCTATGTTAGTAGATGCAGACTATTCGGTCGGAGTCCGCGTGACTATCGTAACCAATGGTTGGAGACTGTGAGTGACACGGCTCAAAATCAATCACAAAGGTGTAGGTGGATACATTCTTTGTCTTTCCTTAAACTGCGAAATTACCTCATAAATTTCTTTCTTCCTGTACTATATGGAATCTTTCTTTTATATATTACCACCATTGACTTAACTACTCCTTATGAATCCGGTGTTCATTTTGCTGTGCGAATGCGGTATGACAACTTGGACCAATGTATATATGTTCCTGGTCCTACGTTGTAGCTTACTGACTGACTGACTTTCACTAGTGTACTAATGAAAATACAATAAATCAAATAAAGTTTTATATTACATTTGTTCTCATTTCATATCCTTTAACCTATGAAACTGATACAAAGCACTATATCAAGTACTCGATGAAATATTAGGCCAGTAATACTTAAGACAATGGTAGCTTTTTGAATGTGATTACACAAATCATTTATTATGTACATAGCCCGCTGAATTTTAAACTATGACAAAAAGAGCTAATCAGTAATTATTAAGTAATATCTATGAGTCGTATTAACTAAGACCCTTGAAAATAAGTTTCACAACACAGTAGTAACTAAACATAGATAGAGTGAAGAGCCCTGCACCGAGGAGAAACACCTATTTAGTCCTTCTTCGTTTTCAGTGATAGTCAGTCTAGTTACGATAAGTTTGTGATTTAAACTATGGAAGTTTGATAACAATTCAATAATGAGACTTACACTTGTAGTTCGTGATAAATTTGTTGGTCGTGTTGATGCAGCTAATGATCGCATAGAATTATGTCTTCCAATATTATTTGCTGATTTGTCTGCAAAAATATTAGCAGAATCAATGCCAGAGTTATTTGCACCATTACCAACGCCACCGACACCATTCAACGACCTTAGTCCGCTTAAGTCGCGTAATGGTGTTTTATTCATTGCACCGGTTGTTGTTTTACAGTTTTCATCAGTAGTACGTTTCATATTCATTGGATTATGATGAACATTTGATGGACTAAGGAATAAAGAATCATTCATGCTACATGGGTTTGTTTGCTTTGAAAACACGCCACACTTTTCATCATTCATAACTTCCTACCAATAAAAGAGAAAACATATTTGAAATAAGTATGAAAATGACACGGAAAAAAATACCAGAAAAGTACGAAGCTAAAAAAAATAAGCTATGAATTCATGGATAAATATGTAACGTGATTTAATAATGCTGGTGGTTTGTGTTCGCTAACCATATAGTCACAACCCAAGATGATTTGGAGGTACTGCACTGAAGTATGGGAATGAATAATCGGGGGCGGTGGTGATAGTTAATCTGATGCTATTATCTTGTAATGCAGGTCTCGATTGCTTAGATATATTTTATCAATGTGATCCCAGTGGCTTCCACATTGGGAATCATTTGTTGCCAATAAGATTGGGTGGGATAAGTGGAGAGGTGGTCGAACTTATGACATGACATAGTGGTATGAAAGAAAGCTGCATACAACTGGCATCTGTCAATTCACCAACACTCTCCGTTAGCAGTTCTAGAGGTGGTGTAACTCAGTGACTTGAAGCGTTATGAGATATGACTCAGAATAGAAGCTAATTGTAATGTCCTACAGCGGTTTTCTTTTACATTCTTCATAAAAGTGAGAGGGATTCTCTTAACTGAAAGTGGTTTTTGTTGGTTACATTTCGAACTCAAGTATTAATCACATGGCTTAATATTCTTATTTACTCATCTTTTAATTGTACTTCTATTCCCTCATTGTGTTCCTTATGATGTTATCTTCTTGTTTTGTCTAGTGCATACTTTCCTTGGTGCCTAATTATACCAGATTTACAATTATTCGCTAACTCTGGAATACATCTCTCAGAAATACACTGCCAATTGAAAGTCACAATACAAACAAGTTCAAAGAATCGTGAGCAACATACGTTCTGCATGACTTGAGAGATAATAGTCAAGAATGTTTTAAAAACTATCAAATACAATAAATAGACTCTTCCTGAAGACTAACATTTTATAGTGTCGGCACAACGTCACTTAGTGAAACGATACTCACTTACTTACTGGTTAGTGTTTTTTCTAAAGAGTTAGTTTTCTATGGGATGGGGTCGCTAACCCCATACCCAACCCTCCGCCTTTATCCGGGTTTGGGACCGACAGTAGACCCAGAGAGGCTCCACGCGGAGTGAAACGATAACATCTTAAAACGGTTTAGAATTATTTCAATTTCATTTAAACTTTTAAAATAGAATTATCACACATAATGGGAAAGTGGTGAAAGCAAAATGAAAGGCAACATATTAAGAACTTATTAAATCTATACTTTTAAGTCAGTCAGCTACAACGTAGAACCAGGAACATATACACATCGGTCCAAATTGCCATATCACATTAACACAACAAGAGGGACACCAAATTCATAGAAGTAATTAATTCAGTGGTGGTAATATATAAAACAAAGGTTACATATAAGGACATAGTACAGAAAGGAAGAATTAGTTGGTAGAAAGATATGAAGCGATTTTTATCTCTTAGTTTAAGGGAAGACAAAGAGTGTATTTACCTACACCAATGTGATCGATTCTGAGCCATGTCACTCAGAGTCTCCAACCATTGGTTACGATAGTCACGCGGATCTCAACTAAGTAGTCTGCATTTACCTACATGGCTCATATTAAACGTTAGTGACTTTTTGGACTGATTCCACGTTTTATTTTCGCCATCCCTGACTTTCTTCCAACCATCCCCAACACCGGTTAGCATTGCGGGTCGTGGTAATTGGTGTTCAGGCATACACAACACGTGGCCCAACCATCTCAGTTGATGAAGATTCACAACCTCATCAACTGATTTACCATCATTACCTAATAACCTGCGTCTAACCTCACTATTACTTACCCGGTGATCTCAGCAGATGAGAGCAATATTTCTAAGGCATCTGTGGTCAAATACTAGTAGCTTACGGGTGTCTTCTACTCTTAAAGGTCATGTTTCGCTGCCGTAAAGTAAAACAGAACGGACCGCCGCGCAGTATACTCGACCTTTTATTGATAGACAGATATCTCGCCTTCGCCAAAGGTGACGCAAGTTGGCAAAAGCTAAACGAGCTTTTCGAATTCGTGCTGAGATTTCTTCAAACACCAACCCATTAGGGCTGATCAGACTTCCAAGATAAGTGATGTTGTCAACGCGTTCGACTACTTCACTCCTTATCCTTAGTTCAGGTGTTGACGCAGGCCAGTCCTGAAGCAACAACTTGCATTTAGAGGGAGAGAAGCGCATTCCAAACATCCTGGCATTGTTGCTCAGTGCTACCAGAAGACTCTGCATTTTGTCAGCGTCTTCACCAAACAGGACTATGTCATCTGCGTATTCTAAGTCGATAAGTGGACCTTCTGGATGGAGATCAATACCCGAGAACTCAGTCGACGAGAAAGTTATTTCCATCAGTAGGTCTATGATGAAGTTAAACAGAAATGGAGAAAGTGAACAGCCTTGATGGACACCACTTGAGGTTGCAAAAGTAGGTGACAGTTCTCCATAAGCTCTGACTCGACTAGTAGTGTTCGAGTAAAGAACCTTTACAAGGTTTACGTACTTCTGAGGTACGCCTTTCAATGAAAAACAGTGCCACAGAATCTCGCGGTCTACGGAGTCAAGTGTTGCTTTCAAGTCAAGAAAGACCACCATGGTAAGGTATAAACTGTTTAGTAAGGATTGGGAACTAGTTAAATGTCAATAAATGAAAACTAGAATGTGTAGCTTACTTAAAATACTATGAACTAGAAATGAAATTGAATATCTGACCTAATGATTGACACTATTGAAAGTAATTTTTTTTAATAGGCATAAAACTTCAACGCAAACATGTATATTTATATAATCAAAAGACATTTCCACCCTTACCGAATCATTACAGACTGATACACCGACCATGGTATTATCCCCGAATACTTTACCATTTTTATTTAAAGCACAATGAGCTTGCATTTTATTTTGATATTTAATATGCATCCAATTACCACTGTTTGTAATCTAGAAGAAGTTTTGAAAGGAGAAACATAGAAATAGATAATATCATGATTATAAACTAGAGATCTTGAAATTGGATAATAATGAATGGAAAATGATTATCATCAATTATTTAAAGGATTATTATGATTGTCAACAAATGGAATTAGATATGGGGATTTCGATATGGTGTTACACATATTCTTTGATGGATTGCGATAATAATGATGGTACTGTGATGTGAGCTACTTATATTCATATAAGTAGTATATAACGATAGTCAGGATTAGAATGTATTTCAGTAGAAGATCGATAAGAAAAGAACGGAAACGGAACGCAACTGGCATGAAAATGCATGAAAGATGAAATCTGTGACGATAGACTGATGCTTGCAAAAGAAATAGTCAAGTTTGAGACGATGGATTGATATTTTGCAAATTAAATATTTAGTGTATGGGTGTGATATTTTAGTGAGATATTGTGTAATTTCGTGTTGAAATACATTCGATTGCCCCCACTTGTGTTCTAGTTTACTACAGTACTTCTTGACTGATTATGAAACGTTCGCCATGTTACACTCGTCTTGCTTCACTCAACACAAGTAAATTTAATCACTATGGGATATGTGCGAGAATTCTAACTGAATGTGATTCAAGTGTTAAACTCTTGAAATGTGAAAATGAGTTTTGCCTAGATGTACCCTATCACTGAATACAATTAAAATAATAAATTCATAAGAAATCATAAGTTGGTCGGGATTTAAGAAATGAGGAATAGAATATTTTTTGACTCTGAAACAACATAAACCACAATTTTACGTGTGATTCGGTCCAGGAATCCGACCCAGTGATTTAAAGGTACAGTAAATGTTTCAAAACTTGCAGGTGGCTCTTGGATTCAACTGTGTATTATATTGCACCGTTCATTGCAAAAAGTAGCCCGTAAACAAAAAAACATCCGATGTTGACAATTTCGCCAATCGTTCTTCAGTTCGTGACACGAACCATCTTCAGACTACACAAATCTCTTCACTAAACACCTTATTCAATCAGTATTATGCGTTACAATGTGCTATTGCGTAATCAGCATTAATAACTGACTGGTTGTTTTTCTATTCTCCGTATTAAGTAACCTATTCCCTGTTCCCACTTCTACGCTTTTATTTTAGTTTATTCTCTGTATATGCTGAGTCAAGAGCTCTCGTTTTATGTTTTATTCTTACTTTTAGATATTCATGGGCTGACCAAACCAAAATCACTTGACCGATACTAATTTTATATTCAGTTACAAAATCTATCGACCAATGTACAGTTATAACTAAGACGTAATTAAGAAAAAATAGCTCAGATTGCATAGTCATTTAATTTGATTATTAAAGAGTTATGCTACTGACTCGTAATAAGTACTATGAGTTAAAACACAAAAAATATAAAACCACACACTAACCACATGTTTTTCTATTGTACCCAGTTGAGCGAACTGGTTAAGAATAAATGCAGCTCGTGATGGAGGGAACCTAAATTTAGGTCGTGATAAGATAGAAGAAAACTTTTTTGAAGTTTAGACATAAAGCAGATCATAAATCATAACCTACTAAATGCGAAATAGCCTACGATAAGTTACATTTTATTGCTTAAATTTATTCATCTACCATTTCAGTCAGTCAATCACAAACTACGTAGAACCTGGCATAAAACTGTGTAAGTTTAAGTTCTCATACTACGCTAACAGAATAAGTTAGAGTTATCAAAATGAACACCAAAGAATAAATGCATCTAAACCACTCCAACTAATTCTGAGCCATGTCACCCAACCCCTCAAAACATTGACAACGTTTAACGCGCGGACCCTAATCAGGTAATCTGCATCTACCAACATAATTCAGTTCAGTGGTTGACGACTCCATGGAATTATACCACATCTTGGTTTAGCTGCCTCTTGTTTTCTTCCAACCTATTACCACTCCACACAACAGCGTGCATTGAGATAAGTGGTTGGGTGTACATAAAATATGTTCAACTAACTAGGTGATAAGGTTTCTTAATGCACCATCTCTAACTAATAGCCCATGTTTAACCTACGAGCTGCTTACTTACCACATACGAGCAATCCTTCGAAAATTCTTCTGATTAAATACGACCAAGCCATACAATTTCGAAATAATTAAAGCTATTTTGCAGTCCCAAAACAATACGGAAAAAACTGTTGCATAGCATTTTTGCTTGTTGATAAGTAGATGGATTTCTTAACTATGCAACAAACAGTTCGAGTTAGCAAAAGGTATATGAACCTTTTTGAGAGTGATGGGATTTCGTAGGTCAGCAAGCTGCTATAAATAAAATTTTCTTGGTAAAATAAACAACTTCACTTCCTACGGCCAAATTAGGGATTAACACATCCCTAGGTTTGAACCTCGATTTAGCTACTTCGGTTTAGGTAGCCGGAGAGTATTATCAACCTTTACAATTGAAGCATGGCTCGAAGTCAAGTACATGAATCGATACCTGGAGATGAGTTAATAATAATATTCACATTTAAAGTGCCTTTATTACTACACTTGGCATAAGTAACCTTAAATGTGTACTGTAATAATGTTAACATAGCGAAGGATACATAAAATAGTCAACACACATACCCGAAAACAGTTACCCAACAATCATGTGGATTCGCATTATCAAAGTCGTTGGAACTAATAAGCATGAAAAAACAAATAGGAAAGAATAATAAGGTTAAATGAATAACAGTTAGCAATGCTTACTTAGAAATCATTCATGTATACATTAAGTTTCCTAAACAGATTAGGTCAATCTTCAATTATTGTAATGAATGGTGACAATGTTATCTTTTCGAACTCATTGTTACATTACACATTTTATTTGTATTGTAATCAACTAGAAAGTTTATGGAAAATGAAGCAGTTAAGTATATGGCCACTAAGTAATTGGCCACTAAACATCATAATAGGCGCATATTGATTTACTTGTCGAAATGTAATCATTTATGATTGAATCTACAAAATTAACGAGATAGATTACAGTTCATATAAAGACTATTAAAGATCAACAGTGGACTTTACACACAATCTAAAAAGGAAAATTTTAAGCAGAATACTCAATACTTGGAGAGCAGATAGATGTCACAAGTAAACGAAATGGACCAACAAGAGAATGACAACAGATTGACTCCTTGTAAAATAATTAGGTATAGGTTTATATCAATTAATTAGTAGATTCTGCTTTGTGAGACTATTTCATTAGCTTATTTTGATGGATAATTAACAGGGGGAAAATTAACTTCATAAAGATACTCGACATAATCGAATAAACATGTACATGGTTGTGGTTCATGGTGCAAACTAATAGTAACAGACAAAAAGCAAAGAGGATTTTCGATGTCTGAAGGTTTTCGGATATGCTATAGTTTAAACCTGACAACAACAAGTACTGACAAGACCTTCTGAATAATAATATATTTTTAACTGCAAATCAAGGAATATGCCACCCGTTTACATTTTATGGCATGAAAAGTGAGAATCTGATCAGGGCGACATTTATTTGAGCTCATATAAATTACTTGGAAATAAAGTTAAACTGTTATTAACTTTTCATAACCAGGATCACTTCCATTACTTTAGTGTAGCATGTTACCCACAAAGCTCATTTGAATAAGTGTGCCCAAGTGAACGAGTAAAGTAAATATTTGGAGAAATGGGTTACCTTCGATGTGAAAGCAAAGCCTCCGCTAAACGATCAGGTGTACTAATACCATCTTGCTTCTTATTCCCATCGTTTATATTTGCAAGAATACTGTTATTATGGAGTGGTGACCCAACTAAAGGTGGGCGATTATTTACAACATTATGCAAAGGTGTTCGATGATAACTAGAATCACCCGGCGACTGGAAAGGACTAACACCTATTTGTTTTACAGGAGGATTCGTCGATGAACCAAGAGTGTAATTTGGTGTACTGTGTTTTATTCCACCGAAATTTTCTGCGCTGGGTTTTGAACGGACACCAGCACCACCAACGGTTGACCACATACTTCGTGTAGGAGGTGATGTTAAACGACGTCCGATTGACTCATGCGCTTGACTTAAATAACGTGGTTGCAGTTTGTTGTTATACTGTGAAGCCTAGAAAAATATATAAAGAAATCAGTTGGACGATTGATTGGTAATATAAGAAAAGATGTAAAAAATAGTGTTCATAGTTTTAACTTCTCAATTAGAATAGGTCCCTATCAAAACTATTCAAGAATCGATTAGTCCGAATCGCTTACAATTTGAAACAAAAAAGTGATTTGGAGATACAAGCAAAAAGCTTATGAATAGTGGATCACCACACAACAACTTTATAGATCGTAAAGTATTAATATTTATTTATTTGAACACATAAATATTGGTACTAGAGGGCACCAAAAACATATGCGCCACAAAAAACAATGAGAATTCGAAGAGAAAAAAACAAGGTAAGAAGCGTAAAAAAAGAACACCAACGAACAGATTAGTGTCAGGTAGTGTACTAATAATAATAATATTAATAATATTAATAATAATAAAAATAAAAATAATAATAATAATAATAATGTGGAAAACGGAAAGGTACAATCAGAAGAAATCTTTCACTTAAGGAAGAAACAACCATCTTTATGAAGAAAGTAAAAGGTTGCATCAGGAACTCCACCAGCATCTATTCTGAGCCATATATGATAACGTCTCTAGCCACTGTGTTGCACCATCTCTAGGACCTCAATTAGGAAGTTGTGAAGGTCCAACAAAAGCCAGTCATGCACAACATTCTTTTATACCTCAACACTATGTCATATTACTGACCACCGCTCCACTTATAGCGACTCACGTGCAAATAGGTTTATTCTCATTTAACTCAGTTAAGCCCTTTTGCTAACTTATTTAGCGGACAAAGTCATCCGTACTATAACAATTTATTGTACCCTTATTATTTTGTGCTTGTATGAAATACGTATGCTTGAATATTGCTTACTGCCTACGCATTTATTCACTCTGCTAGTCTTACTACTAACCGCTTATTCAATTCGATTACTCATTCATTTCACATGGTATATATATGTCCATGTTATTCATATCCAACACTCACTCACTCACACGCTCTTGCTCTGGCTCTCTCTCGCTTGCTTGCCTTTCGGCACAACTCTTCTATGCTTATTTAACGCATCTGTACATTTGGATATACGTGTGTGGTCTCGCAATAAACGTAATCAACACTTCGTATTTGCCTTCTGATTAATATACCGTTGGGGCGTTATAAGGAACGGTTGGCAAGACGAATTAGATACAAAGTTTAGGATTATAGCGGATACCGACCACCACACACTCTTCCCAACCAGTCCCATCACCGGAAAATAATACACGACGTGGAATTCTATGAGACGACATTCGTAGAACATGTCCAAGCCACCAAAGTCGATGTTTCAAGATGGTGACACCAATTGCATTATTGTCTCTGCGCCCGAACACACTATGCCGAAACTCTGCATTACTAACATGGTGTTGCCACTGGACATCGGTAATCATTCGGAGACAACGATGATCGAACACAAAGAGTCGTCTAGCATCCTCAACTCGAAGAGGTCAGGTTTCACAAGCATAGAGCAAAACTGCTCTCACCGACGCATTATAGATCCGACCTTTCACAGTCAAACTAACATCACGAAAGCGTCAAAGATGACCCAGATTGGCATAAGCCACTCTGGCTTTCACTATACGTGCATCGATCTCATCACTCACGCCACCACCAGCATTTATGCAGCTACCTAGATACACGAACTTCTCAACTACTCCTATCTGCTCACCACCCAGGGTGAGTACAGGATTAGAATCCTGCCAGTCTTGTAGAAGTACTTTGCACTTCGAAGGTGTGTAAAGCACATACCATACCTACGGACACTGATTACCAACTGATTAAGTGCGGGTTGTATGTCTTGGGCATTATCGTACACTAAGACAATATCATCCGCATACTCAAGGTCGAGAAGTCTTTCTCCAGACAACAGATCCACACCGCCATTACTTACACCCATCAGAGCTGTTTCCAGAATGTCGTCGATGGCAAAGTTGAAGAGGAATGGTGAGATTGGGCAACCCTGTCTAGCCCCATCGGTTGAACGGAGCAATTGAGTCAGGTGGTTGGATGCCTTCACTCTGCCTGAGGTGGTTGTCATTAAAATTCATAGGCACGCCCTTCTTCAACAGACAACCTCAGGGAACAGTCCTGTCCAACGAATCGAGGGCAGTCCTGATGTCAAGAAACACTACGATTGTTGGCCGGTGATAAGTATGGTGGTGTTCTAACATTTGGCGTAGGGTGAAGATATGATCAGTAAACCCTCGACTGGAACGAAAACCAGCCTGCTCCTCGCGAGTCAATCTTTCTCGGGTTTTCAATAACCTACGAAGTATGACGGAAGCCAGTAGTTTGGACACAATCGGAAGTAGACTTACTCCCCATGATGGTTGCGGGAGCGACGCAAACCTTTTTTAGAGATAGGGACAACTATCGATTCATTCTAAGACTTTGGAACACTCTAGCTAGAAACAGGTTGTGGTCTGTCCATAGTTGCAATAGACGGTTCCATTATGTGTCCTGCGACCAACAAGTCCCCATCGACCACCTAAACGATTCTCTTCTGTGCCTAGATGCCCGACCTGAAAATTCAAGTCTCCGGTCAGTACTACAATATCTGTCGAACGCACTTTCTGGAGAACAGTTAACTGGTGGTAGAATTCATCCTTGATTGTATCCGAGCTGCAATCTGTCGGGGCATAGGCGGAGATGACGAAAAGACATCGTTTCTCACGCCGATTTCTCCTCACTTTGATGGAACTTTTTAATCTAACAGCAAATAACCGATTGTTAATGAAGATACAATCGAATAGTGCTGCCTCAGCTCTAGCGCTTAGTGTGACACCAACACCGGCAGGACCAGACGAAGATGCCACAGGGTCCCCGGATAAACGCACGTAAAACGAGCTTTTTGAAGCAACAGATGGAGGGCGAATTTGTAGTACTTCACCAGAGTCTTGAATACGCGTCTCGGATAGACAACAAACATCGATATCAAGACTTTCCAAAGATATAGCCAGCCCTATATGTTGTCCGACCTGCATAAATGTGCGAACGTTGAAGGCAGCCAGTTTGAATGGTGCACGTGGTTTCAGAAAAACTGTCTCAGCACACGTGTTCGGTGGTAGCACTCAACTTTCGGTCACTCGGTGACTCAAGATCGTTTAGACAGAACCGAGTTTCCACCATAGGCGAGCTGATGTATAAGTTGAGAAATAAGGAAACACTAAATGGGAATGAAAGAGTGAATAAATGATAATAGTAATAATAACAACAATAGTAATAATAATGTGAACCGTTTGATTGTTAATCGAAGCAGGACAAGTATTTTCCATAAATATCGACACTTCATCATATTTGTGTGTGGGCTGTGATACTGCCCGGGTACCCAGACCGAATCAGGTGGTTTTCTTTGGGGGCCACATCCCGAGCCTTTGACCTAAAGGTCTGGCCCACAAGGCGGTGGAGCATCGTGAAAAGATGCAGTCCCATGATAGCCGGTGATCAATGATTGGTTCATACGCCATTTGTTCTCGCGGGATACTGGAGCCCATGTGCACCATTGGTTTGGGATGCGGTTAAAGCACCGGGCATTCGCTTTTCATCCTCTCATTTTCGTAAACAACACCCCTGCCACGAGAAGGCAGTCAGTAGAACTTTCCTGGCAGAGGCTGCATACGCGTGGTCGTGTGAGAGTATTTCGAGAGGGATGGAGGACCCACCCCTCTCCGCCATACCAGGGCATTTAGGGGCGAAGTTCAATAGGACATGTATCATCAAGCTACATACGGATTCAATTTGTTCGAATGAGGTACACCTAGTGTGTGGAGGTTAACACGGAAAATATATGGCTTTTTAAGCATCAACTGGATCCAGATTTATGTTAGATTATCAATACTAACCAGTCATACCTCAGGTATAAGAAGCACTGCAAACACGACTCTTAACAGATGGTCTATAAAGATTGTTTTTGATCTATGAGGAATATATGTACCAGTATTTATCTAACCAACAACTTTTGCTGTCCCAACGATCACGTTCAACAGGATTTAATATTTCATAACTCTCACAACCCACTAAAACGCTAGACGTTGTGAATTATGCATAGTGCGTAAAAACCAATGAAATCATCTAGTTATCTGAAAATTGTCAAATAGTCGTTTTCAATTTATGATTTAGTAGTTAAGACGGATGGCTATACTTAGGAACTAGCAAGGTAGCCCCTACTACCCAGTAATGCCGTGGGCAAGTCTTAGGTCGGATTATGCTGCCACTTCAAAGACAGTAATATTGTTCGGATGCTTATAAGGTCGTAGAACCGTGTCGTTTCCTTATCTGATCACCATTGCATCTTCCAAGTTCATTGGAACTCACTTGTTAAAACAGAAGAATAATACTCACTTCTTAAAAATAGTTCCACGGTGCGTCACAGTACAACTGTGACGATTACTAATCCGTTTCACTAGAGAATATGAGACCAATCAAAACAGTTATCGAGTGGTGTAATTTCAACTACATCCTTATTTAAACAAGACAATAAATAAGACTCAGTTTACTAATAATATGCATTATATTATTAAATTGCTTTACGCCATGACTATGAACTATCATATAATCAGTTGTCATTCGACTGTCAAGACACAGGTGCACTGTTCCCAAACACAACAAATAACAAAAAACATGTTGGTTAGGTCCAATTATAGAATTAGCAGCAATTACCACCATGAAATCTGAGTAGCTTATAGGTGCTTAAACTAACTAAAGTGTGAGTTTAGATATTATATAGATAACATAACTACAAAACCTCCCTCAACATAATCCTTGAAAAACTCACTGGTATATTGTGCGAATTCCCAGAAAGTGAAAATGCATTTTGGCGTGAAACTTTAGATTCTGAGCTTGTTGATGCCGTCTCTAAGACCTGTGGATTTTCACTCATTAAAAATCCTGGAAGATATTGGCAAGTGCCTGGTGAAGTAATTGACCCTGTCCCAATCGAGTTTACTGGAGGAGAACCTAGAGTCATAGGTTCAGTATGGCTGAAAGCAGAACTGTGCATTGTTCCTCCTTTACAAAAGAAACCACAAGTACGATGAGCAAACTTGTAATAAGGTCCAACTTTTATATCAAGTATTTGCATTTAAAACAATCGATGACCACCCTATTACAAACCTCTGGCCCAATTTCGCTGACCCAGAAACGTACTCACTGAAGCGAAACATGCGAAGATGGATCGAAGAGGTGTTAGGAAAATATAAGTGACATAGTAGTTGCTGCTAGTTGCAGAACATCAGAATATTTAAACAGTAGATATTGAGGAATCAATAAAAGCCTGTCTTAATAGAGTGATAAAAAGAATTGATTAGCTCCAGATATCGGAGTAGTACTTTAGTTCCCCTTAGAGTATTTCGTATTGTTTAAAAAACCTGAAATGAGTGTTAGACTCGCAGAAAACTGCCGTGAGCAATTATCGGAGAAATTAGGGTCTAAACTTCACTACCTGCGCGGCAATACTTGCATGTAAATGGTTTTGAAACAGTCTTAATTCAATATGCTAGACGATTTTCCGGTAGAAAATCCTGTAACATATATTAATCTCCTTATTTTTGGGTGGACTTGAGGGTTTTTCACAAATTCCAATGCTCTTCCTCAAAGTCTAGTGGTTTTTCCAAAGTTTGGAGACTTCCTCAGATCTAGAGAAACCTCGAGATTTTTATGCCATTCCCGCTAAACGGAGAGATTAGGATACTAAAACTTCTGGAGTGTACATCTACGTCTTGTATGACAGTAGTCCGAGTTTCAGGACTATGTGTAGTAAATACTCATTACATGATGCCAGATGTTCGGAAACATATGGAAGTTGTGGAGGTAAGGAAGAATACAAAATGATGCTAGTAGATAGCTTTCCTTATCTCGAAATTACATTTTGCTGGAAAAAAGTGCCATAAAAAATGGTATTTAAAGCAATAAAGTACATAAATAAATTTAACCACAACGAAAATTCGCATCCCCACAATACTAGCACCGGCGGACCACAAGTGACCTTGTGGTTATAGATCCCACTAAAAGACCCAAAGAAAAATTTTAAACAATTCAAAATTCTTGATTTTCAAAATACTCTCGACTGCTTCAAACAAATTTTTGTCATTGTTAATTGCTTAGCATTCAACCAGCCTGTGGGCCATACTTTTAACCACATCGGCAAATCCAGCATAACCAGGTTTGTTATTACTCGCTATTTCTCGAACAGTCGTTGCCTTCCTCTTTCCATTTTTCTTTCAGTTCAGTAATACCCGGGGGGTTGTGCATCACTCAGCTAACTCCGGCGCGCGACTACTCACAATGTATTTGGAACCAGTCCAAACGCCTGTTGAATCTGGTAAAGGAGTATTGTAGACCAATGAAATGGCACGGCCCTTTCCAAAACATCCAGGAGTTATATCATTGAAGATCGGGCAATTTATCGGTCCTCATCGAGGTCAAGGACAACCAACACTCATCAGTCCATTGCAACCCATGAACTGGCCCATGCGACAGTGGTCGCATAGTGTTTCTTGTACTTACTCCTACTAGTATATTTTGTATTAAGGTTGGTTGTGTTGTACAGTGCCCCCAAATGCCATCCTAACATTGCTCCACTGCCTTGTAGATTAGACCCTTAAGTAACAGGCTCCGAGTGTGTCTCTCTGAGAAAACCACGTGCTTCTTTCTGAGCGCCCATACAGTATCACAGCTCACACAGAAATCAAACGGATTGATAATTAAAACTGGAAATGCTGTTCTCGCTTCAATTAAAATTCAAATAATTCACATCCATTTGACAACATTCATTTTTTTGCAAACTATATCGCTTATCCCTTCTTTTTAATTACCACTTAGTGTATCCTTATTTCTCAACTTATACATCAGCTCGCCTATGGTGGAAACTCGGTTCTGTCTAAACGATCTTGAGTCACCGAGTGACCGAAAGTTGAGTGCTACCACCGAACACGTGTGCTGAGACAGTTTTTCTGAAACCACGTGCACCATTCAAACTGGCTGCCTTCAACGTTCGCACATTTATGCAGGTCGGACAACATATAGGGCGGGCTATATCTTTACTTACTTACTTTCTTACTTACTTACTTACTTACTTACGCCTGTTACTCCCAATGGAGCATAGGCCATCGACCAGCATTCTCCAACCCACTCTGTCCTGGGCCTCCTTTTCTAATTCCATCCAATTTTTGTTCATCTTTTTCATGTCTATTTCCATTTCTCGGCTTAATGTGTTCTTTGGTCTTCCTCTCCCCCTTTGGCCTTGAGGATTCCATGTGAGGGCTTGTCTTGTGACGCAGTCGGGTGCTTTCCTCAATGTGTGTCCTATCCACTTCCTTTCTGATTTCTTCCTCAAATGGGATCTGTTTTGTTCTCTCCTACAGTACGTTGTTGCTAATAGTGTCCGACCAACGGATCTGAAGTATTTCGCGTAGACAACTGTTAATAAACACCTGTATCTTCTGGATGATGGCTTTCGTAGTTCTCCAGGTTTCCGCCCCATACAGTAGAACTGTCTTGATATTTGTATTGAAAATCCTGACCTTGGTGTTGGTTGACAGACAGTTGTTTTGAGTTCCAGATGTTCCTCAGTTGTAAATATGCTGCCGATCCACGCCTTCACATCTGCATCAGATCCACCCTGTTCATCAATGATGCTGCCCAAATATGTAAAGGTTTTTACATCTTCCAAATCTTCTCTGTCAATTGTGATTGGATTAGTGCATGTTGTTTTTTATCGGAGAACCTTGCTCTTCCCTTTGTGCATATTGAGACCTACTGCTGCTGAGGCTGCTGCTACACTGTTCGTCTTTTCCTGCATTTGTTGTTGCGTTTGGGATAGAAGGGCCAGATCATCTGCGAAGTCTAGATCGTCCAACTGCATCCTAGATGTCCATTGTATCCCGTGCTTCCCTTCAGATGTTGACGTCTTTATGATCCAGTTGATCACCAGGAGAAATAGAAAGGGTGAGAGTAAGCAACCTTGCCTAACACCGGTCTTCACTTCGAGCGACTTTGTCAACTGTCCCCCATGCACGATTTTGCAGTGTAATCCATCATAGGAATTCCGTATGATATTGACTATCTTCTGAGGCGCGCCGTAGTGTCGAAGAAGTTTCCATAGTGTTGTTCTGTCCACGCTATCAAATGCTTTTTCATAGTCAATGAAGTTGATGTAGAGTGATGAATTCCATTCAATTGATTGTTCCACAATGATCTGTAGAGTTGCGATTTGGTCTGTACACGATCTATCCTTACGGAATCCTGCCTGTTGGTCACGAAGTTGGGCGTCTACGCAGTCCTTCATCCTGTTTAACAATACTCTGTTGAAGACTTTTCCCGGTATTGAAAGAAGAGTGATGCCCCTGTAGTTATCACACTTGCTGAGATTGCCTTTCTTCGGTATTTTGATCAGAAGTCCTTCTTTCCAGTCTTTTGGTACTTGTTCCTCATCCCAAATCTTATTGAAGAGAATGTGGAGTATCCTTGCAGTTGCCGCTACGTCTGCTTTCAGTGCCTCTGCTGGAATGTTGTCTGGTCCTGCTGATTTGCCACTCTTGATTTGTCTGATGGCCATGCTGATTTCTTCAATTGTTGGTGGGCCAACGTTGACTGAGAGGTCCGTGGGTGCTGCTTCGATGTTGGGTGGGTTCATTGGGGCTGATCGATTCAAGAGTTTTTTGAAGTGTTCTACCCACCTGTTTTGTTGCTCTTTAATGTTGGTGATTACCTCGCCTTCCTTGCATTTCACTGGTCGTTCTGGTTTGCGGCGATTTCCAGAGAGTTTCTTTGTCGTGTCATACAGTTGTCTCATGTTTCCTTCTCTTGCAGCCTTTTTCGCCATCGTTGCTAAATCTTCCACATATTTACGTTTGTCGGTTCTGATGCTCTTCTTCACTTGTTTGTTTACTTCTGTGTATTCAGCTTGTGCCTTGGCTTTTTCTGCTCTTGTTCGACTGGTATTGATTGCTGCCTTTTTGTTCCTTCTTTCTTGAATCTTATCCAGTGTATCAACAGTGGTCCATTCCTTGTGATGGTGCTTCTTGTAACCCAGGACCTCATGACATGTTGAAGTGATTGCCTCTTTGATCCCCTTCCAGTTACTCTCCACAGTAGTTCCTTCTCCATTAAGTAGATCATGAAAAGCCTGGAACTTACTGCTGAGGACTAACTTGAATTTGTTGAGTTTGTTAGTATCCTGAAGAAAGGCCGTATTGGACTTTTTTTATATTGTCCGCCCCATGGTCCAGTGCTTCTTGAGTTTCAATTTCATCTTGGCGACCAGCAAGTGATGATCTGATGCTATATAAGATCCTCTCTTGGTTCTCACGTCCTCTATAGTCCTCCTGAACATTTTGTTGATGCAAATATGGTCGATTTGGTTTTGTGTAGTGTGATCTGGTGAAGTCCATGTGGTTTTGTGAATGCGCTTATGTGGGAATATGGTGCCACCTATGACCAGTTTATTGAAGGCACATAGGTTTGCAAATCTCTCACCATTTTCGTTTCTTTCTCCCAGTCCATGTCGTCCCATGATGTCTTCATATCCAGTGTTGTCCGTTCCAACCTTGGCGTTGAAATCTCCCATCAGAATGGTCAGGTCCTTTGTTTGGCACTTCTCGACGATTGACTGCAGCCTATTGTAGAATTGATCTTTAGCGTCATCATTGTAGTCGTTGGTAGGCGCATAGCATTGGATGATATTCATTGAAATGCTCTCCTTTTTTGTTTTGAAGGAGGCTTTGATGATCCTTGGTCCATGAGATTCCCATCCTATAAGCGCATTTTGCGCTTGTTTGGACAGCATGAATGCAACTCCTTGTGTATGTGGGGCATTTTCTTCTTCATGGCCGGAGTATAACAGAAGCTCTCCTGAAGTTAGTCGTTGTTGTCCAACTTGCGTCCAACGTGTTTCACTGATCCCAAGTACCTCTAGGTTGTATCTTCTCATTTCTGCAGCAATTTGGAAGGCTCTCCCGGTGTCCCACATTGTACGAACATTCCATGTACCTAAATAAATGGTCGCTCTGGTTGTCACAAGGGGCATCGGCCTCGTAACTTCCGAACGAATTCGGCTTTCATCATGAGGCGTCATAGTTCTTCTAAATGAAGACCTTATGACTCCCAGGGCAGAGGTTAAAAGGTTTGAATAATTTTTTTTGGTTAGTGTTATGACCTTGAGTATGTCTGGTTCTGCTATCACGCGACCTATCTACCAATTCGGAGACGACTTATACGAATTTTACACTAGGCCAACCAATGACGTTCAACCGGTGTGGGCAGTCTAGCGTCCTTATTGGTCCTATGTACTACGAGCCCTTCCACTTGAGTCCAGAACACAATACCAGCTTCGAATTAGAGCAGATCGTTTATTTCAAACATACTCGGTTTATATATCAAACAGACAGACCACAACACACCATAAATTAGGAAATAACATATGTACACAAATAAGCCAAAAAGTGGCTGTGAACGAGGGGGACAGTAATTAATAGACTGAACATAGATAAAGAACCGTAAATCGTAGAATAATAAATTATAGATCAAAATAAAGCTTATAATAAGAGGGATATAAATTTACATAATCTAATTATTCAATAGTTTTACAATAAGAATATTTATAGAATATTTGTCCATTAATAGACCTCGGGAGTTACCTGTAATTTAATCTTCGCTCGGATATAACACCTCCCCTTTTTTGAAGCATTAGAGATAATAATGATCCTTAGGATTTATTTTTATTCGATTAGGTTTTCGTCTGATGCGCTGCGACCTCCTTGGGAATGTTGCATACGTCTTGTTATTATTCGGATCATTTTTAATTTCACTATTCGACTCAGTTAATATATTTATTGGTATATTTGACTTTGTAGCATTTTCTGTCTCCCGCTCTTGTCTGGTTGGCTGTATCTGGTTTGCATGTCGTACCCATATCTTTTGTCCAACTTTTACTTCGTAGATAACTTTCCCTTTTTTTCGTATTATTATGCCAAACTTCCAAGTTGGCTTTACTCCCGTGAAATCTCTTGTTATTACCGCTTGTCCTACCTTAAACCTTCTGGGCAATGCACCATGCTGCTTGTTGAATTGCTGTTCCATTCGTCTGTTCTTGTGGAGGTTGGCTTTAGGTTTCGGCTTCATTTGTTCTATAGGTATTCTAATTTTTCTTCCAAAAATTGCTTCTGCTGGGCTTTCTTGATTATTTGTTGTTGGGTTTGGTGTTGCTCGGTATGTTTGTAGAAATCTTTGAATCGTCTCGTCTATTTCACCTTCCCCCTCGGCTTTAAGTATTGCTCTTTTAAATGTATCTACGAACCTCTCGACTAGACCGTTTGATTGCGGATGGTATGGGGGTGTCTTTATATGCTTAACGGCGTTGACGACGCAGAACTTCGAGAATTCAGCAGAGGTGAACTGTGGTCCATTATCAGATACTAATACATCTGGACACCCGAAGCAGCTAAATACTTGTCTCAGTTTATCGATAGTAGCTTTTGTCGAAAGCGACTTAACGTAGTGGATCTCTGGCCATTTTGAGAAGGCATCAACAATCACCAAGTACTGTTTCCCATTTATGGGACCGGCAAAATCCACATGTACTCTTGACCACGGTTTTGTTGGTGTCCCCCAACTCTGCATTTCTGTCTTCCGAGGGGCTTTGATAGCTTTTGCACACGCAGAACATCTCTCAACATATTCTTTGATCTGAGCGTCAATGTTCGGCCAATATACATACCCACGTGCAAGCGCCTTCATCCGTGCTACCCCTGGGTGTGCGGCATGCAGTTGTGACATCACTTTACGGCGTAAATTTGTGGGTACAATTACTCGATTTCCAAACATCAAGCATCCATCCACAAGTGATAGAGAATTTCGCCGGTGGGAATACTGTTCAATATTTTTGTCGTCTATATGGGCAGGCCAACCATGTTCGAGGTATCTAACAATCTGCTTCAATTCATCGTCTTCTTGGGTATAGCGTTTAATATCTTCAGAAGATAACGGCGTTGCTTTTATGGCAACTTGCAGTATATGGTGAATATCATTTTCTAACGATATCGTTGCGATAATAGAATCTTCGCTTTTTTGCTTCTGATTCGCAATTAATCGGGATAAAGCATCGGCTTGTCCAAACTTTTCAGTTGATTTATATAGGATTTGGAAATCATAAGCAAGCAACGTGATAGCCCAGCGTTGTAATCGATTTGCTGTATATGCAGGAATACCAGACTTTGATCCAAATATAGATAAGAGCGGCTTGTGATCCGTTAAAAGGGTAAACCGACGACCATAAATCATTTTATGAAATCTCTTTACTGCAAAAACTAAAGCTAGTCCTTCTTTCTCGATCTGACTATATTTCCGCTCAGCTAAGTTAAGAGTTCGGGATGCATGAGCAATTGGCTTTTCTTTGCCATCAGGAAAACGATGGCTAATAACAGCTCCGATTCCATAGTTTGAAGCATCGGCGGCTACAATTATTTCAAGCTTAGGATTATAATGAGTCAGCAACAGTTTAGAAGATAAAATCCTTTTTATTTCATCGAAAGAATCTTGGCATTCTTTTGTCCAGTGCCATGTTGTATTAGCCATCAAGAGTTGATTTAATGGGTGTCGCAATTTATACATTTGGGGTACGAACATACTATAATAACCAATCATCCCCAAGAATGAACGAAGGGTTGTAACTTCAGTTGGTCTGGGCATACTTTTGATAGCATTTATATTATCTGGATCCGGTCGACGACCATCTTTATCAAATATATATCCAAGGTATTTGACAGACTCGAGCAGAAAATCACACTTCTCTTTTTGTAACTGAAAACCGGCTTGTGATATTTTAGTGAGCACCACATCTAACCGACGCATTAATTCCTGCGTGGAAGAGCCAACAACTATAATATCGTCCAAGTAAACTGCTACACCTTCGACGTTAGACACCATAGTATCCATTATCTGCTGGAAAATTGCCGGAGCTGGCTTAACACCAAACGGTAATCGGTTAAATCGATAAAGTCCACGGTGAGTATTAATGGTTAATAACTCTTTTGAATCTTCATCAACTTCCACCTGTAAGTAAGCTTCAGACAAATCAAGTTTAGCAAAATAACGTGCACCGTTCAGTTTAATAAATAAATCCTCTGGCAAAGGTAATGGGTATGAATGATTTTGTAAAGCGTCATTTAATCCTGTTGAAAAATCTGCACAAAGGCGAATAGCTCCGCTCGCTTTCTGAACTACTACAATCGGTGCTGCCCATGCCGAATAATTAACAGGTTGTATAACACCGAGCTTCTCTAGTCGGTCTAATTCTTTGTCGACTTTATCAATAGCTGCATATGGAACTTGACGCTTTGGACGGAAAACAGGCTTTACATCCTGTCGTAGGTATAATTTTGCCTTCTCAATTGTGCAGCATCCCAATTTATTCTGGAACAAGTTTTTATGTTTCTGCAAAAGATCTTCTATCGTTACAACTTTCTTGGTAACATGAACTGTGGGTGGATCTCTAGGATTATTCGTGCTTTTCACTGTGCATATTTCATTTAATGGTACATCCCATAAATTCAGTTTATCTATCCAGTCTATACCAATAAGGTCTAACTCATGTCTGTTCGTTAAGTAACAATTTCCTGTAAAGTAATTACCTTGGAATTTAACAGAACATTTTATCATTCCCACAAGTTTTAATATATCTCCGGACGCATTCCGTGCAGTGTGCTCTGTTGGTAATACTTTCGGACACCCAATTAAATACCACGTTCGTTTCGAGATTAGTGTGATATCTGACGCTGTGTCCAATTGCAATCGAATATGAACACCATTAACAATTAATTCCACATATCTTCTTTTATCCGCTACGCTTAGAGCCAATGTAGAATATACGCTGTTTATATACTTATTTTGGTACTGATGCGGACGTCTGGTTCGTTTTGATCTCAAACTTTCTCTAGTTCGGCAGACTATCTCTTTGTGGTCAACTTTATTGCATATAGTGCATCTATGATTTCTAAACCGGAAAAATCTTGAGAAATGCCACGCACCACAATACCAACATTTAGTTGCAGGTTTAGGAGTTTTCGAGTAATATTTATGACTTTTGGTAGTATTTTGTCTTTGACCTGTTTTAACAGCATGAACAGAATTAGATGGTGCAGCACTTTTGGTTTCCAGCATAGCTGTATCTTGTTTTAAGTTAATTAATCGTTGGCATTCAGTGGTGATAGTTTGTAACGTCATTTCATCATCATGTTCCATACGAGATAACAACTTCATGCGAAAATCAGCATCAACAGGAGAGTTCAGACCAGAAATAAATAATAAGCATTTAAATTGATCACTGGTTAACACATTTAATTTAAATCGTTCTGCTTGTAAATTTACTCTTCCGGCGTACGTAGTATAATCCTCATCAGCCTCTTTAGTCAGCTGTAGACAGTTATACCGGATACGGAATAAAGACGACTGTTCACAAAACATTTTATTTAGGATGTTAACAGTTTCATCGAAATTAACTTCTCGCGGATGTCTAGGCAGGATATGGTTTTTATACTTTTGATGCTCATTAGGACCAAGTTTCTGTAATAGCAGACGGACTTTCTTTGCGTCATCTATCGCAGCAAATTCAACTCGGAAAATATCTTCAATTCTGCCAAACCATGCTTCGAAAGTGCGACCATTGTCTGCATCAAATATAAATTCTGAAACTGGATTAAGGTATGACTCGATACTTTTATGTTCTGGAATCTCTTGTTGGATAGATAGTTTTCCCAAAAGTGCTTCCAATAGTTTTTGTTGCGAAGCTAACATTTGATGCTGCTGCT
The DNA here is from genome assembly GCA_944470205.2 of Schistosoma margrebowiei. NCBI lineage: Eukaryota > Metazoa > Platyhelminthes > Trematoda > Strigeidida > Schistosomatidae > Schistosoma > Schistosoma margrebowiei. Next base: position 42,317,639 of record OX104026.1, on the reverse strand, counting down.
GTATTAATAACTGCAACTGTTCTGAAGAATTTGCCATTTTTCTTCTCACTGCTAATAATAATATTAATTCCAAACAAATCACCGGCAATTATAACCGCTAATTTATTTTCAAAATGAGTCACCACCTGTATTTTTTTTCCAAAATCCCCGTCGCCAATTGTTATGACCTTGAGTATGTCTGGTTCTGCTATCACGCGACCTATCTACCAATCCGGAGACGACTTATACGAATTTTACACTAGGCCAACCAATGACGTTCAACCGGTGTGGGCAGTCTAGCGTCCTTATTGGTCCTATGTACTACGAGCCCTTCCACTTGAGTCCAGAACACAATACCAGCTTCGAATTAGAGCAGATCGTTTATTTCAAACATACTCGGTTTATATATCAAACAGACAGACCACAACACACCATAAATTAGAAAATAACATATGTACACAAATAAGCCAAAAGTGGCTGTGAACGCGGGAGATAGTAATTAATAGACTGAACATAGATAAAGAACCGTAAATCGTAGAATAATAAATTATAGATCAAAATAAAGCTTATAATAAGAGGGATATAAATTTACATAATCTAATTATTCAATAGTTTTACAATAAGAATATTTATAGAATATTTGTCCATTAATAGACCTCGGGAGTTACCTGTAATTTAATCTTCGCTCGGATATAACAGTTAGCGTTTTTTTAGCGAGTTAGCTTTCTACGGGATGGGGACGCTAACCCCATGCCCAACCCTCCTCCTTTATCCGGGCTTGGGACCGGCAGTAGCCCCTGTAGGGACTCCAGGCGGAGTGACTATATCTTTGGAAAGTCTTGATATCGATGTTTGTTGTCTATCCGAGACGCGTATTCAAGACTCTGGTGAAGTACTACGAATTCGCCCTCCATCTGTTGCTTCAAAAAGCTCGTTTTACGTGCGTTTATCCGGGGACCCTGTGGCATCTTCGTCTGGTCCTGCCGGTGTTGGTGTCACACTAAGCGCTAGAGCTGAGGCAGCACTATTCGATTGTATCTTCATTAACAATCGGTTATTTGCTGTTAGATTAAAAAGTTCCATCAAAGTGAGGAGAAATCGGCGTGAGAAACGATGTCTTTTCGTCATCTCCGCCTATGCCCCGACAGATTGCAGCTCGGATACAATCAAGGATGAATTCTACCACCAGTTAACTGTTCTCCAGAAAGTGCGTTCGACAGATATTGTAGTACTGACCGGAGACTTGAATTTTCAGGTCGGGCATCTAGGCACAGAAGAGAATCGTTTAGGTGGTCGATGGGGACTTGTTGGTCGCAGGACACATAATGGAACCGTCTATTGCAACTATGGACAGACCACAACCTGTTTCTAGCTAGAGTGTTCCAAAGTCTTAGAATGAATCGATAGTTGTCCCTATCTCTAAAAAAGGTTTGCGTCGCTCCCGCAACCATCATGGGGAGTAAGTCTACTTCCGATTGTGTCCAAACTACTGGCTTCCGTCATACTTCGTAGGTTATTGAAAACCCGAGAAAGATTGACTCGCGAGGAGCAGGCTGGTTTTCGTTCCAGTCGAGGGTTTACTGATCATATCTTCACCCTACGCCAAATGTTAGAACACCACCATACTTATCACCGGCCAACAATCGTAGTGTTTCTTGACATCAGGACTGCCCTCGATTCGTTGGACAGGACTGTTCCCTGAGGTTGTCTGTTGAAGAAGGGCGTGCCTATGAATTTTAATGACAACCACCTCAGGCAGAGTGAAGGCATCCAACCACCTGACTCAATTGCTCCGTTCAACCGACGGGGCTAGACAGGGTTGCCCAATCTCACCATTCCTCTTCAACTTTGCCATCGACGACATTCTGGAAACAGCTCTGATGGGTGTAAGTAATGGCGGTGTGGATCTGTTGTCTGGAGAAAGACTTCTCGACCTTGAGTATGCGGATGATATTGTCTTAGTGTACGATAATGCCCAAGACATACAACCCGCACTTAATCAGTTGGTAATCAGTGTCCGTAGGTATGGTATGTGCTTTACACACCTTCGAAGTGCAAAGTACTTCTACAAGACTGGCAGGATTCTAATCCTGTACTCACCCTGGGTGGTGAGCAGATAGGAGTAGTTGAGAAGTTCGTGTATCTAGGTAGCTGCATAAATGCTGGTGGTGGCGTGAGTGATGAGATCGATGCACGTATAGTGAAAGCCAGAGTGGCTTATGCCAATCTGGGTCATCTTTGACGCTTTCGTGATGTTAGTTTGACTGTGAAAGGTCGGATCTATAATGCGTCGGTGAGAGCAGTTTTGCTCTATGCTTGTGAAACCTGACCTCTTCGAGTTGAGGATGCTAGACGACTCTTTGTGTTCGATCATCATTGTCTCCGAATGATTACCGATGTCCAGTGGCAACACCATGTTAGTAATGCAGAGTTTCGGCATAGTGTGTTCGGGCGCAGAGACAATAATGCAATTGGTGTCACCATCTTGAAACATCGACTTTGGTGGCTTGGACATGTTCTACGAATGTCGTCTCATAGAATTCCACGTCGTGTATTATTTTCCGGTGATGGGACTGGTTGGGAAGAGTGTGTGGTGGTCGGTATCCGCTATAATCCTAAACTTTGTATCTAATTCGTCTTGCCAACCGTTCCTTATAACGCCCCAACGGTATATTAATCAGAAGGCAAATACGAAGTGTTGATTACGTTTATTGCGAGACCACACACGTATATCCAAATGTACAGATGCGTTAAATAAGCATAGAAGAGTTGTGCCGAAAGGCAAGCAAGCGAGAGAGAGCCAGAGCAAGAGCGTGTGAGTGAGTGAGTGTTGGATATGAATAACATGGACATATATATACCATGTGAAATGAATGAGTAATCGAATTGAATAAGCGGTTAGTAGTAAGACTAGCAGAGTGAATAAATGCGTAGGCAGTAAGCAATATTCAAGCATACGTATTTCATACAAGCACAAAATAATAAGGGTACAATAAATTGTTATAGTACGGATGACTTTGTCCGCTAAATAAGTTAGCAAAAGGGCTTAACTGAGTTAAATGAGAATAAACCTATTTGCACGTGAGTCGCTATAAGTGGAGCGGTGGTCAGTAATATGACATAGTGTTGAGGTATAAAAGAATGTTGTGCATGACTGGCTTTTGTTGGACCTTCACAACTTCCTAATTGAGGTCCTAGAGATGGTGCAACACAGTGGCTAGAGACGTTATCATATATGGCTCAGAATAGATGCTGGTGGAGTTCCTGATGCAACCTTTTACTTTCTTCATAAAGATGGTTGTTTCTTCCTTAAGTGAAAGATTTCTTCTGATTGTACCTTTCCGTTTTCCACATTATTATTATTATTATTATTTTTATTTTTATTATTATTAATATTATTAATATTATTATTATTAGTACACTACCTGACACTAATCTGTTCGTTGGTGTTCTTTTTTTACGCTTCTTACCTTGTTTTTTTCTCTTCGAATTCTCATTGTTTTTTGTGGCGCATATGTTTTTGGTGCCCTCTAGTACCAATATTTATGTGTTCAAATAAATAAATATTAATACTTTACGATCTATAAAGTTGTTGTGTGGTGATCCACTATTCATAAGCTTTTTGCTTGTATCTCCAAATCACTTTTTTGTTTCAAATTGTAAGCGATTCGGACTAATCGATTCTTGAATAGTTTTGATAGGGACCTATTCTAATTGAGAAGTTAAAACTATGAACACTATTTTTTACATCTTTTCTTATATTACCAATCAATCGTCCAACTGATTTCTTTATATATTTTTCTAGGCTTCACAGTATAACAACAAACTGCAACCACGTTATTTAAGTCAAGCGCATGAGTCAATCGGACGTCGTTTAACATCACCTCCTACACGAAGTATGTGGTCAACCGTTGGTGGTGCTGGTGTCCGTTCAAAACCCAGCGCAGAAAATTTCGGTGGAATAAAACACAGTACACCAAATTACACTCTTGGTTCATCGACGAATCCTCCTGTAAAACAAATAGGTGTTAGTCCTTTCCAGTCGCCGGGTGATTCTAGTTATCATCGAACACCTTTGCATAATGTTGTAAATAATCGCCCACCTTTAGTTGGGTCACCACTCCATAATAACAGTATTCTTGCAAATATAAACGATGGGAATAAGAAGCAAGATGGTATTAGTACACCTGATCGTTTAGCGGAGGCTTTGCTTTCACATCGAAGGTAACCCATTTCTCCAAATATTTACTTTACTCGTTCACTTGGGCACACTTATTCAAATGAGCTTTGTGGGTAACATGCTACACTAAAGTAATGGAAGTGATCCTGGTTATGAAAAGTTAATAACAGTTTAACTTTATTTCCAAGTAATTTATATGAGCTCAAATAAATGTCGCCCTGATCAGATTCTCACTTTTCATGCCATAAAATGTAAACGGGTGGCATATTCCTTGATTTGCAGTTAAAAATATATTATTATTCAGAAGGTCTTGTCAGTACTTGTTATTGTCAGGTTTAAACTATAGCATATCCGAAAACCTTCAGACATCGAAAATCCTCTTTGCTTTTTGTCTGTTACTATTAGTTTGCACCATGAACCACAACCATGTACATGTTTATTCGATTATGTCGAGTATCTTTATGAAGTTAATTTTCCCCCTGTTAATTATCCATCAAAATAAGCTAATGAAATAGTCTCACAAAGCAGAATCTACTAATTAATTGATATAAACCTATACCTAATTATTTTACAAGGAGTCAATCTGTTGTCATTCTCTTGTTGGTCCATTTCGTTTACTTGTGACATCTATCTGCTCTCCAAGTATTGAGTATTCTGCTTAAAATTTTCCTTTTTAGATTGTGTGTAAAGTCCACTGTTGATCTTTAATAGTCTTTATATGAACTGTAATCTATCTCGTTAATTTTGTAGATTCAATCATAAATGATTACATTTCGACAAGTAAATCAATATGCGCCTATTATGATGTTTAGTGGCCAATTACTTAGTGGCCATATACTTAACTGCTTCATTTTCCATAAACTTTCTAGTTGATTACAATACAAATAAAATGTGTAATGTAACAATGAGTTCGAAAAGATAACATTGTCACCATTCATTACAATAATTGAAGATTGACCTAATCTGTTTAGGAAACTTAATGTATACATGAATGATTTCTAAGTAAGCATTGCTAACTGTTATTCATTTAACCTTATTATTCTTTCCTATTTGTTTTTTCATGCTTATTAGTTCCAACGACTTTGATAATGCGAATCCACATGATTGTTGGGTAACTGTTTTCGGGTATGTGTGTTGACTATTTTATGTATCCTTCGCTATGTTAACATTATTACAGTACACATTTAAGGTTACTTATGCCAAGTGTAGTAATAAAGGCACTTTAAATGTGAATATTATTATTAACTCATCTCCAGGTATCGATTCATGTACTTGACTTCGAGCCATGCTTCAATTGTAAAGGTTGATAATACTCTCCGGCTACCTAAACCGAAGTAGCTAAATCGAGGTTCAAACCTAGGGATGTGTTAATCCCTAATTTGGCCGTAGGAAGTGAAGTTGTTTATTTTACCAAGAAAATTTTATTTATAGCAGCTTGCTGACCTACGAAATCCCATCACTCTCAAAAAGGTTCATATACCTTTTGCTAACTCGAACTGTTTGTTGCATAGTTAAGAAATCCATCTACTTATCAACAAGCAAAAATGCTATGCAACAGTTTTTTCCGTATTGTTTTGGGACTGCAAAATAGCTTTAATTATTTCGAAATTGTATGGCTTGGTCGTATTTAATCAGAAGAATTTTCGAAGGATTGCTCGTATGTGGTAAGTAAGCAGCTCGTAGGTTAAACATGGGCTATTAGTTAGAGATGGTGCATTAAGAAACCTTATCACCTAGTTAGTTGAACATATTTTATGTACACCCAACCACTTATCTCAATGCACGCTGTTGTGTGGAGTGGTAATAGGTTGGAAGAAAACAAGAGGCAGCTAAACCAAGATGTGGTATAATTCCATGGAGTCGTCAACCACTGAACTGAATTATGTTGGTAGATGCAGATTACCTGATTAGGGTCCGCGCGTTAAACGTTGTCAATGTTTTGAGGGGTTGGGTGACATGGCTCAGAATTAGTTGGAGTGGTTTAGATGCATTTATTCTTTGGTGTTCATTTTGATAACTCTAACTTATTCTGTTAGCGTAGTATGAGAACTTAAACTGACACAGTTTTATGCCAGGTTCTACGTAGTTTGTGATTGACTGACTGAAATGGTAGATGAATAAATTTAAGCAATAAAATGTAACTTATCGTAGGCTATTTCGCATTTAGTAGGTTATGATTTATGATCTGCTTTATGTCTAAACTTCAAAAAAGTTTTCTTCTATCTTATCACGACCTAAATTTAGGTTCCCTCCATCACGAGCTGCATTTATTCTTAACCAGTTCGCTCAACTGGGTACCTGCTGTATCTTCATTTGACTCCCTTCATAAAAACTTACGTTACTTCTTCAACTGGAAGAATTCTTTCTGGTTCTTCTTTTTCTAACTGAGCTGCTTCTCCTATTATTATTATTTCTCTCTCATACACTAATATCTGTTCGTTGTTTTCCTTTTTTTTCTTATACGCACCTTACATTCTCTGTTTCTTTAAATTCTCAATGTTATTATGTGGCGCATATATATTTAGTATCCCTTTGTACCAATATGCATGTAACAAATAAATAATGTGCCTAACGACGTCTCCCAAGTCTTTGCGCATTTTGACAGCAGATAGCTCATTGTTATTCACTGTGTATATATTTGCACCTTGGTTACCGATATGAATCATAATGCACTTAAAATATTTATCGGCTACTACCAAATTCTAAACCACTGAGATATTTCTTGCAGTTCTCTTTGAAGCTCTGAACTATCGCCTTCATTTTTGTCGCTTTCCATATCTCGAGACCGTCAGTATATAAGAAAACTGTTGATTGTAGGATATTAAGAAGATAATTTACACTCAGGAAGAAAAGTACAGGTTCTAAAACTGTTTTTAGGAGTATTCCGCCAAGCATAGCTTCCCAACTAGACAACTTTAAGTTTTATCGTATCCTTTTTGACGCCTAACTTGGAAGTCCTTTGTTTATGAAAGCATGTTGTTTCGAACTTTGTCAAAATCCTTACCGACTCCGCTCTATGCTACATCTGTTGATAGCTTTCAATCTCTTAGAGCACGCAAACTTTCACTAAATACCAATAAATTTGTGAGACACGAATAACCTGTTCTCAAGCCATGCTGTTTTTCAGAAAAGATCTTATTTTTGTCTAGATACTTAAACAATTACTCGATATTTTTTTTCTAAAATTATTACCACCGCAAGGTTAAGCTTGAGGGCCGACAATTCTCAGGTTTGTCTCTACTACCGGTTTTGAAGATAGGATTATTCATAATGAACTCTTATAATTTGTTAACAAGCTTTAGTATCATATATATTCTTCAATGAAATCGAGCTCCAAACACCAGCAATTGTGGCTGTTAATCCGCGTAAAAACACATTGGCTAGTTTTGTAGGTGAGGACAGGATAGTTATCTGGATGTAATTCTTTCTTTTGTTTCTTTAATTACCATTTCCTTCCATATTAAACCATGGATTTGTAACAGCATAGCTTGGTTGGTTAAGAGTTGACCTCAAACAACCAAGCATATGCCAAAACAGTATTGTTCAAGTATTATTATTATTATTATTATTCACAAACATCTTATGGGTACATAAGTGTTGTGAAGAAACCATTTCGGGTTTCTTCAGAAAATGCAATAATACACAATTTTCAATAATGTTAGCATTATACTTGCCATATTTAAAAAATAAAATAAAATATTTAAAGAAAAAATTTAGAATAATAATAGTAGAATATTAAAAATAATAAATCGGGTATGTGTAATTGAGAAGAATATTGAATTGAGTTTAAAGAAGGAAATGGAGAAAATAAGGGAATAGAAATAAAGGAGACGTGAAATAAGCAAACAGTCTAATAGGCGTGTTTATGAACAGAGAAGAAGAAAAAACGACCATGTGTGTATCGTTAAATTAGTAACAAAAAATAATTTATCATTGTAGTAAGATATGACGCTAGAATAAATGTTTGTGCAGTTATAGTTTAGTGTGATGCTATGAAAGTCACAATTAAGTGAAAAGGATAATAAAATATCACTCTGTATGAGTCATATATGCATAGTGAAGATAAAACGAATCTGAGAAGTTAATTTAAAGTGTAACACAAGTTATTGTCTTAATTACACACTTCTTAATCTCAAGAATAAGATTTATTTAGAAGGGAAGAAGAGAGAGAAAAGAAGTGAACACCTAGTGAAAAGGTTCATCCATGATAAGAATAATAATTGTGTAATGAATATTAACCTCAGAAGGAAACCAGCAATTGAAAAAAAAATTAAAAAAAAAATAAAAATCCTTTAAAGCACTCGATAGAAAACATTTAGATTTATGTAATAGTATACAGAATGAAACCGGATATTAGTATAAATATTTGTGCAATAATAATTAAGATTGATGATATGAAAGTCAAAATGATTTCAAAGGACAATCTGGAGTTAAATATGTTTAGAAGGATAAGAAGAGATAAAGAGAATATCTAATGTGTTGGGGAATTAATAATGATATTAATAACGGTAATAATGATAAACACGAACATAAGCAGACTTCATATATTAAGATAAAGAGAAATAAAATAAAATAGACATGAAAAGATTTAAAGGTTTTATTTTGCTTTTCAAGCAATTAAATAGATGATGGACCTTGTTTGTATAAATCATTATTGAATACATTGATATTCAATAGGTGACATAATTCACTTCCTTATTTTGTATAATCATTATATTCCCTATTATCTTATATTGAATGTTGAAAGCCTTTGTTTGCCTGAACAGATAATCCCACGCTCCACTGTGACTGCGCTGAGATCGAAATAAAGACCTATTCACTACTTGTCTGGTTTCTTCTACCAATAGCACGAGGGTTACCTATAGGCACAAAACTGGTGAGCCCCTTTGAACACAAATTTAACCTCATTTTTGTTATTAATATTATTTTTTTACTCAATCGTAAAAGTAGACCTGATTATCCGTAAACTAAGTTGCGTATATAAATAGTTTATTTTTTTATTATCTTCAGTTATTCGTGTTATAGAAACCATTTTTTTGTGCTAATTTTATTGCTATATTTGTCATATACCTCATGTCAGACTCATCAGGAACCCATAATCTGGATGATTTGTCACCAGTGGAGATAGACACTGTTATGACTACGAAATCTCGACTTCCAGAATTCACGAGACACAATATCAAATCTGAAGGGATTCGCTATAGAGACTTGTGTTCTATCCTTCCTCCTTCAGTTGCCAAAGAAGTCTGTGACTTGGTTTTAAGTCCACCATCACCACAACTATACACCATTTTAAGGCGAGAGATAATGAACCGTTCATCATTATCAGACTGTCAGAGAATCCAAAGACTTTTCTAAGGATAAACATTAGGTGATAGGTCACCGTCACAGTTTTACGTCACCTCCAAGTCTTAGTGAGCGATAACAAAGTGGGTGAAGCAGTCCTAAAACAAGGATGGATACAAGCTCTCCCATGCTACGTCCAGCACTGTTTGGATGCACAAGACCCTGAAAACTCATTATCTCATTTGGCGCGTATAGCTGATAGAATAATGGAAAGAGGTGCTCCAACTGGATCAGGCGCAATAAATCACACACAAAAAGTAGAATCAGCAAAAGACCCCGTCATAGAAGGACTCATTGCGAGTATTAAGAGTCTCACTGAGGCTGTCACCAGAATGCGAATGGGTCATACAAACAGGAGCAGGTCACCACAACGACCACAATCCAAGTCCCAAAACAGGTCACAAATGTCCAGAAAATCTGGGCAGTTTTGTTGGTACCACTAGAAGTTTGGTGTCAACTCAACCAAGTGCATGCAACCATGCGCCTGGCCTAAGCATAATTCCAAGACAGCGGGAAACGAGTAACCCTACCCCAGGTCGCGACAACTGAGGAGGGGCGCCGAAACAGTCGCTGGTTTTATGTTAGAGACAGAAACTCCGGCTTGATTTTCTTGGTGGATACTGGCGCTGCTCTTAGCAGCATCCCTCGAAATAAAACTGAAATTAGTCGAGACACATCCCCGATTACATTTCAAGCTGCAAATAAAACTACAATCGCGACGTTTGGGCAGAAAACGTTAACCCTAGATTTGGGGTTCAGAAGGCAATTCCATTAAGTTTTCACGGTATTCGACTTAGATCTGGCAATACTGTGGGATGGATTTTCTAGAGAGATAAGAATTTCTAGTTGACACCAAGAAACGGCGCTTAACACTAAGAGAAACTTCGTATTACACAAAAGGCAAAGAAAGCCACGTCAGATCTCTTAACTTGATTCAAACTCCTCCAATAACAACAGCTAAATTCCAAGATATACTCGCGGAGTTTCCAAACTTAACTAGACTAAACCCAAAGCCTTCCAAAGACAAACTGAAAGTAAGTCACACTATCAAAACCGAAGGTGCACCGGTATTTGCAAAGCCCAGGAGACTAGCACCAGGTAAGCTCAAAATAGCTAGGGCCAAGTTTGATTATATGCTACAATTGGGTATTATCCGTCCCTCTGATGGTCCCAAAGAAGAATGAAGGTGACTGGCGACCGTGCGGGGATTACAGAGCCCTTAACCGTCAAACCGTACCAGATAGGTACCCAATACCGCATATCCAGGATTTCACAAACGGTTTACAGGGTATGAACATATTCACTAAAATTGACTTAATCAGGGCATAACACAATATCCCAGTGGCTGATGAAGATATCCCCAAGACAGCTATTACTACACCCTTTGGCTTATTTGAGTTTGTACGCATGCCATTCGGTCTGAGAAACACGGCAATTCCTCAGATATTCTTATTCAACAGTTTCACACTCTTTCTCTTGAAAGCACACAGCAAACCATCAGCGATAGTTGTAGAAGAAATCACATGCTACAAAATAAGATGACAAGATATTAAATGAATAGACATCCATGGACTATCGTTGACAGCTGACAGCGTTAGTTGCCACTGATTGTAAGTCAAACATTGAGCGAGTTGATAATTTTCCCTTGGGATGAGAAATAGAACTAAGGTGTTTTTGATAGATAGGTTAATCGAACCAACATTCCTACAGAAGTCGATTCTAGGGGGAAGCTACTGTAACAGCATAGGTTGGTTGGTTAAGAGTTGACCTCAAACAACCAAGCATATGCCAAAACAGTATTGTTCAAGTATTCATTCACTTCCTTATTTTGTATAATCATTATATTCCCTATTATCTTATATTGAATGTTGAAAGCCTTTGTTTGCCTGAACAGATAATCCCACGCTCCACTGTGACTGCGCTGAGATCGAAATAAAGACCTATTCACCACTTATCTGGTTTCTTCTATCATTAGCACGAGGATTACCTATAGGCACGAAAGATTATCCCCTAATATATTTTCTTCCAACCACTGCATGTCGATTTTCCAGTCTTTGAGTTCCATCGCCAAATAACGAAGACAATACTTCACAAACTTACGATTTTCCATACAGTGATAGCTACGTATCTGTCTGGGCTCTTGGATTTATACTAAATCAGCCGAACGACAAGGCCGATCATTCAAAGCTCAAAATTTGGCCACAACATCTCATGAGTTTTTCAATGTTTTATTTGTCTTACCCTGAAATTTTTTTATACCCTCTCATATCTTTTGATTTGCTATTAGTCCTTACTTCTTTAAACCATTAGTCATTTTCATAGCGGTGTGAAATACTATATGGACATCTAACCCACAAAACAGACTTTTCAACTATCTGATTTGCTTAACATCACAAAAGGAGGGAGGGTGGCGTTACTGACCAGCAAACATGATGGTGGTGAGATAAATTCAATCCACCCATGTTTGTAGGGCAGAACATTTTGTTTAATTACGGCTCCTTATGGTTTAGTAGGATGTCACGAACTTATGGTATTGATGCTGACTCATCACGCTAAATACCTCTTTAAATCGTGTTACGAACGTTGAATTGGTTTCACTTCCTACCCAAAAATCCTATTACAAGCAAACTAGACAATTCGCTAATATATGAAGCCTACTCAGGACCCTATAATAACTGGAAAAAAATATAAAAAAACGAAAGGGGCTCTAATAGCTTCGATAATAAAAGGAAGACAGCCAATTGTATATCACAATACTGTTTCTAGCACTATATTTTATTTTATAATCACACATGATCTTATACTCTCAGCTCTTTTCCGAATCGCCTCCATTTGTCAGCTGTATGTCCACTCACACCTTGTTAACGCTTATTTTCTTTAACCTATTAAAATGCTCTTTCTTAAAAAATACCCTGATAAAAGAAAATTAGACTGAGTAATCATACCTCAAATATTCCTTCATGAATATTGGCTAATCTGCCTCTCGTGTTTTCTTTTACTTGCTTCCTCTTTCAGCCTCCTTGAGATATGGAACGGGTGACTTCATCCTGCACCATCCTTAAAGCCTTGGATATCCCAAAGGGACATAAGGTTGCGATTTCTAGAAGCTCATACCTTCAATGAACCTATCCTCGACCATCAGTCGCACATTCGCAACGCAACTTTCATGAAGCGCGCCAATTGTAGTACTGATTAAAACCATCTACATTCATATCTTATAAATTATCAACCCAGCTATGTAATTCACTACAGTGTATATTGTATCATTTGTATCAATTTGATCTTGCCTGTAAACTGGCATGCCTCATGTAACAAACTGTTATTTGAGAATAAATTATTATTATTATTAGGTCAACAGCATCGCGCACATGGAGTTAGTAACAATTCTGCATGCTTAAGTTGGTTCCTTTTCGATTTACGCAGTGTCACGGTTGACTTTATATACATCAAATTTATCAGATGATCTACATTTTGAAACTAATCCAGGCGAGTTTTATTATTTTGTGGGGTGATTTGCCATTTTTTGGCTTTTCATAACATGTATACGCTTTCACTTAGACTGGTGATATATATTTCATATGAACCATTTCCCGAAACCGTTTTCTGCAAAAATTATATTATTCAGCTTCAAGCGACAACATACCACTATGAGAAAGTGTGTTGTTCGTAGGAGAATCTTATTATATCCAAAACTAATTCGACACTTCTTAGTTCTGGCTATCATTTTTACATATTTATGAATGTTGCTAACTACAGAAACCACTTAGGAAAACTCCCGATTATACCTTCCATGTTCTTAACAGTTGTTCCGTAGGTCACGTCTCAACTTCAAAATTTTTTCTTGTTGTTATATTCTTCAGCAGAGTACATATCAACGTGGCTTGTGCACGGTGTTCTTGTCTCATGAGCTAAATAAAGACCTGTCTACTACTAGTCTGGTTTCTCTTATCAATAGAACGAAATGAACCTGTGGTTACGAAAGTGATGAGCCCTGTATTGAACATAAATTTAATTTCTGTTTTAATTATTACTATTATTCATTTTAGTCAGTCGTAAAAGTAGGCCTTCTGATTATCCTTAACTAAATTTTGGTCTATATATTTATACATAATTTTTTATCGCAAGGTATTCGTGTCGTAGTCATTATTTTAAGCCGTTCTTACTATATTACGATATTGGTCATATACCACATGTCAGACTCAATACAAACTCAAGGACTGAAGGATTTATCATCAGTGGAGATAGACACTGTTAAGACTGCGAGAGTCCAACTCCCAAAATTTAGTAGTAGTGACCCCGAGTTATGGTTTGCTCAACCAAGGCATTATTTTGCGAGACAATTTCAAATCTGAAGGAATTCGCTATACAAACTTATTTTCTTTCCTCTCTCCTTCATTCGACAAAGAAGTCCACCATCAACAAAACCATTCACCATCTTAAAATGAGAGATAATGAACCGTCTATCATTATCAGAAGGCCAAAGAACTCAAAGGCTTTTCCAAGGATAAACATTAGATGATAGGTCGTCAAAAAAACTCAATGTCACCGCCAAGTTTTAGTAATCGGCAACAAATTGGTTGAAGCAGTCCTAAAACAAGGATGGATACAGGCTCTCTCATGCTGGGGGTAACATTGTTTGGAAGCACAAAACCCTGACATTTCTTTATCCCATTTGGTGCGTATGGCAGATAAAATAATAGAAAGAGATCCTCCAACTGGATCACACACGATAAATCACTCACAAAAACAACCATCAAAAGACACAGTCATAGAAGAACTCATTGCAAACGTTTAAATTCTCACCTCGACTGTCGCCAGAATGCAAATGGGTAATGGAAACAGGAGCAGCTCACTACAACCACAAGGATTCAAGTCACAGAACAGGTCGCAAACGTTTAGACATTCTGGGCAGTTCTGTTGGAATCAATCCAACAAAGTGTAATCAATCAGACTCCCAAGAATATGGTAGAACGAATAACCTATCCCCAGATAGCGAAGAATTAGGAGGGGTGCCTAAACAGTCGCTTGTTTTATGTCAGTGACAGAAATTTGGACTTAAATGTTTGAGTGGATATTGACGCTGTTTTCAGTATCATTCCTCGGAACAAAACTGAGCGGGATCGAAAAACATCCTTAGTTAAACTTCAAACTGCCAACAAATCTAAAATCTTGATGCCTAAACAGAATACGTTGACACTAGATTTGGGGTTCAAGAGGCAATTCCCATGGATTTTCATCGTGGCCGATTTAGACCTAGAAATACTGGTAATGCAATTTTTAGAGATATGAATTTCTTGTCTATACTAAAAGCGACATTTAACACTGAAAAAAACTTTGGATTACACAAAAGGTAAAGAAAGTCACATCACATCTCCAAACGTGATACAAACACCACCAGTGACAACGATAAAATTCTCGGATATACCCACGTACTTTCCTAAACTACCCAAAAAATCGAATCCTCAGCCTTTCAAAAGTGAACGAAAGGCGAGTAATACAATCAAAACCGAAGGTGCATATGTGTTTGCCAGACCCAAGAGACTATCATCAGATAAGCCTAAAATCGTCAGAGCTGAACTCAATTATATTCTGGATTGGATATTATCCACCCTTCTTATAGCCAATGGGCATCCGTTTAACACACGGTTCCAAACAAAAGTAAAGACGATTGGCGACCGTCTGTGGATTACTGTTTTTTCAACCATCAAACAGTATCAGATACATACCCAATACCTCACATTCAAGATTTTACAAACGGATGGCAATGAATGAACATATGTAGCGAAATCAACTTGATCAGAGCGTATCACAATATCCCAGTAGCGCAAGAAAAACATCCCTTAGATAGATAATACAGTAGTTTCTGGACTGTTCGAGTTTGTGCGTATGCCATTCGGTCTGAGCAAAACGTCACAAACATTTCAAAGTTTTATGGCTAACCTACTTCGGGGCACGCCATTTGTACAAGGGTATATAGATGATCTATTAATTGACAGGCCGGATTAAAAATCATACTATTAACATATGTGTGCACTTTTAAAACGGCTGGATGCGAATAGAATGAACATACATAAAAAAGTATGTTTTTAGAGTTCAAACTTTGAAATTTCTTGGATATTCAATAAGTCCAGAAGGAATTACACGGATAGAATAAGTGGACATTAGCAGACAAATCCTCACACTAAGCCCTCTAACACAACACAGAAGTTCACTAGATTTTATTAAATTTTACCGACGATTCATACCTAGTTGTGCACTGGTGATGCAAATTTTGAAGGACTCCTCTAATCTGAACTATCATATTGACTACCTAAAATAGTATTTAACATAGTTCAGGCAGCAAAGTCACCGCATCGAAGTATTGAAGTACTGCTCCGGTATAATGACTTTAGTAATACGTGTTTGATTCTCACGAAGCGGGATCGTAGATGCGCACTGCTAGGACGAAAAGGCCGTTCAGTGCTTTCAGGTTTCCTATGGTGGTCTAGCTTTAAATGACCCATAAATTCAACTATAGCGATACGTATCTGTTAGTCAAACAAGCATTCAAAATAAAAACCCTGGATCCTGATACTAAAATTAGCGATAAGTGAACATCTATCTCAGGGTCACAATTCGTAATATAATAAGGTAGGTCGGATTAGACAATGCCACAAACTTATGGTATTTTCGAACCACCTAAAACAACAATATCCACTAGGTGCTTCCCAATTAACACTGCAAATAGTTACTCATATTGGTTTCTGGATATCGTCACAAAACATTATCATGACTTGACGATTACGTAATATGGCTAATAAAATTGATGAAACTTAACAAACTCGGTCGACAAATGAACTTATAGCATCACTAAATAGTTCTGTTTTCTCGTGGTTATCCTCATTTATTATAGGTGATTTCGGCATGCACTTCCGTCACTTATTCGTTTCTCTCTCTCTCTCTGAGTGTCAAATGAGCAGCACTCAATGTTTGTCATCTTTTAAAGGTCAATTTAACAGAAGGCGTCGTACTTTATCGTGTCCCCTACATTTGTGACGCATATGTTTTGTCGATTTCAACACCCTATGATCACTGAAATTCATACAAATCGATCTCTATATTATCCAAAACTCGTTACGTGAAACTGGTTTGTATGCATTGTCAACCGGTATGCATGAATATAAATAATTGGCTGAGCGCAAACAAGAACACTGAGTCTAGAGTATGCCCCTTACGCATGCACAAACGTTCAACGAATTACCATCAGCTATCTGTACGAAATTCACATAATCAATATTTTTAAGTAATAAACGAATTTAGGATACCTGTTCATATGTCAGTTGGATTACTAAATCCTATAACGGTTAAGCAATAAAGAGGTCGAGATAATCTTACCGTAACAAAAAAAGCAGTATTGAACTTAACAAACTAGATGAAACACTCGTTCGAATTCTTCCTCTCTACGGCTATACATTATTCCGTCAGTTAGCCAACTAATGCTGACGCAAATAAAAATCAACTCATGTAGGTAGAATACCGAAGAACACTAACTTTTTAATTTACACCGAAGATAATACAAATAACAATATTTATGCAATACTGATTGTTTTTCCATTTTGGAGTACAAAATAAACTGCCGACAAGTTACGCTATTAACCATCGGCTATTACTACTCATCTTAATAATAATATATTTGTTCAAAGGCAAGTACATGCCATTTTTACAAACATGATCCATAAATTACATTCGTTGGCTCATAGCATGCTTCTCAAGTAGTCGTTAAATAAATGAAATCAATAAAATTGAATAACTTACATTCGTGCAGATGTCTTCGAGTGTTAATGATTGGGTTTATGATTCAGTATTACATTGAGTACAGTCTCCAACTATTTTCCAAAGTGGTATCGCGTTCACGCTGCACACCAGTTCCAAACTCGACATGGTCGTGCTAACTATTCACACGATACAACTTTTTAGGTTTATAGTTGTTATAAAGTAGACTTGTGGAGCGCTTGGTGTGAACCATGACTTTGAGGAGACGCGTAGGTCAAGTTTCATCCAGACTTCAGAAGTTCCGTCGCTGTGCCCTCAGAGAAAGATCCTGAAGAAAGAAGAAAGAAAAACTGAAGAGCTGTGATCTCAGAGCAAAATTTTGAAAAAAAGCAAAGCATGGGAGCAACAAGGCACTTGGATGTGAACGTTAAACACTACTTGACATTTTTCAATGGAACACACAGGTGCATGATAAATTAGATTACATTCATATTTGCTCTTGTTGCTAGAATGAATTGTGACCTTAGGCTGAACAGGAGAGAATGTAAGTGTTCAGTGTTATACAATGCCTTTACATGTAATACCTCTATCGTCGAGAGATATATAATTATTCGAATCAGAATTCGGAAATAAGGGAGTTCGAAGATGGATTTGGAAGGCTATCGATATGTCGAGAAGCGTTTGGTCTTAGTTGATTATCAGTTGCAAAGGATGTGAAGCATGGCGTACCCACTCGTGATTCGATGTGGATGGCTGATCGAGCACCTTCAGTTGACATGTGCTCAGTAAGAATGATGAGGTTACAATCAATTTCAAAAACTTACAGAATTATTTATTTCGGGGATTTATTTGCTGTTACATGCACAGTAGAGATACAAGATTAATTTCAACACAAACGATACTGCTGGTAATACTTTGACTGGAATTAACTCAGTTAAGACGGAAACAGTAGTCTTGATGTGTAATAAATGATCAAAACTATAAGTTGAAGTCGGTAAGGAAAGTACCATTGTATTTAGTGGGGCCCTTTATTTGTCGTCATTTAGATCGGAAGATGTTTATCGACGGGCTTTTCACCTTAGTGGCCCAAGTTCTGACTCCATGTAGATCGTATGAATGTTCGTTGTTGAAATACATGCGTCGCCTTTCCTAGTATATTATCATCGACTTAAATCCCGTTAGTCAACAACAGAATTAAATAAGTCAAATAACGAGAATGAACTTCCGAATACATATATTTTATTTATGAAGCGAGTGGCATAGATTAAAGAGTAATGACGCGCAGTGGAGATGGGGTGTAAGCCAACTACATTTAGTCAAGCGTTACTCGATATTTATAATCACACAAAAATAAGCTACAGACATGTGATGAATGGGATTAGAAAGGCCCACATATATGCGCTCATTTAAAAACAGTCCAGATTGATTAGCGAGTAATTAACATGGTCGAAATATGACTCAAGTAGAATGAATAAATTGGCGTATCCGAAAGCTAGAATAAGGCATATGGGCTTAACATAATAACCGACACTACAGTCCTTTTAAACAGCATCCCTCCTTTGATTGTCTTGCTTTAAGTGACTAGAAATGTGCATTTTGTGATTTTTATTTAAAGTACACTTCCAGAACTTCAAACACTCAATGTTGTAACAAGTAATTAAGCTTATAACACTCAATACTCCTGTTGTTATTGTTTTTATTATTTTTTTTATATCACGAAACCATCTAAATAGGCTTCGAATCTGTTACACTAAGCTTATACAGTAGGCGATCGGGACTAGGTGCACAGAATGACTCTACGAAGCTAGACATAGTCAAAGTCACAGAAACTTGGCTGACGCAGTTTATTGGTAGTACAGAACTTGATTTCGAGGGTTTTACGTTAGTAAGGGCCGACAGAATACAAAAGGGTTAAGGAGAGGGAGTAGCTCTATTCATTAGGAATGCTATCTCATTTGCCATTATCGACAGTGTATCCCCTGAGAGCGGTAAGTGTGAATTAGTTAATTGCTGCTTGAAATGCAAGGGACAAGAGCTGATGATATGCTTGGTCTATCGCAGTCAAAGCTATGAAGTAAATGAGGTCCTGCTAAGCAGTCTCAATACTTGGTCACAAAGTGGTCGGTGTTTAATCCTAGTGGACTTTAATGCACCTATGGTAAACTGAGAAAATTTGCGAACTGAATCGTCAGATAATTCCTTCGAGCAGGAACAAGTTGATGCAGTTATAACATGTGCCCTAGTGCAACGTGTGAAGGAAGCGACTAGGTATGACTCGGACTCTGAATCATCCTTACTAGATCTTATTTTGACTCACTATGAAAATGACGTTGCAAACTTCCATTAAATACCACCCCTAGATAAAAGTGATCATGCAGCCCTAAATTTTGACTTCCATATAACTGTCAATCACGAGCACGCGTCAGCTCGATGCAGACCTAAAGTTAGGAAAGCAAACATACAAGATATCATGCACTCAGCATTTTCATTAGATTGGACAATAAAGCAAGAGTAATGATTGAGTATAAGTCAATCAATATGTGATATAGATTGTCTTCCTACGCTCACCACTCAGACTCATGTTTCCAATTTGATGCTGGATTAGCTTTTCTACTAAGACAACCTATAACATGCTAACTAGGACTTTTACAATAGGATTGTGTGGCTGGCATCGGATGAACAAAAACATAAAGGAAATAAAAAATTATACAATAAAGACATAGTCAGTAGTATTCTTAACACTTAACCCCTATATGCACACTCCCTTCTTATAAACCGCTTTCCTTATACCAACCTTTACCTCCGTTCCTTCATGTGAGCTTACTCCAACTTGTTAAACATCACAACTCATTGTTCTTTAGTAATATATTCTCTTATATGTAACCTTTGACTTCATTTCACTCTAACAAGAGATAATATGGATGTAATCTAATTTATTATACCTCTGTCTGTTCTACTACAAAAGATTAATCAAAGTTTGGAGTACATATCCGAATCCCTTGCTGCTCTTCAGTTTTTCTTTCTTCTTTCTTCAGGATCTTTCTCTGAGGGCACAGCGACGGAACTTCTGAAGTCTGGATGAAACTTGACCTACGCGTCTCCTCAAAGTCATGGTTCACACCAAGCGCTCCACAAGTCTACTTTATAACAACTATAAACCTAAAAAGTTGTATCGTGTGAATAGTTAGCACGACCATGTCGAGTTTGGAACTGGTGTGCAGCGTGAACGCGATACCACTTTGGAAAATAGTTGGAGACTGTACTCAATGTAATACTGAATCATAAACCCAATCATTAACACTCGAAGACATCTGCACGAATGTAAGTTATTCAATTTTATTGATTTCATTTATTTAACGACTACTTGAGAAGCATGCTATGAGCCAACGAATGTAATTTATGGATCATGTTTGTAAAAGTGGCGTGTACATGTTCATATAGAAATAAATTTTTATTATCAATCGAAAAGGCTTGGGATGTATTTCGAAATTTATACTCAACTGTTAACACCCCACATCCCTTATACTACACCGTGGGAGGTGAGAGACGCTCCACCTTCGTTCGGTATGGAGGTTAGCATTTTTCTCCGTAAGAGAAGAGAAATATGGGATAGATTTGGGTTGTTGGGGACTGATGAGACAAAATCTCAGTATCAAAAAGCTCGGAATATCTGTGCCTCGACTCTCCGTAAGTCTAGAAAATTGTACGAAGAAAAACTTGTTAAGGAATCCATAGAATGTCCTAAACGCTTGTATTCCTATATAAACCAAAATACAGAAAGAAGGGGAAATATTCCTGCACTATTGGGAGACAGTACTGTCGCATCAATAGTGGAGGACGACTTTGATAAGGCTCAAGTGTACTTTAGCGGTGTATGTACCATAGAAGCACCCCTCTTGTCAGCGCATACAAATCCCTCCACACAAACACTGGACAACGTGACCATTAAAGAACTTGATGTCTTTGGTCTGCTAAATGAGCTTGACATAGATAAATCCACGAAGCCTAATGAATTGCATTCTAGACTACAAAGGGAATTATCTATCATCGTTGCGAACCCTTTAAGTATATGCTTTAATCTGTCCGTAACCCAGGGTCGTTTACCAAAAGACTGGAAGGACGCCATAGTAAGTCCTGTCTTCAAAACAGGTACGAAACATAAGCCTGAGAATTACCGACCCGTTAGTTTAACTAGTGTGGTTGTTAAAATCTTAAAAAAAGATTATTTGAAATGAGCTGTTTAAGTACCTTGATGAAAACCGGATCCTTTCGGAGAAGCAACATGGTTTTAGAACAATTTATGCCTGTCTCACTAACTTATTGGTGGCTCGTGAAAGCCAATGTGTTCTTAAGAACCAAAAGTTACCTATAGACGTAGCCTACATTGATTTCAGCAAAGCTTTTGACAAAGTTCCGCACATCCGGCTGTTATATAAGCTGAGAAATGTCGGAATTGAAGGCAGTCTATTGATGTGAATAAATAACTTCCTAGTTGGGCGCCAACAAAGAGTACGGGTGAACTCAAAGTTATCTAGCTGGGAAACTGTGCTCTATGGAGTGCCCCAGGGCACAGTTTTGGGGCCAGTGCTATTCCTCTTGTATGTAAATGACCTTCCTCGTCTCCTGTCATCATCGGTCTTGCTATATGCTGACGATGTCAAGATACGGAGAACGATACGATGTAAGGGTGATAGCTAAGAACTCCAAACTGACCTGAAGAAATTATTTGAATGGTCTCAAACCCGGCAGTTGCCGATAAATACTTCCAAGTGTGTTGTGGTGCATGTCGGTCATCAACGTACAGATACATACATGATGAATAGCACTAAGCTACCTGTCGTCCAGACATACAATGAATTAGTAGTAATCGTTAGCCAATACTTAAAGACTACTGCACACTGCCATGCAATAGCCTCCAAAGGTTTTAGAACCTAATGGTCAATAAGTAGGGCTTTTAGTCATGTCGACACTAAAACGTTTTTGACTTCGTATACGGTGTTTGTACGTCCTAAACATGAGTACTGCAAACAGGTGGCTAGCCCCTGCTCAAAAGACTGTGAGTTTTTAGAAAAAGCCCTGAAAACAGTAACTAAGCTGATTCCCGGAATAGCAAAGCTCCCGTATGATGCTCGACTGGCCAGGCTAAATCTATTCCCGTTGTCATATCGTAGAACTAGAGGCGATTTGATTTCAGTTTTCAAAATGCCTAGTGATAAATTTGCACCTGATATGCCCTCATTTTTCTTCCAAAACAGAATTTACGAGGATATTCCGAAAAAATCAAAGCCCAAAACAAAAAACTTGTCGATTGACTAGCGACTTTCCCATCGAATCATCAACGAGTGGTATTCATTACCTCAGCACGTGGTTGAAGCTCCATCTATCGACGCTTTCAAAAGAAAGTTGGGTCAACCGAGAGATCACCATTGCCAGGACTAACACAGGCCATCAAGCCTCCTATCCTTTCCAAAATGAAACTTTACATAAGAATTGTACTTATTAGTCTGTCTGGACAAATATCATAATAAGGCTTCACTCGGATGCTTACTACAAGCATTAATACAGGTTGACATATCCACTAACCTTCTGATTACATAACTTTATTTCGGTTGCGGTTTTCATGGTTAGGGAAATCTATCAATTGTCGGTCGGAATTACGACTCAGTGAACTGCCTAATTCTAACGGGGATAACGTACATCCAAAAAATGAAACTCTCAACCACACAATCCTGGAAGCCGAACATGCGACAACTGAAAAGATTTACGTTCAACATTTAGTACCAAAAAGAATGGCAAAAATGGTGAACGCGAGAACAATCATTCGATTTGGTGTGACTCGGCTGTAAAGGCTCGATGACTATGTGACTGGTTCTTTTTCATACCAAATGTATTATTTTATCCCTATCGTAAACGTATTTTTCAGAAGAGTTAAACATTATATTCCAAACTTTCAAGTAAGAAGAGTCAGTGTAGATATGATGTGAATTCCATGCAAGATTTTGTAGATTAGGTAGTCACATAACAAATCTACATTTATGGAAAGGGTCTATTATTCTAGTACCATATATAAGTGCACTGATATCAACATAGGCCATAATCCGATAACGCCACATGAATTTAAACTAGTCTACTCCTAAGGTTGGCGTTGATACGTCTACAACAACAAAAATACGACGGACGGGTTTGCATAAATTAGGGTTAAGGTAAGAGCACTTCCTATCGTAAATGGCTATCGTCTTCCAGATTTCCACCTATAAACCAAAGACCGGATCTTTTAGATGATATTTAGATATTCAGGAAGGACTCTAACTTATACGTCAGTGTCAATGAGATAGCGGAATCTCGTCACCATATTGCCGAAACATGAAATGAAGATATATCCAACGGCTACGATTTCTATTTGTGCTGGCAGTAGAATTTCCTGGGAGGTTCAAGGCTTAAGAAACTACATGATCTTTGGCAATTTTCGGAAGGTTTACCATAAGTGTTGTGGTACCAACAACAACTAGAGATTCCTGTTTCTCGTGGTCTACAAATGGATCATTATTATGATGAGGTTATTTAATGAGTTTTGCATCGTCTGTGATCATAGTGAAAGAAAAGAAAGCGAGAGATGGTGTTAGAGGAATCTGTAATTCCACTTTCAATTACTTGAGGCTTTTCTTTGACAGAACAAACATCGATGTTGGTGTTGTGCGAATCTCTGAAACCCTATCGACGGATGTAGCTAGTTCATCTACAGCGTTATTTTGGAATGAAACGAGAACCGCTTACACTATTTGTGAAAGCTTAGAGAAGAAGAGCTGTCTGGAAACATATCGGTCTAATTTTATTGATGAATAACCGCTCTCATCAGCAGCAACAATCATGTTCCCGAGACGTGTCATAATTCGATATTGTAAAGGGTTGATCGAATCTTTATCAATCGGCTAGACCTACACTTTTAAATATGACCTTTTTCAAAATGTCGTGAAGTTCGGAAACATCACTAGCAAACATGCCTGGTGTAACGTGCTTGTTGAACTTGCGCTGTAATCCTTTCAATACTGTGAGGAATTGTCCTCATGATAGTCAACTTCAGCATCACAGCACAAGACCTTCATATTTGCAGGCTAGAATGGCGTAAGTTCAAAAGTGAGAACAAGGGAGTCTTAGTCTTAAACGTTTGGGGCGTGAGCTGCGATATAATAAACATAAAGTATTTAAATGAACGAAAAATTCGAAAACACAAGGTCATGTCAAAGTATGCAAAAGTATATATATATATATATATATATATATATATATATATATATATATATATATATATATATGGGAAGGAACAGACCCATAGGTTATCTTTTGGTGTACAACCAAATATGCCGAACGTACCCAGGGTCCAATAACCTTGTTATCTCTAGTATATTTACAGTCATGGATTCTAAAGCCAACCACATCAGAATTCAGGAATGAAAGAGTCCGGAGATATATTTAAATAATCGATGAGCCAGGAATTATATGAGCTTGGCTGACTAGTTGTTGTAAGCTTTTAGGGGCACAGCGTACTCCATCTCCTATGATTTCTTTCATCTCGGTAAATCATTGATACGTTCCACCATTAAGCTACATTTAGGAGGAGATTTACTCAAGACAAATAAGAAAGAGCTCGGATAAAAAAATGCTGTGAACTTTTTAACAGCTCCGTTCAAGAAGTTATAGAATCTCTTCCTAGAAGTCATAACGGTTTGATCCTTTACCCTGCCTTATAAATAGAACTAAGTGTTTACTTTAAATCATTTAGTGCTGATCGGGATTGATCTACGTTTCATCTCTTGATCACTTCCATTGGAAACCAAATCGTTTTCCTGGAGAAATATGGAAGAGACCATACCTTCGTATAGCTAGAAACGCTATTCTAATAAGCAGACACAGATTCAAAAAAAACAAATAGCTATGCTCAACTACGTTCAAAGTACAATTACGTTTAAGGACTTCTAAAGAACCACGTATAACATTTTATGACTTTACAAAGCAAATTCACAGTAAAAGTTAGTATTAATTCATAAAAGAAAGACTTAGTTATCATCCATAAAATTTCTTGTTTTAATTTGTCGAGTCCAGATCTCATTGTTGGGGTCAGTTGTCTTGTTGCCGAGTTTCACGTTAGCGTTTGGGGATGGTAGGTTAATTCATTTGTTTTATTCGGTTTGTTTACGAATGAGTCTGGGTGAGGGCTTTCAACTGTTTTCAATCGTTATTTCAGATGCCAGTTACCTTGTTCAATGCGGTCCTCAGACCCACACTTATCAATGTCATGAAGACTTCAACTGTCAAATTCTCTCCGACAGCTGTTTCATGCATTATCCCCAAAAGCCACTTCCATATTTCTTCTGTCCGAAAAGATATTGATCAAGCAGCCAAATACATTGGTGCTGGCGCGGCTACTGTTGGATGTGCTGGATCAGGCGCTGGTATTGGATCTGTATTTGGAAGTTTGACTTTGGCATACGCCAGAAATCCTGGTCTAAAACAGCAACTATTTACCTACGCTATCCTTGGTTTCGCTCTGAGTGAAGCAATGGGTCTGTTTTGCCTGGTAATGGCTTTCCTCATTTTGTATGCTTTCTGAGGATGCATATACCCTCATGTACCTAGGCCTATTTTCCATCTCAACCAGACTTCTGGTCCAAATATGGATGTAAGTCCATTGTGCAGATAATAGACACTTAATACTAGCAAAATAAATTGTTATAGACTTGTTCCTCTTTTTTATGTACCTTATTATATGTGGAATGATCGCGAAGCTATTAGACTGTACTAGTACCTTGTCACGTTGATTTATATTAGTTATAGGAAGCTTTAGTAATCTAGTAATTTTTGGATGGAATTGCTGTGTCCATTAGTTTTCGTTTGCTGACATATGCTTTATTAGGTTAAGGGCCTTTAATCGTAAGTGGTCAAAGCCTTCGTCTTACGATTAGCTGTATAACAAGTTGCTTGTGTGTTTTCTTCATAGATGTGGTTGATGTGTGGAGACTCAAAGTCTTCCCATGTTTGATTCCAGATAGTCAAGGTGAATGACGTATTTTTTGTCCAGGCTACATCGCAAAAGGACAAAACCACTACAGATAGCTTCATTCCAACCATGTGATTTTCCCTACTTTAAGGAACTAGACTTTCAGGTGAGACTATAACTTATGGATGACCTTTGAGCGACGCCAAAGTGATTGAGTGTTTACCTAATAATTAAAACTAAATGAGAGTTATAAAGCAACTTGAAGAATTATGATCCACAGTTTGTGGTTAGAGTTGGGTATTGGATGTAGGGTTTCATCACGAACTAACATTAGCTATAATGCCAAGACGCTATTTGACAAAAAGTGTGATCGAATTTTGTTTCGTCCATAAATTATAGTCTCGCCGAGTTCCAACAGATTTGTCTCAAGGTGTTTACTTTCTGGTGACTTGTTGAAATAATCCTAGGTCAGCTGTGTCTTCGTCTCATCGAATGTTCACATACATCCGGTCCCAAAGCATGTCTTATTTTTAAGCAATCGATAGGATTTCGGCGATTGTTTGAATCTCATAATATTAAGGCTTTCTAGTCTTCAGTAATAGGGATGGTAGGCTGGTGAATGTGTTAACCCTGAGAGACTACCTTCCAGTGAAGGTCTAACTTCTTGAAAATATTCACTGATGGGGCTGGTACCACTTGTTCGAGTAAGGTGTTCCAAACTCACAGCTGGATGGGGAAAACGGGACCCCGCTTTAAGTTTATCGGAACACGGTTTGTGAACATTTTTGCTATTACCTCGGAGATTAATGCTTGAGGAAGCAAAACGATAAGACGTGTTATCACTCAAATCATAATTAAAGATGCGAGATGCCAATATAGAGTCAACTCGCGTCCTACGATACGACAAGAGGGAAAGGTTTAGGCATTTTAAACGCTCATCGTAAGGGAGTTTAGAAATACTCTTCACTAATTTTGCTTCCACATTATGAGCACGCTCGAGTTAGTATCCTTTATCAGACATGGGCTAGTTTCTGAGATATAAAATTCGAAACGTTTCCTCGTCAAAGCACTTTAGTTCTCGGCGAAGTGACCATAACCCTGAAGTAGTACACTACAAGCTCTATGGATTTATAGTATTAAGGTGTACACAGTGCGACTAGAAGTTAGTGTGAACAAATTAAAAGTCAAATAATTATCTTTACAATGATAGCGAAGTGAATATCGTGTGTATAAGGTTTTTTTCCAAAGTTAGTTGAAAGAAACAGCTTTTAGACCAAATTAGAAGCATCGACTATGTGGTTAGAGCGTTTGACTTTCAATCATTAGAATGCGAGTTCGAATTATGCTTCATCTAATTGGTTTAAGTGTACTGTTGCGTCACTAGCCTTCAATTATAAATTGTTTGAGTACGTTAACTTATATTTGGTAAGTGATTTACAGATTGTATAAAGTTGGAGAATTTATTTTGATGGAGTTTTGTTCTCTGAGTTGGATGGTTTGGTCGTGGAGCTTTCATCGGTCTTCTGAACGACATCATCAGCACAAACTTCAAATAGAAGTGAAGTGTTCGAATTTCTTCATATGTGTTTCACAGCTTGTTCTGTGCACCTCGATGTTGATTGGTTCTAATTGACCTTAAATTTGTCATTGTTTACTTCTTTGTTTTGGTTGTCTCCCATTGGTTTGATTTTTGTTTTTATGTTTGTGCATGATTTTCCTGATTGGTTGGTAGATTGGATTGATTTCAATATGCTTGCTGATTGATGAGTGCCAGGCTTCTAAAAAATTCCCTGATGTTTTTGGAGTTTCCTCTGTATAAGATTTCCACATTTTTCCAATCGAATGAGTGTCCGCAGTTGTCCACGTGTTCTGATATAAGTGAGGAGATATCATGGCTCCACGACCAAACCATCCAGCTCAGAGAAAAAAACTCGATCAAAATCATCCACTTGAACTACAAATCTCCACCATCTCAAAATCATATGAAGAATTTATATTGTTTCAAGAATGATGTGTTTCGAAAGTAAATTTGAACGGGCAAATACTCTGTTTTGATGCATATTAGCTCTAGCAATGAATTCTAGAGTGTACTGGAAGAATCTAACAGATCAAACATTTAACATTACAATGTAAAAGCTGCTTAGTCATCACCAAATAATTTATGGATCAGTTAATTTGTCTATCCGATCCCAGTAAATCGACATAAAAAGTATCAATGCAAAAGTAAAAAATCGTTAGATATATAAGACAGCAATTATAGGGTTTATGTTTACCATGTCCATTCACTAATGTGTTTAAGCCTTGGAGTCATGCAATATTGTGAATTGTTTGAAGATGAGATTTTGAACTTTCATATCCAACTCAGTAGCTCAAATGGTATTGTACTCACCACCAAACCTGTGCTACATTCAATCTTACATGGGATTGTGATTGTTCACCTCTTAAAGTAATACGTACTATGGTGGGACGTTCGTCGATTGTCCTCTTGCTTCCAATCGTCTTTCAACTGATGATAATGTCAAAAACTGTGAATGGTTTACATAATCAGATGCAAAATCCCAAGGTTGTTATGTATTACACACTTGAATTCAGAATATTTATAGCAAAATGGAGTTGGTGTAGTTTTCGTGTGTCTGCATTGACGGTAAGTAAATGGATATTAAGGGACTGAAAAGCCACAATCATTATCTTTAGAGGGAACCACAACCAAACTTTTTTGATGAGATTACACTGCATTAGTCGGGAATTCAGTTCACCAAACCACCAAGTATTCGTGGATTAACAGCGAATGGAGAAGTTAACGATCATCATACCAGTTTTACGATCCATTGTGTTCCCCTTAAACTCTATCCATGTACAAATAATCACGGTAGAAAATTTCACTAGGTTCGTATGGTTTTTATAGTCCATTGATATTAAAAACTTACTATCAGGCTAATTCATATCCGTTGTGTGATCGATGAAAAAGCCAGATATATGCTAAGTGGATATGGAAAATTAAATCTAAATGTTACGTTATAATCGTAAAATAATAAACTTCAAGTATCCATCATTTTAAAGAAGCTAGCGGCTTTCATCTTGCAAGAAGACGAACCTAGTGTATTCTAGGAGTTTAATGGTAGTCTGTGTATGTATTTACAACTAATAATACTGGTCGATTGAGAGCGTTTCTTTCTTTCAGTTTATATCGGCTGGAAAATATATTGAATTTCATGCCAAAGTTTGGTCTCTTTTCACTAGGCAAGATAATTTTTGCTGAATAGAAGTAGGAACCGTTTATTGACTTGTTTTTACGTTCTCTTCTGTGAAAATAGAAATCCGAGAAATGTCTAGTGTATATTTTATGGGCAGGGGAAGAATTTTTCTCTAATTCATTGATCCTTGTTCCCACCAATCAATAATTACAAGTTTACTAATCAACTACACAGAAAACAAAAATACAGCTCCAAGGTTATTGTTAAATATTCCATTATATATAGAGATTATCTCGATTTTCCACTGCTCTTGAGCAAATGTGAATTCTAATATCTGTTTTCCAAATATAAAGTGATGAAAATATGGTTTAAAACTGCATACACGAGAATTCATAGTATCTTTGGGAAAGTTTCTGTATAAGGGTTTTCTGTTTATGACGTTAAGAGATCAGATTTTTCTTCGGGGGGGGGTCCAAAATATCCAACTAACCATCAAATGGACTTTCGTGATATCATCATGCTACTGGGATGTGTTATTACGATTTGACACTCAAAAGTCTGAAAAAAATTTTGTAAATCAGAAATAATGAGCACTGTGAATTGACGTGAACTCAGTTCATTTTTCATGTTCTAGATTTATATACACACTGAATTGTGTCAATAAAGTGTTTTACAGACGCAATATGATGTGTAAAATAAAGTTTTTCGAAGTTCATTTGGTTCAATTAACTATGTGACATGAGACTTAATACCTGAGGTCAAGACTTCCACTTCTCGTTTGGTTAAACTAATATCAGAAAATTCATAACATACGTGTGTTAAAAATGAATAGCAAAATAAGAGCGAGTTACCAAGTCCTTAGTAAATTAAGGGATCTGGTATACCGCTCTTAAACATTAACTTCAGGCTTGAATTAAGGGATTGCCAAAGCTTTCTATATGCACATGTTTACTTTTTAGATTCTTAAAACCTGTTTTTCTGACTGAATAATTTTGTAATACTGTGGTGTAGATTGATGACCATAATGGACTACGTGTTCAACAACAGAACTGGTGATTTGTTTGCACTCACGTTCGGATAGCCATGCTGAGTAGTGTTCGCATATGCCCTTAGAAGGACTACGCTTGTAAGGCCAATCAATATAAGATGTTCACTAAACCAAGTAAACTAGTTGATATATATTGATCTGAACCAAATCACGAATTTGTACTTAACACATCCTTAGACCAGGTGTCAGCTGAAGAAAACAATCCAAATTTCAGTCGACTGAAAGGTCCACTTCTGAGATTTTGACAACTGGTTTCTTAAGATCTTTGCATTTTTATCCCTTTTGAAATCAATAAACATAAATGAAATCGTAGGTACTGTAGGGATCCTTTTAATTCAGGGTCTGGATTCCATATTTTCTTCATAGAACTTGCAAGGAAATCCATTCTTCACAAGTGCTTGTCAGGATTCATTCAATTCGCTGCAGATTCTCCTAGCTTATAAAGACAGGAAACGTATCAAATTTCCCGAATTCAAAAGTAACGAACAGATTGTCAATAACTTGTATTCTTAAATTTATTTCTAATAAGAAAGTTGTACATACTCAAATCTTAAAAAAAACTTCATTTAATTCCATGAAGTTTATCTATTCACTCTCGCTATATACATATGGAGTTTTCGGTTGTTTCACTTTTTTCTTTTTTTTTAAAAAAAAATTGTTGAAATATGTTGTACTGAGAATCCTATATTGTAACAAAAGTATGATACTGAGCAAAGCCAATGATAATAATAATAATTGTGTGTTACTCATTCCAGGTTGGCTTTCTATATGTCAATCTTTGTAGAGATCTTCCCGATCTTTAGAAAAATAACACCGATAAAATGAAATTCTACGCTCAATTCTAAATAAGGTCTAACTGTAGTCGACTTGCAGCACATACTAGACTCTGGCATTATGTTATTAAGGTCAGTATTTTCATCATAGACAAAGAAGGTATCATCCACTCATCCCTTACAGAAATGGAAACCTTCAGTTGTTGATCAGAAATTAGTATTCTGTAGATTGGCTTCGAAACAGTTTACTAAGAGCGGACTCAGCGGAGACGCCATAACAAGATCAATTTTGTTGTAGAATTCATCGTTAAATTTGAATTGTACATTAAAAGGGCAAAGTAGTAGTTCTTTAAAATGACATTTCTGGGTTACAGATGCTGATGCTGTTATTCCTAATGTATTCACATAAGAAATATATTGTCTCTGTGAGGGAGACACTCATGAAGAGAGACGCAACAGACAATAATATCATTTCCTTCCCGGATACATTAATATAATCTATTAAATCAACAAAAGGAACAGAAAAAGGTTTTATGCCTACTGTTCTCATTTGTGCTTGGTCGAATAATTTCCACCAACTGCTTCATGTTTGCATGGTAGTGAGAAGTTATTTATGTCTATTATGGAACTAAAAGGTATGTGTTTCCTGTGTACTTTAGAGAGATCATACAGTTGTGGAACGACTGATCAAGACAGTTTATATTGTTAATGACATTCTGTAGAGCATAGGCCACTCACCAGGATTCTCCAACCTACTCTATCCTGTTCTTTCCTTTCTAGCTGTTCCCGAGCTCCAGTTATCCTTTTGATGTTTGTCCTCAATTCCCTACGCTATGTATTTCTTAGTCTGTCACTTTTCTTTTTACTTTGAGAATTTCAAGTTAATATTTGTATAGTGATGCAGCTTGATGATTTCCGCAATATGTGTTCTATCCATAAATGCTGGTACCTTAATCTGAGCAATTTATTACTAAATCTTTACTTTTCAATAGACCCAATAGTTAAGATTTATGCTTAGCTTAATTAAGACACAGCATCCAAAAGGAATTTTTCACTAAATTATTTTAATTTTGTATTCAAATGAGACAATCAGTTTCTTTATCATTTCGAGTATCTATGACTAATCTGGTAAAATGTTCCGGATCTATCCAATCCAAACAAGCATTAGTCAGAGAAACATTTATTAAGCAGAAAGGATATGTAGTGTGTATAAACTAGAAGAAAGATTACTAAACATTAGAAAATGTTCAGTAAACAACCTCTATTCTCAAAGTTTGTAAGTGAATACAAGAAAACAGAGCAAATAATCTAAGGAAACTACGATCATTAGAAAATGGCAAACATTGCTATCCACATTCCTTTCAACCTAATATAAAAAACGGGGTATATAAACAACCAAAATGTAACAAAGAAAAATCCAATTAACTTTGCTTATGTATAGAACAAATCTCACAGAAAATTGTTCTGTAGTAAGAATAATCAAACGGGTAATTAGGATGTATGATACGCTGACATATGTAACTACGTTTTTGTTAAGTAAATTAATAATGTAATTGTATGTGTAATATAAAAGGTTAGATAAAATGTCTGGTGCCTGTAAACTAGGGTTTTATTAAAATGATAAGAGCACTATCAAATGAATAATCAAATACCTTTATACTGTTCATTCACTGTTTGTCAAACTGTAACATCAGAGTTGGACAACGAAGATATATATGTACTAGGATATAAAGCATATAAATAAGTACTTGTGTGGATTCTATCTTAACCTCACTATAAATAAATCATTATCCATTTTATTCAATAGAAATCTATTCAAAATTAACATGTAACGTATTGGCTCACTCAGATTTTTGTACTATATATAGTTACAGTTAAAGCGAAGCGTGCGTTCTGGTTTTCACTAATAGTCACAATCCAACTTTTGATTAAGTGACAGCATCGAAACCATCCGCCCAGATTACACATATATCAACAGGGAGTGATCACTTACCGTTCTTAATTTCAACAATGAGAAATCAGGAGTTCTTGCAAATGAATTTATATAATTTAAGCAAATCAGGTATTGTCTCGACTCAGATGCTCAGTGGTTAGCACATTCTATTTTGAAACATTAGTTACTGGATTTGCATGTTAGTGTAACCATCGAAATTGGGATACAGATACATCCAACTGATGAGTCCTCATTAGAAAAGAAGAGCATTCTAGATTTCATTGTTAATCATAATCTAACTTATTAAGAACTAATTACATAGTTTAAATTAATAAGTGAGTATGTTTACTCAACTATCCTTTTACTTGTGAATAAATTCATGTAAGGCTTTCTATCATTTCTATTCTATACAGGTATCTCTTATTCGGTATTATGTAAGTAGTCGTGGAAATGTTTAAGCGTTCATTCAAGGGATTAGTAGTCAGCATCGGAATTGTGATTTACTGAAGAGGCCAGAATCCTTAGGTGTTGTACAAATCATTACTTTGA
Organism: Schistosoma margrebowiei; assembly: GCA_944470205.2. Lineage (NCBI taxonomy): Eukaryota > Metazoa > Platyhelminthes > Trematoda > Strigeidida > Schistosomatidae > Schistosoma > Schistosoma margrebowiei. Next base: position 42,283,890 of record OX104026.1, on the reverse strand, counting down.
AAAGATAACATATTATAAAATCAATGCAAATAATTCTAAATAAATGTGTTCTCATTTGATAAAATAATAAACGGATTTTTGCATTACCTATCTACTAAACTCGGTAAATGATTCATTCAGAAAATTATTTCACTATGTCAGGTCGAGCTGACACAAGTTTAACTGTCAATAATATTTGGTAAATACGATGTCACTTTCGAAATTTAGTGCACATTAATCATTCTTCACAATGAATACCCTTCAACTTGTAGGTTTTATTATAAGTATAACACCTCACAGGTCTCCAATTTGGAATCTAATGTTAGTCAATTAACAAGTATAAATAACAAACCTGTACATTTATTGAGACCACGAATCGATTGAAGGTAGACAATCATTTAAAACATTAAGACACTGGACAGCTGTTTTGTTCTATTATGAAACTTCTCAGCAGTGATAATTTACGATCACACAGCTAGAAATCGGACCTAGGGCCTCTGGCTCGTGATTAAAATGAAACCCGAAAATCTCCATAACTCGATGCTGAAGTAGATTTCTTGATGTTTAAGAATAATACTGTAACCCGTAGAGATGACTAAGTGGAGGAAGAGTTATTTTATGTATCCACTGTAGATACTGAATAATACATAAGCTATCTTAAAAAACTGGTAGAAATGGGAGACTTGAGTCATTATATTTCAGAATCAGTGTCTAATTCAGTTCGTATACTCCACGAATACTAAAAGTTAAATGGATTTCTGGTCAAGTTTTCTATACATAATACTGAGAAAATCCACACAAAAAATTATAAAGCAATTTCACAGTATTCTTTGAATATTATTGTCTATATGGAATGCTTTATTTCTGTGTGAAAATTTAGTAGCACACATTTCAAATAATTTAGGTAACAAATTTAAATAAATAATTTATGAATAGTTGAATTCGTGAGTCAATTAAAGCTAGACCATCATGGAAAACCTGGAAGCACTGAACGGCCGTTTTTCATCCCAATATGGCACTCCTCAGCAGTGCGCATCCACGATCCCACACATAGAGGTTCGAACCCAGGATCTATCGATCTCGTGTGTGAGAGGGACTCATGAATTCAACTATTCAATTACTAAAAACTCCCCAAAATCCCCTTCTGAAAATCATTTCTGTGAAATGTCTTCTCTTCAGTTAATTGTCAATTATCTTTGTATAATATATATTTCTAACAAAAAATGTCCTTAATGCCTATCTACCTATACATACTGCATATATATATAGTAGATAATGGCCAATCAGAATAAAATAACCTTCATGGCAAACAATATTGATCATTAGACTAGTTGAACTTTGAAACTAAATATTCAATAGTTCAATTGGATGTGTTTTTTCTCTCATTAGCTTGACTAGAAACTTTATGTTAACAGTCAAACTAATTATGCTGTAATAATGAATGAGGCTTACGAGTCTATGATAAAAAAAATGTAGAAAATCTAATTAACTTTGTAAATACTTTTCTAAAATGTTTATTAACAGACAGTATTGATTTGCACATTTTAATTGATCAGCAATTGTTAGTAATAATATGGTGTTTCTAAGATGGATAAGAGGTGAGATAGTATTTTATGATACGATTAAGTTTTTGATGGAGTATTTTTTCTTCTTTGAGCTGGATGGATTGGTTGTGGAGCTTTCATCATTCTTCTGAACAACATCATCAGCAAGAAAACTTTAGGTAGAAGTGAAGTGTTTGGAATAAACCATCCAGATCAGAGAGAAAAACTCTGTCGAAATCGTCTACTTGAGCTACAAATCTCCATGATTAAGTTTTATTAAGGGTGACAGGGGATTCACGCATCCTATCGATAGCCATCATTGAAAGACAAGAGTTATGTGAATGAACTATATCTTGACTGGTCACTGTTATATCCCAACGATACATATATTTTTATTGTATAATTATTAAGTAAACTATACATACTCATATTCCTCTTATTATAAGCTTTATTTGAACCCATAAATTATTATTATACGATTTACCATTCTTAATTTATGCCCAATCTATTCATTATAGTCTCCCACATTCACAGCCACTTTCGGCTAGATCTTGTACAGATGTTATTTTCTATTTTGTGGTTTAATGTGACCTGTTTGGCTTGTATATAAACCCAGTATGTTTGAAATACATGATTCAAATCGTAGAGACTGATATTGGTGTTCTGGACTTTAACAGATAGGGCTAATTAGTGAGAAGGACCGATAAGGACTCTAGACTGTTCGTACTTGTTTTATGCGTCATTGGTCCAATCGATAAGTCACTGTTCTCTAATTGATGACGTTATATATTAATAGGGCACATGGCTACAAATTATAACAGTCATTTGGTTATGCACCAATTGATTGTTTTCATTATGATGTTTACTATGAATTCAAATCTCTTATTTTTAAATAAATAAACATGATTTCAACCAGTGAAATTTCTAAAAATCTCCACAAAACCCATTCTGATAATAATAATCACCTGCTCACTAGTGAGTGACTTCAGGAGATACTTCTGCAGTTCTAATGAGAAGTCGTTACCAGCGGAGTTCAACTAGGTCTGTTGTGAGATAGGAACTCACTGAAGACAATGGTGTACGGTGGCGCAACTTCGTGGATTGGTTGAAGTTAGACATTAACACCATTGGATGCCGACTCAATGGTCTAGTTGGTTAAGTGCTTGGTACGAGAATTATAGGTCTTCGGTTTGAATTTCGCGGGGTGCGGGATCGTAGATGCGCACTGCTGAGGAGTCCCATACTAGGACAAAACGGACGTCCAGTGCTTCCAGGTTTTCCATGGTGGTTTAACTTCAATTGACTCATGATCTCAACCAGTGTAATAAACAAATAAATATGAATAAAATCTAGACTATTTTATATCTAATACCATATTTGTATCATTTATGCTAATTCAAACATTAGTTGATGAGGAGTCATGAAGTATAATTCAAAGAAAGATTTATTTCACTCGGTAAATCTTGTTTCTTCTACTTTATTCAGGAAAATCTGTGGAATAGCAAAGTCAAGGGGAGGGGTTGTTGTTACTAAATATCGACTAAATATTAACTTTAGATGAAAATGAAACGTTGTGCCGAGAGCAATCTGAAAATATTGGAGTATATTTTACAGCTTAGCTTTTTCAAATGAAAATTTATGTTTGGAGGTAATCAGCTTGAAAACTATACAAAATAAATGAAATAAAGCATAAATTGTGTTATACCTCATAATTTGTTTGACATAGTTAGTATTTTGATAACTAACTCCTGTTGTTCTCAATGGAGCATAGTCTACCGACCAACATTCTCCAACCCACTCTGTCCTAGGCCTTCTTTTCTAGTTCCATCCTATTCTTGTTCATTTTTCTCATGTCTATTTCCATTTCCCGGCTTAATGTGTTCTTTGGTCTTCCTCTTTTCCTTTGGCATTGAGGATTCCATGTGAGAGCTTGTCTTGTGACGCAGTTCGGTGCTTTACTCAATATGTGTCCTATCCACTTCCAGCGCTTCTTCCTGATTTCTTCCTCCAATGGGATCTGGTTTGTTCTCTCCCACAGTACGTTGTTGCTAATAGTGTCCGACCAACGGATCTGAAGTATTTCGCGTAGACAACTGTTAATAAACACCTGTATCTTCTGGATGATGACTTTCGTAGTTCTCCAGGTTTCTGCCCCATACAGTAGAACTGTCTTGACATTTGTATTGAAAATCCTGACGTTGGTGTTGGTTGACAGTTGTTTTAAGTTCCCGATATCCTTCAATTGTAAGTATGTTGCTGTTGCTTTTCCAATCCGCGCTTTCACATTTGCATCAGACCCACCATGTTCATCAATGATGCTTCTAGTATTTTGATAAACTGTATCTATTATTATCTTAAGAGAATACATTGAAATTATTCCTGAAAACATCTTAAAACTTTTGATAAAACGATTCCTAAAAAGAAACTGAAAAGATTAATTCATTGAAATTCCAGATTAAAACATGTCAGATCAATCATATATGGTTGTGTGTGTACTTGAAGTCAACATATCGATTTTTTCGGCTTTTTTGTCTATGCTTTTAAAATAAATAAGTGTTTTTGGACAACAAATGGTTAGATGTCAAACATAATTCTACTGAATATTGAGTATTAGACGAGACAAGATCATTCAGAAAAACGTTATTTAATACCTATTGTTGTAGTGCATATTTCATCGTATCTGGGACTTGTTATTATGGATATACCCGCATCCCAGTGTTGGTGTTCATTTTTTGGGACTCCAACCCACAACCTTTCGCTTCAAACACCTAATAAGTTGTAGACTGAATCGAGATAACTGCTACCTTTTTCAACAGGTACTGACCAATTCAGATCCTGAATATCAACAGAGGGAAATTACAAAACACTATTTATTCAATGTTGTTAATAAAAAACTACTTAACTGTTTGGAAACTTGGAATATTGATATATGTGATGCTGCTTTAACAGTACTTTTATAATTTCCTTTCAACACGACTCTCTTAAACGTATCAGTGAAACGTCCTGCTCAGTCATTCAGTAATGAATAGGATGAAAGAATTTAGTTCCAACTGATTTAGTATTATCTGTAATCTGTTCACGATGGGTAGAGACAAGATAATTTCTTTAGTCCATATGCTGCAAGCAAAACACCCTAAATTTCCTTAAAAATTCGTTTGTTACTAGATGAATGTCTATTGTAAAAGAACGTCCTGAAAAATGCATATAACTACATTGAATATTCTTCAAAAAACAAGCTAGTAACAGCAATTCTCACAAACTTATCAAGATGTTTGTCTAATGGGATTATTTCTACATTGAACTGGGATTGCCAGTTTTTATGTTAAAAGTTCAATAATCTTTTAATTGAAGTATCAATTGGATAGAAGGTGACCAAATCAGAAACAGATTGATAAATTAGCAATTTTTCCACTTCAAATTTTGCTTCATATTGATAAATGGTTTAAATAATCTTGTTGGATAATCTATTCTGTTGTTTTGCCCCTAAATGCCCTGGTACGGCCGATAGTGGGGAGAGTCCGCTCTCCATCAAAAAATGCTCTCACACGGTCACGCGTGTATAGCCTCTGCCAGGGAAGTCCTACTCACTGCCTTCTCGCATCAGGGAGTGTTGCTTACGAAAATAAGAGGACGAAAAGCGAATGTCTGGCGCTTTAACCGGGTCGGTGGACATGGAGAGTCCACCTGGGGGAGTCGGAAAACCCTGATTCCAAACCAAATGGTGCACATAGGCTCCAATACTCTGAAGGAACAAATGGCGTAGGAACCAATCGTTGATCACCGGCTATCATTGGACTGTATCTCCTGACGTTGCTCCACTGCCTTGTGGATCAGACCTTTTGGTAGAAGGCTTCGGATAAAGCCCCGTTAGAAAACCATCTGCTTCGGTTTGGGCATCTGGGCAGTATCACAGCTCTCACACATATCAAATGAGATTTGTGTGGTGCATATGTATTTGGTGCCTCCTTGTACCAATATGTATATCTTAAAATAAATAAAATAATGTAATTTAACTAATCACTCAACAACTTTTCTGTCGTTACAAATGGTTATTTAGAAATATACATCAAGAGTTGTAGTTTTGTTATTATTGACTATATTTTGTCTTGTGAAATACCTATAGTTCAGGGAGGCATGAGGTATTGAAGAGTTATTCATTTTTATTCAGCATAATCTACTGCTTATTATTGCATCGAACCAGTCCATCATATCAGTTTCACTTAAATTATTAACCTTCAAAGAAATGAAAAGCGAACTATTTCTCTTAATTCTTCGAAATAGATAGTTAACAAGATTTTGTCATCTAGATCTAACAGTTTCCTTGTTAACGGGACCAGCAGTGGTATTCTTAGGATGAACTTTGTCTAAGACCATCACAATACTCCAACAGAATCCTTTCTCATAGTTGCCATAACAAAACTGATGCGTGGGCGAGGATGATAATGATTGGTTGTTTGTCTAATCAGACTAGTTATATATTCTTCTACCCTTATTATTACTGTGACTGTTGAAGGACTGGTGTGGAAATATACGTTATCGTCAGGCTAGTCACGTGTTCTTGATTTGAGTTGTGTCGAAGTGTTGTAGAGTAGATACTGGGAGGGAATCCAGTGTAGATATTCGTATAAGGCAAATTAGCGTCCTATTCCTGTAGACGAACAAAACTGAGCGTTATAACAAAAACATGCACATACTACTAAGATGAAATCTTTTACCCATTCAGAATAAAATTAATTTTCTTGAAGAACGTTTTTAAATTTATGGACCTCGAAGTTCTATATCAAAGAAAGTCGACCGTACAGATGATTGTGTTCTAATAAACGACTGAATAATGATTACATGAATACAAATCTTTTTTTAAACTCTAAGCTATTAATCCAGTAATTTTAAGCAAATGTAATCATGAGTTCACCTTAGTCTAAATAATACTATACAACTGTTTCGGCAAAGGCTAATATTGGGTGTATAGGTAGATTCTATGGCTTACTTTTAAACAGAATGACTAATATGTGATAATCATTTTAAGAATGACAGAAAGAACCCCATCTTCTGTACATTTTGATTCCCAACAATTAAATTCAAAGTACACTGAATTGACTCGATGATAGCTTGTCATGTGCATAAGATTTTAATGGTATTGAGCTTTAGACTTGATCGATGACCCAGATAGCAGCGAATTCTATTTAATAATTTACTCAGATGATGACTGATCACAGAGTGAAGCAGATGAATGTTGAAATATGGGACAACTACCAACTGATTGTAGAATTCACTTGATATTGTTTTATTTGAATCTTCCCATTGATGTTTTAGGATTGAAGTTGATCAGTCTCTTATTGGCATATGTGCATACTGTGCGTATGCCTTGATATTGCCTTAATTTACAAGCATTATAAGCAGAGATGGATAGTAGCTAGCAGTGTAATCCAAGACGCGCGTTTCGTCCTGTTTGGGACTCGTCAGCTGGATGTACCTGCATCTCAGAGTTGATGTTCACTCTGTGACTCGAACTCAGTACCGTTCGCTTCAAACGCCATCGCGTTATCCACTTAGCAAGTGGCTATCAGGACTCAGTCGCTAAGTGGATAACGCGATGGCGTTTGAAGCGAACGGTACTGAGTTCGAGTCCCAGAGTGAACATCAACTCTGAGATGCAGGTACATCCAGCTGACAAGTCCCAAACAGAACGAAATGCACGTCCTGGATTCTACTGCTAGCCACTATCCATCTCTGCTTATAATGATTGTAGAATTGTCCATCAAATCAAAAGATATTTTCTTATAAGTAGATATAAAGTGCAAAACGATGTGATATATAAATATTCAATAAACTAAAAGCACTTGGTAGGTCAATGAGAACAAAGTTCAATCAATAGACGAACGGTTTTTAGTTGTGTAGTAATATAAAGTGGAATTTTCCAATTCTGTGTCAACAAAACAAACATTTTTTATTTATTTGAACACATAAGTATTGGTACAAGATGGCGCCGAATAAATATGCGCCACACAAGTCACTTGATTTGTGTGAGGGCTATGATAGTGCCCCGATGACCAGACTAAAGCAGGTGGTTTTATTAGGGAGCCACATCCCGAGATTCTGACCTAAAGGTCTAATTCACAAGGTGGTGGAACAACGTTCGGAGATGCAGTCCCATAATAACCGGTGACCAACAGTTGGCTCATATGCCATTTGTTGCTTCAAGATCCTGGAACCCATGTGCACCAATTGTTGGGAACTAGGATTTTTCAACTCCTTTAGGTGAACCCTCCGTAACCATCTACCCGGTTGGAGCAACGCACATTCGCTTTTCGTCTTCTCAATTTCGTAAAAAACACCCTGCTGTGGGCGGGACTCCCTTGACAGCGGCTATATACGCGTGACCATATGAGAGCATTTCGAGACGGAGAAATAACTCTCCCCATCCTCACCCGTACCAAGGCATTTGGGGGCATTAAAACAAGCACAAACCAGTAGCCGCTGAATATTAGTTTGGTAAAAGATATATGATAGAGATATACCTGTAGTCAGGAGATTTGTAAAATCTAGGAAAAAAACACGACTTACTTAACTGTAGGAGTTTTTTTATAAAAAAGCACTAAAAATCCGTCCGGAAATCAAATACAGGATCTTTAAAGTGAACAGTTCCCACAAATCTTTAACATTAATAGGCCATATATTCATGTGCATCAATTCAACACCATATCTATCACACTAGACGGACACAAATATCTAATAATTTAAACAAAATAAATACCTCATATCTGATCGATCCCCGGTGCCATGGTCGTGGAGGTGCACTGCTAAACTGTCCCATACTAGAAAGAAATAGCTATCTAGTGCCTCAGAGTTTTCAATGGTGGTCTAGCTAAGATCAACTCGGGATTTACCCTATGAGAATTCTATGATCCCCACAAACTCTCAATAAAAAACAACTAAAGTAGTTGTATATAATAGACTCATTCTATTTTCCGACTTCTTAAATAATTAAAAGCACCATGTGAAAAAGTTAACGTTCTTTTTGATCGATGGCAATAAGATTAAGGTTGAAAACGAAATACTAAGTCAGGTAGCTCATTTTATTACTTATATATGGAAAATTTGGTCATAAGAATTGATGAGGATTAGGTAAAAGTAGGGGGAAATCACTGCATCGATTGAGAGAAGCTAAAATTATTTATTAGGGGTAAATTACTATAATACTCTCATTCTTAATAGAATAGAGAAGGGTTATGTTGTATCCCGATACGAATAATGAATGGCAATTTTTGGGATCCATTTATGGACCAATACTATGAGAATATTTCTATCGTGTAATTGTTATGTAACTAAACTATTCATATTCATGTCCCTCTTATTATGAGTTCTATTTTGACCTATTAACTATTATTACACGATTTACCATTCTTGAGTTATTCCATGTCTATTAATTACTATCTCCCTCATTCACAGACACTTTTGGCCAAATATTGTACAAATGTTATTTTCTATTTTATGGTACGTTGTGGTCTGTTTGATTGGTATATAAACCCCGTATGTTTGAAGTAAATGATTCATATTGCAGAGGCTGAGATTGATGTTCTGGCTGGGCTAGACAGGAAGCGAGACCAATCAGTGCTCTAGGCTGCTCGCAAGTGTTTTATGCGTCACTGGTTCGGTTGACAATTCACTGCTCTCTAATTGGCGGCATCGTTGCGTTATACAATGAACAGGGCACACAGGTTTACAAGTTATAACAGGTTAAATATGTTTACTTTAGGAGAGGTTGAAAATATTTCATCATTATGGGCTCTCTAAATCCGATACTTAATCAACACATATGAACTTTCATAAAGTATATTTGATAAAAGAAACAAGGGAAATTCAATAAGTGCATAAGAGTCTGTGTACTTAATTGTAAGTAATTCTTGTAGTGACAGACTTAAGAATATACATGTATGATCCAACTACCTATCCGGTGGTATTTTCTTATCAATTCTAGAGATATCATGAACTCTAAACTAAAACATAGGAAGAAAGTTCTTTCACTTATAATCAATCCCGATAAATCGAATATCAATTATGGAATGGTAGAATGTTGATAATAATGAATAAGAAGGTGTTTTGTGAAGATTTTAGAAATTTCACTGATTGAAATCATGAGTCAATTGAAGCTAAACCACCATGGAAAACCTGGAAGCACTGGACAGCTGTTTCATCCAGATATATGGGACTCCTCAGCAGTGTGCATCTACGATCCCGCCCCCGTTCAGTGCTTTCAGGTTTTCCATGGTGGTCTAGCTTCAATTGACTCATGATTTCAACCAGTGAAATAATAAGTGTAATATGATGAATCTAATACAAAGTTCAGAGAAAATATCAACTACAAATCGAATATAGTTTGTTACCTTAAAAAAGGTTAGATACTAACATAATTCTAACAATTTGGGTCAAGTTAATTTGACTAACCTACATTCTTGTTTAACAACCAATTGAAAATCGGTAAAAATGACCTTCAGGTTATTGTATTGATTCATCATATCGAAGAAAATTAATGTTTGTTTTAGTGATGTATGAACATTTGAATGAATCCTGGTACGGTATACATATTTTCTTAATGATCTATATGTACTAAAATATAGTTTTCTTTTTTAGTAGTAATCACTATGTACATCGTTAAAAATGTTCAATAAAGTGAGTAGATTTTATGTTTATGGACATGGAGATTATTAAATTTATTCTATAATGATACTACTATAGAACTTTTATTCTTTAAAAATCTATTTAAAATGTAATTTTTGCGAGCTACATTCTACAATTGGATCGTTTGATGTACTGGTCAGTAAGTTCATTGAATGAAAATATCCTAAACAGAAACAATTAATTTCAATGATTGAGATCATGAGTCAATTGAAGATAGACCACCATGGAAAACCTGGAAGCACTAATCGGCCATTTCGTCCTATTGTGAGACCCTTCAGTAGTGCGCATCCACGGTCCCGACTTGCGAAATTCGAACCCAGGACCTATCAATCTCACACGCGAGAGCTTAATCTCTAGACCACTGAGCCAGCATCCAATGGTGCTAATGTCTAACTCCAACCAATTCACGAAACGGGCGTCCAGTGCTGCCAGGTTTTCCATGGTTGTCTAGCTTCAAATGATTCATGATCTCAACCACTGAAATTACTGTAATATCCATGAACACTCCTTCTGATAGAAATAATTAAGTTGAATCCTTTGACAAGAATTTATAACGTTTTTAAATTTGAATTTCATTAATCAAAGATCGTTCAAAACTGTTATTCCAATAAAAACACAAGATCATATATTGATTTCGGCAGTAGGCAACCCTACATTGTTTGAAATTCGTATACTAGTTATGCTGAACAATGGATACAATACAGTAATATACTGACACCAGTTCCATCGAACACAGATCGTACCAAATAATAACTATACCATGAGGTCTGAATAGTGTATTTTTATCAGTTTTGTTGTTTTTCTTTTCGGATGATAATTATTCAAACAAACATAAAGTAATTGAAGATTTGAGGCAACAATACTGAAATAACTGACAACACTCATTTAACTAACTAAAACTTGATTAGATTTAGTCACTAGGATAGTAATCAATCAATATGAAATGATTTAGGCTTAAAAAATGTATTTTAGACTATCAGTACACAATTCCAGCAACTTTACAGACTTAACATTCAATAATCTTGTACTGAAAAGAAAATGTGATGAACTCATTGCTTTTCATGAAAAGTCATGTAAAATTGACAGCTTCAATTGACAAGCACTTCCAATATCTTCGAATTGTGACGATGCCTAATTTTAAATATGTGGTTAACTTAACATTCTGATGGGATTGTTACTAAAAATCTTTCAGAAATATAATATGTATGTGTTAGCTTTCATTGTATATTTCAAATCTCTATAGTCGAGATTATGAAATAAATTGAGAAATACAAACAATGATTGCATTAAAAAACCACATTGCTGAAGAAATTCCCATTTAAAGAAATCTGGAATTAAACCGAATGGAAGCTAGTAGACATTAGAACGCAATTATATTTTAGTATTACAGAATATTCAGAGTATCTAATTTTCTGAAGGTGAACAGCTCTAAGAAAAGCTTGAATATTCTTTGTCCGATGGATCGTGAGGTAGTTGACACAATTTGCTGAAGATACGCATACTTGTAAGAAGAGGCTCTTCAGAGCTTCCTCGTTTTCAATGACTGTTCAGTTCAAGTTAGTGCGCGATACCAAACAATAATTATATTTTGTTATGGATATTTTTTTCGTCGTTTAATAAACTAGTCTACATGTTTGTTGTGTCTAGCACTATATCAAGTCCATATAGATTATTCTAGCCTCCGGACAGACTAACTTACTTATTTTCCTGGAGTCACATTTTGACTTTGTCACCTATTAGCCTACAAACCTTGACTATTTTTATATGAGCGCATGTGTTTACCGCTTACCCTATTCATCAATTATCTTTAGCTTATTTATTTATGGCTATAAATATTAATCACACTTTATCAAATTTAGTTGGCACACATGCCTTCTCCGATCTGCTTCTCCGCTTTATTTCTTTGATTGTTTGTATGAATAAAAAAAAATGTGCGAAATTATACGTATTCAAGGTTCATTCTCGTATTTGGAATAGTTTATTCTGTTATTCATTAACGCGAATTAAATCGATTATTATGTACGAGTGTAGCCAGGATATATATTTCGTTAACATCGTTGTACAATAAAATTGTAGTCAGATCAGTAGGCCAAAAAATATCAGCTCAACATTGTAGAACTGTATTTCTGTATCAGTCAGTAAGTTAGGATAAAATATACGTTGAAGATATTCCATTACAAAATGTAATTAGCCGTAAAACCAACTACCCATTAATAAAGTACTGAATATCAATCAAAATCATTAAAATGACACTAATTATTTCTAAAAAGGTCTTATTCAACAAGATGAATGACACATAATCAGATTGAAAATCGAAAAATTAAATAAACTCGATGTTCCAGTAATCTCTAACCACATAGACTATTGAAATAGCATGAAATTATCTTACTTTCCCATTTACATCCATCCGTTAAAATTAAATTTGGAATAAACAAAAAGAAAATCATATTCACTTATGTTAGGGAGAATAGAACACAATATAAACAATCAAAAGTACGGTAGAATAGAAGAAAAAAAACATTTAAAAAAATATAAAATAAAATTACTATAAATAGTAGAAAAGACTCGAACTCATGCCAGTTTACAAAAAAAACATAACTCATCAGTATGAGAAAAAGTAATTCATAGAACAGAGACGCCATGACAACAAGATGATATTGAGTCACAATTTTATTATATTCATAAAAAAATAAACATACTACTTGTAAGTAACGTAACGCAACATATTGAAAGAATAATAGAAGTAAAAAAGATCTTTTTTTGTTGTTTCAACAAATAAACATATGGCATTAAAATACAAACAAACAACATCTTACAAGATAATCTGATAAAATCAACTTTTTATTTGTTATTTCTATCCAAAAATATTGACCGATAGATGATAGTAGATGCATTCACCTCTCTATCTTGTTCACCTGGAAGGCGGAGAGGACATGAAATCTATGCAAACACGACGAATAGAATTGATCCATCTAAGAAAGAAAAGAAATAAAGAAATAAACGTTTAGAGATGTGAATGTGTGTGCATGTATGTGTGAGTGAAATGTAGAGAGAGATAAGATAAACATTACTGTGAAATTGAACACGTCTAATATGAAGAGATAAGAACTGATGATAATAAAGTCTTAAGAAAAAGGTGGAAGCAAATTAGTACAGTTAAGCCTGCTGATTTACAAAATATATATATAATATGTTGTTGATCCATTACCTTTATTAATAAGATGAAATTGTTTTGACCTCTAAATATTTTAATCCAAGTAAACAAGTAAACTTGGATAATTAGAAAACAACATACTAAGAAAGCTGTTAGTCAATGTCTTTTCTTTTTAAAAATAAAGAGTCAGTGAATTACTTTGTAATTAATTGATAAGGCACTACTTTGCAGGAATTGTTAAAGCAAAGCAATTTTATGAAACTAAAATAAAGAAAAGGACGATTCCTTGGAGTTAATCAGTCTTGATCAGGGTGAAGTCTGGCAAAATGGTGACTTAGCTCACGTTTCTATGACAGATAAGCACGATGAGATGACGATGACAAGATAAATAGAAAAAGAGATCAAAAAAAATATATGATAGCAATCATAATGAGAAAGACTAAATATTGGTTCAAAAAGACAGAGTGGGAGGGTATATATATATAAAGAAATATCAAGATCTAGAAAAAAACATTGAGTGATATTATTACCGGACTGATATCCGTTAAGGGACTATTTAAAGTGACAAAAAACTGGAAACATACAGTCCTCTTCGTCCAGGAATTCTTAGCGGTACAGGACCATGACTCCACTTATAGTCAACGTGAAGGCTTCTAACGTTTTAGGGAGAGTACACTTTTTAATCAGCCAAAGAGTTGGAATCAGTTCGTACATTTCCTGAATTCAATCAGCTAGCGATATACCGACGCCCTGGCTAAATGTCATTAACATATTACAGTCTTATTTCTGACTATATTAACATTATCTAACTGCTTGAGTAAACTATACTTCGGAACTTACGAGCTTTGTAATGCATTTTTTAAGATTCACATAAGTAGCTAACACAGATGAAGGTGATCAAAAGGTAAATGAGGTTGAAAATGTTGATATTTTGATACCACTTCCGTGACTTAATGTTTTAGTTGGTAGAGTTTTACTCTTTTAGCTCAGAGAGCAAAGCTAATAATAAGAATAAAATAATTAATTGAAGATTTAGTGAAAGAAAAATAAGACACTGAGACCAACTTCGAGCCATATCTGAACGGTCTCCTACTACACAACTGTTCAGAAAACTTTAGACAGGTAATCTGTACCTCCAAACACAGCTTGCTCCAACAACCTGACACTGAATCGATATAACGTCTCGGTATGGAAGCTCTAGATTTCTTCCAAGCGTATTTAACGTATCTATCAACAACTCCAGTTGATGAATTATCATGGAATTGACAGTCGATTTACCATTTTTCTATAGTATTCTCACTGTGAATAACTACTCTTTGATTTACTTAAAAAAATAAATGTTGTTAAAACAATGATCTCATCAAGTCAAAACAGAAAAAGTTTTACAACAGACTAAAAGCCAAAAGAATGAAGTAAAAATATAGACTTACTGCGTTCTGATTTCTACTGTTGTTGCTTCAAAATAATGTGCTGGACGGTCTGTATTTAAAGGTAACAGAAGAAAACCTAAATTATTACGCAGAAGACCCAATATCTCAGGACTGATTGTTTCTACATGTTTTAATATTTCACTGTTAGTTACAATTCTGTCATCATCATTAGATTGATCACCAGAAAAATTACATACAGAATTTTTATGATTTTCTTTAAGGGATCTTTCTCTACAAGATTGTGTAGATCGGTTGGATAATCTATCAGCTTCTAAGGTACTAATTGATGATGGTTTGATATAAGATTTCGATAAAGATGTTACATCTGAAAGACTAGATGTTTCACTAGAAAATCCATGATCAAATATGTTACGATCCCGTGGAGGAGGTTTACAGTTTCGATATATAGGATTACCTTGTTTATATAATCTAGAATATTCCCGTCTAAATGACCCAATAGTGTTTTCAGGAAAATCCTTGTTCACATTAGACGAATTATCAAAACTTCGTGCTTTAGTATACAGCGTAGGTTGTTGTATTGTTGATAAATCACCATTGTGATTTGAAAATGTATCATTGAAATTATCATCTAGGTAGAATAAACGTAAACCTATCACAGTAATTTTATCTACTGCACGTGTATCAGCACGAGCAGCGTAGAATTCGAATGAAGTATCCGTTTGTAAAACACAGAATAAACGAGATAGGCAAGCAGATGATGATTTATGATTTGTCGATTCTATATTAATTGATGAGTCGAACGATCGATTGTTGATGTGAGGCAGTGAATTAGAAGTTGATTGAGTATTTGAATCATGAGGATTGTCCATGGGATCTGTAGAAGAGTTTTTGCATGCGAATTTGCTAGAAGAGTTAAATGAACCAATATCACGAAGCAATTCTTTTCGTATTTCAGAACTCGTATCAACAGATCGATACTGTACGGAAGATTTTGGTAGTCGAATAGGTGATTTTGTAGACCATGAATTATTGAAATGACTCCACATTAAGAAACCAGTTCTCAATGGCTGAGGTGGTTGCTGCTGTAAATTAAATTATGACACATAAAGGTATTTCATAACAATGACCATTACAGAAAAAACGCAAAAAGCCCAGACAAACGTGTCTATCTAAAACTAGTTACATTACAACCTGGCTGATAGAATTCTACCAGTACTAAGAATTAAATAACTAGTGCAAATGTCCCAATCATAAAGGTAAGTTGCTGTTTTAATAACTCAACGGCAACGTCTTATATTACAAATCTGGGTAACTTGAGCTCAAATTCAACATGAACCATGAGTGACAACTAGCATGAAAACCAGGTTCGCGGATACCTACCGTTTACCTCCAACTACCCAAAATCAAATAACACAGAGATTACCACTGTTACAGAACTTACTCTTATTCTATGCAGTAAAATACTTATTTACAGTGAGATGATGATTGACAGGCGAGCGAATTTAGACCATGAATATCGATCCTTATTTAAGTAGCCTAATTATGAGTTAATTGGTTGTTACGTAACGAATACAGTTGATAATCTAAGTATAAGATGTCTAAGAGGAGAAGGGAAAAGGTTAAGATTTCATACTTCTTACACATTAATTAATGAGATGTGTTTGGAGCTTCAAGTATTCTCGATGCAAAATCGAAACATCAGATTGAACGTGCAAGCTACAACTCAATAGTGCTCACGGTCACTTTCTACTCAATCGCTGTTATTTTTGTGACATAATATTGATTTGGTTTACTAATTTTTAGCAACTGTGAAACAGGTTAAGGAGACCATCAGACTATCATAAATAAAAAGTCATTCTATGAATTTATTTGATGGGATTTATGAGCGCCTTTGTTGGAATCTCATGAGATAACTGAAATTTATAACTGTATACTAAATGGTATGACTCAGAATAGGACATATTAGAACAGATGAATTTGTTTATCTTTTCATGAATTCTTCCTCTGAATCCTAACGGATAACGAAAACAAGTGAAAACCAGGGCGCGCGTTTCATCCTATTTGGGATTCGTCAGCTATATGTACCTGAATTTCATGGTAGATGTTCACTCAGGGATTCAATTCCAGTTACTAACATCAATGGAGAGATTCAAACAACCGATACAAATGAATTAAAAAATGATATATTTGATGTTTGTGTCAATCACCAAGTTAACTTTAAAATGAGTCGATCTTGGAGATTGTACAAACACCACTTAGAGTTTTATAGGTCCCACTTTACGATAATAATAATCTAATCATTTTGAAGCCTTTACCAATTGTATTATCAAATAATAAGAGGTTGAGCAATAAACAATACATACATAAACCCGCATTTGAATGATTAAATAAACAGTATACAAATCATTGAAATATTTATATGCATGAACATTGAAATTAAGTGAAATAAGCATGGTGTTAGTTAGCTTAGGTTACTGTTTTTTTTTATTTTGAAGGGGGGTGGAGGGTTGATAAATACTTACAATGATAATCTTCATCAATATACAAAAGAAGAGAAAAAAACAAACAAACAAGTAATGAAACAATGAAATAATCAACTTTATGTTAAGAATGTCTCAATTTTGTTTTCACTGAACCAATCATTCTTATTTTTTTGTTTTCATGAAACAAAACTGAAGATACATTCATGTAAAGAAGTTAGATAGATAAAAGTCTTCAAAGAAATCTATAGGATTTATCTGTTGGATACACTAAACAGCATGAAACGTTCCTCCAGTATTCCATCGCTAACTACAATCTAAATCTACCAACAACTTGAAATGAGAGGTACTATTAAAGGAGATTTTCTTATGACGAATATATTTTCACTGGTTGAAATCATGAGTCAACTGAAACTAGACCACGATGGAAAACCTGGAAGCACTAGACGGCAGTCTCGTTCCAGTATTAGACTCCTCAGCAGTGCACATCCACGATCCCGCACCCCACGAGATTCGAACCCAGGAATTATCAGTCTCGCGCCAGGCGCTTAACCAACTCGATCACTGAGCCGGCCGTCATCCAGCGGTGTTAATGCCTAACTTCAACTAATCCACGAAATTGAGCGACACATCAACCATTGTCTTCAGTGAGTTGATATCTCAACAGACCTGGTTGGACTCCACTGGTAACGACTTCTCACTAGAACTCCAGGAGTGTCTCCTGAATTCAGTCAGGTTTTCCATGGTGGTCTAGCTTCAATTGACTCATGATTTCAACCAGTGAAATTTCTAAAAATCTCCACAAAACCTATTCTGATAGTATATATTTTCAATAGAAACTTGTTAATTCTAATCGGTATTATTGACACCAGAAAGTATTCAAATCCTTAAAAATGATAATCATTTTTAATGGAAGTCGAAAGGCTTTATTATTACTTTGATTTAGACAGTTTATCAATGAGGATGATGATTGTTTGTTTGATGTTAAATAGTAATGTAAATATTTATTTCAATACAATAATACATAACAAATTGGAATGATATTATATTTGTGAAAAAAAAATAGAAAAGTGGAAGGAGGGAAAAGATTATCAAATTAGTATAGAAAAGTAAGAATGATAGTTGATCAAAGATACAATGTACTGCTGAGGTGTTGGCAATTCACCAATTCAAGCCCGAACGCTGAGTTTATAAACGATCGATCCAAACTCTTATCCTTCCTTGGCTCTAATTCCCTTTTGTAGTATGTTTTGGTTCTGTTTTGCAATTATAAACCATAATTAGTCAATATTATTAATAACCTTTCACAATTTTTTATGATCCTTATTCGGTTTTTATGATTAGGATCATTATGTTATTCGTTTTTCTTTATATCTGTCAAGCGGAAAATTATCTCTTGTAATTCTGACTGGTAAATTAATTTCATTCTCCTATTGTTCTCTAACACCATGATTATTACTCAATCTCATCTGACATTTGGTGCCTCGAATCACTTTATGGTGAAATCTTTCCTATCTTTCTACAGACATATATTTACTGTAATGAACGAGAACACAATTGGGGACAACCAAATGTATTTGAACACAAAATTACAGAGTGATTTGGGAAAATGTGAATATCATACGTTTAATACTTCATTTGCAAAATGTCAATCAACTGTTTCAGAATTTTTTGTTCCTTCATTTTTATACCAATCACTCTCTGTTCCCATTCCCTTCTATTAGGTCCTCTTAACCTTATGTTGTTAGGCATTCCACTTTCGATTAATGTTACATATTACTTATATCTGTCGACATGAGTAACACACATCACATTACCATACAACTATGAGAAGAAAATTTTTTTCGCTATCAACACTATATAGCTGTCGTTCATACCACTGGACCATCTTATAAACTGATCACCTCTGCGTTCTCAACCCATTCCTAACGATGATAAATAATTAGGTATAAATTCAGCAGGGATGATATTCAAGAAAGATGTAGAAGTGACGGAAACTGGTGTTTTAAGATCATAAGATCGATTGAACCACATGAACAGATATTGTCGAATATTCGTCTTCTTTACGCAGTGTTATCACGAGTTATCAATAGTCCTTCAAGGAATACGATAATCGAAAGTAGAAATTCTTTGAACAACATTAAGAAAGAACCAATTTATATATATATATATATATATATATATATATATATATATATATATATATATATATACGAAGCGGAATTACTGTCAGACTCACTACATATTTTGGTGGAGTTTTATTCTCTGAGCTGGATGGTTTGGTCGTGTAGCTTTCATCGTTATTTTGAACGACATCATCATCATCACAAACTTCAGATAGACGTTTATGCTGATGATGTCAGTCAGAATAAAGATGAAAGCCTTAAGACCAAATTATTCAGCTTAGAGAACAAAACTCTACCAACTCACTGCATATCTAACTTTTCACAGCTAGACTATGAAGTTCTGAAGTTATCAAAGATGAGTTTGATGAAAATATTTGATCATTTATAAACAGTTTAATCAATTTGTATATCATCATATTGTTTACATGAAAATATTCATATTCATATTTTCACATATTGTATATATATATATATATATATATATATATATATATATATATATATATATATATATATGTTAAATGAATCCATTATTGTATGGTGTAATAAACATTTCATGAAATGGTATGTTATCTACACTGTTGTGTAACGTTTTTTTGTATGTGTTCAATATAATGAAATCTATGGTCGAAATAAATGAAACGTGACTTTGAATTAACTAATCATTCACATTAAATAAAGCTAAATTGGTTGAAATGACTAAGTGATAAAATGAACTTTTACAGTAAATTAAATGGTAAACATAAACATATGTATATATATATATATTAGTTACCAAGTTCTATGACAAATATATTCATAATGGAGAACAGTTCGTGATTTAAACTGTGAAAATATTCATAATCTATGTATGAGTCACATCTAAGATGATATTCAAAAAAACAGTAATATTCTACAAAGATTATTACTATTCAAATATAAACTGTAATTAACAACTTATGTAATAACGAGAGGAGTTATTGATTCAAACAGTTGCATGAACCTCAGTTTAGGCTTCAATATACACAAAGGAGAAACCAATATCATCAAATATAACACGGAGAACACTAGAGCAATCACACTTAGTGGGGAAACTCTGGAAGATGTGAAATCTTTTATGTACCTGGGAAGCATCATCGATGAACATAGAGGATCTGATGCAGACGTAAAGTGTCACATTCCTACAATCGAAGAACATATGGAACTCTAAACAACTGTCTGCAAACTAACATCAAAGTGAGAATCTTCAATACGAACGTCAAGACAGTTCTACTCTATGGAGCTGAAACTTGCAGAACCACTACAACCATCATCAAGAGGGTACGAGTATTTATAAATAGTTGTCCACGCAAGGTACTCAACATTCATTAGACGGATACCATCAGCAATAGCCTACTGTGAAAAAGAAAAACCAGCTTCCATCTGAAGAGGAAATTAAGAAAAAACGATGGAAATGGATAGGACATACATTACGGAAATCACCAAACTGCATCGCGCTAACTTGAAATCCTGAAGGGAAACGGAAAAGAGGAAGGCCAAAGAACACATTACATCGTGAAATAGAGGCAGATATGAAAAGGATGAATAACAACTAGAAAGAGCTGGAAAGGACTGCCCAGGACAGAGTTTGATGGAGATTGCTGGTTGATGACCTAAGCTCCTCCCCGAGGCGTAACAGGCGTAAGTAAGCAAAAATGAACCTCCGTTTAACAAATTCGATCATCTGAATAAGTGGATAGAGTATCAATAGGTCATATATAAAAAATTTGGCGCTCAAAACCGAATAACACAACATAAATTAATACTTGACCAATAAGTTATAATAATTATTTAAAATGTAATGTACTGCACAAATTTGTAAGGGAATTATACATTCGATAGATGTCTACCATATGGTTTGAGTTTCTCTAATTTAATCAGAGTTGGAAACAATGTTAATGTTACATTCAAGAATGGGCTAGATGATAAAGGATGACAAGCTTCGTTGGACACGGTTTAAGCTACTAAAACAATTGTGTACTTGAATAGGAATAGTCCTATGGAGATTAAACAGGAACTGTGTGAATAAGACAGTGATAAATTATACTTGTTAATACTGTGATATGTAAAATCATCAATAAAAGTACTCAGTAATTATTTTTAAAGAAAAGAAACTTACTTTGTCTACTCGACGCAAAATCGCCTCCATAATTTTAGGTTTTGGAGGTTTGAAATTCTTATTAAGTAAATAATAGTCTACAACACATACTCGTTCATATTTACCACCACAAGATTCCAATGGAGCTTTATATGCTGAACAGGAACCACAAAATAACTATTAACAATTAGAGAAAAAGAAAATATTTTTAAAAATTATGGTTTGATTTGCACAGAGAACTTTAAAAGTCAATAAGTTGTAAATAGAGGAGAAAATTATGGGAAACAAATGTGTATTAAATTACGTTCCCAAAGATCTTGCCATTACTTAAAGCAAAACATAATACTATCTACTTGGTACCCTATGTCTAACTTTGGGATTATTCACTTCATAATCTTATCAGACACAAGTAATGCTCTGATAATATATCTACGATCGAATGTCAATAACCAACAAATTTCTTCAACATTGAAGAGTCATTATGGAATCTATGAATTGTGATCTAGGGGTAGAATTCAGAATAAAATTTTCGTCATATTCAGGACTCATCAGATAGATGTTTATACATGCGTGGTGATGTACATACAGAAACATATATCGAAACAATTACTTTAAACACCATGTTTTATAGTTAAACATTGAAAATACTGTGACTTTTGGACATTTCTAATGAAATTTCTTAAAACAACTAGCATTATTGTAACACAATAATATGGACTCAGTTATTTCAAAGATTCTATTCAGTACCTTAAAATTTACAAAAACGTTATGATATGTATATAGTAAAAACACTGTACAATATTATATCTTTATGATATCGTCGAATGAAAGTAGTAACTGAGGTCAAAGATAAGAGATCATTGAAAATAGCCTAGTATGGATGAAACAATTTATGGGTATGGTTTATAAAATTATTTTATTGTTAGTTGATTCAACTTGCAACTTGAAAACTTTCTAGTCTTCAGAAATTTTTTATTCTCAAACTCCTACACAGAAAGGATGGAAGGAAGTACAGAAAAAACTTTGTTTTCAAGATTAGTTCATGAGCTGAAAACAGGGGCGTCTATATGACTGCACATAACGTTGAGATTTTAGAAGTTTCCGGAAAATATGTTAAAAATTAGTAACTCAATCAATTAACTATTCAAGTAGGACAATGAAAATATGGTTTGTCGTTTTCAAGAGATTTTTGTTAGTTTTTAAAGAACACTGATTAAGCGACATGATTTTTGAATCCTTTTTCGAGGGATTATAAACATCTTAACAGATAAGAATGCGAATATCCATTATGAGAAAAAGTAGAATCAAAGTTTGGAGACTATTGAGGGGCAAAAATTATTGAGAGTTGAGAGGAAAAATGCCTTGGATAATATGTGATCAAAATAAAAATGAATAGCTGGTTTATGATTACTAATGGTATAAAATGAATTACTGAATGTTAGAAAGCACGATTATCACAGGTACCTTTAGGGATACATAAATTAAATTTAAAACAATAAGTACAACGTTGTCCCTTTCTTGTACTCGAAGTGCAAAACTATTTAACATTAGAATAGGTTAGAGAATCTCTTTTAGACATACGATCGCTCTATAAAGTGACCGTTTTATTGACTGATACGTATCAGATACGAATTTTCTGGTTTAGCTTAACGACAAAATTTTAATCTATGGTAGGGATATCAATATAAGTCAGTGGTATTATGAGATAACTGAACAGATTGATGAGAAAATATACACGGGTTTGTACTGTCAATATAATGGCCAGCAACCTATATAACGGCTATCTCTAAAAGTTTATAATCTACTGAGCCGAGGAATATCAAAATACAACAATTCAAAGGATGAAAAGCGAATGTCCAGTGCTTTAACCGGATCCCAAACCAATGGTGCACACGGGCTCCAGTATCCTGCGGGAACAAATGGCGTAGGAACCAATCGTTGGTCACCGGTTATCATTGGATTGTATATCCTGACGTTGCTCCACTGCCTTGTGGATCAGACCTTCAGGTCAAAGTTTCAGGGTGTGGCACCGTTAGAAAACTATCTGCTTCGGTTTGGGCACCCGAGCAGTATCTCAGCCCTCACACAAATCAAATGACTTGTGTGGCGCATATTTATTCGGCTCCCCTTTGTGCTAATATTTGTTTCAAATAAATAAATAAAAATCTAGCGACTCTATTATGAAATTTTAGAGATGGGTCTATAAATCCGTCAATAAACAATGAAACAGTCAAGAATTAGATAATTATGACATCGAGATATGTTATGAGAGGTTGGATTAGTTCTTTGAAGAATACGTCAACAAGTATTTCCTAGGTGACAAAATGCTTTTATTGGCATATAAATTTATTTGAAACCAATGTAAAGAAATATTTTATTTTATAGCAGTCTTCTCGTGATTTTATACTAAAACTCAGAATCGAGTGCCTCGACTATACGGCATATACGTTTAATGTAATCAGTAGAGGATACAATACAGCTACTCACAGAGAGTTGGATCAAGCAACGTTCCAACTTATTACGTAGTTGAAATTTCAGTACCAATCATTAAGATAGTGCTACCCATTTTATAGTTTTGATCACGAAGTGAACTTAGCTAGGCCATTACTAAAAAGCGTGAAGTACTTGACAACATTTTCGTCATAATATGAGACTCTTCAACAATGTACATCAACGACCCCACGGGAATCGAAACCAGGACCTCAACGGCTCACAATGAGCACTTTACATTTAGACTACTGAATGGTCATTTAGTGGTTTATATTGTCTAAATTCAATCAGTGCATAACCATCTTTCAGTGTCACTGCCACCCAACTGACGAGATGTGCTCGTCTAGAGAAATGATTGTCCCAGATCCGAAGCTCGGTGAAGTTGTAAAGAAGTTCTCTTGAGGAGTCCTATACTAGGATAAAGACAGTTGTCCAGTGTTTTCTAGCCTTTCATGATTATTTAAATGAAACCAGTTCGAGATGTAAACTATGAAATTTAACAATCTCCACAAACTGTAAATAGTCTACTCATTCCGTTTAAGGTCCTAAATTTATCACAATTATATCATAATTAATCTTATTTCGCTGTCATTTTTAAAAATAATTTTATCAATAATGTTAACAAATTTATAAATACTAATTAGATTGAATTAGTTTATAGTTCTTTTCTCAGGCATGATTTACTTTTCAATAGTGAAGTCTAATAAACTTTTTAAGTGAGAAATCTTATTACACTAATGTATCTCGAAGTAGATCACATGTTGGAAGTGAATTTTTAAGTTTTGTTTTGTATTTTTTGCTTTACATGGTAACATGTAAAATTTACACGAAATGATTATTATTTGATTTGGATGTCCGATTAATTAGGTTAAATAACAAATGTATATTAATTTTTAATAGTTGAAATCATAAGTTGATTGAAGTTAGACCACCATGGAAAACCTGGAAGCACTGGATGGTCGTCTCGTCCTATTGTGGGACAACTCAGTAGTGTGCATCCATGATCCCGCCTTGCGAGATTCATTCGCAGGACCTATAGGTCTCGCGCGCGAACACTTAACGTATAGACCACTGAGACAGTTTCCAATGAGTGTTAATGTTTAACTATATTAAATGAATTTGTCATTTATTCGTAAACAATACATGATAAAAATATATACCTCAATTCAAGTTTTTTTATTTATTTACTTTAACACATAGATATTGGTACAAGGAGGCATCGAATACATGTGCGGCACACGGATCTCATTTGATATATGTGAGGGCTGAGATACTGTCCGGGTGCTCAAACCGAAGCAGGTGCTTTTCTTAGGGGGCCATACCTGAAGCCTTTGACCTAAAAGTTTTATCCACAAGGCTGTGGAGCAACGTCAGGAGATATAGTCCCATGGTAGCCGGTGACCAACGATTAGTTAATACGCCATTTGTTCTTTCAGGATCATGGAGTTCATGTGCACCAATGGTTTGGAATCAGGGTTTCCCAACTCCCCTAGGTGGACTCTCCATGTCCACCAACCCGGTTAAGGCACCAGACATTCGCTTTTCGTCCTCTCGATTTCGTAAACAACATCCCTGCCACGAGAAGGTAATGAGTAGGACTACCCTGGCAGAGACTATATACGCGTGGCCATGTGAGAGCATTTCGAGAGAGAGAGCAGACTCTCTCCACTCTCGGCCGTACCAGGGCATTTCGGTCATTTATTATTGAAGGGACTTTAAAAAATCCAACCATTATCATCATTATTACATTTGAATTTCATCTATTATATTCAATAAATTCTTTCATTTTTTAAATGTTTATCATGTTTGTTTTTCCAACTATATCACATAAACAAACTAGTTTGTTTTTTATGACTGAACGTTCACTATTCATGCATTTGATGCACAAACATTTTTTAGGTATACAACCTTTTATTTTTATTAGCATAAAGCACAAAAGTGTTGAATAGAATAAGTTGTCAGGTGGAAACATGTAACATGATCAATAGTTTATCCTGCCAATAACACCCTAAATGATAATAATAAATATTATAATGATAGTAATAATAATGTCAATTATTTATTATGTGCGAACTTATGTACTTGCTTTCCAACAAAAAAAAACTTTTTACGTGAAGGGGGTTAGTGATAATATCGGTGAGACTATAATTTATAGGCGAACCAATCAGGTATGAGATAACAGGTCTTGGATTTTGGCGCAAAATTCATTCATCCATTTGGCTAAATAATAGCTGATGTCAGTTCGTGATGAAAACCTTATATCCAATTCCTAACCCTACCTATCAACTGTAAATATTAATCCCATTTCCTCACACTGGTTTATAACCCTAATTTAACCGTAGTATGTAGGTAGACATTCTCAAGGTCTTTTTAGAGTCGCCCAAAGGTCGTCCATAAATTATAGTCTCACCATAACATCTAGATAGATAGAAATAAGTGTAGTAAGATCCGAATTTACAAACTAATAATTTAAGTAGATTTTAATAGTAGCTAGTAATGGAATCTCGGGTGCATGTTGCATTCTAATTAGAACTGGTCGCCTGAATAAACCTGTATCCAAATGTTGACGTCGAAGCTGGAAATTAAATGAGGTACTTTACGTTTCAAATGTTCAACGTGCTATCTAGCACAGAATACACATATATCAAAAGAGGCTGATCGATTGCAGTATATAACATCAACGGAAGGATTCAGACAACCAAAACAAATGAATTAGAATTCACTTTATTGCACAAGCCAATGGCTATTCAGATTCAGTAGATCAGTGGATAATGTGTTGGACGTTTGAAGAGAGAGATACTGGGTTCGAGTCCCAACGTGCACACCAACATTGGCAAGAGTCCTATACTAGGACGAGACGGTATTCAGGTGCTTGGTTGTTCAACATAAATGAGTGAGCGAAGTCAATAAAATTGAACCATCTCCATAGCCCTATACTGAAAATAAAATAGTGTTGAATAATTTCAAAATGATCGGGATAGTATTGTGTTATTAGCTTTCTACAAAAATTAAATATCCCCTGGTTATCTAAAAGGACCACAGAAGTCAGTCAAAAGTTCAATCATGCAACACCAAGTTAATTTCAATCACTTAGCTTCGACAAGATCCTTTTTCTAGAAATCATAAATACAGTCAAAAGAGTCGACTAAAGAGGAATGCAAATGAAAAGCCATAACTATCCACTTATCCAATCAAAACATTTAAGTACAAAAACAGTATATTCAATCCCTCATTTTATATATGGTCTTAAGATTCCTTTCTATCTTCCATAATCTATTCCTACCAAATTATTTTTTACAACTGTTAATTAATCATTATTACCTGTTATATCCCGATGGGAAGAATGAATGTTAAATGTTGAGGTGTATTTATGGACTAATAATATACATATTTTTCTATCTTATAATTGATAAGTAACTAAACTATTCATATTCGTGTTCCTTTTATTATGAGTTTTATTTCAACCTATAAACTACTATTATACGATTTACCATTCTTGAGTTATGTCCAGTCAATTAATTACAGTCTTCCACATTCACAGCCACTTTAGCTAGATCGTGTACAAATGTTATTTCCTATTTTATGGTACGATGTCGTCTGAGTAGTTGGTATATAAACCCAGTATGCTTGAATGAAATGATTCACATTGCAGAGGCTGAGATTGATGTTTTGGATTTAACAGGCCGGGCTAGGCAGAAAGTAAAACCGATGAGGAGTTTAGACTGCCAGTACTTCTTTTATGCGTCATTAGTCCGGTCGATAATTCACTGTTCTCTAATTGGTGATATCGTTACGTTATACATTAATAGGGCACACAGGCATTACCTTAATAAGTATTTTTTTTGTTATGTTGCAATAAGTAGAAAAATCGTATTTCTGACGACGTTTTGTGACTTTATGTAAGTCACTCCTTTGAGTAAATAAATAACCGAACATTAAATTAATACAAGTTTGAATCTTACCCCCCCCCCAAAAAAAAATATACTTTTATCATAAACTTTCTAATCTAATGCTCAATTTATTTAAAACTATGAGATCCAACTTTGGCATGGATACCTACATTATTACCTTTAGTTAATTATTATGTTCTTAGTATTTAGCAAGTGAACTGTTACCTTCACCTTAACATTTTTCATTGACATTATTATTATAACATGACTTTCTTTTTAATATCTGATTTTTTGTAAACAATTATTTTTTAATGATTAAGATCAATAGTCAGTTGAAGATAAACCACCATGGAAAACCTGGAATTACTGGACGACCGTTTTGTTTTATTGTGGGACTCCTCAGAAGTGCGCATCCACGACCTCGCCCCCTGCGAGATCAAAACCCAAGACCCACTGGTTTTGCGCGCGAGCACTTAACCACTAGATCCCTTAGCTTGCATCCGACGGTGTTAATGTCTAACTCCAACTAATCCACGAAATTGAGTGATACATCCACCATTGTCTTCAGTGAGTTACTATCTCACAACAGATCTGGTTGAACTCCACTGGTCACTACTTCTCACTAGAACTCCAGGATATACCTCATGCAGCCAGTCACTAGTGAGTGTATGCTGATTAATATCAGTTGGGTTTTGTGGATATTATAGTAATTTCAATGGTCAAGATCATGAGTTTTTCAACAACATTATATTTTAGGATAGGCAACTATTTTAAGCCAATAAATAAGTTTGTACAGTTACAATAGAAGGAATAATTAACAAGAACATTTTTGTTGTTGTTAATTTGTCTTTACAATCTAATGGTTGAAGTTGCATATTTTAAATTATTAAGAAGTTCGAATGAGACTATAATTTATGGACAACATTTGAGCGCCACTAGGATGACTTTGAGAGTGTTCACTTAATAACTAGGACTAAATGAGGATTATAAACCAGTGTAAGGAATTAGAATCATAAGTTACAGTTGATGGTTAAGGTTAGAAATTACATTTAGGGTTTTCATTACGTACTGACATTAGCAATAATGCTAAAACTCTATTTATACAAATGAATGAGTGAATTTCACATCAAAATCCGAGACCTGTTATCTTATACCTGATTGCTTCGTCCTTAAATTATAGTCTCGATGAAATTAGTTTAAAGATTTTTCTGAAATTTCACCATATTGTTTAAAAATCTCAAGTGAAAATGTTTGAAAACTGTGAAACTTATTTTGCTTCGATAAAACAGGAATATTGTTTAGAACAATTGGTTGTAAAATAATGAATAAGAATTGTAATCCAGATAGATGCTTTCGATGTTTTTGTTTTTGCTCACCTGAAAAGTTAATAATGAGTGGTCTCTGAGATAACGAGCATAGAATTTATATTTAAAACACAGAAGTGACATCGATCTGCTAATAATTTCCATTGTGCACAATTAAAAGTTGCTAAACTTCAACACCTACTTGCATAGTGTGGTCAAAGGATCCCGACGATACTGCTGAGACAGTAATGGCTGAACTCAAACAGTTGCTAACAATTATGAGATAGGAAATGTTGGACTTTACAAATATATAACAAAACTATTGCCCAATTAAGGTCCTAATGGGACTATATGTTGTTCACGTTAAATTATTAGTGAATACACCATAAGGTTGTAAACTCAAGCGAAAATTGAAAACACACAGTCAAAATAAAGTGATACATACCTTGCCACATGCACGACAATGATGTCGTCGATTAAGTGTAGTAAATTCTGTACAACAATTTGTACACATAGTGGATGATTCATCTTTAACCCATTGAGCTGCAACTTCACCTAAATTATTTGCATTCATTATTGACTTCTAATGTTTAAAAAGGATTTTTAAAAGATTAAACAGAAAGTAGTGAGCGAGATTCCTTCTCATCAATATTCATAAAGATGTTTTTAATGTTAATAAATAGATATACGCCGTAGGGTTTAATTTGCCTACAGATTAATTTTTTTAATAAGTCCTTATACTGTTGCACATAGAGTTATAGCAATGCTATGGTCAAAACAGGTAACTATGTATGTAGCCAACAATTATCATCTGTTTCTAAAATTTAACTTAATACAAACAGTACAAAACTCAAAATAGTAAAGTTAATTACTAAGAAAACAATCAACACACATATGCCAAACAGTAACAGGGACACAACACAATGATTCAGTGACGTAAGTTCTCTAGCTTGACTTCTTTCTCCGACTATGTTACATGTAACCTAGCTAACTCCAAGTCTGTCAGGGGGTTGGTCTTCAGCTCATTATTATTAAGTTTGTCTTCAAGGATAAGATAAATACTGCATTGATGATGATTGCGTATAATGGCGGGAATAAACTAAAACTGGAAAATCCGACTACTATTAGATTACAATTGAATGATCTAAAAGCGTCGTGTTTGTAACGATACATGAAGACCCTAGGCTCAACTACCACCGGTAAGAAAGGAATCATGATTACATAGTACCAAGAAGTTTCAAATCTATATATAGCTCGTCAAAGTTGATTCAAGGGACTTATTAAGTATTGGCATACGCTAACGCTAATATTTCATAACAGGCTTCAAAGTCTGTTATAACACTTAAAATGTTTTAATATGTTCGTAACCACCACAATAATTTATCATATTGGTCTTATATATTGCCATCATCTGATGTGAAATCCACAATTAAAATGAATCAGATAGATATAGATAAACGTGTAAAAGACTATAAATATTGTAATTATATCACACTAATTGTAAGAAGATAGATATCAGAGTATTGAAAGAAGAGTAGTTGTCATTACTTAAAAGTAACTAATATTAATATCATATAAATAATAACCAACTTACTTTTTCATTGAAACAATTACTATTCGGTTTATTACATTCACAATCAATAGCCTGTTGAAGTTCACGCCACCAAAGTTGTTTTTCGTCATCATTTCTTGAATTAAAGTAAACGGTAATTGAATAGAAAAAAAAATCGAAAGACAAGGGATTAGATGTTTTTATGGATGCAGCTATTCGGTGTTTACCACACATCTGGACGTTTGATCAAGTTATCAGAAGGGGTTTCTGTGGATATTATAATAATTTCAATGGTTGTGATGAGTCAGTTGAAGCTCGACCATCATGGAAAACCCGGGAGCATTCGAAGGTCGTTTCGTCCCAACATGGGACTCCTCAGAAGTCCGTACTTGCGATCACGACTCGCGAGACTCGAACCCAGGACCTATAGGTCTCGCGCGCGAACGCTTGACCTATAGACCACAGAGCCGGCATCTAACGGTGTAATGTCTAACTTCAACTAATCCACGAAATTGAGCGACATATCTGTTATATCCTAGTGAAGATTACTTTACGAGTAACGTCTGAGACCTATTAACGGACTAATATTATTTATATATTCTCATGGTATTCTCATAGATTATGTATATCTGTATTCCCCTTGTTATAAGCTTTATTTTTACCTATAATTTATTATTGTACGATTTACTGTTTATATGCTATGTTCAGTTTATTGACTACTGCCTCCCACGTTCACAGCAATTTTTTGGCTTTATTGTGTATGAATGTTATTTCCTATTTTATGGTGCGTTGCGGTTCGTTTGGTTGATATATAAACCCAGTATATCTGAAATAAATGATTCGATTCGCATAATGGAAGCTGTTATTGGTGTTCTGGACTCAACTGGACGGGCTACGCAAACATAGGACCAATAAGGACGCTAGGCTGCTCATACCGGTCGAACGTCATTGTTTTGGCACAGTGCTAAGATTGTACAAGCCGTATTTTGATTGGTGGATAAACGACGTGATAAAAAACCGGACATAAAGTCATAAAAATATCCAGTATTGTCTTCAGCGAGTTACTATCTCACAACAGACCCGGTTGAATTCCACTGGTTACTGCTTCTCATGAGAACTCCAGGAAATACCCCTTGAAGCCAGTCAATAGTGAGCATACGTTCAATTATATCAGAAAAGTTTTTTGGATATTAAAATAATTTAAATAGTTGTGATGGGGAACCTGGAAGCAGTGAACAATCGTTTCGTCCTATCGTGGTACCCCTCAGTAGCGCGCACCCACGATCTCGCCTCGCGAGATTTAAACCTTATTCCAACTGCCGAAGTTTCATGAATCAATCACAGTAAGCATTATTTATGTATTTACTTTTTGTAGGTCACATGTAAGTAGCTGAACACGTATAAAAATGTTTAATTATGGCACGTTTACTATTTTTAACAGAAAATACCAGACCAATATTTTGACCTAATAATGTTTGAAATAGTAGTGATAAGTATGACTGATGAATACAACCCAGTAATCTAAGGTAGTTTTATTCATTTTATATCTGTTGTATTAAAGTTAATAATACTACCATCTCAAATGAAAACTAGTCATGAAAGACGGGTTTTTCACCAATTGAATCATAGTATCTCTCAGAAAATAAGACAGAAAATATTTAACTAATAAAACGATCACTTGAAAAATATCATCCCAGCAGATTTCATACTGCTCACCATTTTATCAAAGCTGGGACTAAGTGGAGAAAGCAACGAGATAGTCAATATAAGGTGCGATTCTTTTAGTATGAAACTCAGTTGTATAAAACTAAAGGCTGTTATTTTGCCACAATGCTTTGGTTGGGGTCTTAGAGATCATGTGACTTAGTGGCTTGAGACGTTATCAAACATAACTGAGAATAGAAGCCATTAGGTACTGGGTTCAAATATCGTAATGAACACCAACTCTGGGATGGAAGTATATCATCTGACAAACCCCAAATATGAAGAAACGGGCCTCCTAGATTCGACTGATAGCCATAGTCCATCTATTCTTTATTTCCAACTTTCATTTCAAAATACTGTTATTCTATTTCCTATGGCTCATACTTTCAACGACCAGTTGTATCAAACACTGTGTTTTACATAAAGGATGAGATGACTGCAGAACCGTACCATAAACAGACATGTCCTTTCACTTTGGTTAGTCTTAAATACTTCCAATCAAGTTTGTCCCGTTTAATGAGTGGAAACTTTTCAATATTTGATTCTCAAGTGAAACTTCATAATGTAACAATGTATTTCAGCTAGTCAGCTACAATGTAGAACCAGGCACATATATGCATCGGTTCAAGTTGCTAATGAGGTATGGCAACTTGGACCGATGCATATATGTGCCTGGTCCTACGTTGCAGCTGACTGACTGACTGACCTCATTAGCACAACAAGATGAACACCGAATTCATAGAAGCAGTTAATTCAGTGGTCGTAATATATAAAATAAAGATTGAATATAAAGATATAATACAGGAAGAAAGAATTAGTTGGTAGAAAGAAGGATATAAAGCAGTTTTAAGGGAAGACAGAGATTTTATACAATGTATTTACCATTTAATTACCAACAAACAATGGATATAGTCTTATATATGGTCAAATGTTGTTCAAAAGGAACTTGACAAACAAATAAAGGTATTTATAATACGCTTCATTTACTGCAATATGACTATTCACATTTGATCGCTTATCGAATTCCCAATGCCAGCGTAATCAGTTGACTGCAGTAGAACTAAGAGTAAGAGATAGTGAACTGGACAAATCAAAATATCACTGATTTTCTACTAATCTAAAGCAAATGATTTAAGATATCACTTGTTAGGGAAAATTTCCGTAATGATAGAAAAGTTGTTGTTTTCTTCATGGGTTCTATATCATATTGAGAATTACTAAACATAGTTACACAATCAAACGATTGACCAATTTCAGACTATGACACAATTAAGTAGAACAAAATATCAGCACACATTAATTATTTATCGTTTATTGATTTTTTTTTAATGTTTAGATTATTATACTTTGTGGAGATGTATATATGTATGTAATAATGAAATGAAAGTGCAGTCATAATTTTACCAATATTTTTCTTTAAAGGTTATTGATTTTATTCAAATTGGAAGATTTATAAGAAGGAATACTAGAACGCAAGATCTAGAAAAAGATAAAGAATAAACATATCTGAGCAATTGTGGACGACTTTAGTTCATGTTACTTAACGTCTATCTCTACCTACTGATTGCTTCTAACACATAGAACTTAATCAAGTAGTTGACATCTGTCAACATGGCTAAGAATCACAGACAATTCGTTCATGGATTGATGTTCAGTTTTAGTTTGGTCATTTCTAACTAGTCCTTACACAAACAATCTGGGTCGAACCCGAATAAGTAAATAATGTGCTTGATAGTAACTAAATTACATTCAGATGAGGGGATTTCAATTCAGCTATTTTAGAATATACACGATAACTAAACAGTTTCAAAGAATTAAGCAATAAAGATTTAGCGTATTATTTTTTCGGTTAGTAGTTGCAGTAAACTGGCTAAATTTTACCAAAAATCTTAACGACGTATTCATTAACCCAAATAACTTAGCAACAAGCACTGCAAGATACTTATTGACGGAAACTGGAAGATTTCTGCGAACTAGAAAATAACCTTTTTTATTATCTATTCCATCAAGTCAGTCAATAGTGAACTATGGAGCTAATACAATTTACTGTTGAATGTATGATGCACAGTGACAGTGAGCGTTTCAAATGTTACCTTCAACAATCACAATAAGTCTTACTTTAGACATATGGTGCAGACAATATTTTGAATAGTTATCTAAGAAGATGCAAATAAGAATATTAAAGAGGAAGAATATATTTGTAAAATTTCAGCGAATGAATTTTGAAGTAAATCCAACGTTTTGCCTGGCAATCTGGTCCAAGCTTCTTAAAGGAAATATAATCAAACATCAAAATTACCGAATATAAATAGGTACATGGTTCTCCGAAGACCGAAGACAATATATAGTGAATGAAAATTCTTCTCACTTCCGTATACATACAATCTGTTATCTTAACATTTTTCACACCACATGTCTCTTACATATTAATGTAAATACCTACTTTAAACACTGTTAACGTTGATTGGATGACTTATTCAGTATACAGTAAACCGGAGAACCATGTACCTATTTATATTCGATAATTTTGATGTTTGATTATATTTCCTTGAAAAAAACTTGAACCAGATTGCCAGGCGAAACGTTGGATTTACTTCAAAATTCATTCGCTGAGATTTTATAAATACATTCTTCCTCTTTAATGTCTCACATTAACTCGGCGTCTAAATACTGTGAAACTATTCAATCAAATTTAGAAAAAAGTTCCTATTTAGCAAATAGGAATAATTGGCAAATCTATCATGATACAATCATGTTAGGTACGAACAAGATAACACCGATAGTCATGAATAGTAGCCACGAAATACTCAATGCTGATTGAAGCTGCAAATCTGAAAGATTAAATGAAACAGTGGTCTGAAGATGAAAATCTACTCAGAAGGTTCAAATATCTCACATACGATCTCTAAGACTAAACGATTCTTTTAGCGTTCCTTAACTTTGAATGGATGTTTGACTAGACTTGGTCCGTGATGTAAACTATGACATTCAATAATCTCCAAAATCCACCTAAACTAATATCAGTTTTAAAACAGTGGAGTTAAAAACTGTTACACACTGAAATATACTAAAACTAGTTAAACTTTCAATTAACTAATTTTTTTCAGGGTACTAAGTGAAGGGGTAAAATGGCTGATCAGATTGCATATCTGTTATGTCCCGACAAAAAAATTGAATGGTAACTTTTGAGATCCATTTATGGACTAATACTAAACGTATATTTTTACTGTATAATTATTAAGTAACTAAACTATGAATATTCATATTCCTCTTATTATAAGCTTTATTTTGACCCATAAACTATTATTATGCGTTTTACCATTCTTGATTTATACCCAGTATATTAATTACTGCCTCCCTCATTCACAGCCACATCTGGCTAATTCTTGTACAAATGTTGTTTCATATTTTATTGGTACGTTGTGGTCTGTTTGATTAGTATATAAACTCGGTGTGTTTTAAATATAATGATTCATATTGCAGAGTCTGGGATTGGTGTTCTGGACTTAACTGGCTGGGGTAGGCGGAAAGCAAGATCAATCAGGACTCTAGGCTGCTCGCACGTGTTTTACGCGTCCTTGGTCCGATCGATAATTCACTGCTCTCTAATCGGCGGTCACGAGTCATAACAATATCTTCACCGGAAGAAATGGTAGAAATATATATTACGTATGCGTAAACACTGCCTACAAAGATGCTCCATGTTTCCCAGCGCAGGATTAGGTTGTGAGAGAGCTAGAGGAGGCCAAACAAAGACATAGGATCAGTTTATGAAATTATTAACTATTGATTTGAGTCATGTTGGTAGTTTCCAGCTATGTGGTTGAGGTTCAGGCGATTATCATGGCTAATAGTTTGGTACGCTATCAGTCATGGCTCAGAATAGGTTACTGTGGAACAGATACATTTACTCTTTGTCACTCTTTAGATCTTGAATTTTAAAATTATTTCATACCTTTCAATCTTTGAATTCAATATTTCGAATGATATTCGCTATACCTAATCGTTCCTACTACCAGTCATACTCTTGCTACTTCTACTAATCTGACATTTCATTTAATGTTTTCATCCCATTGTGTTGAAGTGATGTGAAAATTTGAACAAACGTATATATATATATATATCAAGTTCTGATATTTCTTACGACTGATTAAATTGAAACGAATGATTTTATAATTTTAAAAAATAAAGTTTACTTACGAGAAAGCAACCTCGACGCATAGCTCTTTCGCTTTAATTCTAAAACAGTGTTCAACATTGATTTCTTCATCATCTTTGACTTCACATAACTAATTGGTAAAGAAAAGTAGTATAATTTTGAAGTTGAAACACACTATTTGTATAAAGTCGGATATAAGGTGAAGGGCTAATTATGAAGTTCTCACTCTCCACATGATAAAATTTAGTAGTAAAGTACTCATTTTTGCCATAAGAAAAAAACCGAAGGTCTAAATATTATTAAAAGTTACGGTATTATATATATTATATCATTCACCTCATTATTGACATTCACTGGGTGGAAGCGTCAGTAAATGTTTAAAACCTAGCTTATTGCTAAGTCGGATTTAATATTTCTCGTTCTTGAATACTGATAATAGTTAACGGTTTTTACTCAAGACTGGGTAAATAATGAAAAGACGTGAATAAAAGTTACATATTAGATGGAGCATGAACGTTGACAAGTTAAGAGTTTATCACCCCGACGTAGATTCGATCCGACAAGCTATGAATCTAGCTTCATTAAATATTCATATCACAAGCTTATGGTCAACGAATAAACTCTAACACAGGTATGGAATAATAAAGCTTTCAGTAAAATGGTTAACCTTAAATGCTAATAGGGAGATATGATAATGAACGTTGTATGTCACAATTGTTTTAAGTCATAGACAAGAGGGACCGGATTAAATTAACTAATGTAATTTAAGAAAATGCATCGAAGACATTGAGTTTACGATATATTTGAAAACCACGTTCTTGCTTTCATTATATCTTGCTATGTTTTATAAAATATATCATCATTGATTTATTTTAATCTGGAATACCGGGTAATATCGGTATCCCTGAAACTGAAATATTGACAGTAAACTAGATGTAATAAATTGGTTACACGAATTTCACCGCTAAATTAGTGCCGTTTTTGTTCTGAATAATAATTTTAATTATCAGGACGGAGTTTGTGAATGGTGTTTGTTCTGAATATAGTTTATAACACAACTTTAAAGCTAAATATTACCGAAAACTATAGGTTAGTCTACTAATTTAGTGCAAGAACTTTTACTAATTTAGATAGACTTAAGTATATGAATCATGTCTGAAACAATAGATCTTTAATTAAAAAAGTCTATGAACACTAGAATAGATTACCATGAATTTAATTAATGACAATGTCTTTCAAAATGATATACACAATTTCAAAATAGAGGACGACAACAACACAAAAACATCAGAGTGCAACAAACCCCATCAAATAATTAAGATGTAAACATAAATCATAAGAAAACTTACTGTCATTCCAGCCAAACCTATCTCTGACTTAACTTGATAACGACCAACGGCATTAGGGGATTCAGTCATGACCAAATATTCGGAAAACTGAAAATAAGGAGAAAACTTGAAATCTCCATGTTTTAACAAAGCAAAAAGACGAACTGTAAGCGATATGCTGAAAAAATACATCTAATTATAACTAAATGACGTTATACCCTGTGATATGAAACACACTTCAGAGGGAAATAGTTTTTGTTATGAACATTTGATAGTTATTGTCCACCTGCTGAACATTTCAGTACGGAAATTATGAATTTAATTGTAAAAAGGTTTATTAGCTGAAGTAGTTTTGATTTATTGTGCACCATTTGACTTGTAACCTGGAACATGAGTAGTGTAAAAACAAGCACATGCCTTCGTCGGGTTTCTACACTGTTGAGGGATATTTTTAAATGCTAAGGTAGTGTAAATATGCTAATAAAATCATTGCTGAATATGAAGAGTTCGTAACACTTCAGAATCACTGGTTGTCCTTGTTTGTCTTTATACTGATGGATTGAATTACTAATTTAATGCAGCTGTAACCATTTACTCAATGAATTGTTGGATAGTCAGTCAGTCAGTAACAACGTAGAACTTAGTACGTACGTACATCAGTTCGAGTTGCCATACCACATGAATTGTTGGATAGAACTAATAAATATCCTATTAGAGTGCGGATGTTGGCGTTTCCTATTTTGCACAGAAAATATTTGACACAAATGTGCTGCCTAAAACGAGACGAGAATGTGGTGAATAGAAAATAATTTAATAAAACGTGGTGCCTATATCAATCTCATCTATCAAAGGTGTTCAAGTTGATGAACGATGTTCCAGGGCGTATTAAATACATAAAGGTTCATTTTATTCCAACGGTTACTAAACACCAAGGTGTTCATTCAGTGAACAAATAACTGATACTCTTGCCGTAAATAACTAACTGACATAGGTTCGATGAGCAATCAGGTGGACCATGAATATGTCAAACTAAGTAGTAAGAAACATTAAGAGAATTAGAAACTTATTTTTCGTCAATCTTAGACAATATATATAAATTAGTGATTTAACCATGTGACAGAAAAAATAGCTTACAAGAAATAAATATCTATCCAAAAGCCGTCTATGTATTGAACGTCTAGGTAGTTTCTTTGCGGGACCTTCTAGATGTAGTAACGGAATTTGAGTATACTTTACACGAAGACCATCCAGTTTACCAAGTGCTTCTCTAGCATTCAACATTTTCTCCTTGATAAAAGGACAAACGTAATTTTAGCAAAATCGATTGGGACTAAACTTAACAAGTAACCAAAAAATTAAGATAAGAAATAAACGCTAACCAGTTAGAGATTGAAATACTTAATGTGCAGTATGAATTTTTATTCCCACTATATGTACTGAATTATTTACTATGTTAAGTAGATGCAATTATTTGACAAACAACACCACTAAATACTTTGAGAAATTAAACCAAATTTAGAAATGACTTCATACTGGTGCATGCTAACTGTGATAATTATTTTAAGGTTGTGAAAACTAGTTCTATGGTTAATAGACGGGAGAGAAGCTCAAAAATAATTGCAACTGATCATTTACATGGATATACTCCGCCATGATCAAGTATCTTTCTATTTTGTCTACTTTAAATCTTTTCTGATTTTTACCTGCCGAAGTTACATTCACGAATAATTATTTCAGGTTTGTAAAATTATTGGTATGGTATATACAAAAACATTTGTCACGGTAGACTAACCTGCAAAATAATTTCTTGTTCCGAACGATCCAATAAATCCTTGATGAAATCCCATGCCTCTAAATTACGGTAAGAACGGGCTTTATATTATTGATGGGCTCACTTGTGACATTTTTATATTCTGGGTCGCTCGGAAGCATGGTTCCTTTAAGCCCTAACTCAAATTATCAGAGATGTTCTTTAACAATTGAAGCTTACTATAAATGAGATCTTTGTATCGTGGTAATGCTGTGCTGACACCATAGAACATCCCAGGTACATTCTGAATACGTTGCTCTTGATACTGAGATTTTGACTAGAATGTTATATGAAAGATGAAAACTTAATGAACGAATAAGCTAGTTAAGTATTATTTATGAACGTAAAATACCTGACGTTAGATGTAAAAATTGTATTTAAATAATCTGAGATTGAAAGTTGAATGGTCCCAACGTTTCGTTCGGTAATCGCTGAGAGCATCTAATTGACGCCCAATTTTTCCAAAGCTATTTGTTCGAACTTCGATGCATAATCACATAAATCATATGATATCACACTTTTGTTAAGTTAATACAACATACGACAAGGTATACAG
The DNA here is from genome assembly GCA_944470205.2 of Schistosoma margrebowiei. Taxonomy (NCBI): domain Eukaryota; kingdom Metazoa; phylum Platyhelminthes; class Trematoda; order Strigeidida; family Schistosomatidae; genus Schistosoma; species Schistosoma margrebowiei. The sequence goes on along the minus strand of OX104026.1, from coordinate 42,243,628 downwards.
TTTGCTTTACACTTTTGACTTGATGCCTATTACATTGCCAAGTGGCTTAGTGAATAAGTAACTTGAACTTCAATCATGAAGTCGATGGCTGAAACAACAAACAACCTACTTTGATTTAAACAATCGAATACCACTGCCAGTTCCACACAATGTGTGGCACAAATTTGCTTACAAGAGCCTATACTTACACATTGTAGCAAAAACAATTATGAATTACCTGCAGGTTGAAGTAAAAAAAATTAACTCTGTCACATAGGCTAAAATTTAAAAAGATTCCTAGATTACAGTTCAGGATTTCGCGGTTAGATTTCCAAAATGACTTATATACAAAGAGTTTTAAACCCAAATATTTCACTAGTAATACAGAGATTGAGTAAGCTAGTTTACTAAGAGACTGATCACTTTTTCTTCTCTTGATCTAGAGGGTAAAGTGTCCAACATAATGATATTGATGACAGCGGAAAGCTAAGCTCAGAAGGCATATCATACAACCATAACAAATAAGTTTTGGGTGATAATACAACATATCTTTCAATAGTCAAGCTTCGAAAATATTCACGACTGAGTACTTATAACAACACTTTTCCGTACGATTTTAAAAGTCACTATGTGAGACAATAAAATGCAAATTTTATATCTTAAACACCAGAAGATTTAGTTTATTCGACTTACAACGATACCTTTACATATATTTTGAAGCTCTTCATTCGTAGAATACATTTCCGAGAAAGTCTTGAAATTCACTGCATAACGACATAAGAAGCTCTTGTATATATTCAAGATTTGCATCTCTTTGTCACTGGTAAACGTTGAGGGCAATTCTATGTCTTCAGCCACACAAGAATCAAAACTTTCAGTCAAATGTTCATGGACTTTAAACAACGATGGTATATCCTTGAACATTCCATTAATTACGCTGTTACATCTTAATGACGAAACATTTTGTAACTCATCATTGACATCCTGTAATTTTCGAATGAATGAACCAGACATTTAGCTAACCTTTAAAATTCTGATGCATTCTAGAAGTCTTTTACCATATTGAAGCATTTCATCATATACGGACCTGGCTATCTTCCTCTTCTTCTCCAATGCGTCTAAATCCTTTTGTGCAGTAGACAACAACCCTTTATTGGATGTGCTCAACTTTTCTTTGAGTGTTTCATTCAGAAGATTTTTAATTTTATTGCGCTGGAAATCGAGTGCGTCAAGGAATATAGAACCCTTTGTAACAGATTCCCCAAACACATTCTTACATCTACGGATTTCCGATTCTGGGGTTTTATTTACAAGATCACACAAATAATCTGGATGTAAGATATCTAACTTGATTGATATATGTACACAACCGCCCGACATCAAAAAAAACTATCAATCAAAAACCCACCGACTAAGGTCATAGCAACTTTTGATCGACTTAAACAACCTAGAAAATAAACCATGCTGTGCAGAAACAATGTATCAATTATTCTTCAAGCTTAAGGTAAATTCGAAATTATGAATCTTTCGTCAACTCAAGAAGTAAAACTAAGACAAAATAATTATAGTCCTCAAAACTGAGAATTTTAAGACGTAAACTAGTGTTGTTCAAATGGTTGTGGACAGAATAAAAGAAGCTTTCGCTTAACGGGCTTCCGTGTCTAGTAGCATGGGATCACCAATACCTCCAGGCAGGAACCTAGGTATATCAACGATAATAAAAGAAAAAAAGAAATCAGTAAATCAGAGTAAGATATTATCCTTAGTCCTTAAAAATATGTCATGTTGCCTCTTAAAGTTCATAGCCCTGCCGTTTACACGTTTTTTTATCAAGACGGTCCACAAGTGGAATGGTCAGCTACGACTTGCCTCTGTGCTTGGTCCTGGCGTCATGTGTCCTATCCGCATGCATATGGATTCCAGTTGGCAGCCGACGTCTGTTGGTATGAAATGCTTCAAGAGTTGCAGCTACCATGCAAACTACCTGGATGCCGTTTTGCTGTTACATCTGGCATGCAGTGCAACGACTAAAAAGGTTGGTTTCACGAAGCGTGCACAGATCTCACAGCAACTGCTTACAACAGACTCAGCAAGTCCGATCATAAGTGGATATGTGTCGTGTGCAACACGAATGCTGAAGTTTTGCTGAGTAACATCATTGACAGGTCTGAGGGATAAGTTGTCAGCAAACTTGCAAAATCACAATCATAAAAAGACGCGCAATGAAACCAAGAGGGATGTCGACAGGTCTGCCATCGATGGAGCATGCATTGGCACTAATGATGACATGTTGAAACTCAGCATCATCATCATGTCGACGGTAATCGACTCCCTCAGTGAACTCGGTTCTCCCAGCTCAGGGTCCTTGAATGCAACAGTGGTTCCCAAAACCTCGGTACGTGATTGAATCCACGTTAAAAGAGCTTAAAAAGAGCAGGCGTCACCGTCTAAGTTGAAAATCCCAGGTGTTGTTTGGAAATCAACTGGTGGTTTGGTCGCACAGTCTACCCCCAAGAATGTCCGTCCGGTCATCGAAGAGCCTAGAATTCATAAACGTGCTTCAAACTCCAAACAACAAGGTGCTGAGCCTGAACGCACTGAAAAACTTGGGAAAACAATAACGGTTCATGATGACTCTCTCATAATCATAAACCTCAAAGACAACCCTGACCTTGTTCTCAGTCTGCAGTACAAAAATGACAGGATGCTCTGGGGTGAATTGAACAAGAAACTTGGACTTCCTAGAATAGAGCCTTTGATGGTCACACGGCTCACTCGGGGAAAGAAATTTAAGTATCGAAATCACCCAACGCTACTTCATATAACACTCACTAATGCTACCGACGTAGAGGATATCTTGCTAGCGAGTCATTTACTGAAATTTGATCTGAACGTAAGAATACTGCCTGACATACCGTATTCTGGGCGCAATTTCATCCGGAACATACATAAGGAATCTCGCGAGACGTTTTACCGCGGAAGAAATATCATTGTGCAAGGTGTACCGGAAAACGCGAACCCTAATCAAGCAAACTCTGATATTAGGGAATGAAAATTTATCAAGCAATCCTTGGAGCTCAAAAACATACTGACCCAACAAGTGACGAAACTATCCAAGAAGGATGGATGGATGGATGGAAGGATGGAGATTCTAGACCCCGACTAATGAAGATAATTTTCCCACCCTCCCATATGGCAGCTGCAACTCTTGAAGCATTTCATACCAACAGACGTCGGCTGCCAACTGGAATCCATATGCATGCAGATAGGACACATGACGCCAGGACCAAGCACAGAGGCAAGTCGTAGCTGACCATTCCACTTGTGGACCATCTTGATAAAAAAACGTGTAAAGGGCAGGGCTATCAACTTGGAAAACCTTGTTTAGGTAGGCTACCTCTCCATTTACGTAAAGCTCATCCAAACAAACAGAAAGGAGACGCTCGCGGGTTGTAATTGTTTGTACATGAACGCTGCGAGTTTCTCAAATAAAATGAATGAGCTACGTGAACTTAGTAATGCTAGTAAGGCTCATCTGATAGGAATATCTGAAACTTAGATATCTTCACAGTTTACGGGTCAGGAGTTAGCAATACCTGGTATGTCTTTGTTTCACAACGACAGGAAAACAAAAATTGGGAGTGGGTTAGACTTATACATACGATCATGCCCCGAGGTACACCAAGTTCATAACTTCGAGTCTAACAATCTTGAGGATACCAAATTGTGCTTTATAAGATTGTCTACTACTTCGAGGTGTCTATTCAGAGTCATATATTAGAAGCCCACTGCCGACATCGAATATGACAGTCGGATGCTGGAAGGATTATCCTGCTTTACTCATCTCGGTTTCACTCATATCCTGATTCTAGGGGACTTCAATTTTTTCAGAGTCAACTTCGCGGAACATACGTATATTGGAGCTGAAAGCTCAACTGAAGCTCGATTCTTCAACCTCATTGAGGACTTAGGGTTGTACGAAAATGTAAAGTCAGCAACTCGTTGGAGAAATAGTCAGGCACCATCGCGCCTAGACTGTGTATTTACAAACGAAGAATCCTTGTTGACAACCTCTCAATCCTGGCTCCCCTGGGAAAAAGCGATCACGCCGTTATAGCTTTCAGTTTCGTCGGCAAAACTGAGCTAAGATAGCCCACCATTAACTTGCGCTGGAATTTCAAACGGTTGAATGTGTCACCTCTACAGAACTATATACAGAAGGTGGATTAGGATGTTCACCCTCAACTTGATGTGGATGCTCATTGGGACTACTTACTGCACACGCTTTTATGTGCTACAAAACAGTCAAATCCTCAAACGGTCCCCAAAATCTACGAGCCAACTACAGTCATCAGCGGTGTTCTCATACTCGCTAAGCTGAGGCAAACTAGCGGAGATTCGAAAGCTGGTTCACATCACACCAATTTTCAAAGGAGGTTGACGCAGCGAACTTTCAAGCTGTCGACCGGTGGCCCTTCTCTCAATACCTTAAAAATTATGAAGTCCCTGATATGTGACGGCATACATCACCATTTATTATCCTTACACTTCTTTTCACCCCAACAGCATGGTTTCAGGAAAAATCGTTCTTGTATAACCAACCGGCTGACTGTGGTGGATAGATGGACAAGCATCCTTGATCAAAAGGGGAAGGTTGACATAATTTACAATGCATGTCTTATCAATAAGCTCAAATGATTGGGTATCGGACCACCTCTCATCGATTGGCTTACTTTGTACCTGAAAAATCGACATTTTAAGGTCAGGGTTAGTTTCACTTTATCTCAGGGTACGGGATGTCCTAGTGGAGTCCCCCAGTACTCAGTACTAGGGCTTCTTCTCTTCTTGATCTACATAAATGATCTTCCTCAACAGGTAAAGTCGGACTTATTACTTCTTGCCAATGACGTGAAATTTTGGAGAGAGATACGTAATCAAGAGGATATGCTGCCACTTCAGGAGTATCTGACTCGACTTCATAGTTGGGTAGGCGACAAAACTTCAAAGTGTAACGTAGTCCATCTGCGACATGTTGCAGACTACAGTTACAACTTAAGAAACTCTTAACTAGAAGTATTCCAGGTTGAAAAATATTGAGGAGTGCTGATACCCTACGATTTGTAGTCTTACTCTAACTGTTACAAAATGCCTTCCGAGCAAACCTTGCACTGATAACATTGAAGCGCATTTTTGGCCAGTTTGACGGAAGAACTTTCCATATAATCTTCGATAGTTTTATCCGTCCCCTTTCAGAGTACGGAAACACAGTATTTCCTCCCTCAATCCAAAAGGATAAGGACACTCTGGAGCGTATGCGGCGGCGAGCCACGAAACAAATTCGAGGACTTAAATTTAAACCTCATGAAGAGTGCCTCCAACCCCTTAACGTCTACGCATTAGAGTATAAGCGTTTTAGAAGTGACCTTTCGATGAATTACAGTATTCTTGACACTTCTGGACACTCTCTTAAACACCTATACAAGCTTAGTCCCAACACTAACCTAAGGGGTGACACCCAGAAACTGGAGACAACATGGCAGAACGGACTGTAGACATAACTTATACTCCTTAAGAGTTGCCAAATGCTGGAGTCCGCTGCCGGCTGAGCTAGTTCAAGAGACTTTCCAGGAGTCCTTTAAGAGGCAACATGACATATTTTTAAGGACTAAGGATCATATCTTACTCTGATTTACTGATTTCTTTTTTTCTTTTATTATCGTTGATATACCTAGGTTCCTGCTTGGAGGTGTTGGTGATCCCCTGCTACTATATACGGAAGCCCGTTAAGCGAAAGCTTCTTTTATTCTGTCCACAACCATTCGAGCCATTTGAATCATTCGAACAATTTGAACCATTTGACCATTGGAGCGGCATCTCAAGATGTGGCCTTGAGCATGTGAATAGCACCAACGGGGCAATGCCTACTGATCCTTCAATGGGCAGTGGTTCTAATAGTAAAAGCAACAAGAAATCTACGTATGTTAGAATCACAACTGATGTTGATATTATAGGAAGGAAAATATCAACTTATATGCTATTCTAGAAGTAGATAAGAAAGCAACAGCTGAGGAAATAAAAAAATCCTATCGTAAAGTACGTTCATCTTATTTTAATATTCTCTCAGCTCGCATTAAAATATCACCCGGACAAAAACCTGAAAGACCCTGAGGCTTCTGAAAAAGTATAGTGTATATTTCTTGAAAAAACGAAATTGTAGTTCAAAGAAGTCAATAGAGCACATTCTATACTAGCTAACGAACAGAAAAGGAAATTGTATGACCGTTATGGAGCTCTGGGGATTTATGTAGCAGAGCATATTGATGAAGAAGACTGGCAGCCGTACCTGGCTTTACGCAACCCTTGTATACAGGTACGTAGTGTGGTTTGAAAAGTCTCGTAATTTATTTTTCGTGACTTTTTATTCAACTAAAATGTCGCTAACTCAGAACTTTTGTGCTCGTCCTAGCGACTTGCAGATGTTTGGTAGCCCACTACTCTTTTCCAACCACGTAAATTTTTGGTCATTGTTTATGTCTAGTACACAAACAGGCAGTTATTAGTTTTAGGCGTGACAAAATGCAACTTAGCTCCCTACCAAACATGCTTGTATATTTCAAATGCCTGATTCCGGTCAGTAAAGTCCCAGAATATATTACCTTTGTCCCCTTTGTACCTATATTTTTGTTCATATAAATAAATAAGCAATAAATAAGTCAACTTGCCAATCGCATCTGTCGTTCTTCAGTCTTCAGTAATAAGGATAGTAGGTTGGTTAACCTGTATTAATCCTGACACATTGCTTTCCAGTGAAGGTCCAGCTTCTCCTTGAAAGTATTCACTGATGGGGCTGATACCACTTGTTCGGGTAAGGCGTTCCAATCATTGACTACTCGATGAGAAAAACGGGACCCCACTTTAAGTTTATTAGATCGTGGTTTATGAACCTTCTTGCTATGAACTCGGAGATTATTAGTGCTAGAGGGAGCAAAAAGATAAGACATATTAACACCCAAATCATAATTAAAGATACGAAATGCCAGTATAAGGTCACCTCGTGTCCTACGATACGACAAGGGAAAAAGATTTAGGCGTTTTAAACGCTCACCGTAAGGGAGTCTAGAAAGACCCTTCACTAATTTCGTCCCTACACGCTGGACACGCTCAAGGGAGTTAGTATCTTTTACCAGACACGGGCTAGCTGCTTAGATACAGTACTCTAAATGTGGTCTAACATATATGGGATATAAAATTCGAAACGTTTCCTCTGTAAAAGATTTGAACGCTCGGCGAAGTGACCATAATGCACGAAAACCTTTGACAGCGGATGCTTTGCAATGCTTAGTTGTTTTTAAATCATGACTTAATATTACTCCTAAGTCTTTATGCTCTTGAACGCAATGAAGAGGTTTACCCCTCAATAGTATAACGGTAACTATTACCGTGACCGATGTGCATTAGTACACTCTTCCTAGCATTGATTTCTAAGCCCCACTCTCGAGCCCATCTAACTAAATCGTCCAAGTCAGCTTGAAGATCCAGGTGATCAGCCGCACTTTTTATTGTTCTCCAGATTTTTACATCATCCGCAAACAATAATGTAGACGACCTAAGTAACAGCGGTAACTCATTAACGTAGAGAAGGAAGAGCAGAGGGCCTAAGATGGTGCCTTGGGGTACACCACTTTTGACCGGCATATCGACCATCCAGTTTTTAGTATTTTGTTTGAAAGTTGCATCCACAGTATACGTCATTAATTCCGCGTTATTGTACCTTATTACACAGTGACAGTCAGTTTTGTCCTCGTTTGGTTTGATTATTTTTGGTTCGAAAGAGTTGTCTATCACACGAGATCAAATTGCATAAAAATGTTTATCCTAGACTAAACATACTACCATGATACTTATCGTAGCTTAACCCTCTAATTTAACCAGACTGTGATCAATAGTTAGCGACCGTTGTTAAGTTAGCCTCAACTCGGTCGCACTCATTCGTTACTTCATTATGCCTTCTGGGTTTCGTTACATACTTTTTAACCCTCAGATCCATTCTTTTTTGAATCCAACCCTCTCTGTGTTAGTTTTACTACTGTCATTGCTGATGTTGTTTCAGATCATGTGGTATTCATATCAACTTCAACGTTGTGTTGTGGCAACTTAGGCCGACACACATGTACCAGATCCTGAATTTATTATAAATTACTGACTGAAAAGTCGTCATTTACGAGTGCCGAGACCTATTATACATGTTAACTTCCTCTGTTCAAGCATAATGATTGCTGTAATAGAATCTGAATAAAAAAAGCCTCTTAAAAAACGAACCAGTATAGCATCAATCAATGTAATTGTTGACCATTGTGGAAAAGTTAGTCCTTTTTTATCATTGTCCGTAATATTGTCTAACTTTGAGGGTGCTTTTTGAAGTATAGTTCCTTGTACAAATACAAATTTGTTCTGTGTCCTACTTTGTTTGTGGGTCCCTCACAAATAAAAGTCTTTCGTTGAATTTTAGTGAATAATAACTTAAAAATAAAGATTGTATTATTATTATTATTATTATTATTATTATTATTATTATTATTATTATTATTATTATTATTATTATCGTTCCCATTCTGAGTTTATTCAGTTTCTGCATCTTTCCACTTTTTTCTGTTTATAGTGCCTTGCTTGTACCTGCTTCTTGTGGACATGTTGTTGTTGCTTCTTCTGTTGTTGTTGTTGTTGTGGTAAATATTATCCAAAAACTCCCCCTGTTCCCGATGAAATGAATGAAGTACGTTCTAATTATATCATAAATCCGTATAAATGCTTTCATTATGCTCCTGAATGGTTTTATTAGTGGTGAAATTTAGGTCTTACTCTTTCAATTTGGTTTTAATATTTTAAAATTTATATACACCTTGTGGAAAAAGTTATATATTGGAATGCAACGGTCGTTTGAGAACAACAAAGCAAAAAGTTAGATAAATAGATGGGTTATCTCCGAGTAGCTTTTCTTACTTTCAAATGTTTTGGATAGTTAAATTTTTATTAACATACTGGAGTATGATTTTTTAAATACAAGTGTGGATCCCCGTTACCCATTATCTTTGCAAACATGAAACCTACTACCTCAGTCTGTTTATCTACCAAGATTGGTATTAAAAATACCAAGTTTAGAGTATGCAAAGAGTCTGTTAACAATGGTAATTATGACTTTTATGTATAAATTACTCATTAGCCCATGCCGAAAATTGGATTAAGTCGAATGACTGTGTGACGGCTTAACTTAGGTCTACTAAGAAGTCACACATAATAATTTCATATCCCAGGCTACCCGAACCTGACTATCCTGTCCTACATTTCTACAATATGCTTATTGTAGTATATGCAACAATGCTGAGAAGTACCCGAGTAAAGTTGTATTTCCTGCTTCGGTTTAGGCACCCGGGCAGTATCACAGCCCACATACACACACAAACATGGTGTGGCGCATATATATTTGGTGCCCTCTTGTGCGGATATTTATGTGTTGAAATAAATAAATAATAAATAGTTGTATTTAAAGTAAAAGATAAAAGAAAGAAGGTTGAGCAGGATATGACCAAAGTGTTGTCGATATTAGCGTTGGATTTGAGTAAGTGCTCTTGGACATTGACCATCATGGGTTTCTATGAGTTGATAATACATTAATTGTTCCAGAATAGTTCGATTAGAGCTGTTCAGTTTCATACATACGGTGCAACAACATTAAGCAGTGATACGGTGTTAAAGGTGTTCGACTTTCATCAGATAAGTTCTGGGTCCGAACCCCACCCCATCCATATTTCTCTGGGCAGCTGGATAGCAGCATTATCCCTCATAATTATAGTGGAACTCAAAACTGAGCTTTTGAATTTGTGCCTGGTAAATGAGTTGTCCCTATTCAATGAGATAAATGCATGACAGAAGTTAGACTAGTAAATGCCAAAAGATGGTATCTTATTTGTTTTCTAAGTTTAGTATTAACTGTAGTGTTTATTGAGTGTATATTTGTTATCGTAAACGCTCTTTGTAAGTTCACTGTTCTTCTAACCAACAGGAAAATTTAGAAATCACTTTAACTTTTGAGTTTTAACCTGTAGATTTATCCAATTTTTATTACATGGGATTTTCGATTCATTGATCATGAAACTGTAAATAACGGGATATATATATCTGTATATGTGGAGACAGAAGGAGATTGCTTAAGCTGACGATTATTGTCACCAAATTAACGTTAAAAGCTAAATCATTTTACCATTGTCCACTGAAGAGAACCACTAGAATTGCTACTCCTGGAACATACTTTAACTCCAGCCGTTGTTCATAAATATCTTGGAAGCATTGTTCGCATAGTGTGTGTCTATCTGGTTGGAAAAGGCGATTTTTGGTATACAGTACTATATATATACTTGTGAAACCTCATGATTTTGAGGTGACTGAGACAGTTGTTACTCATTTCTAGTTACCACCCACTACGACGTAAACAGTAGATAGTGTCGAGGTGGGTTAGAAAAAAACCTGAGCGAAGTCGAACTATGGTGAGAAACCAGTCTATAAATTTATTAGCTACTGATTTAAGCCGTGTAATATGCTTGATTTCTGTTTGTGGTCTTCGAATCATAGTTGTCCAGTTGTTAGAAACTCAAAGTTTTACTAAATTGTTTTGTTTTTTGTAATGTTCTGATTTCCACTTTGTTTATTTCTTCCATGTGTTCTGATGTAAAGTATAAAAGTGGGAACTGTGATATATATATATATATATATATATATATATATATATATATATATATATATATATATATATATATATATATATATATATATATATATATATATATATATATATATATATAATGCTTGGAGTTATTTCTGTCGTCGATTCCCTTACACATAGTATTCGGATGTTTATCTAGATCACAAGATCAGAATAATCTGATTATCACCTTAACGCTGCCATAGGTACAATCTATCTAATTTATTAAGCACAAGTTTAAATACACGACTTTCAAATATCCCCCAGCCGAACAAAAAAATCTGATGTTGCTGGTTTAAGCTCACTACCTAATTACAAGATGTAGAGTTCCATAACCATCAGATCACGTTAGATTTACTATCGCTTATTTGCAAGAATGATTAGTTATTGCGGTGAAGTAAGTACTTATTTCATTTTATTTCATCTCCTACCACTAGTAATGATAATAATTTTTTATAGGCTTATGACGAGTCAAATTTTGAAATGCCTATGAACAATGACAGTAATATTGCAGAAACTCTTGTGACTAAGCAACCAGATCCAGCTCCAGCCGTCAATCTGTACACAGTGCCACCAACTACGTCATCATCTTCATGATTTACTAAGATTGCAAAATAATTGATAATAACAATAGTAAATTCTAACCTTCCATATTTCCTAGAATTAAATTTCCAACTTGTCTTTCTTCAAGGAGGAAGTGTCTTGCACTATATGTCTTTCTTTATGTAGCCTTTCTCGTCCTTAATTTTGTTTATTTTTCTGTAATCTCTATTCTGATTTTTTTAAACTTCCCCCCCCTCCACCACTAAAAATATAAATATTTTACTGCCTTTCAACTAAAGGTGGCTTTGGATATATATATAATGTTTCTTATTTATTGACAAAGTTTATTTCTACTGAAATATTATGTAATGGATTTAATCTGAAACAATTTTGTGATATAATTGTATCTGTCCAATATACACACACATAATTGTTGACAATGGTTAATTTGTATAAAACATATTTATATCTGAAAATCACTTGTTGTTTTTTTCCTCTTCTAACTTTTCTCCACCCCACCTAATCATGATGGTGACGATGATGGGATTACAGGTTATTGCTTGTTATTAGTAAATTTCTTCATCTTTCTGCTTCGTATATGAAATGAAACTTCTTTTTTTTCTTCAGAAACAATATGTTCATTAAGGAATGTAATTTCCCATTTTGTTTTTTATTCAACAAATTTAGGTAATTTAAGTATTCTATTTTGTTTTTCATATTTTTCTGTGTGATTCAAATGAACTATGATTGTTTTTATGAAAAAAAAAGAGAAAGATTTTTCATTGCTTTCTTTTTGTATTTTCCCTCTTATTAACAACCATATGAAGTTAGCGGAAATGATGTTTACACATAAATATTTGTGTATTGAATTTGTTTTATTTATTTGTTTTAACACATAGATATTGGTACAATGAGGCACCAAACATATGTGCGTCTTCGAAGTATTGCTCGTATATCCTGGGACCACCGAGTAAGTAACGCAGCTGTTAGGAAACGGGTACTAGGTAAGGATGGCAAATCAATTGATGAAGTAGTGAAACTTCATCAGTTGAGATGGCTGGGACACGTGTTACGTATGCCCAACCACCGACTACCTCGACGTGCTATATTCAGTGGTATAGGAGTAGGTTGGAAGAAAGCTAGGGGCGGCCAGACCAAAACATGGCACAAATCCATGAAGTCACTGACAAGTGGACTGAGTCATGTTGGTAGGTGTAGACTACCTGGTTGGGGACCGCGAGATGATAGCAACCGATGGTTAGAGACCTTGGATGACATGGCTCAAAATCGTTTGCAATGGCGCAGTGCATCCACTCTCTATGTTCTCCCAAATTCTAATTATCTGAATTCTTCATGCCCCTTTTTTTCCTCTTTCCAAATTTATTTCACTGGATTATACTCGTTAAATAACATCTCCAAACCCTAATCTTCCCGATTACTGCTTATACTCTTGCTACCTCTACCACTACGGGATTTGAATCGACCACTGCATCTCTGTGCTAATGTGGTATGGCAACTCGAACTGATGTACGTACGTACTAAGTTCTACGTTGTTACTGACTGACTGCGCCACACAAAACTCATTCGATGTGTGAGGGCTGTGATACTGCCCAGGTGCCTAAACCGAAGCAGGTGGTTTTCTTGGGGGGCCACTCCCCGAACCTTCGACCTGAAGGCAGTGGAGCATCGTAAGGAGATGCAGTCCCATGGTAGCCGGTGACCAACAATCGGTTCATACGCCATTTGTTCCCACAGGATACTGGAGCCCATGTGCACCATTGGTTTGGAATCCGGTAAAAGCGCCGGACATTCGCTTTTCGTCCTCTCATTTTCGTAAACAGCACCCCCCACCACGAGAAGGCAGTGAGTAGGACTTCCTTGGCAGAGGCTATATACGCGTGGCCATGTGAGAGGATTCATTTTACTGCTTATTATTTCATTAATTATATGATCCCGAATAGTTCATTGGTAGTGTCTCCACCTTCGACAATAAATCGATGATTTTGGTTTAGATTTCATAGGGTTACTTCAATTCCCTCGAAATCGTACAGTTGAGCAATGTTTGACAGTAGTTGAAAGTAGATTTTCGATCATCAGGTCACAGATCTTAGTCCATCGGTCTTAGCAGTCCAGTAGAATGTTTATTCTTCAAAAACGTATGCATCGAAATGGAGTCCATAAAGGTGAACTCAGTAGATGGATTACGTATTGAGTAAACTTGGAAAATATCAATCAAGCGCAGTGGTAGCGTGAGTATTGAAAATAGTTTACCCTGAATATGTCAAGAACTGGAGTGACAAGGTTGTTCAGTGTTCAAATGAGTGCATTTAATAACAAAGCAAATCGTCAAACAAGTAGAATTTGAAGTTTACCTATCAGAGTTTTAATATGTCAATATCCCTGAATTTCCTCCACCTTTCGTAATCGATTCTTTGCTATCTATCACCTTGTATACATAATCGATTGACAAAAGAAAATAAAACAAAGTTGTCAACTATTTTAAAACAATTTGTATTGATTCGAGTGTCCTGTTTATAATGATTGAGAGTAATTTTTATATTGTCGACTATATAGTCATTAGTTCTAATTTTGCTTCACTGAACGAGATTTGGATTTGGTACGACTTTCAGTTGTATATAAATGTGCTTTGTTGTATTTGTGTATTGATGCAACCCTAACTACAAACTTTTAAGTATGTTTGCCTATTAACCGTGTAGTTTAAGGTATCTAAGGATGCAATTATGTATATAAATTTGATTGTAACTCGAATGTCTTGATAGAGTTATCCCTCTTAAGAGTACACCCTTAATCTTAAGAGAAATTCCGCTTCCCCTGTCATTGAAACCTGGAAATTTGATCAGCACTGAAAACATTGGTGATCATTTAGCATACTTGTTTAGTTATACTTCCATGTTGTATAAGAACAAATAGCTTGTCACAATATGAAAATGCTGTAACAGTAATTGAAATGATACTGTTGACATTCAGGCAATTTACTATTCAGGATTACCACCAAGGAAAACGGCACACTGATAGTCATTCAAAGCAAGCAGCCAAAACATTGGGAAGAAACTTTTACAGATCAAATCAATCGAAGTTGTCAATGTTTCATACTTATGAATACTTTGTTGAGTAGGTTTTATTACTCTAGTTGAAGTAAAAGAAACTGGGAGATCACATAGGGATCTGAATGTCTATTAAAAGAAGTTTTCACGGATAATATCTGTTGCTAGTATTGTAGTGAACGAAGAACTCAGGTGGGGAAGACCAATTCATTGTATAATGCAAAATTGAAGTTCTTTCGTAAAATATTAAAACCATACACTAAATACATGCTTTGTACATCTCCCATCATTTGTGCTTTACAAGACTCATGATTCTTTCAATTCTGTTGTTATTACAATTACTTTCTGTCTTCTTTAATTGAATCTTTTACTGGCATGTATAACACTTACGACTGGTGCTACGTACTACTTATATTTGTCAACATAAGCAACACACGCCACAGTATGACTAAGTTTAATAATAGTAATTGTAGCTTTACTCAGTACCATATTTTTATTAACAGTAAAGAATTCTCAACCTAAAGTATAGAATATTGCAGCCAATCCTCATTTTCTATCCATTCAAAAAATATGTGTAAAAATGCCTTTAAACAATGATCGATCCCCGTTTATTCTTCCGTAAGTGTTCATTATCAATGTTGATCTTCCAAAACGTTCTTATCACCTAATATATTTGATGTATGAGTTGTGTTGTAATTGGTTTTTTTTAAAGTTTATTTTTCTAAGGGACATATAATGAGGAAAATATGTCAGTCATTGTTTTGGTTCTTGAATTTTCCTGTATTAAGATTTACGATAAGTTGTTACTACTTTTTAAAAATAAATAGTCACAACTTATTGTATTATTGGAAGTCTGATCAGCCCTAATGGGTTGATGTCTGGCGAAACCTCAGAACGGATTCGAAAAGCTCGTTTGGCTTTTGCCAACTTACGTCACCTATGGCGAAGGCGAGATATCCGTCTACCAATTAATGGATGAGTATACTGCGCGACAGCTCGTTGTGTTCTACTTTACGGCTGCGAAACGTGACCATTAAGAATCGAAGATACTCGTAAGTTACTAGTATTTGACCACAGATGCCTTAGAAATATTGCTCACATCTGCTGGGATCACCGGCTAATTAACAGTGAGGTTCGACGCAGGGTATTTAAATGATGGTAAATCAGTTGATGAGGTTGTGAATCTTTATTGACTGAGATGGTTGGGGAACGTGTTACGTATACCTGAACACCGATTATTACGACGTGCAATGCTGAATAGTGTTGGGAATGGTTGGAAAAACGTCAGGGGTGGCGAAAATAAAACGTGGCATCAGTGCTTGAGGTCACCAACTTCTAGTCTTAGCTATGTTGGTGTTGGGGACGATATATCCCCAAAACTCATATTTGTAATTTTATCATATCGATTAACTTATCGATTAAATGATTAAATAGCAGTCAATTGATGAACTCATTGATTAATGATTAAAAATCCCCCATGACAATATCGATTATATATATTTGTATATATACGTTTTAAATTGTGTTAGTGGGCTCGCTCGTTTCCTGGCTGTTTGCGGAATACATTTTCCATACCAAGATTGGACTTCTCCTTCTAGATAGCGGGGCTGGAATGCATCAATAGCTAGATTACTAGTCTGTCAACTGAGTCTTGTTCTCGTCCGCAGATTAAGTGAACTCGTGAAGCTTCAAACCTAACAGTTGGTAGCTGCAGACTACTTGGTTGGAGTCCGCGTGACTATCGTAAATGATGGTTGGAGATTGTGTGTGACATGGCTCAGAATCGATCACAATTTCTTAAGTGTATACACTCTTTGTCTTCCCTTAAACCGTGATATTAAACTTGCTTCATATCTTTCTTCCTACGAACTAATTCTTTCTCCCTGTATCATATTCTTATATGCAATCTTTCTTTTGTATATTATCACCATTGACTTAACTGCTATGAATTCGGTGTTCATCTTGTTGTGTTAATGAAGTATGGCAACTTGGACCGATGCACATTTATGTGCCTGGTCCTACGTTGTAGCTGACTGACTGGGTTTCTTTTAATGTATACATCACTCGAAGTTATTATATACATTTAATGATCAATCAAAAAACCAATGTAAAACTGGTCAATTTTTTGATGACTATCAAAATATATCAGAATGGGTTTTGTGGAGATTTTTAGAAATTTCACAAGTTGAAATCATGAGTCAATTGAAGCTAGAATACCATGGAAGACCTCGAAGCACTGGACGGCCGTTTCGTCCTGGTATGGGACTCCTCAGCAGTGCGCATCCGCGACCCCGCACCTCTTGGGATTCGAATCCAGGACCTACTATTTCGCGCGTGAGCACTTAACCATTAGACCACTGAGCCGGCATCCAACGGTGTTAATGTCTAACTTCAACCAATCCACAAAGTTGCGCTACCGTACACCATTGTCTTCAGTGAGTTCCTATCTCACAAAAGACCTGGTTGAACTTCACTGGTAACGACTTCTCACTAGAACTCCAGGAGTGTCTCCTGAAGTCAGTCACTAGTGAGCAGGTGATTATTACTATGAGAATAAGTTTTGTGGAGATTTTTTTAGAAATTTCACAAGTTGAAATCAAAATATACATTTTTGAAATGTTAAGTTGACCGTTTGTTTTTTTATACAAAGAAGCTGAATAACCACAATATGAAATATTAGTTAGACTAGTGAGTCAACTATATTACAGAGCTACTTCATTCATCGACCTGAAACTTTTTATTATTATAATAATAATAAACAACTTAAATTAGTCTAATTATTAATTTATCATCTATTACTTATACATTTTAATTAAAGTGATAATAGAATAGAATAGAAGGTTCATGGTAATTATCATTTACTTGTTTGGACAAGTTATTGTTGTTGTTTAATAACCTTAATTCATGCTAAAAATAAGAAAAAAAATGTTGTTTTTTAAAAAACAAAACATGTTATGATAAACTCTATTGAAATCATTTCAGTTATATATATAATTAGGCGTAGAACCATGTAAATATATCGTATTTCTGAATATAACACCTCGTAATTAAACGGTGAACTAATACAATAGGAGGCTATACTCTTTAAGAAGGTTAGACCCTTAATATCCTGGTACGGGATAGTTAGCTCTCCCTCTTGAAATGCTTTCAAGTGGCCAAGTGCATACAATCACTGACAGGGAAGTCCTGCCCACTGCCTTCTCGCAGCCGCGCTGTTGTTTACGAAATGGAGAGGACGAAAAGTGAATGTCCAACGATTTAACCGGATTCGTGGATACGGAGGATCTACTTAGGGGAGTTGGAAAACCCTGGTTACAAACCAATGGTGTACATAGGCTCCATTATCCTGAAGGAACAAATATCTAGTCACCGTCTACCATGAGACTGCATCTCCTAACGTTGCTCCACTGACTTGTGGATTAGACCTTTAGGTCAAATGCTCCGGTTGTAGCTCCCTAAGAAAACCACCTGCCTCGGTTTGGGTGTATGGGCAGTATCCCAATCCTCACACAAATCTAATGATTTATGTGGTGCCTCCTTGTACCAATGTTTATGTGTTGATCAATGTAAATTTAGATTTCAGAGGTTATATGTAGAACTTCATAGAAATTGCCTTATACTTATAGATTTTATCTCCTTATAATATAAGAGTACACAGTAATAAATCTAATCACTATATATACAGCCTTTTAAATTAACCTTTTATATATAGAATTTAGTTATGCCTTTGTTTCAAAATGTTTCATTTTATCCCTAAATAATCTATCTGAATAACCTGATTTTCTAATTTTATTTGCTCTCAATGAATAAGTTACTTAATACTCTCAATCTTACATGAAAGATTTACATTCGACTTAGTTTATTTCAAAGTTATTCAATTGCTATTATTACTCTTAAGTAATTAGTTGTAATAATTATATCATTTTGTGATTAAGCTCATGAATCGATGAATGTTAGACTACCATTGAAAATTTGGAGGTATTGGACGGACGTTTCGTTCTAGTATGGGACTCTTCAGCAATGTGCATGTGGGATTCGGACCCAGGACCTTCAGTCTCTCGCGAATGCTTTGATGTTGACTTTGTATTCGTTATGTTATTTCAAGATATACTATTTGAGGTTCATTATTAAATTGATTCATCAGGATTTATTTGATATTGATCTTAAAGTTAGTTGTGAAACTGATATATTAATGTTGAACTATAACAAAGGACTAATTGAAAAGAAATACTATTTCCGCTCAACTTATATTTAATACACTCAGTCAGTCAGCAACAACGTAGAACTTCGTACGTACATACATCAGTTCAAGTTGTCATACCACATTAGCACAGAGATACAATTGTTGATTAAAATCCCATAGTGTGTAGAGGTAGTAAAAATCACAAGCAGTAATCGGAAATATTAGAGTTTGAAAATGTTATTTAAGGAGTACAATCCAGTGAAATAAATTTTTTAAAGTGTCTGTTTAATATACTAAAAACATTTTGTTTCTTTTTATTCTTTCATCAAATATTATGGGGAAGACTTTATGATTTTGATATTACTGTATTTTCTGAGTTCGCATACACATGAACAAATGCAGATAAAGACAGCCAGTGTAGCAGCAGTCTCTGCATCAGTAGGCCTTAGCATACACAAGGGGAAAACCAAGGTCCTCAAACACAACACGAACAACACCAATCCAATCAGACTTGATGGAGAAACTCTGGAAGGTGTAGAATCCTTCAGATGCCTGGGAAGCATCATCGATGAACATGGAGGATCAGAGGCAGACATAAAGGCAAGGATTGACAAAGCAAGGGTCGCATTCCTACAATTGAAGAATATATGGAACTCAAAACAACTGTCAACCAATATCAAAGTGAAAATCTTCAATACGAACGTCAAGGCAGTTCTACTGTATGGAGCTGAAACTTGGAGAACTACAACAACCACAATCAAGAAAGTACAAGTATTTATAAATAGCTGTCTTCGCAATATACTCAACATCCATTGGTCGAATACCATCAGCAACAGCCTTTTGTGGGAGAGAACAAACCAGCTTCCAGCTGAAGAAGAAATCAGGAAAAGACGATGGAAATAGATAGGACATACATTACGCAAATCATCAAACTGCATCACGAGGCAAGCCCTAACTTGGAATCCTGAAGGGAAGCGGAAAAGAGGAAGTCCAAAGAACACATTCCGTCGGAAAAAAGAAAAAGAAATGAAAAGGATGAATAGGAAGTGGAAGGAGTTGGAAAGGATTGCCAAGGACAGGGTTGGATGGAGAATGCTGGTATTTTCTGAGTTGGATAATTTAATCGTGAAGTGTTCATTGTGTTTTTAGAAAAATATTCTATCTAACCAAAATTGTTTAAAAAGACAATAAGAGCTACAGTATTTAAAAACTCAGCTCAGAGAAAACAACTGCAGTGCAATCATTCTTTTGAATAATAAAGCTTTCTCACAATTTGAAGATTTTTCGGTTCTATGCTTTTTTATTGTTTAGAAAGTGTGTAGGAATACCGGAAAAGTAGTTTAAGTCCATTATAAGTTAGGATTAACGATAGGTGTTGAATGAGTTTCGGATAATTATAATGAATTAATAGAATGTCGATCGATACACAAGGCACAATATAGCTGAATAATGTCCTACTGTAATCCGGATTATTGATGTAATTCTTCAAATGAACTAGTATCAAAGACGACAATTAGACAGGAACAGATTTTTTCTATAGTTAATCTTTGCGCATATATACATATTAACAGGTAAATAACGCGATTCGATATCAAAAAGAATAAATGATAATAACTTTGTGGGTCACTCCATCGTCGACAAAGTAAGGTCTAATTGCTTGACCTAATTCTTGTCTTGAATATCAATATCACTATCTACCTTCAGTTGGCAAATACATGAAAACTACGGAGTATTAGACAACTGCTATCGGACTTGTCGGGAGTGTAAACCTACAACTTTGCTAGGCATTGTACCAAAGACGTCCAGGTTTTGCGACAAGAAGTTAACCTTTAAACTACTGAGTTTCAATCCAATGGATCATCATTTCGCAAAATGACTACGACCTGAAGATTTCGGGCTCAGTTCTTGAGTGAATTGTTGGTGTACACTGCTGATTAATTCCATGCTATAAGGTAACAACCATATACTTTTCCCTGTTTCTTTTTAAATTAATCCAAACTAATGTCAATTTATGACTAAATCTCCCTACGAATCAAGTAAACTTTCACTAAACCGTTCAAGCGAAAATGATGTTAGATGTTTAAATATGTTATGTTATATGTAAGTGTACTGATTGGACTGCATACATTTCAATTGTTTATAGGCTTCCACTAAAGATTTATAAACCAGCGGATTGTTTTCTATGTAACAACATTACCGTCAAGTGGTTTACTTAGGATTTGTAGAAATACATTGTTTGCCCTTTCTAAATAAAACGCAGTAACCTAGTCATTTATACACTAATATAAGGTCACAATTTCAAATCCGTTTAATACCAGTATTCAGAAATCTGTAGTGGTGGGTCATATCAGTTTATTTGGTGCAGATATCAGAACTACAAGTTACGTATTTCAAGGTCTTAATGACCAATTTTTCTCTACAATCTATTGGTCAGTAAATAGTGAGCAATGTTATGTTTATTAAGTCATTTAGCTACTGATAGAATCTGATCAATCAATTTTTGATGGGACAACTGGTTTAAGTGACTTGATATCGCGTTCACTACGTTCAGATGCTAGGTGGTTAAACGTATTCTGTAGGAAAGCCCGCTTGATCCAGGTTTCGTGCTACTTGGCATGTCAACAATTTTAATCAGTAATCTAGAGGGTTTCGAACTCTTGTCTCACATATTCACAGTATGAAAAGTTACCATTGAGTATTTTGGGCAGAGACTGATATCTTTTCTCCGTTTGTCATTACTTATAGGGATTTTTATTTTCCTCTTGCTAATATTTAATATAGTTTATGATCAGTATGTGTTAGCAAACGATAAAATTAAATGCTAAGTAACTTACATGCAAACATTGTGTTAGGCCCTGTAATACTTGTCTGTGAAAGTAAAACAAACAAAATTTAGTAAAGTTAGTGTAAGTAATTGTTTTTAATAGTTAGAATGGTTTATAAAGTTCATAATAACATTTACAAAAATTATAACCAGAGATAGTTTCTTGTTGAAAATAACCCATACCAATGATAATTAGTGATTTAACTTACTTATGCCTGTTACCCCTCTTCGAGGAACATGGGCCACACAAAAGCATTCTCTATTCAACCATGTCCTGGACAACACCTTCCAGTTGCTATTCATCCTTTTCATGTCTGCTTCCAATCCTCGACGAAGTGTGTTCTTTGGACTTCCACTTTTCTTTTTCCTATCGGCATTCCAAGTTAGTCTCATGATACAGTTTGATGGTTTCTTCAATGTGTGTCCTATCCACTTCCAACATCTTTTCCTAAATTCCACTTCAGCTGGAAACTGGTTCGTTCTCTCCTGCAGTGGGGTGTCGTTGATGGTATCCGGTCAATCGACATTCAGTATCTTAAGTAGACAATTGTTTATAAACACTTGTACCTTTATAATGATGGTTGTGGTGATTCTACAAGTTTCAGCACCATACAGTAGGACTGTCTTGACGTCCGTATTGAAGATTCTCACTTCGATATTGGTTGACGATTGTTTTGGGTTCCATATGTTCTTCAATTGTAGGAATGCGGCCCTTTCTTTGCCAATACTTGCCTTTACGTCAGCATCCGATCCTCCTTGTTCATCTATGATGCTTCCCAGGTACGTGAAGGATTCCACATCTTCCAGAGCTTCTCCAATAAGTGTGATTGGATTGGTGTTCTTCGTGTTGTATTTGAGGGTCTTTCTTTTTCCTTTGTGTACATTTAGGCTTACTAATGCACAGACTGCTGCAACACTAGTTGTCTTCATCTGAATTTGTTCATGTGTATGGGATAGAAGTGTCAGGTCATCTGCAAAGTCCAAATCTTCTAGTTGATTCCAAGCTATCCATTGTATTCCATGTTTTCTCTCAGATGTCGAGGTCTTCATAATCCAGTCGACTACCAGAAGAAATAAGAGTTTAGAGAGTAAGCAGCCTTGTCTAACTCTAGTCATCACTTGGATTACATCCCTATAGACTTACATAAATTTGCACCTAATCTTGTTGTATACGACTTAAACAATATTATCTATTAAAAGAACACTGTCCCTAATGTGTTTAAGTTTCACTTAATGTGTACCTATTTCATCACTATAGTGATGTTTCTCATTTAACATAGTCAGTCATTACCACCAGGCATTCGAAATTCAATTTTAATCCCTCCACACCTACCAAGATTTCAATTAATCTTCAACATTTAGAAAGATAAATTTGTAAATCACACCGAGATTTTAATATTACGTAACTATTACGAACTTAATTAATTGATGAAACTGAACAAAATGAATCAAAATGAATGAAGTGATACACATAAATTAATGTAAATAAACCAACATTGTTGTGGCATCTTTATCTTCACAAAGTGTTCAACACAATTAAAGTAAATTATACTCATTGGGCTGATCGATTTTATTAATTATACTAATACTGTTTTTCTTAGTATCCGAAGGTTTTGTGGAGATTGTAGTAATTTCAATCGTGGGAAACCTGGAAGCACTGGACGGCCGTTTCGCGTGAGACTGATAGGTCCTGGGTTTGAGTACCGCGAGGCGAGGTCGTGGATGCACACTACTGAGGAGTCCCACAATAGGACGAAACGGCCATCCAGTCCTTACAGGTTTTCCATGGTAGTCTAGCTTCAGTGGACTCATGCTCTCAACTATTGGAATGTTTTTTTCTTTACTTTTTAAAAAAACTGCTAATACCTAATAAAACGGTTCATATCTATGCTACTTGTTCATAATTTATATCAATCACAATATGTCACTTTTTATGGATTAAACTAAATGAGACATTTTTGCATACAAATACAATTTAGTATCAGAAATGGAGTTTTGTGGAGATGATAGTAATATCAATAGTTGAGATCATGAGTCAATTAAAGCTAGACCACCATGGAAAACCTTGAGGAAGCACTTAAGATATTCTCTTGGTAACTCAAATGACTGAATAATTTTTTCTGGTTAGCGTTTTTTTAGCGAGTTAGTTTTCTACAAGATAGGAACGCTAACCCCATGCCCAACCCTCCTCCTTTATCCAGTCTTGGGACCGGCAGTAGCCCCCGGAGGGACTCCAGGCGGAGTTTCAAACGATTGTTATTACCTAATTATTATCATTTTATTTATATCAGTTTGGTTTTTTTCGCATTACAAATAATACATTCATATTTTAATTATAATAGAACAAACAGCGTTTACAAATAATACTTGTTTGTGTGTGTGTGTGTATGAAGAAGAACGTTTACCTTGAAATGCATTGATCAAGTAATCGATCAGTTTTTTTGTGTTACAAAATATTAAATTATAAATGTTCCCAATGCAGTGTACGTGTCAACTAGAATCAATCAATTAACAATACTGATCTTGATCAAGGTATGAATAATCACTAAGTATGCTTCTAGTAGTAATGATATACAGACATTTAATTCAGCGAATTACAGATACGATCAATATTTATCAAGTACTGTCATTCAAACGTTTGATTATTTTAATGTTTCTGATATTTACCTTCATTTATTTATATCGTTCATTTTAAATTAGTAATTGATGTTGTTGTGTTTATTTATCCGTCTATTAGCATTTCATTATATGTTGACTTTTTTGTGATGACATGTGATGAACATGTTCTACAAATGTCGTCCCAGAGATTTCCACGTCGTTCATTATTTACCAACACTGGGACTGGTTAGAAAAACCGGAGAGGTGGTCAGTGTATGACATGATGTCGTGGTATGAAAGAAAGATAGACAAGACTGGCTTGTGTTGGTTCTTCTCGACTCCCTGACCGGGATCCGATAGATGGTGCTACACAGTGGTTAGAGACGTTATCAGATATGGCTCAGAATAGAAGTCAGTGGCAATCCCTGCTGTAATCTTCTTTTAATTTCTTCATAAAAAGTGGTTGTAACTTCCTTGACTGAAAGAATTCTTCTGATTGCACCTTTCCATTCCCCCATTATTATTATTTCACTACCATACACTAATTTGTGGTCGTTATTGTTCTTTTTTTCCTTTCTTCTCTCCTATATGCACCTTACATTCTTTATCTCTTCTCATTCTCATTATTATTGTGTGGCGCATATGTATCTGGTGCCCTCTTGTACCAATATTTGTGTGATTATGTAGTTTACATCAATGAAGCAATAATTTTCATATTTTGAAAACTTCTATTTTTCTGTTGGCAAGTGGGAAGTACATTTTCAGTACCTTGTGAATTGAGATTTGCCCACTCGAATGGTTTATTAATCAAACTACGATGACAAATAGCAGAATTCTCTTTGATGAACAAACTATATTTAGATCTGAACATAATCAGTATATTCTTTAATAAATACTTCAATATGATCTTAATGATTGATAATTTTGTTAAACTTCATTATTTTCAAATAAAATCTCATATTCGGGCATACGTTTTCGATTGAAATCATGAACCGATTGATGTCGGACCACCGTTGGAAACCTGAAAGCACTGGGCGGCCGTTTCGTCCAATTGTGGTACTCATCATCAGTGCGCATCCACAATCCCGCTCGTGGGACTCGAACCCAAGGCCTTCACTCTCGCGCGCGAAAGCTTACCCTATTGGACCACTGAGCCGGCATCCAATGGTGTTAGTGTCTAACATCAACCGATCCACGAAATTATTTGAATAGTTATTGTTATTTTCTTAAAAGAAAGTCTTTTAGACTTTTCACATTTATAAGTTGATAAAATTCAATTAAACGTAGAAAACTACTACAACCATCATTAAAAAGGTACAAATATCTATAAATAATTGTCTACACAAGATACGCAATATCCGTCTGCCGGATATCATCAGCAACAGCCTTCTGTTGGAGGGAACAAACCAGCTTCCAATTGAAGGGAAAATTGGGACAAAATGTTGAAAGTGAGTTGGACATACATCGAGGAAATCATCAAAGTACATCACGAGGCAAACGCTAATTTGGAATGCTGATGGGAAACGGAAAAGTGGAAGGCCGAAGAACACACTGTGTAAGGAATCGAAAACAGATATGAAAAGGATGAATATGAATTGGAAAAGATTACTTAGGTAGCCACTGGAAAGTGTTGCCCAGGACAGGGTTGTATGGAGGGTGATGGAGGATGGCCTATGCTCCTCTACGAGAAGTCACAGGCGTAAGTCATTAAGAAATCTTGGATCAATGTTGTCGAAAATTGTATTAACTTATTAAAGCGTCACTATTGACTTGATCACGTGATACATTCGCAGTCAATAATTCTACTGTTTTATAAAGAACACGATATTTGATGTGCTGTTAGAGTCATGAGTGCAGTTATCACTTCCCGGTTGCCCACACTGTGAAAAGGTTCCCTTGCAAGTATCTGAAAAGGAAATTGGATTAGAGAGGTGGTCTTAGTGACTTGAGAGCGTGACCACAGTGCCTAATGGACAACTACTTAAGGTCGATCACACATGACAATTTTGTAAGTAATGTTGTTGTGAACTCCGTTCTTGTTGAAACCTTATCGCCGGAGACAGATATGCGTGGGATTGTGTAAGGTGTACATTTTTAGGGTCGACCTCTTCTAACCCCACCCGTCCTTGTGGGAAGACAGCATCGCTATTATGCTGGATGTCTGAAGGAAACACCGTACTGCAGTCACATCTCTGTACAGTCAGAAGTATGACGTCGTCTTCGGACCTTAGGCTTGTTGCTTTTAATTTTACCGTTCTTCAACCGACCTGTCTGGCATTGTAGGGCCTTGAGGAACGACTGTTCCATCCCGTATATCTCGATTGATTCATCACGATAGGCAAGCCCGACCACTACGTCAAGTTGGCAACAACGGTCGGAAAGAACACGATACAGATAAAAGCATAAGTTTATTGACAAAAAAAATATGAAAGACCGAAGTCAGTATATTACAATATAAACAGTAACGTACTTGTAATATATCAGATATTTCTGAACATATCAGAAATCATACTTCATCTTACAAATTCAGGGTACTTGATTACTTTTAAAGAACTGACGAAAATGATGAAAACTGCAGTTGAACTGATCCATGAAATCTTGTATCTCTTGTATGGTGTCAGATTGATATATTAAATCTATTGTCTTTATTACAAAGGAAGACGTGATGAGATTTGATGACTATCTTAAAAATACTGATTAAGTATTTTGAGTCTAATAAGCTCTTGTTTTCCTTACCTCTTGAAGCTATAAACTTGAAACGACTCACAAAACTCTTTATAAACTTAATACTAGCTGTTCATCAATCAACTACCTAGTTGTCGAAAAAATGAAACTTACATTGTGCAAATATCAGGTTGATACTAAATGTCTGTATAAAATGGATTTAGATAAGCTTAGAAATCTTTAGACTTGGTACAAATGTATGTCAATCAAATTCATCATATCACATCAACACAGAGGGATAAAAACATGAAAATGGACGTTAGTTTAGTCGACGTAATAATGATAGCAATAACCGTTAAAGTAATTGAATATAGAGGATATAACTCAAAAAGAGGAATGAGAAGTATGAGAAATAATGTAATGTAAAGACAAAGAGAAAATAAATAAAACAGTGAATAATTTTCATTTTTTGTTACTGATTTAAAATGACATGATTCAACGTCGCTAACAAATAACATCGATTAATACGATTTGAATTGATTAATTAATATTGTACCATACCTGACAGGAGAAGACAACCAGTTTAGCAGCAGTAGATTCTCCGATACAACACAGCATACGCCACTCCAATCCCAACTGACGAAGAAGATTTGGAAGATGTAAACACCTTTACATATTTAGGCAGCATCATTGATGAACACCGTGGATCTGATGCAAATGTGAAAGCGCAGATCGGAAAAGCAAGAGCAGTATATTTACAACTGAGGAACATCTGGAACTCAAAACAATTGGCCACAAGCCAACACCAAGGTCAGAATTTTCAATACAAATATCAAGACAGTTCTACTGTGCAGCGGAAACCTGAAGAACTATGAAAGCCATTATCCAGAAGATATGTGTTTATTAATTGCTGTCTACACAAAATACTTCAGATCCGTTGACCAGACACTATCAACAACAACCTACTGTGGGAGAGAATAGACAAGATTCCACCGGAGGACGAAATAAGGAAGAAGTGCTGGATGTGGATAGGACACATCTTGAGGAAAGCACCGAACTGCATCACAAGACAAGCTCTTACATGGAATCCTCAATGCCAAAGGAGGAGAAGAAGAGCTATGAACACACTACGCCGGGAAATGGAGATAGACATGAAAAAGATGAACAAGAATTGGATGGAATTCGAAAAGAAGGCACAGGACAGAGTGGGTTGGAGAATGCTGATCAGTGGCCTATGCTTCGTGAAAATAAGTAAAGTAGAATATGACAAAAAAGTAGTCTGTAATACTGACTGAATTATAAAGATAAAGAACAATGAAATATAAAAATGTTCTAATGAGCTGCATTAGGGTAAATAGCATCGATTAGCTAGTGGTAGATTTGAATTTACATGTTCAAATATTTACTTACTTAAGCCTGTTACCCTTCATGGAGGAGCATAGGCTACTCATCAGTATTCTTTATGAAGAGTTCAAGTATTTACGCAATATAAAAAGCATTTAAAATATAGATTATCAAGAGTTATAAATAAAAGAGACTCAGTACACTGCACTTCATTGATTATTAAATAATAAGAAAAAACTAAAGGTTGTTGGTTTGAAACTCTTTTAATTAATATTTCTTAGTAAAGTGTATTCTCAATCATTAGCGTACGATTTTTCATTCACTTTCATAGTTAGAAATGTTAACGTTGAGTTGATCAACTAGAAGTAACTTAAAAATCTAGATACATTCACAATGACAAGTACAAACTACATTTAAACCTAATTCTATACAGTTTTGTCAATAATCTTCAACAGTTTAATTATATTTAGATTGGTCTAAATACTGGACAGTTTGTGGCGAGGGAGAATTACCTGTAATTTCAGTTGTTAACCTATATATCCGTATTTGGTATTGTACTTACTTACTTACGCCTGTTACTCCCAATGGAGCATAGTCTATCGACCAACATTCTCCAACCCACTCTGTCCTGGGCCTCCTTATCTAATTCCATCCAATTCTTGTTCATCTTTTTCATGTCTATTTCCATTTCTCGGCGTAATATGTTCTTTGGTCTTCCTCTCCTCTTTTGGCCTTGAGGATTCCATGTGAGGGCTTGTCTTGTGATGCAGTTCGGTGCTTTCCTTAATGTGTGTCCTATCCACTTCCAGCGTTTCTTCCTGATTTCTTCCTCCACTGGGATCTGGTTTGTTCTCTCCCACAGTACGTTGTTGCTAGTAGTGTCCGGCCAACGGATCTGAAGTATTTTGCGTAGACAACTGTTAATAAACACCTGTATTTTCTGGATGATAGCTTTCGTAGTTCTCCAGGTTTCCGCTACATACAGTAGAACTGTCTTGACATTTGTATTGAAAATCCTGACATTGGTGTTGGCTTGTGGCCAATTGTTTTGAGTTCCAGATGTTCCTCAGTTGTAAATATACTGCTCTTGCTTTGCCGATCCGCGCTTTCACATCCGCATCACATCCACCCTGTTCATCAATGATGCTGCCTAAATATGTAAAGGTGTTTACATCTTCCAAATCTTCTCTGTCAATCGTGATTGGATTGGTGCATGCTGTGTTGTATCGGAGAACCTTGCTCTTCCCTTTGTGTATATTGAGACCTACTGCTGCTGAGGCTGCTGCTACACTGTTCGTCTTCTCCTGCATTTGTTGATGCGTTTGAAATAGAAAGGCCTGATCATCTGCAAAGTCCAGATCGTCCAACTACATCCTAGATGTCCATTGTATCCCGTGTTTCCCTTCAGATGTTGACGTCTTCATGAACCAATCAATCACCAGGAGAAAGAGAAAGTGTGAGAGTAAGCAACCTTGCCTAACACCGGTCTTCACTTCGAGCGACTTTGTCAACTGTCCACCATGCACGATTTTGCAGTGTAATCCATCATATGAATTCCGAATGATAGTGACTATCTTCTGAGGCACGCCGTAGTGTCGAAGAAGTTTCCATAGTGTTGTTCTGTCCACGCTATCAAATGCCTTTTCGTAGTCAATGAAGTTGATGTAGACTGATGAATTCCATTCAATTGATTGTTTCACAATGATCCGTAGAGTTGCGATTTGGTCTGTACACGATCTATCCTTACGGAATCCTGCCTGTTGGTCACGAAGTTGGACGTCTACGCAGTCCTTCATCCTGTTTAACAATACTCTGTTGAAGACGTTTCCCGGCATTGAGAGAAGAGTGATGCCTCTGTAGTTATCATACTTGCTGAGATCGCCTTTCTTCGGTATTTTGATCAGAAGTTCTTCTTTCCAGTCTTTTGGTACTTGTTCCTCATCCCGCCTGGAGTCCCTCCGGGGGCTGCTGCCGGTCCCAAGCCCGGATAAAGGAGGAGGGTTAGGCATGGGGTTAGCGTCTCCATCCCGTAGGAAACTAACTTGCTAAAAAAACGCTAACCAGAAAGAATTTGGTATTGTAGGGCCAGTGAAATATCACTGAGCCCTAGCTAATTCATCCGACAGTTGGGTCACTGAATATCAAACAGATCGTCGATCCCTGTTAAGCTCAAGGACAACCAACGCGTATGCCATGGACTGGCTCAAGCAGCAGTAGTTTCGCTATGTTCTCTGTACTCATTCTTACTAATATATTTCCTTAATAACGTCCTTTGCATCATACGGTCTTCAAAGCAGCCATAGTACTTTGATACATCGAAAGGTTAATCCACGTTAGATGTTGACCACAAAGTGTAACTTCGAAGTTAGCTAGTTCCTCACACCATTCCCATCTAAATCGAGTAGGCCTCCAATCATTCGACATAGATCATCTACGTTAGTGATCTACAGTATGTATTATTTACAGATATTCTATGTACTTCCAAGAATGGAACATTCAGAAATATTGCTAAAAAAGAAACATTTCAACAAAGACATTCAACTACAACTGTTCTATGTACATTTAATTTGATTTTTAATGGAACAAACCTTTTAGTAAAAAGAAAAATGGATAGTGGCTAGTAGTGGAATCCATGACACTCGATTCGTCCTATTTAGGACCCGTCAGCTGGATGTACCTGCATCGCAGAGTTGATGTTCACTCTGGGACTCGAACCCACTACCGTTCACTTCAAACGCCATTGCATTCTCCACTTGGTTACTGAGTCCTGCTAGCCACATGCTTGTACAATGGGCTATACCGAGGCAATTCGCACAGGATGCACATATGCTAACATGAGACTGATCAATTGTAGTCCTAAATAACAATGGGAAGATACAAATAAAACAACACCAAGTGAACTTTTAATAAAAGGTTCATATCTTCATACATGATAGTCAATCTTTAACTTGATTGATAAATTACACGAAATATTCACGCTTATAGAAGAACATAAATTCATGTGATAATAAAGTGTATCATTACACTTATCGATTATATTGATTTTTTAAATATTACTTTATTCAGTAAATCAGTAATCAATATGGTGTTGGAAATTAAAGGAAAAAAAATAAAAGAGAAAAATAAACATTTCTGTTTATGCACTTACAGTTAGAACTTTTGTAAAGAAGAAACAACTATTAGAGGCCTAAATTAATGTGTGAAAATAACATTATAAATTGAAGTGTTTATAAAAATGAATTGTGAATGCTTTAAAAGGCAATTAAAAGATAAGATGAATAAGATGATAAATACTTGAAGATATAGATAAATTGACTCATGATCTCAACTATTGAAATTACTATCAGATCCACAGAAAACATATGCTCACTAGCGACCGGCTTCAAGAGGTATTTCCTGGAGTTCTAGTGAGAAGTAGTGACCAATGGAGTTCAAGTGGGTCTATTGTGAGATAGTAACTCACTGATGACAATGGTGGATGTGTTGCTCAATTTCGTTGATTGGTTGAAGTTAGACATTAACACCGTTAGATACCGGCCAGCTCAGTGGTCTAGAGGTTAAGCTCTCGCGCGCGAGACTGATAAATGGTGGATTTGAATCTTGCAAGGCGAGATCGTGGATATGCACTGCTGAGGAGTCCTACAGTGGGACGAAACGACCGTTTAGGGCTTTCAGGTTTCCCATGGTGGTTTAAGTTTAATTGACTCATGAACTCAACTATTGAGATTACTATAATATCCACAAAATCCCTTTCTGATATTAAATGAATATGTGGTTGTACGAATGATAATAATAGAATTAAGGACAAAAGAAAAAAATACATTGAGATTATATAGGAGGAAAAGGTGATTGAAAATTGTGAAGGCACACTTATTCGTGTATGATCTCTATGTCGGTGATGAAGGCAAAGAGAGGAATTTAATCGGTCAGTCAGAAACAACGTAGTACAAGGTACACATAAACATCGGTCCAAGTTGCCATACTTCATTGGCACGGCAAGATAAGAACTGGATCCATAGAAGTAGTTAATTCAATGGAGATAATATATAAAAGAAAGATTTCATATAAGAACATAGTAGTGGAAGAAAGAATTAGTTTGTAAAAAGAAAGATATGAAGCGATTTCAATCTCGTGGTTTAAGGGAAGACAGAGTGTGCGCGTACACCTACACCATTCTGATCGATTCTGAGCCATATCACCCACAGTCTACAACCATTGGTTACGACAGTTATGCGAATCCCAACAACACAGTATGTATCTATCAACGTTACTGCTAACTGGAGTGGTGGTTAGGCTTTTTTATTGTGATGATCCAATCGAAATATACGGGATGGAACAGTCGTTCCTCAAGGCCCTACAATGCCAGACAGGTCGGTTGAAGAACGGTAAAATGAAAAGCAACAAACCCAAGGTCCGAGGACGAAGTCGTACTGCTGACTGTACAGAGATGTGACTGCAGTACGGTGTTTCCTTCAGACATCCAGCATAATAGCGATGCTGCCTTCCCACAAGGACGGGTAGGGTTGGAAGAGGTCGACCCTAAAAATGTACACCTTACACAATCCCACGCATATCCGTCTCCGGCGGTAAGGTTTCAACAAGAACGGAGTTCACAACAACATTACTCACAAAATTGTCATGTGTGATCGACCTTAAGTAGTTGTCCATTAGGCACTGTGGTCACGCTCTCAAGTCACTAAGACCACCTCTCTAATCCAATTTCCTTTTCAGATACTTGCAAGGGAACCTTTTCACAGTGTGGGCAACCGGGAAGTGATAACTGCACTCATGACTCTAACAGCACTCAAGTAGACAGATAAAATGGCTGGATAAATTTTTTTTGTGTACAACAGTTTGGTCTGTGTGTATGAACTGAGATAGCTTCGGTTGTGCACAAAATAGGAAGCTGTAAGTCAAGTAGTAAATCTGGTGTAATACAGTGGATAACTTTGAACGCTTTATTCAGGTTACCTTAATATACTAAATGAGCCAAATGGACGAGAATAGAGATCTTAATCTCTCTTGACTTTCCTCAACTAGGCCAGATGATGATCTGTACTATGATGATCGACTTGTTAAATACTTGTTTTAATGTTCACCTAGTCTAATAGAAATTGTTTCAAACCTTGAATAACGCAACAAATATATCGTTAACTACTGATAAGAGTTAAACTTGGATGATTGGAATGAGTTTCTTTAAAGGTGTACATAGTAGGAGTATACTACTAACATTAAGGTGTTGATTGTTTAGAACAAATTCAGTATAACAGTTGTTCATTAATGTAAGCAGTTTATTCTTTTGTTTTGATTATATGCGATGTTCAATGGTATAAAAGTAGATTGGAAGAAAGCTGGGGGCGGCCAGACCAAAACATGGCACAAATCCATGAGGTCACTGACAAGTGAACTGAGCCATGTTGGTAGGTGTAGACTACCTGGTTCGGATCCACGAGACGATAGAAACCGATGTTTAGAGATCCTGAATGGCATGGCTCAAAACCGTTTGCAATGGCGCAAATGAATCCACTGTTTGTGTTCTCCCAAATTCTAATCTTCTGTATTCTTTATGTCCCTCTTCCTTTTCTCTTTCTAAATTTATTTCACTGGATTATACTCTTTGAATAACATCTTCAAGCCCTAATGTTTCCGATTACTGCTTATACGTTTACTACTTCTACCACCATGGGATTTGAATCGACATCTGCATCACTGTGCTAATGTGATGTGGCAACTCGAACTGATGTACGTACGTACGAAGTTTTACTTTGTTACTGACTGACTTAGTTTTGATTAAATGTGATTGATCAGTGTGGAACTATTTAAGTTTCATTATCCTCAAGTAAAAATCGATATGTTATTTGTATATTGTTATATCATTACAACATTATCGGATATTTACATTTCACCATTTTATGCACATCTAAATGAAAGCAAGAAATTATGGGATTTCTTTTTCCTTCAGTGTACATGTTGAATATACCCATATATTAACTTTAAAAAGGTATGAATTGTTGAATACTATCAACATGGAATTGCAAGACTTTTTTTCCTAGACATATTACAATGATAGTTCATAAAGTAGGTTAATAAGAAAGTAGAAATATCCAACTAGAACGTGATATCGTTAATATATATGTGTTTATTGACTATTAGTATAAATTGAGGATTTGTTTTATGAATGCGGGTGCTCTAGGTAACAAAATTTGTTTCATAGGTCGATCTGTTTAGACACAAACATACAAGTGTATGTTAAAAAAAGATTTTTTTAAACAAATATCTAGTCTTATTTAGATGAGTTAGTAGCTTGTGTGACCATGATAACTGGCATAGTATGAGGTCATGATAATTAGGCTAAACTGAATTGTCGTTTACTAATAAGTAACAGTTTTCTAGAGTGTGCTAATTTTAGATAACAGTTAATTAGCATAGATCTTTTGTGTAATTATTCGTTATTACAGTATGTGTTTTCTTGAAATGGTATGCATCTATAAAGTCTAATAATATAGAGTGACTAATTTATGAATTCCGCCTGTAGATCTTCTAGAGTTACTGCCGGTCCCAAGCCCGGGTGAAGGAGGAGGGTTGGGCATGGGGTTAGCGTCCCCATCCCGTAGAAAACTAACTCGCTAAAAAACGCTTACCAGAAAAAATTATTCAAACCATTTAAGCTCTGCCCTAGGAGTTAGAAGGTCTTCATTTAGAAGAAATATGCAGCCTCATGGTGAAACCCGAGTTCCTTCGGAAGCCAAGAGGCCGATGCCCCTTCTAACAACCAGAGCAAACATTTTTGTAGGTACATGGAACGTCCAAACAATGTGGGAGACCGGGAAGACCAGTCAAATAGCAACGGAAATGAGGAGATATAACTTAGCAGTATTGGGAATCAGCGAAACCCATTGGACCCAAGCTGGACAACAAAGGCTACGGGAGAGATGCTACTATACTCCGGCCATGAAGAGAAAAATGCTTTGCACACTCAGGGAGTTACTCTAATGCTGTCCAAAGTAGCACGAAATGCATTTGTAGAATGAAAATCTCACGGATCCAGAATCATCAAAGCATCATTCAAAACAAAGAAGGAGAGGATCACAATGAATATTATCCAATGTTATGCACCCACCAATAAGAGCATCGACGACATCAAAGATCAATTCTACGAGCGGCTGCAGTCAATCATAGAGAAATGCCCAAGAAAGAACCTCACCATTCTAATGGGAGATCTAAACGCCAAAGTCAGAATAGACAACACCGGATATGAAGATATCATGTGACGACATGGCCTGGGTGAGAGGAAAGAAAATGGAGAAAGATTTGCAAATCTATGTGCATTCAACAAATTGGTCATATGCGACACAATATTTCCACAAAAACGTATACACAAGGCTACATGGGTCTAACCGGACCACACCATAGAGAATCAGATAGATCATAATTGCATCAACAAAAAATTTCGAAGGACAATGGAAGACGTGAGAACCAGGAGAGGAGCTGACGTAGCTTCAGATCACCACCTAGTTGTGGCCAATTTAAAACTGAATGAAGCGAAAGAAGAACTGGACAATTGGAAAAACAGCGATACAAAGGTTCAATACAGCTTTCCTTCGAGATACTGACAGATTCAATGAATTCAAAATAGCTCTCAGCAACAGGTTCCAAGCCTTACAAGATCTACTGAAAGAAGAAGAAACTAGTATGGAGGACAACTGGAAAGGCATCAAAGAATCATTAACTTCAACGTTTCAAGAGGTTCTGGGTCTAAAGAAACACCATCATAAGGAGTGGATCTCTATAGGAACTCCTGACAAAACCAAAAAAAGGAAGAACAAGAAGGCAGCAATTAACAACAGCCGAACACGAGCAGAGAAAGTCCAAGCACAAGCTGAATACACAGAAGCAAACAAGCAAGTGAAGAAAAGCGTTAGAGCCGACAAGAAGAAATACGTGGAAGAACTAGCAAAGACGAAGGAAGAAATCAGAATAGCCGTCAGACAAATCAAGAACGGGAAAGCAGCGGGTCCGGACAACATACCAGCTGAAGCACTGAAGTCAGACATCGAAGTAACTACAAACATGCTTTACCTTCTATTCAAAAAGATTTGGGAGGAGGAACAAGTGCCGATGAACTGGAAAGAAGGGCACTTCGTCAAGATTCCAAAGAAAGGAGATCTGAGCAAATGTGAAAACTACAGAGGCATTACACTGCTGTCAATACCAGGGAAGGTCTTCAATAGAGTATTGCTGAACCGGATGAAAGATGCAGTAGACGCCCAACTTCGAGATCAGCAAGCTGGATTCCGTAAGGATCGATCGTGCACAGATCAAATTGTAACACTACGGATCATCGTCGAACAATTAGTTGAGTGGAACTCGTCACTATACATCAACTTCATTGATTATGAAAAGGCATTTGACAGTGTGGATAGGAGAACGTTATGGAAACTTCTTCGACACTATGGAGTTCCTGAGATTTTTAATATTATCCGGAACTCATACGACGGACTACAATGCAAAGTCGTGCATGGAGGACAGCTGACAGATGCATTCCAAGTAAGCACCGGAGTCAGACAAGGCTGTCTACTCTCTCCCTTCCTCTTTCTTCTGGTGGTCGATTGGATTATGAAGACCTCGACATCTGAGGGAAAACATGGCATACAATGGACAGCTCAGAATCAATTAGACGATTTGGACTTCGCAGATGACCTAGACCTCCTATCACATACACATGAACAAATGCAGATGAAGACAGCCAGTGTGGCAGCAGTCTCTGCATCAGTAGGCCTCAGCATACACAAAGGGAAAACCAAAGTCCTCAAATTCAAAGAGGAGAACAGCAATCCAATCACTCTTGATGGCGAAACTCTGGAAAATGTAGAATCCTTCACATACCTGGTAAGCAGCATCGATGAACAAGGAGGCTCAGATGCAGACGTAAAGGCAAGGATTAGCAAAGCAAGGGTCGCATTCCTACAATTGAAGAACATATGGAATTTAAAACAACTTTCAACCAATATCAAAGTGAGAATCTTCAATACCAACGTCAAGGCAGTTCTACTGTACGGAGCTGAAACTTGGAGAACTACAACAACCACCATCAAGAAAGTACAAGTGTTTATAAATAGCTGTCTTCGCAATATACTCAACATCCATTGGTCGGATACAACCAGCAACAGCCTTTTGTGGGAGAGAACAAACCAACTTCCAGCTGAAGAATAAATTAGGAAAAGACGATGGAAATGGATAGGACATACATTACGCAAATCGTCAAACTGCATCACGAGGCAAGCCCTAACTTGGAATCCTGAAGGGAAGCGAAAAAGAGGAAGGCCAAAGAACACATTGCGTCGGATAATAGAAGCAGATATGAAAAGGATGAATAGGAAGTGGAAGGAGCTGGAAGGGATTGCCCAAGACAGGGGTGGATGGAGAATGCTGGTGAGCGGCCTATGCTCCTCCACGAAGAGTAACAGGCGTAAGTAAGTAAGTAAGACTAATTTATGACTAATATACTAATATGAACTGTTTTACTAAACAACTATTCCTGTTCTAACATTACGTTTTAGAAAAATATACCCTTTTTCCAAAGGGAAGTTGATAATCAAACAGCTTATGGATTGATGAGAAGTATTTAGCCAACCAATGCCATGTTACGGCCGAGAGTGAGGAGAGTCAGCTATCTCTCTTGAAATGATCCCACATGGCCACGTGCATACGACCACTTACAGAGAAGTCCTACTCACTGCCTTCTCGCGGCCGCGCTATTGTTTACGAAATGGAGAGGATGAAAAGTGAATGTCCGGCTGTTTAACCGGGTTGGTGGATACGAATCATCCCACCTAGGGGAATTGGAAAACACTGACTTCAAACCACTAGTGTACATGGACTCCATTATCCTGAAGGAACAAACGGCGTATGAAACAATTATTGGTCACTGGCTGCCATGGGACTGCATCGCGTTACGTTGCTCCACTGCTTTGTGAATTAGCCCATGATGCATCATCAATATGATATTGATTCTGTGTTTATCAAACCAAATGGACTTTACTACTCAGTGTGTAGTTAACCATGTACACTTGAAACATAAACTCTGAATTTGGATAATGTTTCGAGAAGACGAAGGTTATACGAATTAAGTGATATATTTACGAAATACATTTTGAACAATCTGATCTTACAAATACTTATTAAGAACATTTATATATAAAAATAAAAAGGTCAATTAGACAAACTTAAAGGTTTCATCCCAGAGGCACATACATTGTTCATTTATTTATTTGAACACATAAATATTGGTTAAAGGGGGCACCAGATACATATGCACCACACAATAATAATGAGAGTAGGAAGAGAAAAAGAATGTAAGGTGCATATAAGAGAGAAGAAAGGAAAAAAACAATAACGACCACAAATTAGTGTATGGTAGTGAAATAATAATTTTGGGGGAATGGAAAGGTGCAATCAGAAGAATTCTTTCGCTCAAGGAAGAAACAACTATTTTTTATGAAGAAAGTAAAAGAAGGTTACAGCACGATCGCTACTGGCTTCTATTCTGAGCCATATCTGATAACGTCTCTAGCGACTGTGTTGCACCATCTCTAGGCCCCCAACCAGGGAATCGAAAAGGACCAACAGAAGCCAGTGCTGTGCAGCTTTCTTTCATACCACGACACCATGTCATACACTGACCACCTCTCCGCTTTTTCCAACCAGTCCCAATGTCGGCAAATAATTCACGACGAAGAATTTTCTGGGACGACATTCGTAGCACATGTCCAACATCTATCAAAGCTGTTTCCAGAATGTCATCGATGGAAAAGTTGAAGAAGAGTGGTGAGATTAGACAACCCTGTTTAACCCTGCTGCTTGAGTGGAATAGCGGAGAGAGCTGGTTGTATGCCCTCACCCTACCTGGGGTGTTTGTATATAGGGCTTTTATGATGTTAATAAACTTCTCAGATATATCCTTTTTTCAACAGACAATACCAGATAACAGTCCTGTCCAACGAATCGAAGGCAGTCCTAATGTCAAGAAACACTACGATTGTTGGCTGGTGATAAGTATGACGGTGTTCTAAACACGTACATAGCAAAGAGTGATCGCGAGCTTCAAGTAAGGATGGTTGAACAAGTGTTTAAATGGTTACAAAAACAAATGAATTCCGGTGGTTATATAGGATCACAGGATAGACAAATATCTTCCTCCATTGCCAAACATTAGTTTAAGACCGATCATATCATTAATATCAAGTCAGCCTTCTCAGCTTTGTACAAAAGTTTTCAAAGGTATAGGAAAACTGAAAATCTCTTTGTTTATTCAAAAGGAATTTCTTCTTACTCTTAATCTACCTTAGTAATAATGATTTATGATCAAGAGTGTTTTTGTTTACTTCATTATTAGTTTTGTTTTTGTTTACATTTAAATTTGTTTAGTTCACCTTCCATTTTAACAAGTATGTTATGTGTAATCCGATTGTTTAAAATGTATTGCGGTAATATTTCACTTAGTACCGATAACCTTCACCTTTTCATAGGATTATTAAGATGTCCTACCTGTTTTCAATAAACATTGAATCCAAGTTACAATCATACAGTGAATCATTATAATAGATTGATACAAAACTTTGTCTGAACTTGGCTGAATATTTCTCATATCGATTTAATCCTTTTTTTCTCTATTGTATATTTCAGATATAATTGACGGGAACTTTTTATCACTGTGTGATACAGTGGACAGCTAGAATACAGCTGGATGATCTAGACTTCGCAGATGATCAGGCCTTTCTATCCCAAACGCAACAACAAATACAGGAGAAGACGACCAGTGTAACAGCAGCCTCAGCAGTAATAGGTCTCAATATACACAAAGGGAAGAGCAAGGTTCTCCTATACAACACAGCATGCACCGATCCAGTCACAATTGATGTAGAAGATTTGGAAGATGTAAACACCTTTACATATTTGGGCAGCATCATTGATGAACAGGGTGGATCTGATGCAGATGTGGAGGCGCGGATCGGTAAAGTAAGAGCAGCATATTTACAACTGAGGAACATCTGGAACTCGAAGCAACTGTCAACCAACACCAAGGTCAGGATTTTCAATACAAATATCAAGACAGTTCTACTGTATGTGGCGGAAAGATAAATTGTGCTATTGAATAAGTAACAACATAATGAATTTTTAGTACTGAGATCAATTGCTACTAAAAAACAATCGATTTTGGAAGGTGGATGATTAAAATCAGGAGGTATAAACTTCGCTGTTTACCAAAAAGTTATTGACAAAACTACACACAATATGATTGAATAACTAAATAACAAAAATACTAAGTTACATAAACTTGAGTATCGATTCTGTTGTTTCATTAGAGTTTTCAATATGATTCAAAGTATCATTACGGGGATTTTTGGAGATTATAGTATTTTAACAGTTGAATTCATAAGTCGATGTAAATCATACCACTATTGAAAACCTGGAAGCACTGAACGGCTGTTTGGTTGTAGTATGTAGCTCTTTAGCAGTGCACATCTACGACCCCGCAACTGGGCCTCGAACCCAGGACCTTCGATTTCGCATCCAAACGCTTAGTCTCTGAACGAAACAGTCATTCAATGCTTTCAGTTTTTCAATGATGGTTTAGCATAGGCTAACTAACGAATTCAACTGTTAAGAAATAATTCGCTGTATTCTCTTCGATGTTTGGTGTTTGAAAATCAGTCACAGGAATCTATGCTTAATTCCCATATTTTACTTTATGAATATAAATTTATGAAATTTAAACTAATGCATATTTGTCCCAATTCCAATGTCATCTGTAACCGACTGTATAACAAGGAACGAAAAATATCAGAAGGGGTTTTGTGGAGATTTTAGAAATATTTACTGATTGAAATCATGAGTTAATGGAATCTAGATGACCATGGAAAACCTGGAAGCACTGGACGGCTGTTTCGTCCTAGTATGGGACTCCTAAGCAGTGCGCATCCATGATCCCGCACCCCGCGACATTCGAACCAAGGATCGATCAGTCTCGCGCCAGGCACTTAATACTGAGAAAATATTGTTTGAAACTAAAAACTTTAACAAAATAGTTAAAAGTATGAAATAACTCGATCTTCAAATTTATTCAGATATGTGAATTTCATTCTAGTACATCATTACAATAATTCAATGTGTGATCACTCATAACAATTATCCCCTAGATTTTAATGAAAAAGTTGACATCTCTCCACTGTCAGTGAATTCGTGAGGCAGTGCCCTATTTTAGTTTAGTTCCCTTTAGCTTTTTTTCAATGTATTTTGCAAGCTATTGAGAATTACAGTACTAGCACATTACTTTTACCTAACCTAGGCAATACTTACTAAACGTCCATTACGAATAAGTACTACTATCTAATCCTTTCTAATTTTATGGATTATATTTCACAGTGATAGAATTATACAGAGACGACTACCATATAGTATACTCATCTTTTAGTAGATATTTAATAGTTAACTTCATGAGTCAATTGAATCTAGATGACCATGCAAAACCTGGAAGCACTGGACAGTCGTTTCGTTCTAGTATAGGGCTCCTCAGCAGTGAGCATCCACGATCCCACCGTGACCAGTGGGGTTCAACCGGATCTGTTGTGAGATAGTGACTCACTGATGACAATGGTGAACGGTGGCTCAACTTCATGGATTGGTTAACGTTAGACATTAACACCGTTGAATGATGGCCAACTTAGTGGTTTAGAGGTAAAGCGCTCGTGCATCAGACGTCCTGGGTTCGAATCTCGCGAGGCGAGATCGTGGATGAGCACTACTGAGGAGTTCCACATTAAAACGAAACGCCCATCCAGGTTTTCCATGTTTGTCTAGCTTTAACTAACTCATGAATTCAACTATTAAAATTACTATAATATCCACAAAACCTCTCTTTGATCTTAATAGATAGACTAACGTTTTGCAAACTTCATAGGTAATATAAGTTATTAAAAGCTATTGAAAGAGTTTTTAATTAAATAAATATAATGTGACTTAGTTAATTTTGACTATTTTGGACTATTATATCAACTATACATTATCAAACTTATATGAACTAGAATATAAATAATTAAGTGATTCATCTAAGGGTACCAATAAATAATAATAGAACATAATCACTATCTCATATTCATTCTTACTTTTATCTTATAAAATACAAGTCATCTGTACTCTGTTTAAACAAACAAACATTCTGATATGTCATTAAATGATGAAACTACAAAACATAATAGTAATAAAGTTTACAACCGAAACAGTATAAATTAAGGTTGCCAGATATACATATTAATTAATATAGTAGTGAAATAGTAAAAATAACAAAAAAAAATTTTTTTTCATTTTAATTAGACTATCAATTCTAAATAGTGATCTTAGTTACCCATAGTTACCGTTTTATTAAGCATCGATTTCTTATATGATACTTATCAATAGTGTATTCACCTGTCATTGATACATTGATACATTTTTACTAATGAAGTGATTCAATTGAATAGAGATTTCTTAGTTTATGGAAGATTGAGGGAATTTAAAGTTTTATATTATGAACTGACCATATTAAATAAACCATTTTGAAGTTAGGAAGGAATAGACGGTTATTTTATCCAATGGGAACTTTTCAGTGTTATATAGGCATGGCACTACCACGGATCAAATATAATATATTCAGGTTACACGAAGCTCTTAAAACAACTAGAACTATTGGATGGCATCTAATCCAACCTATTGACAACATAAGTAAGTTTAAGATATTGAGAAACGATCATACAACTGAATTGGTTACCGCTATTCGACTCCTGACATGGTATTTAATGAGTTACTTCGAATGTAGTCTAGTAAGTTGTATAAAAAAACGTTAATTACAATTGTACGTTTGATATGGATTGTGAATATTTTAATGCTACTCCAACTGTTTAATGTGATTATGATGTTTTTGCTTTTATTCTAGTAGAAATAGGGGGAACACTAAACCCATTTCGACTACATTCACTCATTTATTCAGTTATAATCATCATACAGTATAGCAAAAATATTTACTGGCTCACAAGTTGCCATATCACAATAGAACGACAAAATGTATACCGAAAAAAAGATAGAAATAATGTAGTAGGAATAATAATGGGAAAGACCAAACATTGAGAATATAGTACGAAAAAAACGGAATCCAGGGGTATGCATG
The DNA here is from genome assembly GCA_944470205.2 of Schistosoma margrebowiei. Classification (NCBI taxonomy): domain Eukaryota; kingdom Metazoa; phylum Platyhelminthes; class Trematoda; order Strigeidida; family Schistosomatidae; genus Schistosoma; species Schistosoma margrebowiei. The sequence goes on along the minus strand of OX104026.1, from coordinate 42,200,470 downwards.
AAAGAATACAGAAACTCATCATGTATAAAAAGATAAAAAAGTGGATACGTCTGTGTCATTGTGATTGATTCTGAATGCATTGAAATAACTTAAAGAATAAGGTAAAATATAACTGTTAACCCTAAAGTGGAATCTTATTTAAAGGATGATTTATTGCTCATTTTCCCATCACGAGATGGGTTTTTTTTGTTTTATGCACTATGTTTGATGAATAGGCTGGTATATTAATTACTTAACCAGAAGTATGAGTGATCACGTTATGCAGAACAAAATGCTCCCGCAAACAAATAAAACTCGTCAAGTCCTCTTTTCTTAGTACGTCAAACTGCATCTACCAATTTACATGTAAGTATTCAAGGATATACACTGAAAGAGCGGAGAGGAGATTACATGTTCACACCTCTGAGCATGTTCCAATGAAAGGCTGAAGCGAGAAGAATATTATTTACAGAAAATGAATAACACATTGCTAACAAATGAATGGTAATCAAGGGACCTATTTAAAATAAGAAGTAAAATTAACGTCTTTAGTGAATATCAGTGTGCTTTGTTTAATCTTAAGTTGTTTACAAAATTGAGAGGATGAAAAGCGAATATCCAACAAATTAACCGGGTCGGTAGATACGAAGGGCCCACCTAGGGTTGTTGGAAAACCGTGATTACAAACCAATGATGTACATGGGCTCCAGGATCCTGAAGCAACAAATGGCGTATGAACCAGTCATTGGTCACGGTTTACCATGGGACTGCATCTTCTTACGATGCTCCACTGTTTTGTGGATTAGACCTTTAGGTCAAAGGCTTCAAGTGTGGCTCCCTAAGAAAACCACCTGTTTCGGTTTGTGTATCCCGTCAGTATCCCAGTCCTTACATAAGTCGAATGATTTCTGTGGCACATATCTATTTGGTGCATCCTTGTACCAATGTTTATATGTTCAAATAAATAAATAAATCTTAAGTCATAGACTACATTAAAGAGATAATGTAACTGATGAACGTTAATTGTAATTGTCTTATAACGGGAATGATACGTGCGTCACACGTTTGTTTTTTGTATACAAAGTTCAGATCAAATGAGCTTGATGCCAATGGACTCTTGAAAACGGAGCAAAAGTGATGTTTGCTGCAAATACATCCACTTTTTGTTCACCACCCATTAAATATTTAATAATCTCACTTGTGAAAACTTTATTTCTTCTCAGTCACAAAATAAGGGGATTACCACTCATTTTTTAACACTCATTTGTAATTCATTGTCTCTTTATTATCACTTATAACTTTATCCTCTTCTTCCCCATTTTCATGATTTCATCTTCAATGTATAAATACTAAACAATCTTAGCTGTTTTGTTAAATATATTGTTCCGTCTTGTCGTTTGCAATTGATGATAAGACTTGGAATATAATTAACTCATTTCATTCTGCAATTCGGCAAGTCCGTCATCGCATTACTGAACATCATCCGTCGTGGTTAAACAAAGGACAGGTAAAAGTGATTAAAAGTTATATTCTCCCTCACTTGGTTGACACAGGTCATCAAGTCGAATCGAATAAAGCTTTTAAGGTTATCTACAATATCCCATCTAATTTGCCACAAGGTTTACGAGTGTGCCTCTTGCACATTGCGGAAGCCATCGCAATCCATGTTCACAAACCTGACCTTTGCATTCAAAAGAGATTCGTACAACCACTTTCTCTGCCCTGGCCATCAGTTTAAGATCTCCTTCATACTTCTTCCATTTGTTTTTTTAACTTTTGTAATTTTATTTCTGTTGCTTTTGAACTTAATAACTTCTCAACATTCATCTTTTGATTCTTACGTAACTATCATCCTATTGACCATCCGTTAAAATTCTGTTACTTCTTTGTTTCTTACATTACGCAACTTAGCAACTTCTTGATCACTTTGAATATTAATAATCCTCTTTCTTCCAATTAATCAATGCTAATTTAAATGTCATTATGTAATTAAATAGTATTCTTCTCGCTATATTTAGATCTTAATGTTTGAATTCATGAGTCAGTCTAAGCTAGATCACCATTGAAAATCTGGAAGGACTAGACAGCCATTTCGTCCTAGCATGGGACTCCTCAGTTGCGCATCCACGATCCCGCCTTGCCATACTAGAACCCAGGAGCTATCAGTCTTGCGCACGTGCGTCTAACATCTAGACCACTGAGCCAGTAGCCAGCGGTGTCAACGTCTAACTTCAATCGATCCATGATCTTAGAGTCGTGGCTACACACTGCTGAGGAGTCCAATACTAGGACGAAACGGTCGTCCGGTGCTTCCAGGCCTTCACTGGTGGTTTGGCTTACATAGACTCATGAATTCAACCACTAAAATTGCTACAATCTCCACAGACCATCACTCTGATTATTTAAATTGATCAAGAGATTATGATGTATGAAAGAGACTGATATATTTATCCTTACGTTGTTATGTTCTTAATGTTTATCAATATCACGTGTACTTAATATTATAATTTCAATAGTTGAAATCATGAGTCAACTGGAGCTAGACCATTATGGAAAACCTGGAAACACTGGACAGCCGTTTCGTCCTATTGTGGGACTCCTCGGCAATGCGCATCCACGACCTCTCCTCGCGTGATTCGAACGCAGGTCCTATCAGTCTCACGCAAAGCGCTTAACCAACTAGACCACCGAGCCGGCATCCAACGGTGTTATTGTCTAACTTCAACTAATCCACGAAATTGAGCGACACATACACCATTGTTATCAGTGAGTTACTACCTTACAACTGACTCGACTGAATACAATAGGACGAAATAGCCGTCCAGTGCTTCTTAGAATCCATGGTGGTCTAGCTTCAATTGACTCATGATCTCAACTATTGACATTATTACAATGTCTACAAAACCGCCACTTATATTATAATTGTGATTATTTTATTACTGTTTATTTTTTGTGCTAAAACCCTCCTTTCATTCTTTTCTTTTCTTTTACTCATCCAGTTATCTATACCTAAGTAAACTGTTCAAATTTTATATGATTATTACGTAACTCATCATCACCTTATTGTTTTGTGTCTTCTATATCAATTTTCAAGTGATCTAAAACATATTTAAACCCACCAAATCACTGACAATGATCACACTTACTTACACCTGTTACTCCCAATGGAGCATAGGCCGCCGACCAGCATTCTCCAACGTAATTATCACACTATTCATCTAATAAGTTTCCAAACTCTATCATATCTCAATGCCACACTCTAATACGAATACAGTTGTAAGCAGTTGATGAGAAACCACGAAATATGATGAATTCATATCATTGTCTGAAATGTTTTTGATTTCTAGCAATATGCAAATTTATAAAAGGAACCAGTTGTATAGAATAAGCTTCACTCTATGTAACATCAATATGTTTTAGTCAATCATTTATCTTTCTTAAGTTAAACAGTTCCACTAATCAGTTTTGACTGTTAGTGGTATACAATAGGCATTTTTCTATTTGGTAAAGAGCTCATTAGTTCAATACATTAGGAATCATATGCTTTAAATCGTTTCTAACACACCTTAAAATAGATTTTTTCGGGTTATATGAAACGGCTACTACATTATATACCATTTAATAATGTCTAAATTCCATTAATCACGGTTGTTTAGTGACATATGTGAACTATAAACATTCTGAGTATTACCGAACTTACTTATATGAAACATTAACTTATGGATTAAATTCACTTGGTATTGTTTTACTTGTATCTTCCGATTGTTATTTAGGACTGCTATTGATCAGTCTCATGTTAGCATATGTGCATCCTGTATGGATTGCCTGTCACAAGCTTTTTAAGAAAAGATGGATAGTGGTTAGCAGTGGAATTCAGCTTGGCGCGCTTTACATCCTATTCGACTTCCGGAGTGAACATCAACTCTGCGATGCAGGTACATCCAACTGACGAGTCCCAAATAGGACGAAAAGCGCGTCTTGGATTCCACTATTCGCTACTATCCATCTTTGATTAATTTATGGATTAGTCTTATTCAATGAATAAATTCATCGTTTCAACAAATTGATTTCTAAGCTTTAGTTAATTGTGTATACTAATTAATTGGTCTATCCTAGAAACAATCTATTTGTCTGAAAAAAACACCAATACATTCGAAATGTGAGTAAAAAAACACGTTTATTCAAGGGAGTCTAATGGTAAGATAGATATATAGAATAACCAACTATATTAGTATAAATATTTCGTTGTCATAAATTCAGTAATCAACTATGGTGTTAAGGCCACACTGGTTGGTGAAACCTATGTAGGATCTTCTGGAATGCAGTCCATGTTTTTAAGGCTAACAAACCCACCGCATGGATGTGATTTTGAGAGGAATTGCGGTCCCTCATGTCCTTATTTTTATCTTGGTATAGTAAGAAGAGCAATTAAAGGATTTTTGAAGTTTTTATTTATCCTGGATAGGTTTAGTCTACATGTATACTAGGTAACACAAGGACTTTCATCTGAGTATTTCTGGGTAAACATACAGGTATATCTATCCTGTTAGCAAATATACGTTGCATGCACACCAGTACTATACAGATTTTATCCTATGCATCCTATAACGTACATATAGGTATATTCACCCATTTGGAAAGGTAGATATTCACCACTTCTTTAGAGATTTATTTGCTACACCAGACTGTCTCTTACACATTACATGTATATCATTCAGCTAATAGCTACCGACCCAGTACTTCCTTACAGACGCATAAACGTAAGCATTCTTTCGGGGGGGGGGGTTGTTAGTTGCCACTTCCTGGTATTCGCTGCAATATCTTTTTATTATGTCTTTGACCTGATATATTAGGCTGCTGATTTTATTATACAAAGGGTGAAATGAAATCAATGGAATGGTCCTAGATTCATCACAAACAATTTTTACATTTGAAATTGATCATGTACTGTTCACTACTATATTTATGTTGACCATAACAGTGAATGAATAAACTATGTGGCCTAATCCCTAATAGTATCGTTACTCAATAAAATAAACAAATGATAGAATGGTTGATCAGATGATTTACACGAGATAAACGCCAATTGAGAAAAAAAAAACTTAGTTCTAAAACTTCTTGTTCAGTGTCTCTATTCATTAAACATAAAACACATGTAAGTCTATTGGCTTAGACTAATCCTCGCATTGCAACCACAATAAAAAAGATATCAGATTATTTCAAAGGATTGAAGAAAACAAGTTTAGTTACTACTTAGTAGTCAACTAGCATGTTTCAATGTACTAAATTATGTTAATTTATTCTAATCTTGTTGATGTTCAAAATCCCGACCGTTGTTGCTACCTTGACGTGGTGGTCGGGCTTGCCTATCGTGATGAAGCAATCGAGCTATACTGGTCGGAACAACTGTTCCTCAGGATCTTATCATGTCAGACAGGTCGGTTGAAGAGCGGTAAGACTAAAAGCAACAAACCTAAGGTCCGAAGGCGAAGTCGTACTGATGACTGTACAGAGGTGTGACAGCAGTAAGGTATTTCCTTCAGACATCCAGCATAATAGTGATGATGCCTTCTAACAAGGAAAGGTGGGGTTAGAAGACGTCGACCCTAAAAATACACACCCCGCCTTATCCCATGGATATCCGTCTCCGGCGGTAAGGTCTCAACAAGTACGGACCTAACACAAAAATTACCCATAAACAGGTCATGTGTGACCGACCTCAAGCAGTTGTCCCTTGGGCACTGTGGTCACACTCTCAGATCACTAAGACCACTTCTAATGCAATTTCCTTTTCAGGTACCTTTAGAAGAACCCTTCCACGGTGTGGGCACCCGAGAAGTGATAACCGCCCTCATACCTCTGTGCCTCTACCTCTGATGTTCAAAATGTGAATAACTTTGAGATTACTCCTAGGCGGGGATGGAACTTATTTCTGTCTCCTAGATATCCAAAGGGATTCTCAAAAACTAATCACCCCAGTTGAGATATCATTCTAGGAATGAAAAGTCTAGAACTTGATATAATAGGCATCCATCAGTCAAAAATTTTCAAAAACAACAAATACTGATCAAACATGGCGCCCAATGCATATTATTAAACTCAAGGAACAGTATTTAGAAAATCTTTTGTTAAATTTATGAGTTTACTGTGAAGTTTACGTCAAGATGGTAAACACAGATTTATTGACAAATTATTCCCAATAAAGATAAGTAAATATTGATAAGCCTTTATTGAAGTTAGAGATGTGAGCTATGAGATTTCAACTCAGTAGTCTGAAGATTAAAAGCTCACTATGGAAACCTGAAGGATGTGGTTGAAGTGAATGAGTACGACTCAGGAGTCATATACTAGGACGAAAAATCTAACCAGTGCTTCCTACATTTCAATGGTTGTTTAACAAAAGCTAATTCGTAATTGTAAACTAATAAGTGACAAAGTTAGTAAACAATAATTTTGTTGTTGGCTTGTGAGGTAGAATATCTTCTTCTCTAGGTGTAATTTTATGTTTCGGACATGGCTTAGGTAATAATATTGAATAATTCATCTTACCGTTGAAACAGTCAATATAAAACCTAAATTTTTACTTTGTTATATATAGCAGGCTTGAAATGTACTGAAAAATGTTATTCTTTGCTCAATAGCAATTCATCAGGTTTTGTCTTTTGAACAGCCGAATTTTAAAGATGTCAGAATCTGTTAGGGGTAAGTAAGAGTAACAAAGCTCGCGACGACAATCAAGTTATTTCTATCATTAGGAAATTCATACAGTGTGCGCAGTATATGTACTAATATGTTACATTATTACAAAGACATTTCTAGATCAAATAGAACACCATGTAAAATATAGGACTCAAATGGCTGAGATCGCGGTCAAGGCCGTTATGAGGTTAGACCACTGAACGACCTTTATTGTTATTATCATTAGCTGATGCCTTCTAATGCCTTAAGTCCAAAAACCGGTTTCAATCACAAGTTATAATACTTAAACATATATTTCTGAATCGATAGCGTTTTAAGTTAGTTAATACAAAACACAGTGAGGGAGTGATTTTCATACACTTCATGACTTCATTCTATGACACAAAGAACTAGTAATTACATATATATATACATTCAATAACATGAATTAAGGAAAAACGAATCGTCGAATATCTCCTAAACAGTTGTCCCTCTGTATTTTTTCTGCACTGTTTGAGTGCGCATAAAAGACATAAAATTGTAGTGAGAGCTTAAGTTATTACGATTCATTGATTTACGTAATCAATATCATACAGAACAATGCCGTTGGGCATTGACAATTTAAAAATACATTTTTTTATAAATGATTAATACAGTTCATTATTTAAATAACTCAACCTGTAGTTGTTCTAGGGTTACGGCCGATCACAAGACCGGATGAAGAAGTAGGGTTAGGCGTGGATTCGGCAACCCCATCCCATAGAAAACAACGTTGCTAAAAAACATTAACCAGAATAAACAAATTAAACTATTTAAACTCTGTCCTCCAGGTTGAAGAAAGATTTATAACTCCTCGTGGTGAAAGTTGATATTCTTCGGCAGTCACGAAATCAATGGTCCTTCTAACAACCAGGACAACAATTAATATAAGTACATAGAAACGAGCATGAGGAAGGATTTCCAAATCCATATGTATTCAACAAAATGGTTATAGGTGGCACAATATTCTCACACAAACACATGCACAAAGCTACATGAATCTCACCGGACCAAATGACAGAGAACCAGATCGATCATATTTGTATCACTAAAAAATCCCGAAGGTCAATGAAAGAATTGAGAACCAGGAGAGTAGCTGACATAGCTTCGGATCACCATCTGGTGATTGTGAAGATGAAACTAAAGCTAGGGAAGCACTGGACAACTTGGGAAATAGTATTACAAAGGTTCAATATAGCTTTCCTTAAAGATACTATCAAACCCAACAAATCCAATATAACTCTCAATAACAGATCCCAAGCCTTACAAGATCTACTGGAAGAATAAAACATTATGGGGGACGACTGGAAAGAGATCAAAGATGCAGGAACTTCAAAGTGTTAGGAGGTTCTGGGTCGCAGCAAGCATCATCATAAGGAATGGGTCTCTGTGGAGACCCTAGACAAGATTCAACAAAGGAAGAACAAGAAGGCAGTAATTAACAACAGTCGAACAAGAACAGAGGAAGTCAAGGCACAAGCTGAATACATAGAAGCAAACAAGCGAGTAAAGAATAGCATTAGAGTCGACCATCAGAAATATGTGAATGAGCTAGCAACGATGTTGGAAAAAGCTGCAAGAGAAGGAAATATGAAACAGCTTTACGGAACAACGAAGAAAATGGTATGGAAATATGTCAAACCAGCGAGACCAGTGAAGGACAAAGAAGGAAAGCCAATCACTGAGATTCAAGAACAGAGCAACAAATGGGTGGAACACTTTGAGGAACCGTTGAATAGAGCAGCTCCATTAAATCCGCCGGATATCGAAGCAGCACACACAGACCTTCCTATAAAGTCACTCCACCAACAATCAAAGAAATCAGAATGGCCTTCAGCCAAATGAAGTGTGGGAAAGCAACATAACCTGACAATATGACAGCCGATGCACTATGGTCAGACATAGTAGTAGCTGCAGACATGCTCCAAATTGTATTCACCAAGATTTTAGAGGAGGAACAAGTACCACCAACAGACTGGAGAGAAAGATACCCCATCAAGATACCAAAGAAAAGAGATCTGAGCAGATGTGTGAACTACAGAAGCATCACACTACCGTCAGTACTATGAAAGGTTTTGAACAGAGTGTTGCTGAGCCAGATAAAAGATTCAGTAGATGCCCAACTTCGAGTTCAACAGAACAGATTATGTAAGGATCAACAGTGTGGATAGAAGAACTTCATAGAAACTTTTTCGACACTATGATGTACCTGAGAAGATCATCAATAGCCTACGTAATTCATACAATGGACTACACTGCAAAGTCGTACACGGAGAACAGTTGATAGATGCGATCCAAGTGATGACCGGAGTCAGACAAGACTGCCTACTCTCTCCCTTCCTCGACAGGGTTATGAGAACCTCGACATATGAGTGAAAGCGTGGAATACGGTGGACAGCTCGGAATCAACTAAAAAATTTGGACTTCGCCGATGACCTGGTTCTTCTATCCCACATGCATGAACGAATGAAGATGAGGACAACTAGTGTAGTGGCAGTTTCTGCATCAGTAGGCCTCAACATACACAAGAGAGAAATCAACATCCTCGAATACAACATGGAATCTCTCATGTACCTGGGAAGCATCACCGATGAACAACGAGGAACGGATGTAAACGTAAACGCAAGTACTGGAAAAGTAAGGAAAGCATTCCTAAAGTTGAAGAATATACAGAACTCAAAACGACTGTCGACCAACATCAAGTTAGAATTTTCAATACGAACGTGAAGATAGTTCTACTGTACGGCTCCGAAACTTGAAGAGTTACCATGATCATCATTATAAAGGTGCAAATATTTATAAACAATTGTCTACTTGAGATACTGAATGTTGATTGACCGGATATCACCGACGACAGCCTACTGCTGGAGAAAAGAAACCAGTTTCCAATTGAAGAGGAAATTATGAAACGATGTTGGAAGCGGATAGGACATACATTGAAGAAATCATCAAACAGTATCATGCTGATGGGAAACAGAAAAGTGGAAGGCCAAAGAACACACTACGTCGGAGATTGAAAGCAGACATGAAAGGGATGTAGAGCAATTGGAAACAACTGAATAAGAGAATGCATGACAGAATCCGTTGATGATTACCAGTCGGTTGCCTATTCACTAGAAGGGTTAATAGGAGTAAGTAAGTAATAGCACAGAACTTAACCTGATAGTAATGACGAAGTAACTAAATCCAAAACTCTTATAAGTAAATCTAACACCGTAAGACTTCACCAATTAACCGACCGACCACCAAACCAATAGAAATCAAGAATTACTGGACACCTCTCTTATTTCAGAATAAGACTCTTTAATATGACGTATCCACAACCTAATCAAAAACGGAATCTAAGATCCTGAGATCATATGATATATACTTTACCCTCAGATAATCGAGTTAGCATCCAACAAGGTAAAAATAAAAAGTGTTGAGTGTTACATGACTTTCAATGGTTCTGTGACTAAAGTCAATCTGATTGATATAAAATTAAATCTAAATATTATATAAGAACTTTAAACATTATTAACGTTGATTAGATGACCTATTGTATATTCAATCAACCAGAGAGCAATGTCCTTGTTTATATTCAATAATTTTGATATTTGATTTCCTTGATATTTCCATGGAAAATAAAACGCCTGAACCAGATTGCCAAAAGGGGGGGGCGAGGGAGAGGAAACATTATTCCTCTTTAAATCTAAATGTATTTTATAATTGGCATAATGTTTTTATTGTATGGGTATCTATAGATTATAGAAATGACCTTTTTTTAATACCTGAAAATGTGTACAATTTAATCAATAATGTATACTATTCAATAAACAATTAGTAGTCACGTGGCGTTACATGAATATGTATTATTTTCTCTTTTTTTTTTCTTTTTTTTCTTTTTAGAGAATTGACAATAGATTTACAATGAACAAAATGTATTTACAATCAATGTTAGAAAAATAAAATTAAGTTCACTTTATAAGTGAATGAGAACATATATGGGAACAATCCAATGTAATTAAAAACAAAATTATAAAATAAAGATGGATAGTGGCTAGCAGTGGAATCCAGTTCTGTTTTGGACTCATCAGCATCAATGGGAAGATTCAAGTAAAACAATATCAAGTGAATTAAACTTCACCCAATCGCACAAGCAAGTGGCTATCAGGATTCAGTAGCTAAGTGGATAATGCGATGCTGTTTGAAGCGAAAGGTACTGAGTTCGAGTCCCAGAGTGAACATCAATTCTGGGATGCAGGTACATCCAGCTGACGAGTCCCAAACAGGACGAAACGCGCATCCTGGATTCCACTGCTAGCCACTATCCATCTTTGCTTATAATGCTTGTAAATTAAAGCAATATTGAGGCATACGCACAGTATGCACAAATGCTAATAAGAGACTGATCAATTTCAGTCCAATAAAATCAATGGGAAGATTCAAGTAAAACAATACCAAAATTATAAAACATCTTGGTAACATCTGATAATCATAGAGAAAATAATTCATTTGCAGAATGTCAACCAATCATCTCAAATTTCATTGATCTTTCATTTTCACACTAATCATTCTTTTTTCTTTGATCTTCCTAATCTTCTGTCATCAGGTATTTCATTTTCAATCGATGATACAAACTACTTATATCTATCGATATCAGTAGTACACACTATAAAATATCTATTTTAAAGAACATCTGGTATACAATTTTTCCTACATAAACAACATACGAAAAGATGTAACATATAAATTCCAATAAGATTACTACCAGATGTATTCTGAATACTGGTGTCCCATTATGAATTTATGTCTGAATTTGTGTACACTTGATTCAAAAGTTATAAACATTGAAATTTTCATCTCGTTAAAACGATTTCCTTAGTTTTATAGCACCTTCATCACTACTAGTGATGATGGGATACTGTTTAAATTTGAGGATAGCTTACATTGTGGATTAACTTTAATTACATACTCAACAGTGTAGATCTTTTATCGCTTTGAGGGTGGAGCCCAGGAACTTTAAGTGTCGTTCTTAATGTTTTATCAACCGATAACTGAAATTACGTATACTGATCGAAATTTCTAACTTCAGTCGGTATAATACGTGGTACAATTCATACAGTTGAATGTCAGTGATTACAGTTTCTCTCTAAAATTCCAAAGTTCTTCTTATAGTTAGTCCATGACGAAAGCTGTTAGTGAGAACCACAGTGTATTTCCCACACTAAAGTGAAACAGTTGAAATATGACTGATATTGATCATTCAATTTCTGTTTAGTCATTGATACTATAGTTTGACGTATTTCTTGTTGAAGTTCTTTGTAATGTCTTGATGTCTTTGGTGATAGTTCGATTGGTGTAAAGAATTCTATTTTTGATTAGTTTATGGTGTTGTAGTCTAACCCTTGTTTTGTTCTAGATAATGGTTGTCTTGATATATTTATTAAATAATGATCTACTGATTCTTTAGTTTATACTTTTGGGAATTTCATTAGCTTTTCTTTAAGAACATTTCTTTATTCCATCATCTACTGTATGGTTGTGGTATTCAATGTTGACAGCTGTTCTACGCTGAGTAACTTCTTCAATTTCGGTTCTTGTATGTCGATGACAAGTTAGCATTTCTATGTTTGATGTTTGGTGTCTGTGATTGTCGATTCAGCAATTCATTTTCCAAACTGTGTAGGTAATATCCTTCCCACTGAGCATTTCATCGTTGTTTTGTATCTAGCGTGGTTTCGTTGAAAATGCTGACAAAGATACATATGGAAGAACGACAATTGTTTTCTAACGGAAATCTCTCGTTTGAGGTAATTTTCCCATCTTTAAACAAAGAGAGGTATGTCACAGTCATTATACTAGAGAAGTAGCAGAAAACAGAATCCCAATCATGAATATTTTAAAAAATAGAGCAAATAGAGGAAAACTGATAACACAAGTATACTAGACGCCAAACCATACTGATCAAATATTAAACTAAAACATTAAAAACCCAATTGTACACAAGAACAGTTGTGATACATACACTATTCGAAATAGTTGAACACATTGCAGAACTCTCACCATGCAAAAAATGAAAGAAACACATCTTCTGTCTGTCTTCTGTAAAAATGGCTAATCTAATCATCAAAAGTGTTTGGTGATTCAAGTCATCATATCAAAACTAATCTCAAAAACTAGGCAAAGTACAATCCTTTCACATCTCAGTAATTATTAAGATTTTAAAATACTTTGAACTCAGTATCGCTCATAAACGAACAACATCACTCTATTCTGTTTTATGCAAATCAAAGACATAATACCGAAGAAAGATATATCCAGAATCATCCACAAAACAACCTGTACTAACTGCGGCAAACACTACACTAGAAAAAGTGGATGCACTCGCCACTTACTTATGGACGAAAACTAACTATTTGTGAAACGACACTGATAACAGTTCATATAGAAAACTACGGACATTAATTCTGTTGGAAGAACGTTGAAATTCTGGAGCATGAAGATTCTTAGAATCCCGGAAAACTTCCGAAGAAATGGGATGTAAAACAAGCATCTATTAATAGACTCTGATTTAAACCTAATCTACCAACGCATTTGATAAAGATCAAAATCTGTTGACCAAAGGTCAATAGAACAAAACCGTCAACTTGAACACAAAGATATCTGATAACGATGAAAACTATGGAGGTTAACCAATCACAGTCAGGGACTTTAGGATAAACCGACATAAGACTTGTGAAATAGGTAGGAAGATTACTTTTTCAAGAAGTAAACGCCAATGATATTGTCCAAAAGGACAATCAACGCTACAAAATTAAATTATCTAGCTCAACTACATAGGAACTTAATCAGAATATGTTACTGTGAACAGTAAAGCGTTGTTAAATTAACTCGTCTAATAGAAAATTTTGTGTATGCATAATATGTAACGAGGGATTTGAAAGAAAACACTTCAATGGTGACAAACTAGAAATATTTATGTATGAAATCTCATTGGAATTAGTATGATCTCACTGTAATATTGATTTGTTATGACTTCATGTCCGGTTTTTTATCATACGATTTATCCACCAATCAAAATACGACTTATAAAATCTTAGCACTGTGCCAAAGCAACGACGTTCGACCGATATGAGCAGCCTAGCGCCCTTATTGGTCCTATGTCCGCCTAGCCCATCTACTTGAGTGCAGAACACCAATACCACCTCCCACTATGCGAATCGAATTGAGTTGTGTTTATATATCAACCAAACAGACCGCAACTCACCATAAAATAGGAAATAACATTTGTACACAATAAAGCCAAAAAGTGGCTGTGAACATGGGAGACAGTAGTCAATAAACTGACCATAGCTTAAGAACCGTAAATTGTACAATGATCAATTATATTTCAAAATGAAGCTTATAATAAGGGGAATATAAATATACATAGTCTAATTATTGAGTAGTTATACCATAAGAATATATAGATAATATTAGTCCATTAATAGGTCTCAGAAGTTACTCGTGATTTAATCTCCACTTGGATATAATATTGATTAGTTAAAGATAATCCACTTATTAAAAATTGATTGATGTAATTTCTCTCCTACATAATTCTTAAAACAACTCCATTTAATATTCATGTAAATTATTTGAATTTCAGCATTCATTTACTATACCTCGTGACAAACATGATCAACCAACAGAATCAATGAGTCATGATTTACTGGTGTAAATATTCTCACTTTCAATCAAATTACAATTAAATAGCTAGTTACTCAGTATCCCTTGATTGTTGGATATTTTTGATAAGTCTTGTGGATTCGAACGCTATATTGGTTTCCTAAGCTATTCTATTACCCCGAAGCTAGAACTACACAGCGACTTGAACACCAGAGAAAAGATCTAACCATGGGAGAAAATACTTTATCCCAAGGTTCATTTTATTACAGAAAATATAGGGTTTTTATAATACACCTAAATGATCTTGGTCACTGGAATATTCTGGAATGCTACCAAACATAGTAGCACTGTAGTAGCCAACCAATCAGATCTTCCGCATGTGACATTTCGCTACCTTGATATTTCTGGCCAAGACTCCAAATGAACGCTGATTGGACGAAACACTTTTAGTGTTGCTTGATGCTTGCTTGTCCTTTGCAAGCGATTTCTGGATCTTCCCAACAATTTTCACATCTGATGATGAAAAGATAGACAATCTGAACCCTCTCCTAGGAAGCTTAATCATCTTTTATGTTTTGCTATTAAAATTTACTCTTCTTATTCATGTTAGTAATTGAGATCAAATAAGTGAAACTAATCACTTATACATCAAATGAACTCATTTCAATTAAATTATTAAAATGAAAGGCTTTTTATCAAATATAACTCATATTGTAATATGTACTACTTATATGGACAGATATAAGTAGTATATATCCGAAATTGAAAATAGAATTCTCACAGACAAAATAGGAAAATGATGAGAAAAGTAGGGAAAACGAAAAGCAATGAAAATAAGAACAGATATAAACGGATGATGAAGTTTGTAGATTTGGAATCCAGGATGCAAGTTTCGTCCTATTTGAGATTCATCAGCTGGATATACCTGCACCTCAGAGTTGATGTTCATTCTTGGACTCGAACTCAATACCATTCGCTTCAAACACCATCGCGTTGTCCACTTGTCTATGGAGACTGATCAATTACAGTCCTAAAAATCAGTGGGAAGATCCAATCAAACAATACTAAGTGAATTTATACAGACGTTCATTTAAAATAATTAATACAGTTGTATTCATGTTATAAGCAACTAAGAAGAGGGCATGAAACAAGTGAACTCATATTTTGATGTTCTTGAGAACAACTTAATTTCAATGAATCAAATATTGTATTTCTATTTATTTTGGGTTAGTTTAAACATAAATCACTGTATTTTGATGGAGTTTTGTTCTCTGAGCTGGATGATTTGCTCGTGTAGCTTTCACCATTCATCTGAACGACCTCATCAGCACAAACTACAGCTTGTTTTGTAGACCAATCAATATTGAGGTGTATAAGACAAGCTGTGAACCACATGTCGAGAAATTCGAACACTTTATTTCTACCTGAAGTTTGTGCTGATGATGTCGTTCAGAATAAAGATGAAAGCTTCACGACCAGACCATCCAGCTCAAAGAACAAAACTCTATCAAAATCATCCATCTGAGCTACAAATCTTCTCCACCATCTCATGAATCACTGTATTATCTGTTTATAGTTTCATTAGTATTCAGTTTAAAACATTCAATATAAATGAGTTTAGCTAAGGTTATGATTGTCGTCCAATGATAGTTTATTCTAAATAAATTTAAAACTCCTGTGATGATAACTAGAATTAAGGTTATCTATCAATTATGTTATAACTCATTCGACAGTGTCTGTTCATTTAGTGGGTAAATGTAGTGTATCAAGTAATTTTGTTTGTCTTTGACAGGTTTATATTCTTTTTTAGAATACGTTGTAAGCTGAAAATATTATTGATTGTCGTTTCTAAGCAAATCTAATATGTATGTGTAACAATGTGTAAAGTTCCGTAACTATAATTGGACATTTAGCTCTTCTAATTATGATTGCTGTGGATAAAAATGGCTTATGAATTAAGTTAGTATTTAGATGAGAATAATTTACATAGCTAACTCCTCCTGGAGTCCCTCCGAGGGCTACTGCCGGTCCCAAGCCCGGATAAAGGAGGAGGGTTAAGCATGATGTTAGCGTCTACATCCCGCAGAAAACTAACTCGCTAAAAAAACGCTAACCAGAAAAAACTATTCAAACCTTTAAAACTCTGCCCCGGGAGTCAGAAGGTCTTCATTTAGAAGAACTATGACGCCTCATGATGAAAGCCCAATTCCTTCGGAAGTTACGGGGCCGATGCCCCTTCTGACAACCAGAGCAACCATGTATTTAGGTACATGGAATGTTCCTACAATGTGGAACACCAGGAGAGTCTTCCAACTGCTGCAGAAATGAGAAGATACAACCTAGAGGTGCTCGGGATCAGTGAAACACATTGGACTCAAGTTGAACAACAACAACTAGCCTCAGAGGAGCTTTTGCTATACTCCGGCCATGATGAAGAAAATGCTCCATATACACAATGAGTTGCATTGATGCTGTCCGAACAAGCACAAAATGCACTTATAGGATGGGAATCTCATGGACCAAGGATCATCAAAGCCTCCTTCAAAACAAAGAAAGAGGGCATTTCAATTAATATCATCCAATGCTATGCGCCTACCAACGACTACAATGAAGACGCTAAAGATCAATTCTACAATAGGCTGCAGTCAATCATCGAGAAGTGACCAACAAAGGACCTGACCATTTTGATGGAAGATTTCAATGCCAAGGTTGGAACGGACAACACTGGATATGAAGACATCATGAGACTTTACCGGATCACACCACGCAAAACCAAATCGACCATATTTGCATCAACAAAATGTTCAGGAGGACTATAGAGAACGTGAGAACCAAGAGAGGATCTTATATAGCATCAGATCATCACTTGCTGGTCGTCAAGATGAAATTGAAACTCAAGAAGCACTGGACAACGGGGCAGACAATATCACAAAAGTTCAATACGGCCTTTCTTCAGGATACTAACAAACTCAACAAATTCAAGATAGTCCTCAGCAACAAGTTCCAGGCCTTTCATGATCTACTCAATGGAGAAGGAACTACTGTGGAAAGCAACTGGAAGGGGATCAAAGAGGCAATCACTTCAACATGTCATGAGGTCCTGGGTCACAAGAAGCACCATCACAAGGAATGGATCACTGTTGATACACTGGATAAGATTCAAGAGAGGAGGAACAAGAAGGCAGCAATCAATACCAGTCGAACAACAGCAGAAAAAACCAAGGCACAAGCTGAATACACAGTAGTAAACAAACAAGTGAAGAAGAGCATCAGAACCGACAAACGTTAATACGTGGAAAATCTAGCAACGACGGCGGAAAAGGCTGCAAGAGAAGGAAACATGAGACAACTGTATGACACGACAAAGAAACTCTCTGGAAATCGCCGCAAACCAGAACGACCAGTGAAAAGCAAGGAAGGCGAGGTAATCACTAACATTGAAGAGCAACGAAACAGGTGGGTAGAACACTTCAAAGAACTCTTGAATCGACCAGCTCTACTAAACCCACTCAACATTGAAGCAGCACTCACGGACCCAATCAACGTTGACCCACCAATAATTGAAGAAATCGGCATCGTCATCAGACAAATCAAGAGTGGCAAAGCAGCAGGACCAGACATCATTCCAGCAGAGGCACTGAAAGCAAACGTAGCGGCAACTGCCAGGATACTCCACATTCTCTTTAATAAGATTTGGGATGAGGAGCAAGTACCAACAGACTGGAAAGAAGGACTTCTGATCAAAATATCGAAGTAAGGCGATCTCAGCAACTGTGATAACTACAGGGGCATTACTCTTCTCTCAATGCCGGGAAACGTCTTCAGCAGAGTATTGTTGAACAGGATGAAGGACTGCGTAGACGTCCAACTTCGCGACCAACAGGCAGGATTCCGTAAGGATAGATCGTGTACAGACCAAATCGCAACTCTACGGTTCATTGTGGGACAATCAATTGAATGGAATTCATCACTCTACATCAACTTCATTGACTACGAAAAAGCATTCAACAGGGTTTACTGGACAACACTATGGAAGCTTCTTCGACACTACAGCGTGCCTCAGAAGATAGTCACTATCATACAGAATTCATATGATGAATTAAACTGCGAAATCGAGCATGGAGGACGGTTGACAAAGTCGTTCGAAGTGAAGACCGGTGTTAGGCAAGGATGCTTACTCTCACCCTTTCTCTTTCTCCTGGTGATTGATTAGATCATGAAGACGTAAAAATCTGAAGGGAAGCACGGGATACAATGGACATCTAGGATGTAGTTGGACGATCTGGACTTTGCAGATGAACTGGCCCTTCTATCGCAATCACAACAACAAATACAGGAGAAGACGAACAGTGTAACAGTAGCCTCAGCAGCAGTAAGTTACAATATACACAAAGGTAAAAGCAAGATTCTCCAATAAAAAACAGCATGCACCAATCCAATCAAAATTGACGGAGAAGATTTGGAAGATATAAAAGCCTTTACATATTTGGGCAGCATCATTGATGAACAGGGTGGATCTGATGCAGATGTGAAGGCGCGGATCGGTAAAGTAAGAGCAGCATATTTACAAATGAGAAACGTCTGGAACAAAAAGCAACTGTCAACCATACCAAGGTCAGGATTTTCAATACAAATGTCAAGACAGTTCTACTGTATGGGGCGGAAACCTGGAGAACTACGAAAGCTATCATCGAGAAAATACAGGTGTTTATTAACAGTTGTCTACGCAAAATACTTCAGATCCGTTGGCCGGACACTATTAGCAACAACGTACTGTGGGAGAGAACAAACCAGATCCCAGCGGAGGAAGAAATCAGGAAGAAGCTCTGGAAGTGGATAGGACACACATTGAGGAAAGCACCGAACTGCGTCACAAGACAAGCCCTCACATGGAATCCTCAAGGCTAAACAAAGGAGGAGAGGAAGATCACAGGACACATTACGCCGACAAATGGAGAAAGACATGAGAAAAATGAACTAGAATTGGATGGAATTAGATAAGGAGGCCCAGGACAGAGTGGGTTGGAGAATGCTGGTCGGCGGCCTATGCTCCATTAGGAGTAACAGGCATGAGTAAGTAAGTAAGTAATGTACATAGCTGTATCGGATGAAAATATAAGTGTTAATAAGATTTATTAACAGTTGATTATTAACAAGGAGTGAGATGTATTTACCTCCTCTAACAATGATCTTGACGATAGTTTCTAGTTCGTTTCGTAGTCTCTATATAAAGGTTATTTAGACAATCAATAAGTTAATGTTGTTCGAAGTAGTTCTTATGTAGGTGTATGGGCAAACAGCAATGCAATTTATACAATGGAGTTAAGCAACGTAGAGGAAATTCTTAATTTATTTTGTATTTCGGGCTCAAACTAACTTTCTCATTGTTTTAGGTTTGTGCACATGACATTTATGGAATAGAAAAAGGCTACTTTGAGTGCATCGAGTAAATTCACGGAGAGATGAAAGTATCTAGAAGGAAGCAGTAGATAACGCTTCTATATGAAATTGTTTAATAACCTTTATAATCAATTAATATCGGTAATAGATATAACCAGAGGATTACACTTCTCGATGTACAATTTCTTTCATGGATATCTAAGAAGAGCTACAAAGTAATATTTGATGGTTTCATTGTATGAGAACGACAGGTATCAAAATCAACGGCAAGTCTTCATTCTACAAGGTACCACTGGTAAACTAGATCACGAATAAATAATGTCCCCAGAAAAAGTTTGATAGAAAAAGCTTCTAAAAACATCTAAAAACCAACTTGAAAAGCTTGGGTCAGGCGTTTTTCAGAACACAAATCTGAAGGATAGGGAAAATTGATGCAAATGCCTAAGGCACCCTGGTGATAGATCTTAAGATAACTAATTTAGCTGCTAAAAACAACGTCAACTTGAAATGTGTTGACAAATAACGCAGTTTTCGAACATTGAAACATCGACAGCTGATGAAACTTCCTAAACAAATTGAAAAAGGAAAAGATTATGATAAACTATATGTACTGCAGTTTAAAAGACTATAAAATTCACAAATCTTTCCATCAAATCGACTCAAGTTGCGAAGTGTAAAACTTATGATTGGTTTCCATATATGAGATTGTCCAACCGTAAGATAACATTTAAGGATGAAAATATCACCTACTTATTAGTAGTTTACATATATACGAAAGTATTTTCAGGAAGATCAAACAGAACACGTGCCACAAATAGAAATTATTTTTATGGCGTAGGAAGTTTTAACCTAATAATGAGTGAATATTCACAGTGTGGGGCGAATTATCATCCA
The DNA here is from genome assembly GCA_944470205.2 of Schistosoma margrebowiei. Lineage (NCBI taxonomy): Eukaryota > Metazoa > Platyhelminthes > Trematoda > Strigeidida > Schistosomatidae > Schistosoma > Schistosoma margrebowiei. Next base: position 42,179,833 of record OX104026.1, on the reverse strand, counting down.
ATATATATGATGACGTTAAGATTGATGTAGAATGATTTATTAACAAAGAGTTGTTTTTCTGATATAGATCGTCTAATCACTAAGCATTCGATGTGGTTTTCGATATCATCAGCAATTAATTCATGTAAACGTGAGTCTGTAAATCATAGCACAATCATAAGGTAGGATCACTATGACTTCAGTGTTTCCAAAATGCAATCTTCGTAGTTCTGGTATCCGTGGTATTTCTTTGACAATCCTCGATATGTCTGGAGAATTCTAAAATAATGTCATTCAATGGATTTTTATTTTTGTTTCCATATCTTGTCCCGTAATCAATGACTTGTTACTTCTCCCTTGATGTTTTACTAGTCCCAGCATAAAATCTTTGGTTCATACTACTGAGGAAGCTGATCAGTGGTGACTAAATTTATTTATAATCTATGTTAAAGATTACTTAGGTATTGTATAAATCTTTACATGAGTACTTCAATATTCTCTAAGTATTCATTCTTGTTACTTTAACATCAGTTTATAAGTATGTTAAAATTATGTACTTATAAGTATTGTATTCACATCCATAAAGCATAGTAATAAGCGTTTTGGTTGAGATCATGAACTGAATGATGTTAGATCACCATTGAGAATTTTAAAGCACTGGACGGCCTTTTCGTCATAGTATCGGACTCCTCAGCAGTGCGCATCCACCATCCCGCTCGCAGAATGAGAATACGAAAAGTGAATGTCCGGCGCTTTAACCAGGTTGATGGATACGGAGGATCTACCTAGGGAAATTGAAAAACCGTGATTAAAAACCAATGGTGTACATGGGCTCCAGGATCCCAAGGGAAACAATAGCGTATGGATCAATTACTAGTCACCGGCTACCACGGAATTGATTTCCTGACGCTGCTCAAATACCTTATGTATTAAACCTTTAGGTCAAAGACCTCAAGTGTGCCCCCCTAAGAAAATCACCTGTTTCGGTTTGTGCACTCGAAGAACATCCCAATCCTCACACAAATCGAATAATTTCTGTGGCACATATCTTTTTGGCGCCTCATTGTACCAATGTCTATGTGATTAAATAAATAAATAAATTATAAAATATTAGTCAATTGTCTTAGACTTTGCTGTTCCTTCCTTTCCAAACTCATCATTCTCTGTTCTTGTTCTCTGTTCTTTGATCTTCTTAACCTTCTGCCTTCAGATATTTCATTTTCGATTGATGATATATACTACTTATATCTGTCGATATCAGTAGCACATATCATATTTGTATTCATAAATTTTCTATAATTCCTTAAAAACATACTTATCAATAATCTTATATTGTGTAACATTTATTAGAAAATAATCCTTTAATGTTTGCAGAGCATAGAATGAATGAATTCCATCACAAGATTTCTATAAATGTTACCTGTTTCTTCTTCTTCTTCTTCAAAATTATCCATCTATGCCCTTTAGGTATATCACAATTAATATTCAACTCTTCACATTTAAACCTACCGTTTAATCACTTGAAAAAGAAGAAGGAGTAGAAGAGAAAAAGTGAGACTCTATGATGTTTTATTATTAAGATAAACATTTCCATCTGGTTAGTTTATGATAGAAAGAACTTTAATCTTTTCCTTCAGGCACATTGATTAATCTGAATACATTTTTTTAAAAAGGAAGTAACTGTATAGCAAAATGGTCACTTTAAATGAAATCTGTTATAGTTATTCTCATTACCATCGGATATCATCTGGGGAGGGGTGATAACATTCAACAATCATTCAGTACTGTATAAATGTTTCAACTTAATTTAGGATGTAAGATCCCTTTTCACAGACCAAAATCAATAAACTTTAGGTTTATAATTATACCATTGTGTTACCTAGTCACAATGAGATTTAAAAGTGAGACTATAATTTATGGACGACCATTTAAGTGACACCAGATTGACCTTGAGAGTGTCCATCTAATAACTAGAACTAAATGAGGTTTATAAACCTGTGTGAGGAATTAAAATCATGATCTATAGTTGATGAATAAAATTAGAAATTAGATTTAAGGATTTTCATCACGGACTGACATCAAGTATAATGCCAAAACTCTGTTTATTCAAATGGATGAATGAATTTCGCGCCAAAATCTTGTACACCTGATTGGTTCGTCTATAAATTATAGTTTCACCGACCTGAATTTCCTGAGTTTAACCTGTGGTCAAGATGAGTTACTATACATATGAATAACTTTCAAGGAAAAATGATAGACCTTACAAAAATAAATCAATAATTTATATATTCTGCAAATAATAATTACAGAATTCACACCAGTTTACAGGGGCATGATCCATTTGATAAAAAATGGTAACATTAGATGTAGAGAATAAACATGTGATAGAAGAAAGTTTTAAGTATACTAGTTCAGTAATTGTTTAAGTAGTATATGTATGACATCAATCCAATGCATCAACCGGGAATTTTTAATTCTTTAATGGACAGCCTGTTGATGTTATGAACGGTGTAATTACGGTCATTTCGTGTGCCAGATCGAATTGATGATAATTATCTATAACTAGAGAAATTAAAACGAAAACAGAGAGCAGGGAACAACAAAGCAGTAATCACCAAAAAATATGACAATCAGGTCCACCAAAATGCATGTGTCATGTGACACAGTGATATACTGTTGATGTTATTCAAATTAGTTAAAGTTGCTGGGGACGATGTTAACACAAATTGACAGCAAGTAGGTGGTTTTACTTAGGGAATGCACTAGTAAAAACGGCTAAACGTTTAAAGTTCCCATAATATTACTTGTAAAATAAGATAAACTTACATTTGCTAGAACATTCAATGCATTTTCAGAGGAGCAGTATGCATCGATGCAGCGAATAAATAATGGGAGTGATTTTATCGTACGGACAGATTGTGTTAGGTTATTCCAGAGTCTAGAAAATTTACAGGTAAAGTAATTTATACAAAGAGATGAGTTAGAATAAGTTTGTTTCACTAGTGACAAGGACTTACGAAGGTCATAATGAGAAGTTTCTGCATATTGAATCACGTGATTGGATGTAAAAGATAGTTTATGAAGTAGTTTGAAGAAAAAGATCAAATTTAGTTTGAGTCCTCTCTTCCATAAAGGGTCTAGCCCAAGTTTATTACATCTAGAATTATAAGTTAAGGTACAATCAGCTTCAAGAATACGAAGTGTAAATCGTCTCTCAACTGATTCCAACCTTAATTTATCCTTTATGCCCGCACTGCTAAGAATAAACGTGCAATATTCTAGAAGAGGTTGAGCACAAACTTTGTACATTAGAATACGTGACTCATTGTTGTAAATATTTCGAGTTATGTAACCTATTAGACGTTGAGACTTAGAGGTCTGTTTCAATATCTGTTCTGTAAACAAGTCTTAGGAGAATCTAAGTCCTAAGTCTACTACTGTATGTAACCTAGATAACGCTTCTCCATTCATGGTAAGGTCTAGGCTGAGCGGTGTATCGCCGAAGCATATCCGTTCATATTTAGCCGTATTAGGCTCCAGTTGCCATTTTAAGCACCACTGTGCTACCTTGTTAAGCTCCATGTTAATGCAATTTTTTTCAGCTCATGTGGAGAAAGTGAATATACTGCACATAGAAGGGGCTTACTGACACAAAAACTTTCACACATATCATTGATAAACACTAAAAAGAGCAAAGGGCCTAATACACTACCTCGTATTACACCACTTCTAACAGGGATAGCGTTAGACAATCAAGAGTTAATTTTAACTATTTGATGTCGATTGCTGAGAAGGGAATCAAACCAATCTAGCAAAGGATTTTGGACCACATAAGATGCGAGCTTACCTATAAGAAGTTGGTGGCTAACCATGTCAAAAGCTTTAGAAATGTCCAGATATAGCACTAAGACTAGATATCCTTGGCTACGTAGAGAATAGACTAAATAAAAGAAGTCAAAATGACATGTCATACAAAGTTCATGTAAAGAATGAAATGAATGCAAAAGAGTTGAGTAAAACAAAAGAACCTTTAATATTTTGCAAACATATTTATAATATTCTAGTGTTTACACATGAAGATCATAGAACCAAACTGGGACATGTTCCTGTATCCGAGTTGAAAGCGAGAGCTGGCTACGACTAATGTACCTTGCTCCACAAGAGGAGTTGAAATGGTAGGAGATGGAGGTAACCAAACGCGGAAGCTTATCATTTATGGATACAGAAGATAATTTCCTACTAGTGAAAGTTATTTGCAGTTTTTCCGCAGTAAATATTCCTTTGATCGCTGTCGTTAGACGATTCTCGATTACGTCAGATGTTCGATGCCTTATATAGAGGATTTTCTTTGGAACGAAACAACTAGATTTCCTGTCACAACTACTTCTAATCATATTCTTCTCTATGAAACGGTCTGGGTAGCCATTTTTCGTCAGTTTTTTAGGAATGAGAGTTCTTCGTCGATGCATTTCGTACTGCATATCCGATGTATTCGGTGACATAAAGAGTGCGTGAGATTTATCTTTCTACTTAAAGGAACCCATCTATAGAAGTTGGTTAGCTAGCCATTCCATGTTTGTTTTCTAAAGATGGATATTTTTAAGGAACCATTACACCTTCTCATCAGACGTACATTAAGGAAACAGATTAATTGGTCTCGCTCACTTTGTAACGTGAAGTCTATTGAATGGTGACATGAGTTGAACGTGTATAAGATATTCTCTAATTCAGTATTATCGTCACAAACGACAAATGTGTCGTCCATGTATCTTACGTATAAGTGAAATCGATTAATAATTGAACTGAATTGGTCGTTTTCTAGTTTTGCTATAAAACTTCATGAAGAAAATAATATGAAATACCAGCACATATTGAAAATCATTGGTATAGTCTGTAGATAATTTATGGTTTGACTTGTTTCTATCCAGCCAGATTTGCAGATTATTCCATGACATCAATTTATGTCGATATTCGGTCATTGAATAGTACTATTTGATGAATGAATACTTCTTGCTTTTCGAACAAAATTTTCGTAATTCATATCATTTGCAAAACTTAGTGATTTGATGTAACGTGATTGTAGAAAGTTGATGGCATGTCCTAGACATAGATTCAATTTAACTTATCACTTACAAGAATGAAGCATCTACAATCTAAATAAGATTTTATGCATCCTTGTGAAATACAATCCATTTCATTTTACTATTCAGGCTACAACTGACCTCATGTAGGACCGTGATATGTATATATATGTATATATTCATTGACTGTTTTTGACATAGCTGCTTTGTAATACATGTGAATATAACTAACCGAGACTGGTGAATAATGTCATATTATTTTCATTTATTTAGGTAACAACATTTAACAGACTATAGTATCCTCAGTAATCAAGTTACTGAAACCATTGTAATGGTCTAAATGTATCCTAGTCATAATAAGATTTGTGAAAATTGTGAACTAGCTACGATGCATTTCTCCAGTGTTTTTTGATTCTCGCTACTTTACATCTAATAGCAGACTTTCTAGTAAAACAACTTCCAAAAGAAAAAAAACATTCTTGACTACCTACAGGTAAATTCAAAGCATCTTTACAGGATGCACATATATCAGCATCGATTGATCAATTAGTACCTTTAACATCAATGGAAAATATAAATCGTCACTAATATCTTCTAAACTTGTTGTATAAGTTAGTAACTATCCAAATTTAATCAAGAAAACGTTAATATTCTTTGTGATAACTACTAAATCTCACTATAAATAGCAATACTGGTATGCGAATGCATCAAACCGACTAGTTATCGTAGATTTCACTCCCAGTCACATTGTAAAATATTCCAAAAAAGTTCATTTGGTATTGTTTGACTTGTATCTTCCCATTGTTATTTAGTACTACAGTTGATCAGTCTATTTGTTAGTGTATGTACATCCTATGCGAATTGATTCGATATTGTTTAAAGTTATATGGTTTATAAGTCAAGATGAATCGCTGATGAGTCCTAAATAGAATTGATGAAATACACATCAAACTGAATTCCACTACTCTAACCACTATCTATTTTTGCTTAATCAACTTTCATTTATTCCTTACTTGATCAATAATCCTGAAGTAGGAAAAAAAATCTATAATTTGTAACGTTTAGCAACTGTCATAATAATAATAATAATAATAATAATAATAATAATAATAATAATAATAATAATAATAATTCCCTATCGCCAATCAAATTAAATTAAGCTAATTGTTATGTTGATTATAAAATTTGTTAGAATAGGGCAATCATAAAGAGTAGGGAAATAATATTTCTCCCTCTTTCTAATATTTTTTTCTATTCTAAACCAATATTTTATAAATGCGTTTACAACTTTATTTTGTTCTTTCTAACTCAATCTATTTGAGCACAGAGGAGAAGGATGAGAAAATAGATTTTTTGTTTTAGGAATTCAATGGAGGAGGAGAAGGAGGAGGATGTTTCCATAGAATTGGATTATTTCATTGTTTGTATGTTGATTTGTTTAAATGTCCTATAGATGAAGATTGTTTAATTGAGAAAATAGAAGAATATAAACAAATAGAAAACAAACAATATTACTAAGATACAACAGAATATGGTATCGTTTTTTGGGGGGGGGATGGGAGAGATGAAACTATACAAATTAAACATAATTAGTGTAATCCTATTATGTAATAGTTACTCACTGGTGTAATGATATGCTACCAACAGCAAAATAAACAGTTTCTAATTACTAACATGATATCTATATATGAATAATCATGGTAATACCTAATATTTATGTTATGGAATCTAGTAATAGTAATTCAACACTTTGTTCACAAATTAATCAACCGACAAATGAACAAATTGAATTAAACTATCGTTATCATAATGATCATGTTGATATTAACCATGAAATTACTAATAATAACATTTATAACCATTTAGGATTGACATTACCTAATCCATTGATTAATCAATCATTACAATATCAAACAACATCTATTGGGAACTTAACAAATAATTCAATTCAATCATTTATCAATGAAAGTAATCATGGTAGAAATGTAGGAATAACAAATGATCTAATAAGATTGTCAAATGCAACAACAGGAGATTTATATTGTTCCGATATATCATGTGAAAATGTTACATTGACATCAAGTTATGTTCCATTGAATAATGAAACAATCAATTCGAAATTATGTTCAACAAACATACAACATCCAAGTCAGAGTTATGCTTATTCATATAAAACTAATAATCATAATAGTAATAACTCAATAATGGGTCTATCAAATCATAGATGGTTTACAAGTTTAAATAATGAAGAGAATGATAGATCATTCAAAGAAGATGTAAAAGAACCAATATGTATTTATACTGAAGCAACAAGTGCTATTACAACAATGACAACTAATACAAATGAAACATCATTCATTCCATTATTTGATTCAATTGTATGGAATCCAACAAATTGGAAACAATTTGCAACAATAGCACAACATTCATATCATGATACAATGAATGATCCATTTCTATATAATCAAATGACTGGAATTCATAATAATTTAATGAATAAAACTAATCTCATTAACGTTTATCCTATTGATCAAATGACAAATGATCTATCTACTTCTTTGACAAAATCTAATTTATCTACATTGACTTCATCAAGTTTTACTGAATCAACTGTGTTGAATACTCAATTATCAAGTTATTTAACAAAAAATTCTAAAACTTTCAATCAGTGTCATAGTAGTAGTTGCTGTAATAGTAGTAGTAGTAGTAGTAATAATAATAATAATAGTGGAAGTAGATTACCATTACTACCATCATTATTAACTGACGGTTCAAGTTCTTCAACTGCCATGACAACAATCAATTCGGAACCAACATTTAAATATCATTCAAATGATTATGATCAAAATACTTCATCTGATATTACATTAGCACAATTCTATAATAATTATAATGTAAATAATACATTTCGAAAATTCTATCCTGAACAAAAGATATATAGTACTAATAGTAGTAATCATAGTGTTGATGGTTCCAACTCTATAGTCTTTAATATGAATCACAATCATAATCAAATGGGTTTTACAAAAACTAACTTTCATCAACAATTCAATGTATCCAAGACAATCAATTCAACTTTTAATCATTCACAAGAAGAATCTAATATTCATAGAGAAATTGACAAACATGGAGGTAATTTCATTTGATTGAATTAGTTAATGTTTGTATTTGTTCAACATGTTGTGTTGTTTGAGGATTTAGTTTACTTACTTACTTACATGTGTTACTCCTTGTGGAGAATCATAGGCCACCTACTAGCGCACTCAATTCAACCATGTCCTAGGCAATGCTTTCCTGTTCTTTCCAGTTGTTATTCATTCAATTTCCCGATATAATGTATTCTTTGAACTTTCTCTTTTTTGCTTCTCTTCAGGATTCCAAGTTAAGATAAACTATTTAAAAATCTTAGTTTTAGAGCTTGTGTCTGACTGTCTTCAAACATATAACATTTAAAAAAAGAGGCTATATAGTTGGTCATATTGTAATGTGATCGATAGTAGTTACTTTACGCCAAGGGCTACATAAACATAAACTCAATAAGTACTCAGTAAATAATCAATGTATATGTTGATTAAGCTCAGTTGTTCATTGAAGTGAAGGTAAATATGATCTACAAGTTTTCTTTGTCAAATATTTATCTCAACAAATCATAATAAGCTTCTTTATTCTTTCTGTAGGAGTGTAATGTGATTGATACTGTGTCATTTTGAGTATTGTTGCTTTCAATTAACTTAGTACGAAAGTATTGTCTATCCTTCATTGGGATCGTCCATAAACAATGTAATTTTACACATCTGTTTTGTTAGCATTGGTAACTTATCAGATATACCCGCGGTTCAATCACACCTTTTAACGGACATAGAAGCTTTAAATTTTGTGATAGCTGTTTTACCATTCAATTAGTAGGCAAAAATTTAATGATTCTTATTTATCAGAAGGGGTTTTGTGGAAATTTTAGAAATTTCACTGATTGAAATCATTAACACAGTTGGATGCCGGTTCTATGGTCTAGCGCCTGGAGCGAGACTGGTAGGCCCTAGGTTCGAAGTCCGCGGGGTGAGGGATCGTGGATGCGCACTGCTGAGGAGTTCCATACTAGGACGGAACGGCCGTCCAGTGCTTCTAGGATTTCCATGGTGGTCTAGATTCAATTGACTCATCATTTCAATCAGTGATTATTTATTCAATTTTTTTCAGTGCATGACCATTATCTCACATAACCGATAGAGATGTTTTGTTATGTCCAACATTAACGACTTCATATATTTTATAGATTAAACTTAAAATCCCAATGTGTCTATTTCGAATTGGATACTTAACGTATCGATTTTATTGAATAAACTACCGTTATGATCTTTATGAACTTAGTTTCGTATGATCGAAACGTCTTCATTTTTTTCATAACCAGTAAAAGGTATAAATACTAGTACTAAGTGATTGAAGATCATTGATAATATACTTTGTTAGACCTAAATTTTAACCTTGTTAGTATATTAAACAGCAAGATCTATCTGTTAAGATCATGGATATTGATTTGTAAGTCAGATTCTCTAACATTTAGTCCACCTCTGTATGATATTTTCTAATAATTCATTAGTTTCTTTAATTAATTAATCATAAGGAGTGTTAAATGTAATCAGTACAAAAGTTTAACATATACGAGTTTAGTTATTTAATCAGTGATCTAGAGGTTAAGCGTCCGCGCGCGGAATTGTGGTTGCGCACTGCTGAATGGTCCCATGATGGGACGAAACAGACGTCAAGGGCTTCCAGGTTTTCAATAGTGGTCTAGCTTTAATTGATTCAGGAATTCAACTATTCAGTTAGATTATGTCTAATATTTATAAAAGGTTGTGAATATTATTCTATTTTGTAATCAAAGTAATTGTATAATCATTGAAAATTAAGAATTATAGGTTAGATGCCTACCAATGACCTGATATGTAATGGAACTCTAGATTTTCATGAGTTTTATTAAGGTATTCAACTTATCTATGAATTTTCCCGTAATCATTCATCAGAACTACTGGTAACAGTTATAATTTCTATATGGTAATCTCCACTGCAGAAATTCTTTTCAATGTTAGTCACAGGTAATAACGATATTACTATTATTATTGTTATAGTAAGGATTTATGTGAATTGTTCAATTCGAACCACTTTTTTATGATGAATGGATAATATATAAGAACTTTCGTTTGAATTTGATCAAATAGTTTCACAGTATTTGGGCACCGATTTGATGTGAGACATTGAAGTGGAAGAATGTAATTGATAATTGATGAAATTTCTTTGAAGAAAGTTTGAACCAGATTGCCAGATGAAACGTTGGATTTACTTCAAATCGATTTTACAAATATATTCTTTCGTTTTAATGTTTCATCTGAATAACGCCTAAACACCATGGAACATTGGACAAGTGTGATTAGATGTTGGTTGGAGGTAGTCGACAGGAAACCTTGGACCCGGGTTTCGTGCTACTTGGTACTTGTCAGTAAGGTGTATCTGTAATCTTGAGGGAACTGGTGATCCCTGGCGGATTCAATCTCGTGTCACCCAGCTTCACAGTCAGAGATGTTCTACTGAAACTTATATTGATAATTTAAATCGACTTATAAAATATTACTCTTGGGGTAGTTTCTGGTTAAAATTTTACAAAATGGTCATAAAAAAATTCGAAATTGAATAAGCTAACGTCGTTTAATGTAAAAGAACTATGCCTAACAGTGAATCGTATAATTTAATATAGATCTGTTTATACAATTAGTAACTAGGATAATGTTTAACCATTCTCTTTAAAAAAATATCGATTTTTCTAAATAATAATCAATCCTGAACATCAATCAAGAGATTCAAGTAAATAGTAGATATCTTGATAATGTTCGAAGCGAAAAGCACTGAGTTCGAATCCCAGAGTGAATATCAACTCTGAGATACAGGTACTTCCAGCTGACGAGTCTTGAACAGGACGAAACACACGTTCTGGATTCAAATGCTATCCACAACTCATCTTTGCTTAGAATATGAAACTATTCGATTAAATTTAGATGAAAATTCTTATCCGCTTGTAATTTAAAAATTTCCTTAAATAAATAATAAACTAATAATAAAAGCTGACTAGATTCAATAAGCTATTTTCTCACAAACAATATGGTTTAGATGATGTTAAATGTATCATTTGTAACTATTAATTTGTTATTATTAACTAAATATACTTTAAAGAAGATGTATTCAATGCATTTTGAGACATCCCTAATCATGAAGGAAAACGCTCACTAACATGTCAGTTATGGAATATTTTACTTATTTTGTTATATCCCATCATCAGTATTTACTAGAGTTAATGATCATCTTTTACATACAACATTAGTGAAAATGTTTCTTATTCTCATATATAAAATGTGTGTTGTAATGAAGTTATAGTGAAACTATAATTTATGGATGACCTTTGAACGACACCAAAGTGATTTTGAGTGTCTACCCACTTAATAAGGTTAAATGGAGGTTAGAAAGCAGTTTGAAGAATAAAGACAATGATTTACAGTTGATGGTAAGGATCGCGAATTAGTTTTAGGGTTTTTCATTACGAACTGACATCAACTAAAATGCCAAAACACTATTTAGTCAAATGGATGAATGAATTTTGCATCAAGACCTGTTATCCTAAATCTTATTAGTTCGTTCGTAAATTATACTCTCATCAAGTTATGTCTTTCACGACCAAGATCAATTTAACAATGAAGATGAATTCAAGATGAATTCTTGGTTGAATAACATTTACAATCCTAATATAGTCAATCATATATAACTTGCAAAAAGGAAAGGTAACATTTCAATATAAACTTGTTACTTATATATTATCATTTGTGCTTATAAAATCACTAATGAAGAATTTTCTAATTCGATGGGTATTTCGTTTTCTTGTAATAAGTGTCTGAAGCTTCACTAATTTATTAGCTCTAGTCATATATTAAACATTTGGATCCATTATATATTGAATTCTGTACTATATTCTAAAAATCAAGGATTGTTACATCATCGGTAATGATTATTTATGCCCTAGAAGAAAAACAGTGGAGATTTACTTGAAGTTTCTAGAGTAACCAATAAGAACTATTTCTGGCAAATTTAAATAATTTCACTCATTGAAATCATGAGTCAATTGAAGCTAGACCACCACGGAAAACCTGGAAGTACTGGACGGCCGTTTCGTCCTAGTATGGCTCTAGCTGGTTAAGCGCCTGGCGCAAGACTGATAGGTCCTGGGTTCGGATCTCGCGGGGTGCAATATCGTGGGTTCACACTGCTGTAGAGTCCCATACTAGGACGGATTGGCCGTCCACTGCTTCTAGGTTTTCCATGGTGGTTTAGCTTCAACTGACTCATGATTTCAATATGTGAAATTTATAAAATCTCCACAAAACCCCTTCTGAAAAGTTAAATAATGACCAGGTGCTTTTCTTTTGAACCCCGTATTAAAATATGAATTATTATACAATCTGGAAGCATAGAATTAATAAGTCAATAAACTGAATTAATTTCTTATAACAAGTTTTTCGAGGAGTACACTAATATGTTTTCTTAAGGTGAATTACATGTATAAAACATGATGATTATGTGTGCCGTTATGAAACCTGATAAAGTCAACTATCTCTAGAAAGTTTTTACTACCTTTACTATTATTATGATTAGCTTTATTCAATATTATTTATTTGGTACAATACAGAATTCTCAGCATAGTATATTCCAGCAAGTTTCCATTTCTTACATCTTGGTCGACCCTGACAATAAATATTAAGTAATTGCTAGTTAGAAGTTAACAATCTAGTCACTCGACATCTGAATAATATACATTCTATTCAATGTATGCTGCTAGCAACGACGATACTTCTGATTGTGCCTTTTTGTAATGTGTACAACAAAAAGTTGTACACATTTCAGAAATGCATCAAAACAGTATATTAATCAAATATGAATAAACCAGATAGGGACGTGGATCATTTATATGATAAAGTAGTGAATACTTCAAATTTGAAGCAAACTGAGATTCATTAGATAACAGTAAAGTTTATAATTTGTTAAAGACAATACCTATTCCTATAATCATAATGCATATGAAACTTAAATTTGATTAAAAAGTAACTATGCAGCTAGCATGTAATATAAATATAGAAACTCAGTTGTTACAATATGGCTTTATTTATTTGTCATTATATATATAAGCAATGATGGATAGTGGTTAGCACTAGAATATAGTCTAACTCACGTTTCGTCCTATTTGGAGTTGATCAGTTGGATGTATTTGCATCTGAGTTATTGTTCCCTCCAGGATTCGAACCCATTACCATTCACTTTAAATGTCATCGAACATATATCAATAACAGGTAGATCAGTTACGGTCTTAAACCTCAATCAGAAGATTCAAGCAAACAATTCTAAATAGAATTAGTGAGATTGTTTAAAAGATAAGATTACACCAAAACATAAACATTCATATATGAATTCGCCAAAAAAAATGGATCAATTAATCAGAATAGAAGAATGAAAACTTACTTTTATTTTAGCAAATCATGAATACATCCATTCAATATATTAAATGTATGGAAAGTCAATCAATGAAGAACATCTTACATTGTGTTGATTAAAAACAAATCTGTTGTGTAGTTTTTGTTGTTGTTGCCTCGTCTATGAAATGGCACAGTTGCTAAGTGAATAAGTGAAGTGGTATTTCTTTATTATGACGACGAGTACACTAATTCCTTACTTATATATATAGGTGTACAAATTAACTTACTCGGTATGTTTCTTTTTTTTTCTTCTTCTTTTTATTATTGCACTAATGTAATTTACTTTATTATTATTATTTCATAGAACCTGTCAATTTATTTTTTAAATCTTATTAAGCTGATGATCAGATTATATTGTCTTTGGAGTTTACTTAATTGGATCCTCTCGCTCTCGCTCGCTCGCTCGCTCTCTCCCACTCACACACACACACGTTAGGGATTTCTCCCTAATTAGAATTATGCATAAATAAATTCTTTATATTTATATATATATACGTTAAATTAATAAAAATACCGAATGATCTAAATAGTTCATAGAGAAGTAATATTGAATAGCCCCGATAACAATGCAACATGGCGTTACTAAGATTAATTGATTTAATATATTAAAATAAAAAAAATTATTTAATAAAAACAAACAAATATATAAGGTTTATCAAAGGGGTGGAGAGAGGAGGTGATAGTAGGAGGGGGGGGTGGTGGCGAAAGAAAATTTTTGTATTTTTTTGTAATGAAATAAGTTTGAAACAAAAAGTCTTTGATACTTTTACATTAATGAAAATAAATTGAATTAAGTAAAATTAAGTTATAGGCCAAAAGAATAACCAAAAAAAGAGAAACATAAAACTAAGGCTTTAAATCATTCATTGATATAACTTGATTTACTAAAAATAACTAAAAACGAGGGTGGGGGGTTGAGGGTGGGAGCAGATATTGATATAATAAGTGATAAAGATATTGTCCATCTCTATTTCACTTTATTATTGTTGTCATGAGAGGCTAATACATTAAAATTGTATAACTTGATTATATATATATATATATATATATATATATATATATATATATATATATATATATATATATATATATATATATATATATATATATATATTGAAACAATTAATTTGATCAGTAGAAATGGAGTTAGATTCTATATAGTAGGAGGCTAATGCATCTAATGAATGTTATATACATTGTAACATGTTTTAATAATTTAATGAATGATAATGTTAGGTTGGGTTGGATTCTGTGAGCTGAGAGATTTAATTACGAATCTGGGTTTTTTTCATTGTTGTTTTAGGTAACATAGTCTACCAGTAGATAGTTTAAATAGAATATTCATTTAGAAACTAAGGAGGAAGGTAATACTGTTTTTTTAGATTAGATTTTGGTTAATAACTCTACATTAGAAACATTTTTGATGAAGTTCGATTGTCTAAACGAGATGGTTGAAGTTTAAAGTTTGGTTTGATGATTTTGTCTAGAAGGACGATGAAAGATTTAAAATTAAACCACACAGCATTAAGGGATAAAACTCCATAGAAATCATTCAGTTGAGCTACATATCTTTCGTATGTTTAATCATAAGCGAAAAGTAGAGTTTATTCATTACTTATTTATGTATAATATTATAAAGTCATCGGTACTGTTGTGGTGCGTGCTACTTATATTGATATAAATAGTATATGACGCGAGTCAGGAATGTAATGTCTGATAGCAGAAGATGGGGAAGATCAAGAAAAGAAGAGCGGGAATAGAAAGCAATTAGTATGAAAATGCAAGAACAATGAAGTTCGAGACAATTATTGAACATTTTACCAATTATATTATATTATATTATATTATATTATATTATGGTTTTTCTATTTTACCAACTAACTCTGTAATTTTGTTCTGAATATAATTCGATTGTCCCCACCCGTATTCTGTTCACTACAGTGTTACCATTTAGAAAGTTTACATAATTTATAGCTGATTGGTAATATCTACGATAGCTGCACTAGGTGACGCATATTTTTATTTTGCTGACAACATTAGAATATACATAACATTTACCAATCGAAGTTAATTAGATAACAACGTAAGTCTGGCAATTCAACTCAAATCCAAGAAGGATATTTATGATGGCTCATGACATTACATTTTAACCTTTTTTCAAAAAAATCTTGGATTAGAAAACGTTGCCAAGGAAATAGATTCTTAATATGATTGTTTTATATTCCCATCCAAATGATTTACCATCTATTAACTAATTGATAATGAATTTACTATAGTGGAACCAACTTCGAGAATTCATTATATCACATTACATTACTTCTACCTGAAGCTTGTGCTGATGATATCGTTCAGAAGAACGATGAAACCTCAACGACTAAACCATCCAGTTCAGAGAACAAAACTCCATCAAAATTACACCTTCATGGTTCCAAAAGTTTCTATTTTTATTTCATCAGACAAACAGTTACAGAAAACAGATTACAGATCAGAAGTAAATAAATTATATTGATTACGTAACCCAGAAACGGCTATTACATAGCATCTACTAATTTCAATGGTTTCTCAAAATACTTACACTTTTTATGGTTACTCATCAAAAGTTGGAGTTATTATTTGTATTTTGTTTTTGTAATCAAACAGTCATATTGAGTGTTTATCTTGGGTTTATAAACTGGAGATCTCAGAAATATTTTAATAATGTTTTATTATATATTCACAATTTATTTATAAACTTTTGTCAACAAGAGACTGATCAATGGTAGTCGTAAATAATAATCGGAAGATACAAGTAAAACAACATCAAGTGAATTTAAACTTCATCCCATTGCACAAGCAGGTCACTATCAGAACACAGTAGCTAAGTGAATAACGCGATGGCGTTTGAAGCCAATGGCATTAGCTCCGAGTCCAAGAGTGAACATCAACTCTGACGTGTAGGTACATCCAACTGACAAGTGTTGAACAGAACGAAACACGCATCAAACTGGATTCCACTGTTAGTCACTATCTATCTTTGCTTATATACTTCTGGATAATTGTTTCGTTGTACAAAGAATTCATCATTCAAAGCAAATAAACTCAAAAATATTCTGATTGAGATGATGAACAGATTAGTGTTAAACAACCATTGAAAACCTGAAAGCACTGGACGGCCGTTTCGTCCTGTTGTGGGACTCCTCAACAGTGCGCATCCACGATACCGCTCGCGGGATTCGAACCCAGGGCCTTCAGTTTCGCGCGCGAATGTTTAACCTACTGTACCACTGAGCTAGCTGGCATCCAATGGTGGTAATGTCTAACCTCAATCAAAAACTTAACAATCTCCACTAACCCTAAATTGATCAAAAATATTGAATGAGATCATGAACCGATAGACGTTAGACCACCGTTGAAAACCTGGAAGCACTGAACCAGTGGCCAATGGAGTTAGTTCGCGTCGGGTAGACACAGATATATATCTTAGTACAATGGAAGGTGGTCACACAATTTCATGGATTGGTTAAGGTTAGAATTATTATGCTTTCTTAATTTTCTTTATCAGAAAATTTATATTTCTCATTTTAAACTGAATACAAAATAAGCATAAACATAATAATTATTATGTCAATTAAAAAAATTAGATCTTATGACTTCTCCATCTTTCTCTAGTTAACTTTCTAATCATTATTACAATGTAATAAATGAGAGAAAGAGAGAAAACAAAATGTGTCTGAAATTTGAGATGATCATTAGTGAATTATCTCACGGGAACAATTATGGAATAAGAAATATTGTCTAAATGATACAAACAAAATTGGCATCAATCGCTTTTCTATATTCAAGAGGATTCACTTATATACAAACATACATACATACAAAAAGTCACACACATACATACATCAACTCCCCTTTTGTAATCTGCTACTTAACAGCAAACAAATATTCATTGCCATTTTCCATCTGTCCTCTATAGTTTGGTTGATTGAACAAAACAAACCCCGATTTCAACTAACTAATAGTAATAATAATTTTTGTTATACTAAACAGTATCCAATACTTTACTCATTAAAAACTATGAAACAATCAGTAAATTAGAATTTCACAATGGATTAATTTTTTGTTGTTGTGGTTGTGGTTTAAATAAATAAATAAAATGAAGTGAATATTATTGGGAAGAGTGAAAGTGAAAGGTAGACTGATTTCTCCCCTCCACTCCCCTACCCCTCTTTCTTAATGAACGATATATATAAAAATGCATGAACAACTATTTTATCTCACCAATTAACTAATTAAATTAATTTTCCACCCCACTCCACCTCCCTCCCTCCCTAAAATTATTACTAACTGAATTGAATCATAAAATATTCTTTCTATTTATTGATTTGTACTTGGAATATTTTCATTCATTCTCTAGTTTAATTCCATTGACTAGATACAAATATTGTTAGTTGATATAGAGATAGAAAGGAATTGATTTAGACAGGAAGAAATCTATTTTGGTTGTAAATAACTAACCTATTTAGTCTTCAATAATTCAATTATTTTTTCTTAAAGTTTCCTTTTATGTGTCTTTAAGATTAATATGTATTATTGGTTGACATAAGATTGAGTTGAAAATTATTTTTACCTAAGAATTTATGCTGTTTTCTTGATTTGGCTCATAAACATAATTATTTATTTCACTGATTTAAATCATGAGTCAATTGAAGATGGATCACCATGAAAAACTTGAAAGCACTGGACGTCCGTTTCGTCCTAGTATGAGACTCCACAGCAGTGCACACCCACGATCCCGCACCCTGCAAAATTCGAACCCAGGACCTATCAGTCTCGCGGCAGGCGCCACGCGTTCACCATTTTCATCAGTGAGTTACTATCTGACAAAAGATCCGGTTGAGCTTCACTGGTCACAGTGGGATCGTGGATGCACACTGCTGATGAACCCTATAATAGAACGAAAAGACCGTCCAGTGCTTCCAGGTTTTCCTTGATGGTTTGGCTTTAATTGACTCATGAAGTTAACTATTAAATATCTACTAAAAGATGAGTATACTATATAGTAGTCGTCCCCGTATAATTCTATCACTGTGAAATATCCGTAGAATTAGAAAGGATTAGTTAGTAGTACTTATTTATAATGGACGTTTTGTAAGTATTGCCTAGGTTAGGTAAAAGAAATATGTTACTACTGTAATTCTCAATAGCTTGTAAAATAGATTGAAAAAAACTAAAGGGAACTAAACTAAAATAGGGTACTGCCTCACGAATCCACTGACAGTGGAGAGATGTCAACTTTTTCGTTAAAATCTAAGGGATAATTGTAATGAGTGATCACACATTGAATTACTTGTAATGATGTACTAGAATGAAATTCACATATCTGATTAAATTTTAAGATCGAGTTATTTCATACTTTTAACTATTTTGTTAAAGTTTTTAGTTTCAAACAATATTTTCTCTATATTAAGTGCCTGGCGCGAGACTGATAGATCCTGGGTTCGAATGTCGCGGGGTGCGGGATTATGGATGCGCACTACTGAGGAGTCCCATACTAGGACGAAACAGCCGTCCAGTGCTTCCAGGTTTTCCATGGTCATCTAGATTCAATTAACTCATGATTTCAATCAGTGAACATTTCTAAAATCGCCCCAAAACCCTTTCTGATAATTATTTGTGCCTATTATCCTTCGTGAAAGAGCATAGGTCGATGATCGTGATTCTCCAAGTAAATCCCACCTGAACTCTTCTCTTTAATTCCTATCCATTCGTTTGATGTTTGTCTCTAATTCCTAATTCAACATGTTAATGAATACCAATTTCCATAGCATTAGGATATTAGTGGAATGAAATTTAACTATTTATGATAAGATATTTAGATGGGCGATACAACTAAAACAAAGAAGTAAACAATGACAGTACCTAAAATAAAATTGAACAAGAATAAATATCATACATAAGATTTTAATCAATCTTATACTATCGGTTTAGTTTTTTATAGCCTTAGAAACAGAAGTCTAATTATCAAAATCGATTCTTACTCCGTTACTACTCAGACCAAACTAATTACAAAAAGGAACATGCTATAAAGCTAAGTGAAGATCCGACCATTTTTCTTTGATAAGTTTAGAACTATTTATTTGGTGCAAGGAGGCATTACATATATATGCGTCACATAAATCACTCGAGTTATGTGAGGACTGGGATACTGTTCAGATGCCCAAACTGAAACAGGAGGTTTTTTATTGGGGGCACATCCGGAGCCTTTTATCTAAAGGTCTAATCCATAAGACAGTGGAGCATCGTAAGGAGATGCAGTCCCATGGTAGTCGGTGACCAACAGAGGGTTCATACGCCATTTGTTCCCTGAGGATTCTACAGCCCAAGTGCACCATTGGTTTGAAATCAGGGTTTTCAAACTCCCTTAGATGAACTGTCAATATCCACCAACCTGGTTAAAGCGCCGGACATTCAATTTTCGTCCTCTTAATTACGTAAACAACACCCCCACCAAGAGAAAGCAATAAATAGGACTTCCCTGGCAGAGGCTATATACGCGTGGCCACTTGAGAGCATTTCGAGAGGCAGGCCTGCCTCTCCCCACCCTCATCCGTACCAGAGCATTTGAGGACTAGAATTGGACAGTCACTCACCTATCCTTGGTTTACTGTAATTTTGAAAATCTTATAGGTTTCATAAATCAATCAATTTCATTGTTTATTTTCTGTTTAAAAAATCTCATCTTTTAATAAAGGAAACTTTGTGATCTTGTGATCTTGAATAGACCTTATTTTGTTTGTTTAGTCTCAAGTGTTTTCATAAGGTTTGAATGGCTTTGTGAATATGATTAAAGCTTGTTGAATATATAAGTTAGAAGGTTGAATAACATTGAACATAACTATATTATATACATATTATGCAGTAAACATGAGTCAATTTATATTGATGCATCTTTGTGAACTCAATTATGTAAATGTGTCTTGTTCTCTTTATAGTTTAGAGGCGAAAATTTATTTAATAATCAAATTCATGAGTCAATTGAAGCTGGACCACCATGGAAAATCTGGAAGCACTGGAAGAGCGTTTCATCCTATTAGCAATGAGCATCCACTTCCTCCCCTCCTGAGACATCCGAACGCAGGACCGATCAAACCAGTGCTTCCATGTTTCCCATGATGGTCTATCTTCAATTGAATCATGAATTCAATTAATAAAAATTTATCCGAAAATCTCGATTTTTCTACGAGTTTTTTGTGTTTATACGGATTCATTTGAATTCGGGTAAAACTAACATGATTATTAAGTACATCACTGTAGAGATTTTTTTAAGCATTCTAATTATTGTAATACAAGTATCATCTTAAATGTGACTTTAACGAATGTTGATCCTTATCAAACATGGCTCAAAGTTTCCCTCATAGTTTCTTTAGATAATCAAAAAAATTTTGGAAAACAAATGAAGAAACGAATGACAAGTTTCATAGAAACTATTTAATTGATAAAATCTCTATTAATTTGGATCCATTTGATAAATTAAAGTTTTCATAATATATGAGAACTTCAATCATCTACAATATCTATTATTGTTGTTATTGTTATTGTTGGCTTTATTCGATATTATATCTTTGGTATAATAGAGAATTCTCAGCTGAAAGTATCCCAACAAGTTTCCTCTTCTTATTTCTTGATCGATCCTGACGATAACATATTAGTTAGATGTTGACAGTTCAGTCAATCAACATCTGAATAATGATCATTCTTTTCAATGTATATCGTCAGCAAGTATAATGTCTATGATTTGACTATTTTGTAACTTGTACAGAGAGATATCGTAAAGTTTTTACAAACACATCCGAATAGTTTATACAGCCAATAGGCATAATGATGTGTTAAAACAAATAAAGAAACTTGCTGAAATATCTAAATGGAAGGAATAGGTAACCCAGATATTCAAGCAGGCCGTTGGTTACTTTACATGGAATCATTTCATTAACATAAAAAAATAATGGTTGATTATCGTCATTTACACTTTTGTTTAAATTGAAGTCTTGTTCATTTGCAGTCTAATATATATATCAAAAGGGTTTTTTTGAGATTGTAGTAATTTCGATAGTTGACATCATGAGTCAATTGAAGCTAGACGATCATGAAAAACCTGGAAGCACTGGACAGCCGTCTCATCTTATTGTGGGACTCCTCAGCAGTGCGCGTCCACGACCCCAATTCGCGGGATTGCAACCCAGAACCTATCAGTCTCGTGTGAGAACATTCAACCTCTTGACCATTGAGCTGGCCGCTATCCAACGGTGTTAATGTCTAAATTCAACTAATCCACGAAATTGAGCGACACATCCACCATTGTCATCAATGAGTTACTACCTCACAACTGACCCGGTTGAACTCCACTGGTTACTGCTTCTCACTAGAACTCCAGGAAATACCTTTTGAAACCAGTCACTAGTGAGCATATATATATCATTATTATAAGAAAATATTCTATAAACGGAAATATATGCATGCTAAGAAGTCTTTTTGAAAATGGTCTAGTTTCTCCTTTCTTATCTCTTTTTTTTAATTAGCAAAACAAAACAATTAAAGAGTAGAAGAATTGAGAATGAATGTAACACATTTATCTTAGATTCTTTCTTATCAAAATGGAATTTATTCCATCTCCTTTAAATAAGAAAAATGTATCTTTTTTCCAATTTATCATTGTGATTTCTGTTTTCCTCTTCCCCCTCCTCAACATCATCATCATCAACAACAACAAGAACACCAAAAACAACAAAAAAAAAACGAAAAAGAAAAACACCATCAACAATATAATTGTTATCAATTCATCATCATTATTATTATTATTCTATTAAAGGAATTGGTGTATCTGAAATTCCCTATTTACATTATTCACTTTTAGATAATGTTGATTATAAGAGAAAGTAGTATTCAGTCCTATTACAATTTGAATAAAGAAACATTTTACATTGTATCATAATAATGATAAAATAAAAAGAGTATTCGGTTAAAAGACAATTTAGTTGTCTATGGATATAGAAATGTTTCAGTTGTTTTGTACATAATGAATGTACCTCTTATTATGACTTACATGGATTTGTTTAAAATGAAGAACAATTTCGGGAATATATTGAATTCCACTTGGAAATTATACGACAGATGTTTTACTATAAAAGATCTAAAGTATAATGTAACTAAATAAATGTGTGAATGGTAATCATAAAAGAAGGGGGGAGGGGGGAGGGGAGACAGAAGTTACCATTGCCTTTATGTATATATATATAAATGTCCGCCTTTAAGATTTAACAGGTATAGCTGAATAATAATAATACAGTTATTAATAAGACTGTGTTTTCGGTAAATATTTGCTATTAGTTAAGATAAGCATAGTTGTCAAACATCGCACATTTACACATAGAATGTTCAATTGAATATATAAGAATGGATACTTCATTTAAAGATGATAGTTGGTTTGATGTGAAGCGAAGGGGTGTCAATTAATTTACCAGAATACTATAAACAGATGGTATTATGACATTCATTCATTCATTCTTTTCATCTGCAAATAAATGAAAAGTGATTTACTTTTATTAAATACTCATTCATTTACGAATAGGAAGTTTATGACATAATAAACAAAAAAGAAGCTAACCGATTATTAAACAAGACATGGTGTATAGTTGTTATAAAGTAATTCATCAATATAATTGTCAATATTGACAGGTTACTATTTTAAACAAATAAGTAAAAAACAAACAATTATGACTATAAATTCATTTGGTAGTGTTTGTTTGAATCTTCTCATTGATGTTTACGACTGTAATTGATCAGTGTCTTATTGGCATATATGTATACTGTGCAGATTGCTTCGATATTGCATTGAGTCACAAAGACGAATGATGGCTAGCAGTAGAATCCAGTACACGTGTTTCGTCCTGTTTGGGACTCGTCAACTGAATGCACCTACATCATAGAGTTGGTGTTCAATGTAGGACTTGGACCCAGTATCGTTCACACCAAACTCCATCGCGTTATCTACTTACCTACTGAGTCCTGATTGCCAATCATGACTATATTATAGGGCACAAATAAATCAGACAGTTCATACACTTACTGGATCATTCGAATAAAGAAGCTGTTCATACTGATATGTATTCTTAAACCTATATAGAATAGTTGACCGACAAACATAAATGGTTAGCTGTATAGTTTTATAATACATTCTCTAGTACATTTTGTTTCATTTTAGTGAATAACACTGATTTAAAATGGGAAATTTTCAAGAAACAATACTGTACCTATTCATTAATGATGATGTAAGATCCACCCCGATATCCTGTTTCATCACTCATGTTTCTAAGTTTTATCAGTAATTACGTTACGTAATTCCTATGGTGAACTAATCGTGTACAGTGAATGAAAACCTGTCTTCGAAGGTCAGTGATAGTTGAAAGACTTCTTAGCACTCACTACGTTGCATTGTTAACAGCATCGTATATATATATATATAAAGGTACAAACTATTACACTCTAGTTATAGCTTTGAATTATGAATCACATAATATCAGTTTATCTTGAGAAAGACCTTTAAAATGTTTGGAATAATAAAGTTTTCACATGTATCATATATTTTTAGTCTTATTAACCGGTGGATTGAAATAGCGAATATATTTTAATGATGACAAACAATTAGCTTATAATCTAGGTATATATCCTCTCCTTATTTGCCTCAAATTCACTGACATTAACACAGTTCTCAGTGATTAAAAACTAGTTACAATACAAACATTTTGATCGACTGTCAAATATAAAATTGGTTTCTGAAATGTAGTCTAGTACTAGTGATATGCTTGAATGCTATTACGAGTTCATATTACTTGGTAAACGGAACGAAGGTCAAAGA
Source organism: Schistosoma margrebowiei (assembly GCA_944470205.2). NCBI lineage: Eukaryota > Metazoa > Platyhelminthes > Trematoda > Strigeidida > Schistosomatidae > Schistosoma > Schistosoma margrebowiei. Next base: position 42,155,315 of record OX104026.1, on the reverse strand, counting down.
TATAATAACACGATAGGTTATTCTAATCCTTTCACCCCGGCCCTGATAAGTAGTTCAAGAAGTCTTGCTGAGGCGTAGAGAATGTATTTTACAAGCACCCAGAAAATGCGAAATCACTAAGCACACAAATCAAGCTTATTTATACAATGATAAAACGCCCTTGGGAGAGGCACAAAATAACATACCATAAGAATCCGTCAACCAATGATAGTCAAGGATTTCCAAGTGGGAAATGTAAGCTGTAAGTCAACTAAGCATCTGTTGGCGCGAAAACATGAAATTCAAATTTTCAGAATAAAATGACAAAATTAGGACTTTTTCCAAGTGAGTTCTGAGGATCTAACATCCTCACCAATTATAGTAGTTCATTTATAAAATTCCCCATTTCCATTTATATATTATTACTATAGTTTAAACATTAATATCATACAATTCATGTTATATCTTTCTAGATCATTGTCAATACAAAACCTATCCAGATGAATTCCCATCTTCTTCACCATCTTCTGATAATGGATCAATAATGAATCGTGATCTTTCAAAATCTTCAACATTATTTACATTGAATCAACCATCTAATAATAATCATAGTAATAATCATACTCAATCATATTATAATACAACAATAATAAATCCAACTGAATCAAGTCTATATCATGATGAATCAATTTTAAATCATTGTCATGATGATAGTTTCAATAATAAACTCAACAGCTTACATAATAATGATAGTAATGACAATACTACTACTATTAATACTACTATTAATACTACTAATAATCGTCCAACAATTAATTCTATTATAACAAGTCCAATATTATCAAATTTTTCTAATTCATCATCATCATGTTTAAGTCTGACAAATTTACATGAAAAACGTAAACAACGTAGAATTCGTACAACATTTACTAGTTTACAATTGAAAGAACTTGAAAAAGCATTTCAAGAGACACATTATCCTGATATTTATACTAGAGAAGATTTAGCATTAAGAATTGATCTTACTGAAGCTAGAGTTCAGGTAAAAAATTTACTTCTTGAATATATATACATTGTTATTTAGTAGTTATTCATTAGTAAAGTGGAATAAACTATCATTTTTAACAGTAGCCACTGGACGGCCGTCTCATCCTAGTATGGGACTCCTCAGCAGTGCACATCCATGATCTCCTCTCTGATTATAATCATCATATGTTCACTAGTGACCGGCTTCGAAAAGTATTTTTTGAGTTATAGTGAGAAGCAGTGACCAGTGGATTTCAACTGGGTTAGTTATGAGATAGTAACTCACTGAAGAAAATGGTAGATGTGTCACTCATTTTCGTGGATTAGTTGAATTTATACATTAACACCGTTGGATGGCAGCCAGCTCAGTGGTTAAGAGGGTAAGTGCTCGCGCGCGAGACTGATAGGTCCTGGGTTGAAATTTTGCGAGGCGGGATCATAGATGCGCACTGCTGAGGATTCTCACAGTGAGACGAAACGGCTATCCAGTGCTTCTCGGTTTTCCTTGATGGTCTAACTTAGATTGAATCATGAATTCAATAGTTAGAATTACTACAATCACCACAAAGTCCCTTCTTGAAATGCATTTAATCGTATATTTATTATTGTGGAATTAGTGTTTTGTGAACTGTTGAATTTAGCTATTGTATGGAGCTACTGTATATCTGGCTTTGATTAGACGAATATTTAGAGATTAATGTTTATTATGAGAGCAAACAGAGGTAATGGGAAAATGCAGTGTTGACTGTTTCGGAAGTAAAACTATCACGATGAATAGCATCGCAGTGGTTTTTTTACTTTCACATATAACCACTAATTTTACAATAACAATGAATATCTTGTCCTCATAAAGTTGGCTATTACAACAAACTAACTGTCATCAAATAGTAATGTAGTGAACGAGAACACAAGTGGGGAACGGTGAGCCCTCAAATGCCTTGGTACGGCCGAGAGTGGGGAGAGTCCGCTCTCCCTCTCCAAACGCTCTTACATGGCCACGCGTATATAGCCTCTGCCAGGGAAGTTCTACTCACTGCTTTCTCGCACCACGGGTGTTGTTTACGAAATTGAGAGGGCGAAAAGCGAATGTCCGGCGCTTTAACCGGGATCATGGAAACAAAGAGTTCATCTAGGGGTGTTGGAAAACCCTGATTCCAAACCAATGGTGCACATGGGCTCCAGTATCCTGCGGGAACAAATGGAGTATGAACCAATCGTTGGCCACCGGCTAACATGGGAACGCATCTCCTCACGATGTTCCACTGCCTTGCGGATCAGACCTGTAAGTCGAAGGTTCCGGATGTGGCCCCCTAAGAAGACCACCTGTTTCGGTTTGGGCACCCGGGCAGTATCACAGCTCTCACACATATCAAATGAACTTTGTGTGGCGCATATGTATTTGGTGCCTTCTTGTACCAATATCTATGTGTTCAAATAATAAATAATAATAATACAAGTGAAGACAATCGAATGTATTTGAATACAAAATTACAAAACATTTTGGTAAAATGTGATAACCATACAGTAAATACTTCATTTGCGAAATGTTAATCAATCGTCTCACACTTTGTTGTTCCTTCATTTCCACACTCATCATTCACTATACTCGTTCTCTCTCTTTCTTCGATCTTCTTAACCTTCTGTTGCTAGGTATTTCACTTTCGATTGATGATACATTAGTAGCACACACCAATTATTATAGTTGAATCTTTACACTTCTCTTTATTGAAGAAAACATCTAAAAGATTGAAACATATAGTAAGTTAGAATAGCATGGAAATTTGTTCATTACTTATATTTGAGTTTATCATTTCGAATGAAAGATATCTGATCTATAGGATTCAATTTGATTTCAATTTAACCAGACCAACTTTGTTATATCTGACTAATTATTGCCCAACCTATTCGTCACATACTGAAATATACATTTCAATTATATAAACAGTCCACTTTTTCAAACCCTGATGAATGTTTCTTTATAGAAGGTATACTTTTTAACTATTTAATAAAAATGAATCGATGAAATTAGTGTTCCGACTTACATGGAAAGTTTGACAATAGAAATATTGTTGTTTACATTCTAAGCAAAGATGGACAGTGACTAGCAATGAAATACAGGATGCATGTTTCGTCCTAGTATCCATCTCTACATAGAATTCTTATGAATTAAGGCAATATCAAGGCGATATACACAAGATGCACATATGTCAATAAGAGATTGATCCGTTGCATTCCTAAATATCAATGAGATGATTCAAATAAACATTATCAAGTGAAGTGTTGTTTATAGTTATTTCATTATGGTTTAGTTGAGGAGTTCTTTCTTTATAATTCGATAGATACTTTTTTGATAAGGGTGTAATAAATCTGAATTTTTTGAGAATGAATTTATCAAAGTGAAATACTTGATTACTGAATACTTGTTTCTATTCTGAAATGACTTTATATTAATAATAAGGGAACTATTAAAACAAAATCATTCCAATTTCTTTCTTATTCTTCGTTGATTAGGCTGCAGTGCTTAAAATCTGACCGTGTACTTTATTTATATTATTATCTTGTAAAGCAGATTATTATACATGTGTAATTCTGTAATTTTGACGGATTCGACCCATTGTCATCCACTGATCAATCAATTGTGAGAACATCCCAGTCCTACAGGAGGTCAGTCGAAGCCTGGATAACTCAGTGATGATATCTCTGGCTGTGAAGCTGGGTGATACGGGATCGAACCCGTCAGAGAGCACCAAGCCTCGCAAGATTACAGGTGCACCTTGTTGACGAGTGCTAAATAGCATGAAACTTAGGTTCAGGGTTTCTTGTTAACTATATCCAACCACCGTCTTATCTCAACATATTGAACGCAATATCGAGTCTCCTAGACCAGTGGCCACATTTTAACATGGTCGATAGGATTCGATCTACACTAAGAAGGACCTGACATACATGGCATTGATCACCACCCAGTGATTAATCAATTGTGAGAACATATATAATCCATTCTGAAGTAAATTGTACCTTACTTACTTACTTACTCACACCTGTTACTCCTCGCAAAGGAGCGTAGGCCACTCAACAGCATTCGCCATCCAACCCTGTCCTGAACAATCCTTTCCAGCTCCTTCCACTTCTTATTCATCCTTTTCATATCTGCTTCCATTATCCGACTTAATGTGTTCTTAGGCCTTCCTCTCTTCCGCTTCCCTTCAGGATTCCGAGTTAGGGCTTGTCTCGTGATGCAGTTTGACGATTTGCGTAATGTATGTCCTATCCATTTCCATCGTCTTTTCCTAATTTATTCTTTAGCCGGAAGCTGATTTGTTCTCTCCCACAAAAGGCTGTTGCTGATGGTATCCGAGCAATGAATGTTGAGTATCTTGCGTAGACAGCTATTTATAAATACTTGTACCTTCTTGATTGTGGTTGTTGTAGTTCTCCAAGTTTCAGCTCCGTACAGTAGAACTGCCTTGACGTTCATATTGAAGATTCTCACTTTGATATTGGTTGAAAGTTGTTTTAAGTTCCATATGTTCTTCAGTTGTAGGAATGCGACCCTTTCTTTGCCAATCCTCGACTTTACGTCTGCATCTAAGCCTCCTTGTTCATCGATGCTGCTTACCAGGTATGTGAAGGATTCTACACCTTCCAGAGTTTTGCCATCAAGAGTGATTGGATTGTTGTTTTCCGCTTTGAATTTGAGGACTTTGATTTTCCCTTTGTGTATGCTGAGGCCTACTGATGCAGAGACTGCTGCCACACTGGCTGTCTTTATCTGCATTTGTTCATGTATATGTGATAGGAGGGCTAGGTCATCTGTGAAGTCCAAATCGTCTAATTGATTCTGAGCTGTCCATTGTATTCCATGTTTTCCCTCAGATGTCGAGGTCTTCATAATCCAGTCGACCACCAGAAGAAAGAGGAAGGGAGAGAGTAAACAGCCTTGTCTGACTCCGGTTCTGACTTGGAATGCATCTGTCAGCTGTCCTCCATGCACGACTTTGCATTGTAGTCCGCCGTATGAGTTTGGGATAATATTGACAATCTTCTCAGGAACTCAGTAGTGTCGAAGAAGTTTCCATAACGTTCTCCTGTCTACACTGTCAAATGCCTTTTCATAATCAATGAAGTTGATGTATAGTGTCGAGTTCCACTCAACTGATTGTTCGACGATGATCCGTAGTGTCGCATTTCGGTCTGTGCACGACCGATCCTTACGGAATCCAGCTTGTTGATCTTAAATTGTACCACTTTATTGATATATGTAGTAAATAAATAGAAAACACTTATTTGTGGTCTTTGAATTATTTATTTCCATTTTTTTCTCTTCCAAGGTTTGGTTTCAAAATCGACGTGCAAAATTTCGTAAAACTGAACGTGTTATTCAACCAGATACTACAACAATCACATCATCATCATCATCATCACCATCAACAACAACAACATCAATAAACATAAACAATATTGAACATAATCATCCATCCTTATCATCAACTATTCAATTAACATCAACTGATCATTCAATGTATAATACAAAATTACATTCAAACACTTCATTAGATCATCATGAAAAACTTCACAAAGTAATTGATCCTTATAATTCAATTAATAAACATGAAACAATCAATACTGATGATGTAATGATGAATAAAAATAAAGAAATGGATTATCTACATCCATCATCCACATCCCCATTATCATACAATTCACAAGATGAATTGAATTATACTAAAGAAATGTATGGAACATTTAAAAAATCGGAACAAATTCAATTCACAAATGAATTTTATCCATCATCATTGAAAGATTCTCTATTTTCAGTAATACAAAAATCCAATTCAATAATACCAAATCAATCATATAGAGATTGGTCAACTACTTATCCATTGAAAGATAATGATTCTATAAATAGTAATATCATTGATACTACTACTACTACTACTACTAATAATAATAATAATAATAGTAATATACATCCTTTATATAAACTTACACAAACATGTAGACAAGTAGATAGATTATTAGTTGGTGGAACATATGATACAACATCAAGTACATTACATAAGAAAATTTCAGATAAACAACAAAAGTTTATGAATAAAAAAAAATAAAAAAATAATCAATGACTTGTTACTATGAGAAAGTGAAAATCTTTTTTTAGTGGTGATGGTGATGCTGGAGGTGGCGGGGTGAAATTAATACAATTTCTTTAATTTATTAAAATTCATTCATGATTTACATTTTGTTCATATTCAACATACATAAGTTGGTCATTCTTTAATTATTCTAATTCATTTTCTTGTTATTTCAATAAAATGTTAATCACTATGATGGTTAAACAACTAACATATGAATGCTATTTACTAATAAATTCATTATACATTATGGTTTTTTATTTATTGACTATTCATTATTATATCATAAATATTAATTTTAATGATTGAGATCATGAGTCAATTGAAGCTAGACCATCATGGAAAACCTGGAAACACTAGATGGCCGTTTCGTCCCACTGTGAAAGTCCTCAGCAGTATGCATCCACGACCTCGGCCTCTGCAAGATTCGAACCCAGGACTTACTGGTTTCGCACACGAGCACCTAACCACTAGACCACTGAGCCAGCCGTCATCCAATGATGTTAATGTCTAACTTCAACTAATTCATGAAATTGAGTGACATATCTACCATTTTCTTCAGTGAGTTACTATCTTATAACTGACCCATTTGAAATCCACTGGTCACTACTTCTCACTAGAACTCCAATAAATAACTCTTGGAAACAGTCACTAGTGAGTTGATTAGTATCAGAAATCTCACAATAGGACGAAACGGCCGTCCAGCGCTTCCAGATTTTCTATGGTGATTTAGTGTCATTTGACTCATTATCTCAACTATTAAATTACTATAATATCCAAAAAAAACCATTCTGATCAATAAATATTAATTAGAGAATGGTGTAAGGAACGGGAACACAAATGGGGACAATCAGTTGTTCTTTGGTAAAATTTGTAAATCATATGTTAAATACTTCATTTAAAAATTATTTATCAGTTGCTTCAAGCTTCGTCACACCTTCATTATCACAATAATTAGTCACTGTTCCCGTTCTCTTCGATTCGATCTTTCTAATCTTCTGCTGTCAGGTATTCTACTTTTGTTCTGTTTTATATACTACTTATATCGACATAAGTAGTATAAATCACATGGTACTACAATAGAATATTAAAAATTAAAACTGAAAGTTTTATCGGTAAATTTCTTTACAAAACTTGGTACTTAAATGCTGATAAACATTCTAGGTGAAGAAAATTCTGGTCATTAGATTGAATCGAATCGATTAAACTACATAATACATTATAATTTTGTACTGTATGTTGTTGAGTGGCTGGAGTCATTTTGGTATAAACCATTTGTCTGAAAATCAAGATAGTTGCAATTTATCGGTAAGACATTTCTAAGATCTTGGGGAATTGATGTTCTTTGTAAGGTTGAAGCCCTTATCACTTTGTCTCAATAAAAGTCCTTACCATTGTATCAGACAAAATGTAATTCTTACGAGTTCATCGTGACCTTCATAATCTAGAAGTAAAATTCCCATACAAACTGCGGGAAATTATCTCCAGTCTTTATAACTGCTTTATATTATTCAATCAATCCTACGAAGGCACAACAACAATTAGGATGGAAGATAATTAGAGAGTAAGTCAAATGGAAAGTGAAAATCAACACATTTTACTAAATTTGTATTGGCATTTTCAGCAGTTGAGGATAAAGTGAGTATATCAGGTGTGCTGAGTAATGTATTTAACGCGAACCCAACATTTATTAGCCATAAAGCCTAGTGAATGCCTTTTCCATGAATCGTGTTTGTGTAACTCTGCAGTATGATTTTCATGTATGTATTTTTTTCATTTCTAAACGTTAACTAATATGGGTGCAATAAGGAGTGCTGGATTATTTCGTCAATGGTTATTTTAATTAATAATAATTACCTTTGATAGTTTTGTTATGATCATGGATCGATCAATTCTAGATCACTGTTGAGAACCCAGAAGTGCTGAAACGCCGCTTCATACTAGTTTTGAATTCTTCAGCAATGTGACTCGACGCGGGATTCGAACCCAGGACCACCGGTTTCCTGTGAACATAGTCTCTAGACTACTAATGCGACATCCAACAGTGTTAATATCTAGCTTCGAACAAAAGATAAACCCTAATGAAAATCCAAACAAATATTCATCTTCATATAATACATCGCGTGAATGGATGCTAGTTAATTCGATTATCTTCAACGAACCATACGTGTTGCAAATTATGTTAAGAAGAAATTAACAGATAATTTCCTACATTATGTCCAGATAATTAGTGAATTTAAAAAGAGAAACATGAATAACAAATTACCAGACTAGTATTCGACAAACTAAACTGATATCATCATTACTTCATTTTACTTGATGTTACTATGGAACAAACATTTTTTCTGGAGTCATGGAATTCATTCTGTTATCATTTAATTCATCGACATAAACTAAAAGGTATATCAAGGTATCATTTGAATCTCAACATTTAAAAAGTTATCAAAACTGATTTATCATGGTGTTGTGAAGCTGGGACTATAAAACCAACTTTCTAGAAAGTCCTTTAAACCGTATAATATAAAGTTCCTTTTGTAAACAGATCCTTTAACCGATTTCGTATTGAAATTGATGATGGTGTTCATTTGACTGTTTAATAAATGTTACTGTGCTAAGTGAATTTCTTATTCTACATACAAGGATAAGTCTTGATGTTTTACTGCATAGTAGACTTCAGTACATGTACATTAGTATCGATCTCATTTCGTAATGTTTTACATAAACATATAACTTCTAAACGTAAATTTTTGAACAATGAAATTAATCACTTAGATGTGATTATAGTCTTTGAACCTTCTTGTTAGGAACGAGTCATTTACTTGCATACGACGTCAAGAATCACTTGAAGAATCCTTTATGTGACAAATATTAATAGCATCAGTTCTCTTAAGATAACAGGTACACCTTGCTGACGAGTGCTAAGTAGCACGATACCTAATTCCTGGGTTTCCTGTTAACTACATCCAACCACTATCTTATCTCAACATATTGAACCCAATATCGAGTCACCTAGACTAGTGGTCATATTTGATCTACACTAAGAAGGACCTGACATACATGAAATTGATCACAATCCAGTGATCAATCAGAAATATCCAAATAAACACTCTATGTATGTAACTATTCAAACTATCATATAATCATAAACTTCCACTAAATGTTTATATTGAATTCATTTCAGTAATGTTTAGTAAAAGCAGCTATACTGGAAGGTTCTATATTGCGTTCTTTTTAAGAGACAAAAAGGATCTAGATGGTAGGTTAGGGTTAACACACATTTTCTCAAACAAGTTCTCATCTATTGTAATTTTCAAATACAATAAAATGATTTAAACACCGTATTGATTTTCAAAAGCATAAAGTATCATTCAACATCAAATAAGTACAAAGCTCATCATAAATATTGTATATGCCTATTAACCAGAAACATCGTATTTATCATCACTTACCAAAAGAACTTGTAATGTCGGTTGCCATGTCAAGCCCACATAGCTTATTCTGGCTTCCGAACAGGCCACTAATTTCAATGACTAATAAATTGAATTTACCCTGAAGTCACATTTGACGGATGATTCAAGTAAGTGACTAGTTATATTTCCTATTTCGACAGTTCATAGACTTTTCTTAATCATCATATCTTCAAACCTGTCTGTATGGATTGGTATGAAAGACAGGGTGTTAGTACTTTCGATAGCTGACTATTTTTCATATTATTTCACTATGTACATGATGTGTATCAGTATTTTTAAGTTTGGAAGAACTTGTGTCCTCCAGTTATTGTTGTTAAGACTCTAAATTACCAGTTTCTTTTGGCAAATGTGGATCCTGATCAGATTATCTCTACATTAGCTTATAGTCACAAGTTATAGAAATTCTGGAAAGAAAACTCAAGTAACATGAATTTACATATAATTTATGGGTCAAAAACAGAATGAAAATGACATCATGTATTCCATCGACCACTGATCCTCAATGTTACTGAGTCTTGCGTGTTCCTTCCGTTAAATATAAATTCTGTAATATTCTGTCCAACCAGTACACTATGTAGCCAAATTGTCTCCGCCTTTGTAAGCTATGGTACTGTTTCTAGGACAACCGAAATAAAACATTTAACGGATGTTGGTACATATCAACCCTTATTGATTTAGTGAAGAGGAATTTACGTTGTGATTCGTAACATAGTAGTGGTAATAAATTGTTAGCTTCTCATCCAAAATTCTGTCCACTATCTCCGTATTCCGGAATTCATCATAAAGTTTCATATTTCAGCAACTTTCTTATTTTTGTTGATACAAGTACATCTAATTACCATATATATATATATATATATATATATATATATATATATATATATATATATATATATATATATATATATATATATATATATAATTGTCTGGAAAACTGCGTTGAATAAACTCTGATAAACGAACCTTGTATATACGTAGAACAATCACAATCTTTTTTAAATTTCACAGTTAATTTGTAGCTACTTATTTATGTTTTAAGTAGTTACATGAAATTCGTTAATGTTTTAGAGGTCTGGAAAGATATTTTAACAAAAAATCCAAAAAAAACATCTCAGTTACATTTATAATTTAAACATGTAGTCTTATGAGTATTTATTTCGATAAACTGATTGTAGGTGAGATTAGAACTTTATGTCTTTTAAAAAACCATGTTAACGAACTAAGAGTTATTTCTCTCCTGTTTTCGGAACTATGAATAAACTACTTTAATAACGATAAATTTAAAGATTTTTATCACATTTAACTAAACGGATGAGGAGGAGAAGAAGAAGAAGAGGAAGAAGAAGAAAAAAGCACTACAGAGTGAGCTGAACATCAAAGATAATGTTTTGTAATGAAAAACATAGTTTTTCATTTTAATGTAAATGTTAAAAATTTATGTTCTTCATAACTATCTGATTACATCACTTGTATTACTATTATTATTAGTAGTAGTAGGTGTATTAATTGAATTCATAAACCGTTCTTAAATACTGTGATGTTATTGATGTCAGATGTATAAAAGTCAGGTTTATAAAAGAGTGAAGACCATCATTATTTGAATGTGACTAAATTATTTGAACTGCTGGTTAACTTGAAATCCTACTTTATATATTGAAAATCTAAGTAGAAGTTAACTGGATTATGTGGAATAGGCTTTAATATAAAACCTGCACTGAAAAGCTAATCAAGTCACTGAACCAAGTTATGGCGTTGCATTTCAAAATATTACGAGAGTCGATAAGAGTGAAGTTTTATGGAAAATGTTTAGAAATGAATTGCTTTCCCTTTTAATTCTTCAAGTTACTTCGCTTAACTAGAATTCCACTTTCACAGGTGAATCTCCTTCGAATGACTAAATCTCATACTGGTTCATCTAATAAGTATATTTCATTTATGAAATACGAAATTTTCAAATTCAGCTATTTAATTAATAACTTAAACATTATCTTCCAAATTAAATTAAGAAAATTCATCCAAGATCTACAACGTAACACATCCGAATGCTACGGTTGGAAGAGTTCGCTTTCCTTCTCAAAATGCATTCACAAGGCTAGGCGTATATAACTACTGTCAGGAAAGTCCTATTTACTGCACTCTCGTGCTGGGGGTTTCGTCTACGAAATTGAGTGGATGAAAAGCGAATATCCGACGCTTTAATTGCTTTGGTGGATATGGAGGATCCACCTAGATAAGTTGAAAAACCCTGATTCCAAACAAATAGTGCACATAAGCTCCAAGATCCTGAAGGGACAAATGGCATATGAACCTTTTGTTGGTCACCGACTATCATGGGGCTTCATCTCTCAACATTGTTTCATTACCTTGTGGATTAGACCTCTAGGTCAAATACTTGGTGGGTGTCCCTTAAAAAAGTAGCCTGCCTCGGTATTGACGCCCGAACAGTATTCCAGCCCTCACCTAAATCGAACTTTTGAAGGAAGAACTCATAATAATATGAAAGCTAAACAATCATGACTGCCTTTTGTATATAGTCTCATTAAAGTGAATAAATCCAACATCCTGTTAAGACTCATAATATCTATGGTGAACTTATCATATCATAAGTTGGTTCGGTGGTTAGCCAAATTATTAGAACCAAAATGAGTTCAAAAAACTATTACCACTTTTCACGAATGAAGTTTATTTCTAAATCAACAATCAACTATGCAAACGAACCGATAAAGTGGCCAAGGGACCATCGTTAGTGTCTGTCTTGGCAGATATCTTCATCGCTAATTTAGAACAAACGAAACGAAAACACAAAATCCAGAACGCAACATACTGCTGCAGATATTTTGGTGATACGTTCATTATCTGTGATGATATGGACCAAGCCTCTCGGTTGCTCGGTCACTTTAACAACTTTTATTAATCTTAACTTTTAACCTTTTCCAACCCTACCCTAACCTTCCATGTTTTCTATTATTTCGTCTTCTAACTCCGACTGCAGCTCTTCTAGGGCCACTGCCAGTCCCAAGCACTCGCAAAGAAGGAGGGCTGAGCATAGGGTCCACCAACACCACTCTATGGAAAACAACCCTACTGAGAAATGTTAGCCGGGATAAACAAATTAGACCATTTAAATTCTGACCGAGATTCTTCGGAAGTCACGAGACCAATGCCATTCCTAATAATCACAGCAACAGTTAATACAGGTAAACAGAGTGTACGGACAATGTGAGAGACCAGGAATACTAACCGAATAACTACGGAAATGAAGCACTACAACTAATCGGTTCTCGGAATCACTGAAACATATTGGACCCAATCTGAACAGAAAAGGATAGATTCGGGAGAGATGCTGATCTACTCTGGTTACGAAGAGGAAAAGGCTTCTCACACCCAGGGAGTTGCCCTGATGCTGTCCGAAAGAGCACGTAAAGCACTTACAAGATTGAAATCTCATGGACCCAGAATCATCAAATCCAGAATCTTCAATACGAATGTCAAGACAGTTAATTCTATTGTATGGAGCTGAAATTTGTAGAACTACCATAACCATAATTTAAAAAGTACAAGTATTTATAAACAATTGTCTACTTAAAACACTGAATGTCCGTCGACCGGATACCATACGCAACAGCCTATTCTGGGAGAGAACAAACCAGTTTCCAACTGAAAAGATAATTGGGAAAAGACTTTGGAAATGGATATGAAATACATTATGGAAATAATCAAACTACATCATGGAGCAGGCAGTAACGTGTAATGCTGAAGGGGAACGAAAAAGAGGGAAGACAAAGAACATACTGTGTGAAGAATTGGAAGCAAACGTGAAAAGAACGTATAAAAATTGGAAAGAACTGGAAAAAAGTGTCCAAGGCATAGTTGGATGGAGAATGCTGGGAGACAGCCTCTTAACTTACATTGAAGTCACACCTCATGGCTAGTAATGAACGTATTCAGGTACTGTGGCTACTTTGATGATCGTATGGAACAAGAATAAACTTATTACAAAAATGTTTCTGGCTAAACTTCAAGTGCACGCTGATTGGATAAAATGCTTCTTAGTGTTTTCCTGAGCCTTTCTTGTCTTTTGCGAGAAGTTTTCCGTATCACCCCAACAACCCCCAATGGAGCATAGGCCGTAGACCAGCATTCTCCAACCCACACCGTCCAGGGCTTTGCTTTCTAGTTCTATTCAATTGTTGTTCATTCTTCTCATATTTGTCTCCATTTCTCAGTATAACATGTTCTTTGGTCTTCCTCTCCTTGTTTGGCCTTGAGGATTCCATTTGAGGGCTTGTCTCGTGACTCAATTGGGTGCTTTCCTCAATGTGTGTCCTATCCACTTCCAGCACTTCTTCCTGATATCTTCCTCCACTGGGATATGGTTTGTTCCCTCCCACAGTAGGTTGTTGCTGATAGTGTCTGATCAACGGATCCCACTTATTTTGCATAGACAACTGTTAATAAACACTTGTATCTTCTAGATGATGGCTTCCGTAGTTCTCATAGAGGATTTATATACATTCATATAAATCTAAGGGTTAATTTTGATGAAGAACAATCAATGAATTCAGTAAAGAATTTCAAGATAATTATCCATGCTAATTTAACCATTCAAAGACCATTTTCAGTCTCATGATATTGATCATAATGTATGAGAGTTATAGTTAGGTCTTATTAAACAATCAGATAACATTTAACTTTTGAACATCATTCATATGACATAGTTACGAATAAGAACAGTAAATTGTGAATATAATCATTTTATATGAAATGATATATGACCGCATATTTATTGATGATCACCTCATTTAAGGTTGTTGTATAACTATTTGTCCCAATACCATTATAGATATAACCTTATTATTGTATATGAATATTTGAACTGTCATATTTATTATCATAATAAAATGAATGGTTTAATGCGTCTAATATAATGTATAACTGATAATAATAGTAATAAATTCATTTGGTATTGTTTTTACTTGAATCTTCCCATTGATGTTTAGGACTAAAACTAATCAGTCTCTTATTGGTCACTAACAGCAACAACTTACTGTGAGAGAAAACAAATGATATTCCAGTGGAGGAAAAAATCAGGAAGAAGTGCTGGAAATGGATAGGACACATGTTGATCGAGGAAAGCACCCAATGCTTACCGGTGTTCAGGATGGTTGTAAGAAAGTTAGGGGTGACCAAACCAAAACGTGGTATCAGTGCTTGAAGTCACTAACTTCTAGTTTGAGCCATGTTGGTAAACGCAGACTACTTGGTTTGGGTCCGCGTGACTATCGTAACCAATAGTTGGAGACTGATGGTGAAATGGCTCAGAATTGATCACAATGGCGTAGGTATATACACTCTTTGTCTACCCTTAAACTAAGAGATTAAAATCCCTTCATATCTTTCTTTCTACCAACCAACTAATTCTTTCTTCCATCTTGTTGTGTTAATGAGGTATGGCAACTTGGACCGATGCATATATGTGCCTGGTCCTACATTGTAGCTGACTGACTGACTGACTGATATGTGCATTCTATGCGGATTGCCTTGATATGGCATTATAAGCAAAAATGGATAGTGACTAGCAGTGGAATTCAGTTTGATGCGCGTTTCCACCTTTTTGAGACTGGTCAACTGGATGTACCTGAATTTCAGAGTTGATATTCACTGCGTGACTCGAACCTACTACCCTAATCCAATCTTTGCTCCAATATACAGTTAGATTTAATAATAACAATTAAGTCATGAAAATAAATTAACATTATTTTATAATGTCACATATTACGTCATTTCAGTGTTTATTCGATGTTGTTTTTACTAAACTCACCAATACATCACATTAACTTATAATTTACAATCATGAAGATGTAGCTTATAAGTTATTTGTATTCACTGTACTATATCAGCTACCCCATTATTATTATTATTATTATTATTATTAGTAGTAGTAGTAGTAGTAGTATTAGTAGTAGTAGTATTAGTAGTAGTAGTAGTATTGGTAGTGGTATTGTTCAATTACATTGAATAATTAAATAGACATTAACATTTATCATTTAAAGGTTTATATCATGTAATTTACATCTAATGATCAAAACAATGAAATGGTAAGTGATTAAAAAAAGGTTCCTTATTATCATCATCATCATTATGATTATTATTATACTTCAATTATAAATAGTATAAGATCATGTTTACTTGTATGAAATATGAATAAACAAATTCTATGACAATCAACAATATGTTATACATTTAATTGTTAAATATTGACAATTGAACATCCATAGAATTTTGCGGGAATTTTAAATTTCAAAGATTAAATTATTCATTTCTAAATGATTTGGAATATAATATTATTTCATTTATTGATGATTAAAACTATGCATAGTATTGTTCATACAAATCATAATGAATATAAGAAATTATTCGTTTTAAGTAATAATAATATCTATACAAGAAGTCATTTTTCAAATAAATTCATTAAAGAAGAACAAATTGAAGAAGAAGAATCAATTGAACTACCGGAACATATTCAAGAAGATAATGATTCTTTGAATGCTTTCAATGTGTCAAAGATCTTCTCTAATGAAACAAGTACCAATTCATCATTATCATTATCATCATCTGAAACACAAAATAAAACCAAAACAAAACAAGCTACAAATCGTCGTAAAGTATTTCGCAAACAATCAAGCTTTATAGATATGGGATTTAGTGGAAGCTATTTTATTTGTTCTAATGCTAATTCATTGCATATTTCAAATAGATTCTATAATATTTATGCTTTAATATGTATCATAATTTTCATGATGGTTACTTAGATATGAATATTCTTTTGTTTGTTCACTTTTTACAATATTGTTCATATGACTTGTTTATATCTAACCCTACATTGATCAAAATCTTCTGGTATAATAAAGCTGAATACTCCATTAATCATTTCATACTTTACATAGTTGACAAATTTCTGTATAACTACTCATAATGACAAAAAGCCTACATTTATGAAATCATTTATCGATTATTGAATTTCTAGAAAACTCGAAGCACGAAACCGGGGTCCAGGGTTTCCTGTTGGCTACCTCCAACCACCATCTAATTTCAATATATAGTGCCCATAGTGTCGAGTCACCTAGACTAGTGGCCACATTGCTACATGATCGATAGCATTCGATCTACACTAATAAGCACTAGACGCGCATGACACTGATCGCCACCCAGTGATCAATCAATTGTGAAACTGGAAGACTTAGTTTTTTTCTAGTTCGAGTTATCCAATAATATGTATCTGAAAATTTGAGAAGACATATGTTTCTCTTGTTATCCAATCCTGTATATCTTTATATCATAAAATTAACTTTTGGCCAACTTTAATTACATATCGCGTTTTCACATCAGTGCGATAAATGACTATTTGAGTATAAACAGTTTCTTATTGTGATTAGATGGTGGTTGGAGGTAGTCGACAGCAAGCCTTGGACCCGGGTTTCGTGCTAATTGGTACTCGTCAGCAAGGTGTACCTGTAATCTTGAAGGAACTGGTGCTCCCTGGAGGATTCGATCTCGTGTCACCCAGCTTCACAGTCAGGATCGTTACCACTGAGCTATCCGAGCCGCGACTGACCTCCTGTAGGACTGAGGTGTAATCACAATTGATTAATCACTGGGTGTCCTAGGGAATCTAACAACCTGTATAAGTAAACTGACTAACAATTAAATGATGTAGGTGGTAAGGATTTCAAAACTGTTATTTCTGAATTTACGCTACATAGTTTCATCTAATGAATTAATGTAAATATGTCATGAATGAAATCGAGAGGTATTACTTGTCTAGTAACCTGTTACTTAAGTTTTCTTTTCATATTTATTCTCTGTAACCATCAACCTTTTTTATCTTGACGTTTAACAACTATGCTACTGTTATGCTTGAAGAGATTATGAGTACACTTAATCTGAGAACGGAACGAAGACACTATGACACAAATTACCAATAAGCTAACTATTTCGACCCATTCCAACCAACATAACTAAAGAGAGAAATCCAAGTTCGGTAGAGGGAAATTTATTCGACAAGCAGCCTGAAGCACGAATAATAATAATAAGCGAAAATCAAGCATATGTATACAGCATAAAAATGTCCTTGGAAAATGATATAAAATAGCATACCAAGAGAGATAGTGAACCAATAGCATTTAAGTTCCTCCCGAATGGGAAATAGGACATGAAGGTGAAAATCAGCACTCTTGGCCCGAAAACAAGAAATTCAAATATTTAAAACAGAATTACAAAAATAAAGCATTTACCAAATGAGTTTTGGGGATCTAACATCCCCAACAGCTATAATGATGAATAACAAACTAACTAGGAATTTAATAAATCCAATGGCTTGATATTTAAAGGGATAATTCAATAACTAAGGATTTGTTTTTATTATAGCTTGTCATTCGAGAGCAGAAACATTCTTCAGTTCTTTGTAGTTATTTCTTTCTGAACTATTATGGAAGCTGTTAGCATTAATACGACTATTTAATTTATCCATAGAAATTAGTGTGTAAGGATAGTCATTTGGTTTTATATAGTAAACTTCTCATGTTTGATATTGTTCACTTGAATTTTCCCATTGATGTTTACGACTGCAATTCATCAATCTCTTATTGGCATATGTGAATACTGTGAGTATTCCCTCGATATTGCTTAAATTCACAAACATTATAAGCAAAGATGAATGGTGGTTAGTAGTGAAATCCAATATAATGCGCGTCTCATCCTATTTGGGAATAAGTGGATAACGTGATGGTATTTGAAGCGAACGGTACTGAGTTCGAGTCCTGAAGTGAACATCAACAACTCTGAGATGCAAGTACATCTCGTTGACGAGTCCCAAATAGAAAGAAACGCATATGCTCGATTCCACTGTTAGCCACTATTTGTCTTTGCTTATAAATTCAGATATTTACTGATCTCTAAAATCGATGTGAAAATACCACCCATTGATATCACCATTAAACATGTGATCACTACATTCAGTCTTATTGACAAAGTTAGAATAAATAATAATACGTAATATATATAATTCTAAACTATAGTATCATTAGTAATTGCTTATATGATTGCTGTAAACAATGATTTTTTTTCGAATGTTCAATTTATTTTCATATAACTTTCTGTAATATCTATAACTAATGTAAACAACCATTTCATTGCTATTTGTATTATCCTCAATCATTTCAGTCAATAGAGTATCATATAACATTATAAATTAAATTTCATTGGTCATTAGTGTTGTAGATATCATAGTAATTTTAATAGTTGAGATCATGAGTCATTTAAAGCTAGATTATCATGAAAAACGTGGAAACACTGGACGGCTGTTTCGTCCTAGAATGGGACTCCTCAACAGTACACATCCACAATTTCGACTATCGAGATTTGAATCCAGGATTTATCGGTCTCACACGCGAATGCTAAACCTCAAAACTACTGAGCTAGCCATCATCCAACGGTGTTGATGTTTAACTTCAACTAATTTACGAAATTGTGTGACACATCTACCAATATCTTCAATCAGTTAGTATCTCACAACAAAGGAGTCTCACAATAGGATGAAACGGTCGTCCATTGCTTACAGATTTTCCATGGTGGTCTAGCTTCAATGAACTCATGATCTCAACTATATATATATGTATTCACACATTTATTCAATCTAATATTTATTGGGCTAAAATGTCCCAAATCTATCAAAATGAATAACTGTTCATTATTATTATTATTATTATTATTATTATTATTATTATTATTATTATTATTATTATTATTATTATTATTATTATTATTAAAGGAACCTGTTAAGAATCGGGACATTTCATGCTTTCTAACCAAGGAAAAAAAACGCTCCACCCTAAATCATTTCTTCTGAGAAACTATGCAAATCCATTGTAATTATGGGTTAGAAAAAAAATTTTTTCGTTTTGTTTTCTATATAAATAAGGTAAATCTCGTAACCATAGTGATAATAAATGTACAATTTTCATTATGGATGACAAATAGGTTCATTTAAAAACAATAAATGATAACTTATTGTTCATAATATTTACTTTCTGGTTACATTTTAAATGATTCTTATCTTAAGTTAAATTATCCATGGGTGTTATAAAGAATTATTTTGGCTTGGGAAATCACTTCTTCTTCTTCTTCTTCTGACCTTTACATGAATAAAAAAGTCATATAAAAGAAACAGTTTAAACGAAAAAGAAATTCATGGGGAAAAGTCCATAATTAGTTAGTTTTTATAAAGTTAGAATGAGATTAGACATTTTTAATCTTAAATTCACCATAATTCAATGATCTAGGCTAAATCTTCTAATGGATTCAGAGCTATCCATTGTATTCCATGTTCCCTCTCAGATATCAAGGTTCTCATAATCTATTCAACTACCAGACGAAAGAAGAAGGAAGTGAGTAGTAAGCCTTGTCAGATTTCAGTATTTACTTCGAACTTGTCTGTCAGCTGTCTTCTATGCATCACTTTGCAGTGTGGTCAGTCGTATAAATTCCGTATTATATTGACGATCTTCTCAAGTACATCATAGTATCGAAGAAGTTTCCATGAAGTTCACCTATCCACACTGTCGAATGCATTCTGATAGTCAATGAAGTTCATGTATAGTGATGAGTTCCATTCAATTGATCGTTCACCAATTATCCATAGTGTGGCGATTTCGTCTGTGCATGAGTGATCCATACGGAATCCAGTCTTTTGATCTCGAAGTTGGGCATCTACTTTATCGTTCATCCGGTTTGGTAACACTCTATTCAAAATATTCCTAATACTGATAGTAATGTGATATCTCTGTAATTAGTTCTCACATTTACTCAAATATTTCTTTGGTACCCTGATGAGGTGTCCTTCTTTAAAATTTGTCACTGGCACTTGTTCCTCCGCACAACTCTTCCTGAATAGAATGTGGAGCAGTTTTGCAGTGATTTGTTTGGTATATTGTCAGGTCCTACTGCCTTACCACTCTTGATTTATCTGATAGCCATCCTGATTTCTTCGATCGCTGGTGGAGTGCACATCTATAGGAAGGTCTGTAGGAGCCCCTTCGATGCCCAGTTAATTCAATGGAGCTGGTTTATTCCAGAGTTCTCAAATTTGTACTATCCATCTGTTGCACTCTTCTTGAATCTCGGTTATTGGCTTGCTTTCTTTGTCCTTGACTGGTCTTTCTGATTTACCATATTCCCCCACTAATTTCTTTGTTTTGTCATATAGTTGTCCCATATTTCCTTCTCTTCAAGCTTTTTCCACTATCGTTGATAGCTCTCCCACGTATTTCTGCTTGTCGGTTCTAATCCCCTTCTTCACTTGCTTGTTTGCTATGTGTATTCAATCTATGCTTTGAATTTCTCTGTTCTTGTTCGACTGTTGTTAATTGCGGTTTTCTCGTTCTTCCTTTCTTGAATCATATCCAGGATTTCCACAGAGATCCATTCCTTATGATGATACTCCTTGCAGTCCAGAACATCCTGACACGTTGAAGTTGGTGTGTCGTTGATCCCTTTCTAATTGTCCTCCATAGTGGTTTCTTCTACATCGAGTAGATCTTTTAAGGCTTAGAACCTGTTGTTGAGAGCTATGTTGAATTCGTTGAGTTTATCATTATCTAGAAGGAAAGCTAAATTGAACCTTCGTAATACTGTTTCCCCAGTTGTCCATTGCTTCTCTAGTTTTAGTTTCATCTTGACCAGGAGATGATTCAAAGGTATGTCAGCTCATCTCCTGGTTCTCACATGTTCCATTGACCTTCTGGATTTTTAATGGTATAAATATGATCGATCTGATTTTCTGTCATGTGATCCGGTGAGACTCATGTAATTTGTATGTGTTTACGTGGAAATATTGAGCCGCATATAACCATTTTGTTGAATGCACATAAATTTGAAAATCTGTCACCATCCTCGTCCCTTTCTCTCAGGCAGTCCATGTCGTCAGATAATACCTTTATAACCGATTTCATTCATTCCGACTTTGGAGTTTAGATCTCCCATCAGGATGCTCAAGTCCTTTCCTGAGCTACTATGTACACTGTAAGCGAAAAAAACGATATGTACATAGGAAGAATGATGGAGAAGATTTGTAGCTCAGGTGGATGATTTTAGTGGAGTTTTGTTCTATGAAGCTGGATGGTTTGGTTCAGCTCAGAGAACAAAACTCCACCAAAAACATAGGACGAATAGAATATACTGAGTTAGATAAAAACAAACGATCATCAAGTGGTGAGATTAGATCAATTCCATTCTCGTTACTTCATAAATGTATCACATTTCTAAGTAGAATTTTATTTGAAAGTGTTGAATATAAATTAGAATATTCTCAGATATTAATTGAATAGTTACATCTATTATGATTTGTCTCAAATTATTTAATATTTTATTGTGAGATTTCCAAATGCATAGCAACATGAACGTACAATTCGTATGAGTCAAATTTTTTGAAAGTATTTCCATCTTTATGTCTTCAGTGGGACAATGGTGAAGAATAGATTAAGGCGAGACTATAATTTATGAACGAACCAATCACATATATAGATAATAGGTCTCGGATTTCGGTCTCGAAATTCATTCATACATCTGGCTAAATAGATTCATGGCAATAATAACTGATGTCAGTTCGTGATGAAAACTCTAAATCTAATTTCTAACCCTAACCATCAACTGTAAATCATAGTTCTAATTTCTCACACAAGTTCAAAATTCATTTGATCCTGGTTATCAGGTAGACACTTTCAAGGTCAGTCTGATGTTGCTCATAAGTCGTCCAACAATTATAGTTTCATCGAGATTAGATTTAAGAAATAATATACGATGTCTAAAACTATTGAAGCTTTTATCAGAGTTAATTTAGAAATGTATACGCTTCATATCTTCCTTAGTTATAAACACAACAAAAACAGAACTATTAATTTGTACTGACATCATAACTCTTCTAAATGAAGAGCTTCTAACTCCCAAGGCAGAGTTAAAATGGTTTGAATTATTCTTTCTGTTTAGCGTCTTTTTAGCGAGTTAGTTTTCTACGGGTTGGGGTCACTAACATCATGCCCAACCCTCCTACTTTATCGGGGCTTGGGACCGCTAGTGGTTCAAGAGGCACTCCCGAAGGATTTATTCATTTGTATAACCAATAAATAAAGGTAGAACAATGAATGATTTATATGACGTTTTCTGCGTTCTTTATTAAAGCTTAAATTTGTCCTAATTAAAATGTTTGCAATCGAAGTTAAGTATACAACTATTATATTTGAATAAATCTATGAAACGTCAAATTTCAAATGTGTCTACACTGTGAAAACATGATATTTTATTGAAATGGTGAAGATTCGTAACTCAGGTGGATGATTTCGATGGGGTTTTGTTCTCTGAGCTGGAGGGTTTGGTTGTAGAGCTTTCATCATTCTTGTGAACGACATCATCAGCACAAACTTTAGGTAACAAACTACCCAGCTCAGAGAACAAAACTTCATCAAATGGTATTTTATTATTAAGTCGATAAGTCATATTAAATATCGCATGATAGTGAGGTGGAATCTTATACTAGTATTTCAGATTACTTTTGTGTTGTGAGGCTCTTTATTTTGACGTGAATTAGATCGTATGATGTTATCGACGGACTAACCAATTAAGTGGCCTGGGATCTGACTCCTGTAAGATAGGAAAAATGATCACCATTGAATGATTGCTGTAGAACTGTACATCCTAAATATTCTCGCATAAAATTACCGACTTAAATAGCGTGAGTGAATAACAGAAGTAAATAAGTCGAATACGTGAATGGATTTTTGAATACACATATTTTGTACACTCATTGGTCCGAACAGACAATCAGAGAAATGTAGCGAAGACAAATGAGTGAAGCGAAAGGACGCGCTGTACAGATGGCATGTGAGCCAACTTGATTTAATCCTGTAATAATGGACATTTATAGCCGAACAAAAAATAAGCTACAGACATTTGATGAATAGAATAAGAAGTGCACACACACGTACTCTTATATAAAAACAGCCTTAGTTGATGAGCGAGTAAATTAACAAGGTCAAAATGTGACTCCAGGATGGATGGATAAATTGACTTGTCCGGAAACTAGAATAAGTTATGTAGGTTTGGCATAGTAACTAACACTTCAATGTGTGTGTATCTCTACATTATATTAATTCAAAAGCGGATTTATTAATTTGTTAAATGTACAATAAATGACAATGATGGATAAAATACATTTACATTAACTATTACTATTGAACAGTTCATCATTCGTATATGCCTTATAATATAAACACTAAAATACTGGATCAGTCACAATACCTTTATTTAAACTTGATATGCCGGACACTATGAATCAAATAACATGGTTATCATGGTTATTACATTCCAAGGAATATTTTATACTCATATTAAGTTTCATTACTTTTATTCCTTCATTTGTATTAGTAAATGAAATACATGAGTTAAATAGACAAACGAATGATTATCCATCCATTGAGAAAATATTCACTAAAGTCAAAGAAGCGGAACAAATTAATTTATTGAATAATGAAAAAATTAAAGTAGAACCTGATCAATTAATTGTGGCCCCAATGAGATTTAGTCGTTTAAGACGTTATTTTAGACATCAAAAACGTATGATGAGAGCACAACTTAGAATGATGAGACTTCAAAGAAGATTATATCGTCGACATTATCGTCGTCGTTATGGATATGGTTATTTTCCATAATGATAATGTTGAATGATTTAAACAGCCCCCCTTATTACCTTCTTTATTGATTACAACGATGAACTTTTTGAGTGTTTATCAATCAAAATGGTGAGTTATATTCATGAACTTAGTTCTGTTTTAAATTTATTTCTAGTATGAAAACCGTCAATGAAAATTTCACATCTACATTACTCTATGAAATATGATATAACAACTATTTTAATGATCTTTATTTAATTGTTACTGTGTATTCATGAATTTACTTGAATAAATCTTAATAAGTTGTCATGGCTTTATTTTAATCATTTTTTAATCTTCTTCATACAAACTGTTTCTAGTAGCCTAGGTAAACAGATTTTATAAATAACTTTTGGGAACGTCTAATTATACAATGTTATTAGTTGAATTCATGAGCCAATTAAAACTAGACCATCATGGAAAACCTGGAAACACTGGACGGCTGTTTCGTCCTAGAATGGGACTCCTCAGCAGTACGCATCCGTGATTCCGACTCACGAGATTCGAATCCAGGACCTATCGGTCTCATGCGTGAACGCTTAACATCTGGACCATTGAGCTGGTCATCATCTAACGGTGTTAATGTTTAATTTCAAATAATTTACGAAATTGTGTGACATACCCACCATTGTCTTCAGTGAGTTACTATCTCACAACAGACCCGGTTAAAATCCACTGGTCACTGCTACCCACAAGAACTTCAAAAAATAGCTCTTGATGCCAGTCACTAATGAGCATATGTTGATTAGTATCAGAAGTGGTCTGGTAGATATTATAGTAATTTCAATAGTTGAGATGATGTGTCAATTGAAGCTAGACCACCATGGTAAACCTGGAAACACTGAACGACTGTTTCGTCCTATTATGGAACTCCTCAGTAGTGCGCACCCACGATCCCGCGGTCGGAATAACAGCAACTGTATTAAGCGATTGTTAAAAGTGTTGAAAAACAGGGAGTTTAAAATAATTTTATTCTGTTACGAATTTTGAACAAATCGCTCATTTAGATTGAAAGATTTTTAATATTTAAAAAATTTATGACACAATAATTGACGGAGTTCATTATTTTCGTTTGACCAAATGGTATATTCAAGGAATTTTGTCAATACCGTAAGCGCACAATTTTTAAACGTTAATGTTAAGAGTATAGTAATTTTAATCTCATAGGAAAGAACTTTTGAACATCTCTGCATATTGGTAAGCTTTAATCACTTACATAAGTAATATCTTATCAAATAAGCTTTGTAATCTCGACTCAGAGCATAGTAATGGCAGTTTACCATGTTATATGCGTAAACGTTTTCTATAAGACTGAGGCAAAAACTTTACCATACAAATTATTCACTAAACAGTGATCGGTATCTTCCATGTGTTGATATTCTGTCCGCCAAGAACATGTAGTAAAACCACGATAAAGTCATCCATAAAAAAATATGAGAGTTTACATGATTAGATCATTTATCTTTCTTATTATTACCACTCTCCAGTTGACTTCGATAGACATTTGACCTTATAATTGGTCGAAAATCGATAATTATGCCTTTTGTTAGCAAGTGAATATGACTTGTTAATATCAAATCTAAAACTGAAGGATTATAATATTTTTACTCTTTGATATTTAAATAAGTTCTATGTAACTACTGAAAGCAGCATCAATCTGATCAAATAATAGATAAGTATACGTCTTATAATAGTTTAAGCATATATTCTTAAAACTGTAGTGACTTCAGTTCGTTGACCAATCACCCTCGTAACCGTTATTATATAAACCTCAATGGTTTTTGAAATCAAAAGGTAGTGAGTAACGGCAAATACAGTTTATAAAAAGATAGCGCAGGTCATAAAGCTATAAGCATATGAAACTAATTTGAAGTGGAGAGGTGAATAAGTATATGAGAGTAACTACATAAGCAAATTGGTAGTCAGCATGGCAAAGCAAAATGTAGTAATAGAACTTGATTACATATATACATGGGGGGGGAGAATAAATCATTGAGTGATAGTTAAGCAATCAGCATTCTAGCTAGAGTTTGTCATGAGATCTAGTGATCATAACGGTACAAAGAAATATGCGAATTGTTATTGTTGTTCAAATAACATTGTCTGTTAAGTAAGTTAGTAAGAGGACTTAACCGTAATGAACCATAATCGAAATTGTTTTTGTAGGACAGTTGGTACAATACAAATTTTCACGCCTTCGTACAGTTTTATGGAGAAATGAATGGCTTTTAGGTTAATAGGAGAAGTAGAAGCGTGATTGTGGGGAATGACATGTTAAATGTATGAAACTTTCTACAATAGTCTATGAAGTTTATTGACCAAGTTGGTTGAAGGATAGTTGCTATAAAATCTTTTAAAGTTGATTTCGCTGGACTGCTAACCGTCAGTGTAGCGAACGAATGATAGTAGTGATTTTATTTCGCGATCAGATTGTGGTAAACTATCCCAGAGAGTCGAAAAGTTAATTGGAAAGTAATTCGCATGGAAAGGATATCCAGAATACGACAATTTTCCTTTCAGTATAGAAATACGACCACTATATTTATGTGTTATTGCATACTGGATTGAAGCAATGGATTTATAAGATAACTCATTAAGCGTTTTGAAGGAAAAACTTAATTTTATTCGAAGTCTGCACTGCCATACGGGGTTGAATCTAAGTGTAATGCATTTGAATTTTTAGTTTAAAGCACAATAGTTGATAAGAGTACGAGGTGTGAATTGCTGCTGGGCCGATTCCGACATAATTTTATTCTTTCAGGGAACACTACTCCGAATAAACATTTAGTATTCTAGGATTGGTTAGACAAAATTTACACATTAAAATATAACCAAGAAGTCACCGAAACTTAGTAATCTGTGTTAAAACGTGTTATGAGAAGGACATGTCTACAAGTTCACTAGAAAAGTTGAAATCGGGAAAATGTTCACTAAAAAGAATCCATCCGAATTTCTCACTGTAAACATCCGACCTACATTTTGCGCACTACACGGTGGCCTAACTAAGCTCCATACTGACACGGATTTGTATTTGATTCAGTTCGTAAGGAGAAAATGATTACACCACCTTAGGATCATTTTCATAAAAAAAATAGTTTCTTTCTGGATTATAAAGAACAAAGGATTCAAAACACTACTTTGTATTACAACATTTGTGATCGAGACAGCATCCAATAAGGAGAAGTTTGTATTAACTATTTGATGTTAGTGACTGATAAAAGAACCAAGTCAATAAATGTTGATCTGTGATTCACATGTTTGCTCATTTCATTCTCTTTCTTAAAAACAAGAAAACTCTTTTTGAATATCCAGTTTTCACTTTTCATACTTGTATGCTATTAGGATAATTAAAGTATTATTGTGTACAAGTCATTCAACCTATCTATTCAAGTTAGATACCGATCAATATTAATAGTGTCTCCTCGTTTATCTTAGTGACCTAAACTCATGTAAATCAATAGTTTAGTTCTTTCTTGAGTTTCTATACATAAATGAAGCACTATATGACACATGTTATGTAACAGCTACATTTTATTCCCTCTCTATTTAAATTTCATGGTTTTTATTATAAAGGGGTGATTTTTTCAATCAGGTTCTTTGTATTTTACTGCTAAACTTTACATAAATTAGTGATAATTAGTGATCATTTTTAACAATCATATAAGAGCTTATTAAAAACTGGTTCTACAAGGATGAGAGAAATATGACTAAGAGTTTGTCTTTTGAATATTTTGACTAATCATTTAAATAGTATGACAATGTTAAGGTTTAATAGTTGAATTAATCAGTCAATTGAAGCTAGACCACCATAGAAAACCTGGAAGCATTGGACGGTGGAATTCAACTGGATCTGTTGTGAGATCGTAAATCACTGATAACAATGGTGGACAAAGGCACAACTTTGTGGATTGGTTGAAATTAGACATCAACACCGTTAGATGCCGGCCAACTCAGTGGTTTAGAGGTTAAGCGTTTGTGCACAAAACTGGTAGGTCCCGGGATTGAATCTCGTGAGACAGGATCGTAGATGAACACTGCTGAGAAGTCTCATACTCGCACTAAATGGCCGCCCAGTGTTTTCAGGTTTTCCATGATGGTCTAGCGTCAATTGACTCATGAGTTCAATTATTAAGTTATAAAATAATACAATGGCATTATCATCACAGCTAAATTTAGATTTCCTATGAGGATCAAGTGCTTTCATGGAATCTTCTCTTACACTATTCAGATTGTTAGACAAATTTGAACCTGTTCATTAAAATGTCTTCACTGATAAGTCTTGTTATCATTGTGTAAATTATTTATTTATCTATTTTATTCATTGGCTTGACATTTTGTCGTAGTTTTTGGAATCAGCTGTTGTAATTGTCATATTTGTACATGAATTCATGTTAGAAAATCAAGTGAAAATAGTCATGTTTGTTTAAGCTTCTCAACGATGAATAAACATCAAAGAAGGAAAATTTACAACACCAGCTACCTTAAAAAATATTTTCAGTGAGACGACCTTTAAGCGACACCAGAATGACCTTGAGAGTGTCCACTTAATAACCAGGACCAAATGAGGGTTAAAATTTTCATTTACAGTTGATAGTTAGGGTTAGGAATTACATATAAGGTTTTCATTGCGAACTGACCATCTGCTAAAATGTCAAAACTCTATTTATTCAAATGTATGAATGAATTTATTTGTAACAAACTAATATCTCCTATAGAATCATTTAAATCTTTCTTCTTAATAGAGTAGTTCGTATAAGTTTCCATATAAGATCCAACATGAGATAGATTGTTATCACATATCGTTATGATAAGCATCATTGAACAATTTAGAGATACAATCAATCTGCTTTCTTTATTGGTTTTCTGTAACAGTACACCGTAATGGTGATGACAAGTTAAAAAACAAAACCCAATGAACTGATGATTTATGTAGACGATATGACTTGTCACTAATGTAACAAATTCATTCTAAATCATCTTTATGTAAGAATTACTTTCGCTGTAAATTTTCTAGACTCTGGAATAATCTGTCACAATCTATCTGTATGATAAAAATCACCCTCATTCTTTGTTCGCTGCATGGATGCATACTGCTTCTTTGAAAATGCATGAAATGTTCTACCACCTGTAAGTATATCTTATTCCACAAATGAAATTAATGAATTTCCTATGTAAAACCACCTACCTGCTCTCAATTTATGTTAACACTGTCCTTAGCAATCTTAAATAATTTGTATAATATCTTACATTAATAACAGTATATGACTATGTCACATGACACATGCATTATGTCAGAACTGATGAACATTATTTTGATAGATATTACTTTGTCGTTCTTGGTATTGTTTTTGGCTTGTATCTTCCATTGATGTCTTAGGACTGCAATTGATCAGTCTGTTATTGGCATATGTGCATACTGTGCGTATGCCTCGATATTATCTTAATTCACAAGCCATTTGTAAGCAATGATGGATAGTGGCTAGCAGTGGAGTTCAGGACGCGCGTTTCGTCCTATTTAGGACTCGTCAGCTGGATGTACCTGCATCACAGAGTTGATGTTTACTCTGAAACTCGAACGCAGTAAGCGTTCACGCGCGAGACTGATAGGTTTTTGGTTCGAATCTCGAGAGAGGGATAGTGGATGCACACTGCTAACGAGTTCTATAGTAAGAGGAAACGGTTGTACACTGCTTCCAGGAAGAATGTATTTTTAAAAATCTCAGTGAATGGATTTCAATTAAATCCAACGTTTTGCCTGGCAATACGGTCCAAACTTTTCCAAGAAAATATCGAATCAAAATTATCGAATGTAAATAAGTGCATGGTTCTCTGGTTCATTGTATCCTGAATAGGTCATCCAATCAATGTTAACAAAGTTTAAATTAAGTATTCACTTTAGCGTGTGAAATGGAAAATGTTACGATAACAGATTGTGTATATATGTGAGAAGAAATTTCATTAAAAGAAAATTCGGTGGTTATACTGTAGTGACCTACTTTTATCAAGAGAACGCGATTGATTTAATGGAAACAATCATTATTATAACCAATTGTACCAGTGATTGTTTTACTGTGTTCCTTTGTTTAACTGTGGTAAAGACAGCCATATTCCTACTCCATTACTCTCCATTACTTTTCCGCGGATTGTGACCTCGTACTCTTGCCCGCTAATTCCAGCTGTACTCCTTTTGGCACGATCTCGGTATTCGTTCAAAACCACGAGATTGCCAACGAAATAAACTTGGTTATGCCCTACCTTCGCCTTTTGATTCGTTTAGTACGCGTTTCCTTGTAGTGGTGTTCATAGTCAACCGTGACTCGACACCACGCTACAATACTACTTACTTATACACACATTCTGTTATCTTAACACTTCGCTTCATACCACATATCTCTTACACACTAAAGTAAACACCTAATTTAAACATTGTTAACATTGATTGGATGACCTATACAGGATACAATGAACCAGAGAACCATGTATCCTTATTTATATTCGATAATTTTGATACTTAATTCTATATCTCCTTGAAAAAGCCTGAACTCAAATGCCAAAATGAAACGTTGAATTTATTTGAAATTTATTCTCTGAGATTTTCCACTTTAATGTTTCACATTCAATTGGAGCCCAAATATTATGAAACGATTTTGATTAAATTTAAACAAAATTTCTTATTTCTTATGATTATTTTGAATGATTTTTTAAAATTTATATACAATGGATGAATAGAATGATCGTCTAGGAACTAGTTTCTAATCAATCCATCTATTGGTAATATTGTCAACTTTATTCATCAACATGTTGTTCGCACAAATAAACTATTAAAATGTATTTACAAATATGAATATAAACAAATAAATAGCCTGTTATATTATAAAACATTGATGGATATACATCTAGATAGATATGCCTAGTCTTACATTGTAGTTGATTGAATAACTAACTAACTAGTTTAGGTGTTTATATGTAGTTTTATGTCATTTAAATATTCGCCTTAGATATTGAATAATATGAAACACGTTTAGTGATAATAATCTATAACGAATATAAATAGACCATAGAAACTAAATATTGAATTTTATAATGAACCATTTAAGATTATTATTCTATATAAATTGTTCATTATATTTTTATTGTTTTATACAATCTATAATGATGACTGATACCATTCAACAATCATCTATAAATCATATTGATTTAAAAGTAAAAGAAGATAAAGAACAAAACAATCTATGGAAGAATATAGTTCAACATAATAATGAATCCCAATCATTAATGATAAGTCCAGTAAGACCTGGTATTTGGAAAAAATCTAAACGTACTAGTAAATATAAACGTAATAAACATCGTCGAAAATTTAATCGTCATAAGAAAATTTTACATTACCTGTAAAATTAAATATACTAAATGAAATTAATTTTGAACTTAAATGTTATTTACTACTTAAATAAAATTTCATTTTTATACATTGAATAATCACGATACTACTTGTAAGTTTGAATATATATATATATATGGTAAATGAGATTGTCACATGTATGTTTGATCTACTATTCCATGTTGAACTATTATTGATAAAAAGTTTGGCTATTGTACTTTATTATACTTACTTACTATCCGTACATATATCCTCTTCCCCCCTCTCCCCTTCCTCCTCCTCCTTCTCCTCCTCCTTCTCCTCCACCTGCTGCCCCTCCTCCTCCTCCTCCTCCTCCTCCTCCTACTATTACTACTACTACTATCAATTTGTACTTTTACTTATTATGTTCAGTGACGTAATCTATTATATTTGAGATGATGGACTGAAATTGCCTTCATTGATTTAACATTATCATATAAATATCGATGTATATTATTTAAACAATCATTTCATTTGATATTTCAACTTAGTAACTATCATTTTATGTTTCTTAAATGTTTCATTTTTAATTGTACGAACATTATAAACTTAGTTTATTAAGTTAAAATTTATGGGTGTTATCTTTGTGAGAGTGATTTGTTGAAATAAACATTCTTAATTTATTGAATATTTTCAAATCTTTAAAATATTGAAAATTGATTGTTTTTATTGGTCTAGAGGGTAATCGTTCATGCTTTGGTTCGAATCCCGAGAGGGAGATCGTGGATGCGCATTGCTGAAGAGTTCCGTATTAGGTGGAAATGGCTGTCCATTGCTTCCAGGTTTTCTATGGTGGTCTAGCTTTCATTGTCTCATGAATTGAACTATAAAACGTTTATAAGTAAACATTTGGATACTAATATTGTACCGTAAATTCTTTTTAAATCTGACATTAAACAAATCAAATTATCTCATTTACGATAAAATGGGAAGTGCCTGAAAATTTAAAACTATATACTTAATATTTATTCGAGTAGCTGATCATCAAGCAGTAACCACCGTCGTTTTCTCTAGTTTTAAGTATCAGTGTGATCAAATTATTCAAATTTACCAATTACGAAGAATCTTTTAGCACTTAACAAAGCATTCTGTCATATTCAGGTCGTATAGACTAGTCAGTGGATGGAGAGTCAATCAATAGACTTCGAATAGCCAAAATATAGTAGATTACAAGGTAAATCAATCATTTATGCTTCTCAGTCTTACAGAAAGTGACTTACAACCTCATTAGGTCAACGAGACGCATCACATTCTTCTTCCTTCAAATAAACAAAAACTGGACTACGTTAAAACAAAGTTTAGCGTCAATTTGTTTTGAATATATATTAGATTTTAATGAATTTCTTAGTTTATAGAAATTCAGGTTGATATTTTTATACATAAAATTCCTTGAATCTGAAGCAAACATATTTAAGAATATGAATCGATACTTGGCACTTTTGATCAAACTTTCAGGAGTTTCCCCTAGAGTATAACAATATCAGAAATAGAATTTTAACTCAAATGACTACAACATCCTGGGTCCAAATCCTGCTAAAGGAATCGTAGACACGTACTGGTGAAGAGTTCCATAAATAAAATGAAACAGCCGTCCAGTACTTCCAAGTTTTCGATGATAATCTAACATCAATCGATTAATGATCTCAATCA
The DNA here is from genome assembly GCA_944470205.2 of Schistosoma margrebowiei. Classification (NCBI taxonomy): domain Eukaryota; kingdom Metazoa; phylum Platyhelminthes; class Trematoda; order Strigeidida; family Schistosomatidae; genus Schistosoma; species Schistosoma margrebowiei. The sequence goes on along the minus strand of OX104026.1, from coordinate 42,121,900 downwards.
AAATACAAGATCTTTGTAAAATTTCCAGATTTATTTATATTTTCATGAATAAAAGGTTAAAGTGATACTTCTTTTCATGATAATGATCTTGTATTTCAACATAAAAACAACAACATTTTCTCTTCAATACGCAATTTTCTTGTTTGTTATCTCAGCTAGTTGATGATTTATTCCGTTGAAATGAGTCAAACCTACAGTTCTCTTGTATATTCTTTACTTGAACCAAGTTTCAAAAAAGGATTTCCATGATTTTTTGTTTTCTTTCCTAATCTTAAGTTCATTCCTTTTTTTCATAAACATTTTAAGTAGATAATTTCAATCTATTCTGTGACTTCATTAAGTGTTATAGAGAAATATTTATGGGCCTATGCTCCTTCACGAGGAGTAACAGGCGTAAGTAAGTAAGTAACTTAGTTACTAGAATATTCTTAAAGTTGGACAAATTATGATGGATGATATGGTGGTATAGAAAATGACTAGAAATTAACAAATACGATTTGAATCGAAGATAATAATTTGTAAGATTTCAATTTAAGATTGCCATTAATACAATTATAAAGGATTTCTGATGCTTCGTTATTTGATCACTTCGATAAACGTTATTATTTAAATTTCAATGGTGTTTGAAATCAGAAAGCAATGAGAAGCGGCAACTATAGTTTATTAGAGGATAGCGCAGGTCATAAAGCTATAAGCATATCAAACTAACTTGAAGTGGAGAGGTGAATAAGTATATGAGAGTAACTACATAAGCAAATTCATAGTCAAATCGCATAAGAGCGCAGCATGGCAAAGCAAAGACTAATAATTGGATTTGATTACATATATACATGTGGAGGAGAATGAATCATTGAGTGATATTTAAGCAATCAACATTCTAGCTACAGTCTGTCATGCGATTTAGTGATCATGGCGGTACAAAGAAATATGCGAATTGTTATTGTTGTTCAAATAACATTGTCTGTTAAGTAAGTTAATAAAAGGACTTAACCGAAATTAACCGTTCGCTTCAAACTCCATCTCATTATCCACTTAGATACTGAGTTCTGTTAGCCACCTACTTGTGCAATGGGGTCAAGTTTAAATTAACTTGGTGTCGTTTTACTTTACTTTTCTATGTCAATAATCACTTTTAAGAATTATTATCCTTAGATATACTTGATTCATACTTCATTTAATGATCACTAACCCCAATAACGGTAATAATAACATTACTTTTTATTCACTTATAAAACAAAAGAAGATTATTTGATATAACACATGAAACGTTTTCTATAAACAACTGGTTCTATTGTACATTCTTTCTGCTAGTTGGAAGATACATTATAGTGCTAAGAGGGTATTAGACATGTAAGTTAACCACCAGTTCATCAAGTCAACGAAATTTCAGAATTTTCTCTTCATGATATATCAATTCACATTCGATTCGTATCTATTCGTTTCAGTTTATATTAGTTGTGAGTTACGAACCATTAAAATTGTTTTAATACGGACGGAATTAATTAAGAACTTCATAAGGCGGCAAATAACAAATCTAACCCTTCAACAGTTATCTTCAATTATAGAATCCAAAAAAAAGGAAATAGTGCAAAAGATCAGTAAGGGCTTAACAGCTGCTTTGTTTTGTCATGTGACATCGCAACAGTGTGTATTTATGACTGCAAAAGTAATCAAATTCAAGACGTTTAGGCCCTGCAGGGTACTGTTAGTTTTCAGATCACTAATTTGGTATCAAACGATTTACATTTATAACCTATGGTGGTCGATATTCAATATAATCTTTAAACTTCGTATACAGTTTCTCCTGATAACTGTCAATAGATAACTCCCCAATCGTATAATAATCAGAAGGCGAATATGAAGTGTTGATTAAGTTTATTATTGCACCACTCACAGATAATGAATCATCGAATCAATTAAGCGACTAACACGAAGGCTAGCAGAATGAGTATGTACGTAGGCAGTAAGCAATGCTCAAGCATATTTATTCATAAAAGAGCAACAATAAGAAAGATACAATAATATATATAAGTTATTTATTGTACGAATGACTTTATTCGTTGAATAAGTTAACAAAAGGGTTTAACCAAATTAAATACGAACAAACTCAATTGCACATGAACTGTTAAAAACTTCATAAGAATCTAACTTGAAAGCCGAATAATTTAGTAGTCAATATCAGATCTCATGATTTTATGCCTACTCTTACATGAAACTGATGAAGAAAGTCATCATTCAGCTACAAAATACAATCAAATAATTCTTCAATTGATGTTACTTTAAAAAGACAACTACTACCAAACATTTTAAGTTGCGGTCAGACTATAATTTATAAACGACGCTAAATTGATCTTAAGAATGTCCACCTGATAACTAAAATCAAATGATGATTACAAACCAGTGTGAGGAATTAGAATTATGATTTACAGTTCATGATGAAAGTTAGAAATTAGATTTAGGGTTTTCGTCACGGACTGATATCAACTATAGTGCCAAAACTCTATGCATATGAATTAGATGGTGGTTGGAGGTAGTCGACAAGAAACCCTAGAGCCGGGTGTCGTGCTAATTGGCACTCGTCAGCAAGGTGCACTCGTGATCTTGAGGGAACTGGTGCTCCCTGGTGGATTCGATCTCGTGTCACCCAGCTTCACAGTCAGAGACGTTATCACTAAGATATCCGGGCCGCAACTGACCTCCTGTAGGACTGAGATGTAATCACAATTGATTGATCACTGGGTGGTGATCAATGTCATGTGTGTCGAGTCCTTATTACTGCAGATCGAATGCTGTCGACCATGTTACAATGTCGCCACCAGTCTAGGTGACTCGACATTACGAGCACTAAATATTGAGATTAGATGGTGGTTGAAGGTAGTCGACAAGAAACCCTAGAGCCGGGTGTCGTGCTACTTGGCACTCGTCAGACACTCGTCAGCTCATGTATATGAATGAATGAGTGAATTTCGCTCCAAAATCCGAGAGCTGTTATCTTATACACCTGATTAGTTCATCCATAACTTATCATCTCACCCAAGTTACTATACAAACATTCGATCCTTAAGCATAAGATGAAGTAAGCAAGAGACAGGAACAAAAAGAAAGAACACAAACGAGAAACTCATCATGGACAAATTTATATTTAACTAATAACAAGTAACATTTATTTATTTTTGTTTATTTCTAAAATACATTTATCGCTTTTCTTTCTTTCTGATTAACTCTATCATAGTTTTTTTTCTATTGGATTAAAATGTTGCCCATAAAAAGGAATTAGCCACGTAAAAATAAATAATCTCGTTTATTTTGATTGGATAGAACAGCTATATTAAGGGAAAGAAAAGAGAAAAATAAACAACAATACATACAATATACTACTTGTTATAATAGGAAATGAGTAGTTATGTAAATATTGAATTTAAGATTATACTGATATTATTATTATTATTATTATTATTATTATTATTATTATTATTATTATTGTACCAAAAACTATAGACGATTAAGATATGATCTAATAATGAAGAGTTTAGAAACAAGAAGAAATACTGTAAACAGTGCAATCACCAAACATCTCTTTGATCAAGTAAATAGATTCCTTGCAATCGTTTATGGTGATTAGTAAACAGCCAAACTTCAGTCTTCTGAAGTTTGCTGAGGCCGTTGTCATCCGGTTTCAAAAAACCTGACCTATGTGTTCAAAAGGAGATGGTTATTAAACCTTTCCTTGGATTAGTGACAAATACTCTTTCGCTGCATCGTAAAAATTGTTTTTCTTTTTCTTCAAACTCTTTCTTGCATTTATTACAACATCATTTATTTCAACTATCTTCCAAATGAATAATCTTATTTTATCAACTGAGCTCCACTCAATATATTTCTATCAATATTTACTCATTACGAAATCACTTGTTTCTGGTCGTTTGCACTGTTGTCACAATCAATGTTGTGGAATGTACTTTTACTTAAGGTATATATTTACGATATTCAGTCTATTAATTTTATTTACACCCTTGCTATACTATACGAATATGTCTTCAATATAATTTCCAACCAAACTCTTTCATGTAAGTAATTGAAACCCATTACGTAATTATGCTTTTAAATATCACAGGTTGTAAGCAGCTGACGAGACCCAGACGAAATAAAATGAATTCATGATATTGTGCTAGAATCCTTTTGTTCTAGTACTTTTCAAAATGATAAAGGAAACTAAATGTATGAAATAATAAAAAAGTTAAAATGATACCTGTAATTGACAGTTTTATTATTAATTTTTCAAATAAGTACCATAATTATGTTTAGCAAATGAGCTTAAATGTGCTTTTCTAATTAATTGAGTAAATAGAATCATGAGCAGATATAGCTGTAACATAGACAACTAATTCAGTTCACATCACTTGACCAGCTTAAAAAATGGGTTGTTTTTAGAATTCAACACACTTATAAACAGATGAGACATTAGAAATCTAAAATCTTCATCAAATGTTATAAGTTTCAAATAAATGAATTTTAATTATTTCATACACATATTTCGCTTTATCATTTTGAAAAGATCAAGAACAAAAGGATTCTAGTAGAATAGCATGAATTTATTTTATTCCATTTGGTTCTCATCAGCTGCTTACAACCTGTGATATTTAAAAATCATAATTACATAATGAGTTTCAATTACTTACATGAAAGAATTTGGTTGGAATTTATATTGAAGACATAATCGTATATTATAGCAAGTATTCGAACACATAAATATTGGTACAAGAGGGCACCGAATATATATGTGCCACACCATATTTGTGTGTGTGGGCTGTGATACTGCCCGGGTGCCCAGACCGAAACAGGTGGTTTTCTTTGTGGGCCACACCCCGAGCCTTTGACCTAAAGGTCTGATCCACAAGGCAGTGGAGCATCGTGAGGAGATGCGGTCCCACGGTAGTGGCTGACCAACGATTTGTTCATACGCCGTTTTTTCCCACAGGATACTGGAGCCCATGTGCACCAGTGGTTTTAGATCCGGTTAAAAAGCTGGACATTCGCTTTTCGTCCTCTCATTTTCGTAAACAACACCCCTGCCACGAGAAGGCAGTGAGGACTTCCCTGGCAGAGGCTGTATATGCGTGGCCGTGTGAGAGCATTTCGAGAGGGAGAGCAGGATCACCTCACTCTCGGCCATTTGTAGGGGCATTTATAGCAAGAGTGTAAATATAATTAACAAATGCAAGAAAGAGTTTAAAGAAAAACGAACAAACAAAAAACATCTTATTTATTTTACTCATAGAAGTTAATCATCACTATCAACAATAAGACACTACAACTACCGAAGTAGTTTGTTCGTTAAAAAAATTGCGGATATTGCAAATTCGCGCCTTATTGCATAATCACCTGACATTTGAAAAAAGCGTTTATATTTTTTTACTTTTTTCTATAAAGACAGGTACATTTGAATGTCAACCTTAAAATATGAATTCTGTCCTGAATTACACCATTAACCACCACAAACTATCAAAGACTGATTGATTTAATTATAACAATCAATAGCAATGAAACGAAAACCTTCACAACTATTATCCGAATCTACCTAGTGATTAACAGGTTTATTACAATCAATGGACGTATATTATTAATATTTATGTTCATATTATGTACAAAACCTCAATAGCTACATTCATAAAGACATTTGTACAAATAAAATACATTGTGGATTACAATTGTTTTAGTATTCCATTCTACATCTCTGTGCTAATGTGGCATGGCAACTCGAACTGATGTACGTACGTACAAAGTTCTACGTTGTTACTAACTGACTGAGTCTAGTTTTCTGATCTTGAAATTTGCACTTTAGAATTTGTAGCTCTCCCATGTCCTCAACCCATTGGAGTGTTTGTACTCGACAATCATTTAATAACACTTTTTTAAAACTTGTTTAATACTTATAATTAGTTTATTGTTATCAGCTTCAAATGGTTTACATCTTTTTAACCCTTTTCACACTTATCTAATCACTAATGATCATTCATACTGTATACAGTATATATACAATACAATAGGGAAAACTTTCATTTAGGATCAGATCATTTATTGAACAATCAAATTAGATTTCCATTAACTGTTTAGATAGTAACACAATTCTCTTGTGATATTAGCCATTTACAACCATTTTATAATCCGATTAGTTTCTATATTATTAAACTATCTGTTAATTTACTATTAAAAAAAAACAATTGCATAACTTCATTAAGTATCACAATTTACAAAAAGTGTCTACCATTTCATAATCATTTACTCACAGAATTTTCGACGATCAAATGGTTCCTCATTTTCTTCAGGATAAAACTGAAAAGAAAAATGTAATATAATTACAATATATATTTAACGTTGCCTGTAGCTCTTCTAGAGTTAATGCCGGTTCCAAGTTCGAATAAAGGAAAAAGGTTTGAGCATGAGGTTGGTAACCCCATCCTGTAGAACAAAATCTTGCTTAAAGAAAAACGCCAACCACATAATCTTTAATACGAACGTCAAGACAGTTCTACTACTACATAGAATTGAAACTTGGACAACTACTGCAAAAATCATTAAAAAGGTACAGGTATTTATGAACAGTTGTCTATTCAAGATACTCAATGTCCGTTGATTGGATACCATAAGCAACAGCCTACTGTAGGAGAAAACAAACCAACTTCCAAATGAAGAGAAAATTAGGAAAAGATGTTGGAAGTGGATAAAACATACAGAAATAACCAAACTGCATTACGAGACAAGCGCTAACTTGGAATCCTGAAGGGAAGTGGAAAAGGAGAAGGCCAAAGAACACATTACCTCGGGAAACAGAAGCAGATATGAAAGGGATGAATAATAACTGGAAACAACTGGGAAGAACTGCTCAGGACAGGATTGGATAGAGTATGCTGGTGAGTGGCCTATTCTCCTCTACGAGGAGGAACAGGCACTAGGAAGAAGATAATACATACTCCTCATTGATGTAAAAGAAAGGTAGGATTTGTTAAACGATGGGGGCGGGAGGAAGAAATTTTATTTAAACATTATCAAATGGATTGATTAAGTTATACATTGGAATAATTTAAATGTGTCAAGTATCTATAACTAATTTTAATCAAGAAACCACATTAATTCGCGTATGATTCTTAGTAAATCCCATCCATAGAACATCTTAGTTATAAAGTTAATGTATATAAAAGTTGTGAGCAAATGAATTTGAATAAATGCTGAAATATTTCATTACTGTCAACTGGTTAACTCAATTGCTCCTCTTATCTTAATATATTGTTATTATTATTAATGGCTTTAGATGGTGGTTGGAGGTAGTCGACAGGAAACCCTGGACCCGGGTTTCGTGATACTTGGCACTCATCAGCAAGGTATACCTTTAATCTTGAGGGATCTGGTGTTCCCTGACGAATTCGATCTCGGGTCACCCAGCTTCACAGTCAGAGACGTTACATTGCCACATTACAACATGGTCGATAGCATTCGATCTACAATAATAAGGACTAGACACGCATGACATTGATCGTCACCTAGTAATCAGTCAATTGTGATTAATGGCTTTATTCCATATTATGTCTTTGGTACAATAGAAAATTCTCAACACAAAGTATTTTAACAAGTTTCCTTTTCTTATTTCTTCATCTATCCTAACGATAAGATATTGAGTGATCACCAGTTAGATGTTAGCAGTTTAGTCAATCAACATCTGAACACTATTCATTCTTTTCGCTAAACATTGCCAGCCACCACAATGTCTTAGATTGAGCCTTTTGTAACTTTTACAACGAAAGGTTGTACACTTTTCAGAATCGCACCTGAATAGGTTATGAGATTAACAAGCATGATGATGTATTTTGAGATGGTCGGGAAAATTTGCAAATCAGGTGCATGATTTTGATGGAGCACAGATAGAAGTCTATTTGAAATTTGTGCTGATGATGTCGTTCAGAAGAACGATGAAAGCTCCACGACCAAACCATCCAGCTCAGAGAACAAAACTCCATTAAAATAATGATGTATTAAAACAAACAACAAATGACTTTTTGAAATATAGAGATGGCAGGAACAAGTAGCTCAGATGTTCAAGCAGGCCGCCATTGATATTTATATAGTAATAAGAATTAAATGATTATATTTATCATAGATAGATATAAAGAGGAGTGAAATAAAATTTTAATTTACTCTCGGATAACAACCAATGATTCTAACTGTATTAGGCTGAATGTTTTTTATCACACTGAAAAGTATATATACTATCTCGATTTTATGTTTTTACATAAACAATCTAGTTGATTTTCGGTGAATGTGATTATGATCATTTCGATTAAAATACTCCCTTGTTTTAAACATATATGGATGTGAAACTATTGTTTGGTGTCTGGATCATTGAAATGCAGTTAAGCGAGTTTACCAATAAATTTTAAGCTATAATCACTTTATAAGCAAAGATGGATAGTGGCTAGCAGTGGAATCCAGGACGCGCGTTTCGTCCTGTTTGGGACTCGTCAGCTGGATGTACCTGCATCTTAGAGTTGATGTTCACTCTGGGACTCGAACTCAGTACCGTTCGCTTCACACGTCATCGCGTTATCCACTTAGCTACTGAGTACTGATAGCCACTTGCTTTTGCAATGGGGTGAAGTTTAATTCACTTGATATTGTTTTTACTTGAATCGTCCCATTGATGTTTTAGGACTGAAATTGATCAGTCTCTTATTGATCAATTTCAGTCCCTAAAACATCAATGGGACGATTCAATTAAAAACAATATCAAGTGAATTATAATCACTTTAGTTTACCAGAATTGTACTTTATGGTTTCGTATTATATTGTTATCCAATGTGATTTTCATAAAATATGAATGTACTAAGGTAAACTTTGCTGTTGGTGTACGGTTAAATGATCGTCATTGCTTAACTGAAGAATGCAGTTTCAATTTTCAAAAAAAAATGTTTCAGACTTTATATGTAAAAACATTAAGCCCCCCTCAATTTTTTTAATGTTACATCGTTTGACTTGTCACTGACCACTAAATTGATTTAAACTTTCCACAAATTATACAGAATCGATAGTTGAGCTAAACAATACACAAGCCAAATGAGTAAATCTTAGAGAAGAAAAAATCAATGATTGAAAGAATAATTAAGAATTCACTTGGTATTGTTTTGGCTTGTATCTTCCCATTGAGGTTTAAGACTGCAATTGATCAGTCTGTTATTGACATATATGCATACTGTGCGTATGCCTCGATATTACCTTAATTCACAAGCTATTTGTAAGCAATGATGGATAGTGGATAGCAGTAGAATTCAGGACGCGTGTTTCGTTCTATTTGGGACCACTATCTATCACTGCTTAAGAAAAATCAAGGTTTATAATTAATCACACAATATTTTAAATATAATGTCAACTGTCCTATTTGATTTTCATTATGAACGTAGTACACTTCTCGTTATGAACTAGTCTTATTTCAAAGTTATCAGTTAACTGGTTTTCAACGATTCCTTTTATTCATCCTCAGTGCGTTATTACTTACACTTAGGAGAAATAACAAGAAAAACTTGGAAAAAACAAATATCCTCTTGATTGTGAAAACATTGTGACCAAGGTCAATATTATTAAGCCGGTTTATTTTACACAAGTCATATAAGCGTCATAAGCGTATCCACAACATGCTATTTCAATTGTTTTACTTAGTACTGGTTAGTTATTCTGAAAGTAACTTCAATGTATGTATCTTACTCATACGTAGCTGTGCAAATATTGCAATCAGTCTCCTTGTTTTGTACATGTTTGAATTGAATAACTTTGAATTGTATCTTTATGTACTCAAACAGTTTTGGGAATAGTTTAAAATTGTAATTAATTCAAAATATCACGGTAGTATTTCCAGTTGTGATAATCGAATTGTCTTAATCTCATGACTGTGTTATTGCTTGTTATCATTAGATGCTTTATTGTGAAATGTTTTCTTATACACGATATTCTGCACATCCATCAGATTGCCCAAAATATCTCTAAGTTAGACACAAAGCATTATAATAACTCGTCAAGATTCTTAATAGTAAAATCTTAAGATTATGCACTGCACTTGCTAGCATAGTTTCCTTCTTATCTGTCATTCGAATATACATGAGAGGAATATATTAGAATCAATGCATTTAATAGCTGATCAGAGAGAAGAAAAGTTATACTACTAAAAAGAATTCATAACAAGGTTTCTCTATTGTAAATGACTAGCGGATACTGAGTATTGAAAAAAAACATTTATAATAATTCATCATCTTTAAGTTATTGCAATTGGAATTAACGTGAAGAGAAATCATTTTGCATGATTGTACAACTGTTGCTATAGTAACAAGTAAAGTAATTATTATTATTCCTATTATTCTAGACCTGAAATGGGTTTTTTTTTGTGGAGATTGTAGTAATGTCAGTGGTTAAGATCATGAGTCAGTTGAAGCTAGACCACCATAGAAAGCTTGGAAGTACTGGATGGCCGTTTCGTTCTATTGTGGGACCTCTCAGCAGTGCGCATCAACGACCTCTTCCCCTGCGAGATTCTAACGCAGGACCTACTGGTTTCGACTGCGAGCACTAAACCACTAGACCACATAGCCGGCGTCCAACGGTATTGATGTTTAACTTCAACTAATCCACGAAATCGAAAGACACATTAACCATTGTCTTGTCTGTTATTCGTGACACTAGCTCAAGTTAAAGATATGAACAGTTGATCAATGTAACTAAAATCTATTAACGCTAGAAAAAACTTTACCAAAAACTTACGTGTTGACGCAGAAAAATGTTGTTCAAGTATCGATTAAATTCACGAAGTCGATCCATAGTTTTCTTTTTATTTTGATCATTTAATAACCATGTATCATCGGTATTAGTAACATCATCTACAGTTGGATAACTACTTCTTAATGTATTAAATGAATGAACTGGATAAATTGTTTGACATAAACAAAATAAGTTTAAATAAATAAACAATTGTAAGAGATTGAGACAAATTCCTTCGGTTGATTTAAACTGTTGGAAGTGAAAATAAGCCATTGAAAATTTATTTCTAAAAGAATATAAACAATATAAAAGTTACTGAAATCAATATATAAGTAGTTTAGATAATACTGTTAATGTAATTGAAATGAATGAAACATCTTGACGATTGATATTGAACAAGATCAATCTCTTGACGGAAGTCTTCTTTTATGGGTGATCAATTCGAAAGGTGACAACTATAATCAAAAACAATTCTATCATTGTATTAACAATCATGTACTTATCAAATAAATAAGTACAGCCGTCCAGTGCTTCCAGATTTTCCATGGTGGTCTAGCTTCAATTGACTTGTGATTTCAACCTGTGAAATTTCTAAACAATACTCTCCACAAAACCCATTCTGAAAATAAGTACTTCTATCAAAGAAAAGTATGGTTACCATACTTTCGAAGTTATATATTCAAATCTTTCATAGTGTATTCCATATAAGAATCATTTCTAACTATTCAACGAGCTACATATGAAAAGGATGAATAACAACTGTAAAGAGCTGGAAAGGATTGTCTAGGACAAGGTTGGAGAGTGCTGATGAGTCATTCATGCTCCTCCATGAGGAGTAACAGTCATAAGTAAGTAAGTAAACGAGCTGTTGAATATATTATATTATAATATCCACATGGAATTCATTGACGACTGACTATTTAGAATAGCGTTAGCTATTTTCCAGCGTCGTATAACATACTTAGATTGGATAATACAATATTAGTTTTTTTCTAAAATAAACAAGTTTCTGAAATCTTTAAACTTGTTCTTGACATTTAGAAAAGTTCCATCAGGAATACAAACAAATCACAGTTCGGAAACTGTCGATACAGAGTTGACCAACTTTTAAGTAGATGCGATTGATTAACTAATATGTTTAAAGAAAAACTTATTCAAGTAAACTATATGAACATGTCTACATAATTGTAGTTAAATATCAGTCTTTTGTTTAGACACATTCTGAAGAAACTAAAATTTTGAATAATGTAAGAACAACATGATTTATAGTCTAGAATGGATTAATAAATCTATGCTTCAATGAGATAATCATTTACTGCTTCATACTATGCTATGGTTATCTATCTACTGTAAATGATCCTACTAGGAGTCATTTTAAATGTAATTATTATTATAAAACGGATCTAATGAATAAACTGCTATAATGCTTTCTAGAATTAGGCTTTTAGATGAATTCTTTTAAAATGAAAATAATTTCTTGATTGAGATCATGAACCGATTGGTGTTAGACCACCATGGAAAACTTGGATGTATTGAACGACCATTTCGTCCTACTATGAGACTTCTCTGTGGCACTGCACATCCATGATCCCGCTCGCGGGATTTGAACTCACGGTCTTCTGTCTCATGCGCGAACGCTTAACCTAATGGACCAGTGAGCCGGCATCCAATGGTGTTAATGTCTAGTCTCAACCAATCTATGAAATTGCTCGACCATCTTCCATTATACTGAGGTAGATACCTCTCTCTACCAGACACGGATCAGCTCCACGGGTCACGGCTTGTCACTAGAACTCCGGGAATTCCCTCACAACGTTATTCACTAGTGAGCATGATCTCAATCAAAAACGTATTAATCTCCACAACACTATACTGATAAAAACAATTGTAATGATAAATCTACATTAGACTATTTAATTTTCTACAATGACTTTAAAATATATTGAATTAAATAAATGTGTCTAACAAGTCATATGCTTTTAAAGAAACTAAAGGAAACATATTTACTTAGCAACTATTTAATATAAGATTATAGTTGACATGGCAATTGATTTAAGAACAAAAAACGATTATTAAATTGAATTATTTTAGATAAATTAAAGAGAATCTTTGTTTGTTTGTATTTTTGTATTTTGATTAAATCCTCTATAGATTTACATCAATCCCCCCTAAAAAGCAAAAAAAACAAACATAAACATGATTTCACTTCGAACTATCCACTAATATGATAGTTTCCCTTAGAGACAGAATGTACATAATACAAAAAGATCATTCAATAGAGAATACTAATGAATTGATAAATTGACTGGAGAAAATACAAAAAACAACTACACTGTAATTTTTGTAGTTCATAAATTTGTAGGAATGCTCTTTTTTTCCTCTATTTGGAATAGAAACAAGGGAAATTTTCTATTTCATTAAAGATAATATGATTTACCAATTTATTTTGTCTTTATATTCTATTAGACGTAGTTCTAAGAGATTACGATGCAGATTAAGATGTTCATCAGGAAGATATTTCTATAAATTATATCTCGATATGAAGGAGGCGAAGTGCTAGATATTGGACAGTCAGTCAGTCCGTCATAAGTGACATGAAATCTAACACATATATGTGCAAGGGTTAAAATAAACATATCATTCCAGAACGATGAAATGAACTAGTAAGTGTCAAAGATTGTAGCAATGATGAGATATACAGAATGCGATTTAAAAAGAAAGCAAGAATTAAAAAGTATAAAATAAGTTTTATAATCAGTACTTAAGAAAAAAGTTAGTGGTAAATTCATCTACACTACTGTAACCGATTCCTAACTATACCACAAAATATGTACTACCGATGGTTATAACAATCGTGCCGATCACAACCAAATAGTCCTCACCTACAAACACAGTTTAGTCCAGCCATTAATTACTTCATAAACTAATATCAAGTTTTAGTTAGGCAGCTTCCAGCTTTCTTCCACAGCGTCACTGAATATTATGTGTGGATGTAGACGGTTGTTTAGCGTATAGAATAGGTAATAGATGTGTAAACAAGAATATAACCGTCCATTTGATAAGTTATAAAGACAACTAAACCTTTACACATAGTAATTAGACGTTATACGGATAATGACAAACTTTAGCAATCTGGCGACCCCATGTCCAACTCTCCTACTATATCCGGGCTTGAGGCCGGCAGTATCTAGAAGAGGCAATCCATAACTTGGAATCCTTATGGGAAGCGGAAAAAAGGAAGGCCGAAGAACACACTAACTCGGTAAATGGAAGCAGATATGAAAAGGATGAATAACAACTGGAAACAGCTGGAAAAAACTGCTCAGGATAAGGTTGGATGGAGAGTGCTGATGGGTCGTCTATTCTCCTCCACGAGGGGTGACAGGCATATATATATACATCCTAACATTTTTAACGATTTAAATAATAAAAGGAACTAATGATTAGGAATTGGTGATTTCTATGATTATCAAAACAAATGTGAGATGTGATGATTATTGTATAAATCTGTATTTGCATAAATATTCTAATAGAGTAAATTGCAGTTAATAACTGAAGCGTAATAAACAACATAAATATATTTTGATGATATAACTAAGTAAATTGCCTTTTCATATATCTATATTATTATGAATAGGTGATAATAATCTTATGAATAGAATAAATTTACATCACTTTTATTCAATTCATTTGTTGCTATTTGATTAGGTGGTATATAAAAGTAATTTATCTGTTAACAATGAGTCAATAATTTGTCCCACTAATCACTACGACTTTTTAAGGAGATAATGATGATGAATAAAATGTCTTAATGGATGCAGGTTTTATGGCTGCTATCACTTGTTAGTAATCTTGAAAGAGTATACTTGCTTGTTTACTTACGCCTGTTACTCCCAGTAGAGCATAGGCCACCAATCAGCATTCTATGACCCACTCTGTCCTGGATCTTCTTTTCTAATTCCATCCAATTATTGTTCTTTTTTTTCATGTTTATCTCCATTTCTCGGCATAATGTGTTCTTTGATCTTCCTCTTTTCCTTTGTTTAGCCATGAGGATTCCATGTGAGGGATTGCCTTATGACTCAGTTGGGTGCTTTCCTCAATGTGTGTCCTATCCACTTCCAGTACTTCTTCCTGATTTCTTCCTCCACTAGGATCTGGTTTGTTCTCTCTCACAGTTGATCGTCGCTAATAATGTCCGGCCAACAGATCCGAAGTAGTTTGCGTAGACATCTGTTAATAAACACTTGTATCTTCTGGATGATGGATTTCGTAGTTCTCCAAGTTTCTGTTCCATACAGTAGAACTGTTTTTATATTTGTATTGAAAATTGTGACTTTGATGTATATATTAATATATATATATATATATATATATATATATATATATATATCCCACAATATATCCGGACAGATGTCGTTAAGTGTCATAGGTTTATTTATATATTCATAATTATTACATCACAAACTAGGAAACATATTCCCTCGGTTTATCTAAACAATACTTTGAAAAAAAGCACGGTTTCACAGTAAATAAAATTTCTCTATGTATATGTGTTTGTTGTGCTTATTCACCAGAATGATTTCATTCTTTTGAATTTATACGCGAATCAACCTAATTGGCAAATTTCTCAAAATAAAGCTGGATAGCAGCTGATAATGAAACTCGAAACGTGATTTTCATACTATTTGGATCTCTTCACCATGTGCACCTGCATCCGGCGTGAAAAGCATCAACACCGGATTGTGAATACATTGTAAATAGGATGAATCATGTGTTCTAGAATTTATCATTAATCATCGTTCAACTATACTATTTATGAAAAAATGCTTATGATCTAATGGCAATATCAAAACAACCTGCACAGGATGTACTTACACTTAAAGAGACTGATCCATCGTAATCCTAACACATCAATGGAGAGTTGATCACAACAAACTCTTCACAGATTTTTTTCATCTCCACTTGCTCTTTCAACTAGTTACTATGGAAAAAGAATTTTCGGATTCTTTTTTCTTTGGTTTCACTGTAACTAGTTTTTGTAGGTTTTTTTTAATTTTTCAACTGTATATCAATTATCCCCCCCCTCGACGTATCATTTTTGTATCTCAATTTGTACCTCAATTTTAATTCCCTTCCCTATTGAAGTGATTTCAATGGTGATTATTATTGTTGTTTAGAGTTTAGATTTTTCTAAAGACCCTTAGGCGGTAGACATTTAAACATCATGATTATATTGTGAATAGATAATAATTAGACTATCGAATTCAGTAGTGTTAGCGGTAATTTAACTACAGCACATGATATGGAAGAAGAAAAAAAACAAACAAACACATTGCACCTACATAAACTCGATCACAATAGTCAGTAATTGCTATATACTACTTAAAAAAAATTGGTCATAATTTAAAACCGGTGAATAAAAGAAGGTAATAAGAGATGAATATGAATACACTGTAATGAATAGGTATGTATTAATTATGGGATAAATTACTTATTCATATCACCATTTAAATTGTTTTATAAGTATCCCAGTGGTAGAATCGTGTTGGTGGGCGGCCTATGCTCCTCCATGAGGAGTAACAGGCGTAAGGAAGTAGTTAAGAGATATAATCATTGAGCATTAATATAAAGATGGTTCAAATCAATTCTGTAGTGATGTAACACTAAACCTGTTAAAACTTTATACAATCACTCATTCTACTTTAAGTATGGATGGACTATAAATAATTTATCACACTCCTTTTATTTCAAAGTTTTTGTTGTTTTTCATCTCTTGATTACTTTTTTAATCAGTCACTATTGCTTTTATTGAGACTTTTGAAATTTCTAACTAAGTTGTGAAATGTCTTTCATCGGAGTGGTATAGATTTTAATAGTATTATTAAACATATACATACACAGAAGCAGTGACCGATGGAGATCAATGGAGTCTATTTGGAGGTAGTAACTCACTGTAGACAATAGTGGATGTGTCGCTCAACTACGTGGATTAGATATTAACACCGTTGAATACCGGCCAGGTCAGTGGTCTAGAGGTTAAGCGTTCGCGCACGAGACTAATAGGTACTGGGTTCGAATCTCATGATGCGAGATTGTGGATGATCACTGCCATGGATGAGTCCAACAATTGGACGAAATGACCACCCAGTTCTTCAAGGTTTTCCATAGTGGTATAGCTTTAATTCATTGATGATCTCAACTATTAAAATTACTATGATATCCACAGAACCCCTTTTGATATTCATTAATGTTGCACTACAAAGGAAAAACTAATTGAAAAGGAATATTTCTCTGCTGTCTTCGCTTTCTTCCATATATAAGATATTTTTATGCAAACAAGACTAAACGTCTATAAATAAATTTGTTGGGTAGTGATTTACACTGCCCGACCGTTGTTTCTACCTTGACGTACCACGTCGGGCATGCCTATCGTGATGAAGCAATCGAGCTATACTGGCTGGAACAACCGTTCCTCAAGGTCCTACCACGTCAGACGGCTCGGTCAAAGGGCGGTAAGACTAAAAGCATGGCGAAGTCGTACTGATGACTTTACAGAGGTGTGACAGCAGTAAGGTGTTTCCTTCAGACAACCAGTATGACAGCGATGCTGCCTTCCCACAAGGTGGGATGGGGTTAGAAAAGGTTGACCCTAAAAATGCACACCTCGCTTTATCCCACGGATACCCATCTCCTGCGGTAAGGTCTCAACAAGTACAGAGCTAACACAAAAATCAACCATAAAAATGTCGTGTGTGACCGACCTCAAGAAGTTGTCTCTTGGGCACTGCGGTCACGCTCTCAGGTCACTAAGTTCACCTCTAATCCAATTTCCTTCTCAGGCACCTACAGAAGAACCATTCTACGGTTTGGGCAACTGGGAAGTGATAACCGCCTTCATACCTCCAACAGCACTCAGGATCACTTCTGACTGATTTACATTGTTGTTATTTACAAAATAAATGAGTCGATGTTACGTAAACATCTTCAGAATTCCATGAATATACCCTAATAATAGTTAATATTCGTTAATGATATTTTGAGTATTTGACATGTAAAATGGACTAATGCTTGTTATATTACTGAGACTTGTATACTCTATGTCAAAGTCTTAAATAACTACTAAATTCTTCGAACCACCAATCACCACAATGATTCATTGCTGAATTATAATTTATTTTGCTATTCAATAGAGAACCGAAATCATTTTCAATGTTGTTGATCTTTCATTTTGAATTAAATGATTTCATATCTCTATCAATGAAGTTTAAAAATTATAAAAATGAACAATTACAAATGACCATAGTATGCAGCTCCGACTTACTGTGATAATAACAATCAAATAGAATTTATAAAACATTTTAATTGACGTAATAGCTTAACAACATTCCATAGCGTTTCACTATAAGAATATGGAATTTATTAGGTAATGCTATTAAAATGATCAAGCTCATAATAATTCAGTGCTTATTTATTGTTATAATTTGTCGTTTGAATGCTTATTGTCTTGACTCTTTTAATGCCTCATTTTGTATCTGATTGTTATGTCGGAAACGCTCGGAACGAGGGACCTATGCAATTCCCATGACGTGAAAGTAAGAACACAAGTGATGATTTATTAACCCCAAAACACGACGACGACAAGAATAATGGGACGCCGCCGCAACCCAGTTGTCAAGCTACAACTAGATCCTAGAAAGAAATCTTATTCAGGGGGAGGGTGTTGATTCGGCTTTTCGAGAACTACAACGAAGCCTTCTGAGACCCTAAAGAAGCCGAAGAGTCTTAGCCAATCAGAGCACGATGGAGCTTTCTAGAATATCAACGTGGCGTGCTACTATTGGTCAGTAGCATAATATGTCTTTTAGCGGATTGGCCAAAATACGATGTTGATTTAATAAATGTTCACATCTATAAATACCCGTTTTTTTTTTCTGTACAAAAATGAACCTTTGGAGTAAAGTGCTTTTCGCTTATTTTTCACCTTTTCTCTCGAGTTCAGGTTGCTGCGTAGTTCTAGCTTGCGGGTTACCATAATAGCTTAGGAACTGAATAAAGCGTTCAAATTAACAAGACTTATCATTTATAACACAATTTATACGACCGTAAACCATGAGGTTCAGGAACTCAGCTTTAACACTTACTTTATACGATTGCGTAGGTCAGTGATACCAAATAACTTCTTAAATCAACATATAGAGAAGTTCATAAATGCACCGTAATGTTTAAGTGACTGATGTTTATACCTTTCATAATAACGTCAGCCAATTTCGAATAGGATAAAAAATATCTGACGCTAAGTGATTTGAGGCAATCGGGCTAACACTTAAATCTAATTCCTATGTTAGTTATCTAGTTGAAATGAATAACTTGATGGTAGAGCCTAAAATTGTGATTTGTTGTTGATGTTAGCTTAACTCTTAAGGGTAGCGTTGATTCATTTACACTTATGATCATTTGAATCAGACTACGACTAGGAATTAAACAAACATAACATTATTCACTACTCAAGTGACCGTTAATGAACACAGGTTTGTGTTTGTGAATTTAATCAAAATGGTTAAGATCATGCGTCAGTTGAAGCTAGACCACCATGGAAAACTTGGAAGCATTGGACGGCCGTTTCGTTCTATTGTGGGACTCTTCAGCATTGCGCATCCATGACCTCGCCCCCTGCGAAATTCGAACCCAAGACCTACTGGTTTCGCGCGCGAGCACTTAACCACTAGAACACTGAGCCGGTAAATTAACTCACGTAACATAAATTTTCAAGAGTAATAGTGATTTCCAACCTAACCTTATATAATACGTCTTAAAAATTATCTCAACTTAACTTTGTTCATTAGTGTAATAACAATCAATATATTTGCATCTTATTCCAAGCTATTTTGAATTTAACGCATTATCCTTCTTACAAAAAAAAATAATACAAGGATAATACAAGAAACATGGTATGGAGTTTCTCGATTACTAATCTTTCACAAACACATTCATTGAGATGATGGAGAACAAATCAATATTCAGGTCTATAGGACAAGCTGTGAACCATATGTAGGGGAAATTCAAACACTTCACTTCTTCCTGAAGTCTATGCTGATGATGTCGTTGAACAAAGAACAATAAAAGCTCCATGATCAAACTATCCAGATCAGAGAACAAAACTTTATTAAAAACAAATTCATTGACATATCCTAGGAATGTTGATTATCATTGATAGACAGTAGTAACTAACTAATTTATTTATATGAACAAGGATTATAAGTAAACTACAATTCACTAACATGAACTAACTCATTGTTTCTTTCTAACAATCATTTGATACTCTCTAACTAATTCTAATCATAAACTTATGAAATGATACAAAATTGTTTTTAATCAAGCATGATACTGTTACTATGAATATCATGTATTGACATGAGTAATCAAGCATTACAATGAAATGCTAAGATAAACAAGATTTACAACAACAACAACAAATAGGGCATATAAAAGCTTTATCTAGCTTATTCATTAATGAAGTAGTTAGATGAGAGTTTGGGAGGGTTTTTTTGCATATCCAAAAATATAAACAAATCTATACACAACTGAATAATTATCATTCGTGACATTTCCTAAACGAATAATATTTTGAAAAATTATTGAATTTTCACAGGTTGAAATCATGAGTCAATTGAAGCTAGACCACCATGGAAAACCTGGAAGCATTGGACGGCCGTTGGATACCGGCTCAGTGGTCTGATGGTTAAGTGCTCCCGCGCGAAACCAGTAGGTCCTGGGTTCGAGTCCCGCGGGGTCCGTGGATGCGCACTGCTGAGGAGTCCCATACTAGGACGAAACGGCCATTCAGTGCTTCCAGGTTTTCCATGGTTGTCTAGCTTCAATTAACTCATAATTTCAATATGTAAAATTATTGAATTGTTGAATGATTTCGTAGCTAATTAAAATAAATACTTGGAAACTTCAGACTAAAAAGAAAAAAGCGACCTTTGTATTCGTTCATTTGTTTGAATCATACAATTGATGTTTAAGACTGAAATTGATCTGTTTTTTATGATATATGTACATCCTGTACGGATAGCCTTAATATTGCCATTAAGTTTGCTTAGAATACATATATGTACTCCTTTGATGTATACACTTTATTTACAAATGTACCTTTTAGGAAAACCATTGATATTTTGTGTGACTTTATTTTTTCGAAAAACCTTCCACTGCCTTTTCCTGTTAAAACTCTTAAAGATTTATTATTATTATGTACAGATAATGTAAAATTCAAATTTGAAGGTGAACACTTCAGACAAATAGATGGTGTAGCTATGGGCAGCCCTCTAGGACCACTGCTGGCTGATGTGTTTATGGGATATGTGGAAAATTTAGTTGGAGACTCAATTTGAAAGATGGGTCTGTATAAACGATATGTAGATGACATATTAATCATAGGTGATAAAATTGAAGACATAAGCCGCTTGTTCGAAGAATTCAAAAGTAGTCAAAAGCACATTTCTCTTACATGTGAAGAAGAGAAAAACAACCAACTTCCTTTTCTTGACATCCTGATTACTAGGAGAGATGATGGCTCCATCTAACGTGCTATATATAGAAAACCAACATGGACAGGACAATATCTTAATTGTCATAGTCACTGCCCTATTCATTATAAACGCGGTTTAATAAAGAGCTTATTCAATAGAATCAATCGTATTTGTACTAGTGATACTATTGAAGTAGAGATGAAGCTCTTGACTGATGCGTTAATTAATAATGGTTACCCTTTGAAGTCCATAAACCGCTGGAAGGGTTGCAATATGCCTAGACCTATGACGCTTCTGGCACCCAAAAAGCGAGTTTATACCATTCAGAGGTGACACAAATAGTCTCATGTTGAAACACAGACTTAAATTAGATATCAACCGGACATTTTATGCAGTCCAACTTGTCATTATCGAAAAGACAAGGTCTATGTTTCACCAAAATCTCAAACAGCACGAAAACGATTGTGCCACATCCCATTGTGTCTATATATTTACATATATGTGTGGAAACATGTACGTAGGTAGGAGCAATCGTGATTTGCAATTAAGTATGGGTAAGGTAAGTGATCCTGTTCAAAAGAGCTGAAAATGTCAATTATCTACAATGAAATCATCTATGCGAGTAAACTATTTAAAAAGTTTGGTTATTTGGAATTCAAATTATTTAATATGAAAAATTATTTTCAATATGATCCTTAGCTATTTATATCGTCACAAGACAAGCCCTCACATGGAATCCTCAAGGCTGAAGGAGGAGAGGAAGACCAAAGAAGACATTACGCCGAGGAATGGAGATATACATGAGAAAAAATGAACAAGAATTGAATGGAACTGAGAAAGAAGGCCCAGAACAGAATGGATTGGAGAATGCTGATCGGCAGCCTATGCTCCGTTAGGAGTAACAGGCGTAAGTAAGTTAGTAATGACGCTTGAATCTTGAACCGTCGATTTGTATCAATAAGCATGTGATTTAAAACTAAGGTCATAATTTGTAATATTTCAGTGAGTAGAAAAATTAGATTTTCTGACGTTTCGTAACTCGATGTAAGCCACTTCTTCAGAGAGTAAATAGCCGCTTACATTGGGATATCTACAAATATAGTAATTTATTTATAACAATCTAACCAATGCTAAATTTATTGGAAATTAACAAGTTAAACCTTGGTAATGATACTTATAAGCTCATAACTATACTGAATCTCTTAAATTTAGTGATTACTATATAACATTGTTCAACAGAATTTCATAATAATTAAGGAGAATTCAATATAAACTTGACTAATACATGGTGATTAACTAGAGTTGATGATCAATTAATGTGCTCATTATGTCATAAAGATGAAAATTTAGTAATCATGTGCTTTGTTTTCTTATGCAATAGTTAAGAATAGAATGTATTTCAATAGAATATCGATAAGGAAAGAACGGGAACGGGAACGGAAAGCAATTGATATGAAAATGCAGAAACAATGAAATCTGAGACGATGGACTGATATTTGCGAAAGAAACAGTCGACTTCAACACAATGGATTGATATTTTTCAAGTTAACTATTTACTTTATGGTTCTTAGATTTTAGTGAGATATGTTCAAATACATTCGATTGTTCCTCACTCGTGTTCTTGTTCATTACAATAGAAGTATAAATAAAGCTTCGAGGTATAATGTATATGATTTCTAATACTGTCCTAGCTGTTCATGTATCATTTGATGTGAACTGTTTTTAAAAGTGATTTAAAAACTGATTTGAAGTGAATTAATATTTAATAATGAAAATATAGGTGAGACTATAATTTATGAACGACATTTGAATAACGTTAAACTGACCTTGACAGTGTCCACGTAGTAACTAGGATCAAATGAGAGTTATAAATTAGTGTTAGGAATTAAAATTATGATTAACAATTGATGATTAAAGTTAGAAATTACATTTAGGGTTTTCATCACAAACTGACATCAGCTATAATCCCAAAATACTATTTATCCAAATGAATGAGTGAATTTCACATCAAAATTCAAGATCTGTAATCTTATACCTGATTGGTTCATCCATAAATGATAGTTTCATCGAAATATACTTACTATAAGATACTTTCTTTAATAGTTTGCACTTTATTGAAGATTTTCGTTTCTCGAAAATGTTCCTTTTCTCATCATTTTACACATAGATTTAAAAAGTGATATATAAGAATCACCTTAATATCCTTTTGTAAAAGAAAATATTTTGTATTATAGATAAGAATCTACTGAAATAATTAACTACTTCTAAAATGTTAGATAATCTGGATGTTTTAAAAATTTTACTTTTTGTTTTAGTAGTTGAGTGAATTGTAGCTAAACCATTAAGGAATACCTGGAAATATTGGTTAGCCGTTTCGTCTTATTGTGGGACTCCTACGTGGCATTGAGCATCCACAATCCCGACTCGCGAGATTCGGATCCAGGACCAACCTGTGTTTCACGCGAACGCTTAACCTATAAACCACTAACCTGATCGGTATCCAACGGTATTATTGTCTAATTTCAACTAATCCACAAAATTGAGTGACACATCCACTACTGTGTTCAGTGACTTACAATCTCGCAACAGATTCGGTTGAACTTCACTGATTACTGCTTCTCACTAGAGCTCTAGGAAATACCTCATTGAAGCCAGTCACTAGTGAGGATATGTTGATTAGTATCAGAAGGAGCACGCGAGACTGATAGGTCCTGGGTTCAAATCTCACGAGTCGGGATAATGTACGCGCACTGCCACGGAGGATTCCCATAGTAGAACGAAATGGCTGTCCAGTTCTTCCAGGTTTTGCATGGTGGTCTAGCTTCATTGGCACATGATTTTAACTACTAAATTACTATAATATCCACAAAACCCCTTCTGATATTAACTTTTTATAATACAATGAATTCACATTTTCAATTAATTGATAGTTCTAGATTTAGTAAACACAAATGCTCAAAACGTGGATTAAGTGGTCAAAGGATAGATTTTGCAAACACAGCAAACCCTGATTGCACTGTCGAATGACAAAAAGAATGAATTGTGCATATCTTTTGTTAGAATCGAACTCTCAGTACTTACGCAAGTTTTTGTTCATTAAAGTTAATGATCGTATTATCACTCCGCGGTTAGACACTGGATCCAATATCACCCTGATTTCTTGCAAAACTTGGCATGAACTTGGTCTACAAAGCATTCATTCTACTACCGATTGCATAAAGAATGCATCAGGAATCCTAATTAAAACCGGAATTATCAACTTCATTGTCAAATATAATGATCTTATGACTATATCCAAATGTTATGTTAATGATGAATCATTCAATTTATTGGGTCTTTACTGGATTCCAAAATTGAAAATATGTGATTACCCATTTATTCTTATTTGTAATCCAGATTACAAAATGTTCGACAATCCATCTAATTGGTTGAAGTTAGACATTAACACCGTTGGATGCCGGCTCAGTGGTCTAATGGTTAAGTGCTCGCGCGCGAAGCCAGTAGGTCCTGGGTTCGAGGCCCGGGTGGTGCGGGGTCGTGGATGCGCACTGCTGAGGAGTCCCATACTAGGGCGAAACGGCCGTCCAGTGCTTCCAGGTTTAAAATGGTGGTCTAGCTTCAACTGACTCATGATTTCAATCTGTGAAATTTCTAAAATCTCCACAAAACCCATTCTGATAATAATCTTATTTGTAACCAAGGATCTTCCTATTTTTCTATGATTCACAGATAAAAGCAGATGTTTCTTAGTGATTGTAAGAATGATCACAAGCGATGGGCACAAGAGAGAAAATCACCCGGGATAACTTCGAATCCAATCTCACCCAACAGTGTCTCCCCAGCTAAATTAGTGTTCTGAAGGGGGACTCGGAATTCATTTGACGGCATATATCCACAAAGAAGAAAGTCAGAAGTGAGGGGAATTCGAATTCAGTTTCCAAATGTATTATCAACATATGTACGAAACATTTGACAATCAGGGTGTGCGTGGGTAACGGATTTCCTCTTAAGAAGGGTTAGTGACGTTATATACGAAAATGTTGTCCGAGGTAAATGCCTGACGCGACATATATATATATATATGAGTATTTCCACATTTTGTTCGGAAGCCAAATATACGTCCTCGTCCGCTTTTATGTTCTTTCTCAAATAGACAGTTGGGAGGGGGTTGATATGTTCTATAGTCGTGTATCATTATAAGATCAATCACAAAAGCTGTTGACTGTTCCCAGTTTCCTAGTGGGTGTCTAAACTTATGGTTTATTGGTATAAATCCATGTACTTTAAATACTGAGTCATTTATTTTCCAGGTTTATATTGAAATCTTTTAGTGGGTGGTAGCCCCATCCAATTAGAAAGTATTGACAAATAATGTTTGTAAATTGTGAAATGTTATTAAAATCTCATTTTATGATATTTCAGTACATTAAGAATTTGTGATACAGATTGATTGTTCAGAAAGATAATTCGATGAGACTATAATTTATGGACGACGCTTAAGTGACCTTGAGAGTATTTACCTATTTACTAGGGCTAAACTAGGGTTAAGGTTAGGAATTAGATTCAGGATTTTCCATCACGAATTGATATCAACTATAATATCAAAACTCTATTTAGCCAAATGGATGAGTGAATTTCGCGTCTTTTTGTTGATAAAAATTTCAATATAATTTTATATCAGAAATAGTTTTGTGAATATTATAGTAATTTTAATAGTTCATACTGATAAGTTCTCAGTTCGAATCTTGCGAGTCGGGATCATAGATGTGCACTGTCAAGAAGGAATCCTACAATAGAACAAAACAGTCATCCGGTTCTTCCAGGTTTTTCATGATGGTCTAGGTTCAAGTGACTCCTAGTCTCAATTAATAAAATAATTTTATATGTAAACATTGGCGATTACTCGTAACGAAATGAAGTTGTTTACTTTTTTCGAATAAACATTCATTAATTACAAATATATTAAGTTTTACTTGAATAAAACTAATGATTTTATTCATTCAATTAGTTGTGACACGTGTTACGAATGCCTGAACATCGATTACCACGACGCGCAATGCTGACTAGTGTTGAAGACGGTTGGAAGATAGTTAAAGACAGCCAAACCAAAACAGGGTATAAGTTGTTGAAGTCACTAACTCCTAGTTTGAGCCATGTTTGTAGATGCAGACTACTTGGATGGGGTCCACGTGACTATCGTAACCAATGGTTGTAGACTGTTGGTGAAATGGCTCAGAATCGATCACAATGGCGTCGGTGTATACACTCTTTGTCTGCTCTTAAACTATGAGGTTAAAATCGCGCCATATATTTCTTTCTATGAACTAATTCTTTCTTCATGTACTATGTTCTTATTGTAATCTTTCTTTTATATATTACAACCATCGAAGTAAGTACTTTCATGAATTCGGTGTTCATCAGGCATATTTGTGCCTGGTCCTACATTGTATTTGACTGACTAACTGACTTATCACTATAACATAAATTAATTCTCAAATATTCTTTCTAAATTAAACAAAAGTCTGTTGTCAAAGGGTTCAGATTATTATACATTTCATTTATAAAATACTTTCTTTTATCAGTTTTCATCATATTTTACTTCATCTTTGATGATGTATGTTCAATTCAGTAGTGAAACTGTTCCTTTAAAAAAACGTCTATTCCCAAATTAAAGAAAAATTCAACGACTAACATAGTCCATCTATACGTATTCTGAAAATCATTATGTTACTAAGACTTAATAATTGAATTCTTACCTAATAGAATGTTTCATTACTCAAAACACCAAGATACCTAACTTACCTACCTACCTACCTTCTATATTGTGTTATAAACCGAAATCAGCACTATCAATTCGATTTCATTGGTTATTGTTAATTTTGATTGGTAACAAAAATTTATCTAGAAAGCATATATCCTATATATGTGTACGTACATCCTATATGATGATTGTAATGATCCGATCTAGAGTAAAACCATATCATTGTACATATTCGATCAGAACTTAAAGAGGTACTTTTCTATTATACACCTTCATACATTTAGAATATTATTATTTCATGCAATTGGTTCCCTTTATGAATTTGAATAGAGCAAGAACAAACATTGATGCAGAATAGTATGAATTCATATTATTTCGAGGTTTCTCGTCAGCTGCTTACAAACCAAAATTGTGATAGAATTTTTACATGGAGATAGTGTGAAAACAATTGACATAAATGAGTGTAAATAACTGGATTACAATAATAACTATATATATATATATATATATATATATATATATATATATATATATATATATATATATATATATATATATATATATATATATATATATATATATATGCTAGAAACAGGTCAGAGGTCAAAAGAGGGGGGTTAATCCAGGGTGGGTGGTGTAATAATTTAATGAAGTTCATAAATTGTGTGATAATTGTAGAGATTAATGGAATTAAATAATGATAAGGTAGATTACGTAATAATAATTAAATAGAATTTGGAAAGTTAAGATAATTTAAGAGGATCAGGTGGTGGAAATATGGGAATAAAATTTATTTTAAAAATTAGGTAATAGGGGGGAGCATAAAATATTTTAGAATAAGTAAATGAACAAAGTAACCAAAACACAAAACAAACAGAAACAAAAAGATTACCAGGGTAGTGATAAGTTTATTAAAGTCTCTTTTTTGCATTAATGTTTGTTATTGCTCTATTCAAATATTATTATTGTCTATTAATTATACAAGAATTTCTGTTAAACTAGCGTCGGTTTTTCATATTTTTAGTTAACTCATGATCTGTCATCAGTCGTATATCTATGTCGCTGACCATGTTTATTTGACCGATAACTAAACTGTTCTATCTAAACAATTTAATTAAAGCGTTATTATACACAACATTTTTTTCGTAGATTAAAAAGCATAATATGTCTATGAGATGGTGGCGAAGATTTGTAGCTCAGATGGATAAATTTTGATGATGTTTTATTCTCTAAACTGAAAAGTTTGTTCGTGGAGCATTTTATCGTTTTTGTAAACGACATCATTATCATTTCTACCTGAAGTTTGTACTGATGATATCGTTCAGAAAGAAGAACAATGAAAGCTTTAACGACTAAATCATCTAACTTCGAGAACAAAACTCCATTAAAATAATAATATGGCCAATTATACAAATTACTCATAATTATAAAACTTGAATAAATTTATATAAAACCTATAAGACTTACTTATAAATACAATAAAAACTTTCAATTTAGTATGATTGTATATTACATTGTTAAATTGGATTTAAGTATTAATTATGATGAGATTTTTTTCATATCTTATTGGTTATTGTCGAATTTCCCTAATGGGCAATTTATTTGATTGGTTGAAAAATGATCTGATTAAAATAGAAATATTATCTTATTACTTACTTACTTACTTACGCCTGTTACTCCCAATGGAGCATAGGCCGCCGAATAGCATTCTCCAATCCACTCTTACCTGGGTCTACTTTTCTAGTTCCATCCAATTCTTGTTCATTTTTCTCATGTTTATCTCCATTTCCCGGCCTAATGTGTTCTTTGGTCTTCCTCCTTTCCTTTGTTTAGCCATGAGGATTCCATGTGAGGATTTGTCTTGTGACGCAGTTGAATGCTTTCCGCAATGTGTGATGTATCCACTTCCAGCGCTTCTTCCTGAATTGTTCCTCCGCTATGATCTGGTTTGTTCTCTCCCACAGTAGATTGTTTCTAATAGTGTCCGGCCAAGAAATATTACCTTACCTTATAGCTTTTATGAAACATTATTTATTCATTTTCAATGATTGAGATCATGAGTCATTTGAAGTTAGACCAGGTTCGGGTTTCAAACTTTGGACATTGATCGTCCCACAATAGGACGAAACGACCGTCCAGTTCCGGTGAGATAGTAACTCACTGAAAACAATGGTGGATGTGTCACTCAATTTCGTGGATTAGTTGAAGTTAGACATTAACACCGTTGGATAACGACCAGCTTAGTGATCTGTATGTTAAGCGTTCGCTCGCGAGATCGATAGGTCATGGATTTGAATCTCACGAGTCGGATTCGTGGATGCTCACTGCTACGGAGGAGTCCAATAATAGAACGAAACGACCGTCCAGTTATTTCAGGTTTTTCATAGTGTTCTAGCTTCAACTGACTCATGATCTGTACCATTGAAATAACTATAATATCCACATAAACCCTTCTGATGCTATTTAATCAGTTCACTTTAATAGTAGTTACTTTACTAATCATTATAATTATTATTCAAATTAAGGTCAATTATCATTTTCTTGACCAATTAAAAATAGTTTTTAAGTATTTTAAATTAAGCTAGGGAATCGATGTACAACTGATGCTTAATTCTTTATATTAACAAACTTGGAACTCTTTAACTCCGCCTGTAGCTCTTCTAGAGTTACTGCCGGTCCCAAGCCCAGGTAAAGAAGGATGGTTGGGTATGGGGTTAGCGTCCCCATCCCGTAGAAAACTAACTCGCTAAAAAACGCTTACCAAATAATTCCAACCATTTTAACTCTACCCTGGAAGTTAGAAGGTCTTCATTTAGAAGAAATATGCAGCCTCATGGTGAAACCCGAGTTCCTTCGGAAGCCACGAGTCCGATGCCCCTTCTAACAACCAGAGCAAAAATTTTTGTAGGTATACGGAACGTCTAAACAATGTGGGAGACCGGGAAGACCAGTCAAATAGCAACGGAAATGAGGAGATATAACTTGGCAGTACTGGGAATCAGCGAAACCCATTGGAACCAAGCTGAACAACAAAGGCTTAATACGGGAGAGATGCTACTATAATCCGGCCATGATGAGAAAAATGCTCCGCACACTCAGGGAGTTGCTCTAATGCTGTCCAAAGTAGCACGAAATGCACTTGTAGGATGGGAATCTCACAGATCCAGAATCATCAAAGCATCATTCAAAACAAAGAAGGAGAGGATCTTAATAAATATTATCCAATGTTATGCACCCACTAATGAGAGCATCGACGACATCAAAGATCAATTCTACGAGCGGCTGCAGTCAATCATAGAGAAATGCCCAAGAAAGACCCTCACCATTCTAATGGAAGATCTAAACGCCAAAGTCAGAATAGACAACACCGGATATGAAGATATCATGTGACGACATGGCCTGGGTGAGAGGAAAGAAAATGGAGAAAGATTTGCAAATCTGTGTGCATTCAACAAATTGGTCATATGCGACACAATATTTCCACACAAGCGTATACACAAGGCTACATGGATCTCACCGGACCACACTACAGCATACCAGATAGATCATATTTGCATCAACAAAAAATTCCGAAGGACAATGGGAGATGTGAGAACCAGGAGAGGAGCTGACATAGCTTCACATCACCACCTAGTTGTAGCCAATTTAAAACTGAAGCTAAAAAAAACTGGACAACTGGACAAACAGCACTACAAAGGTTCAATACAGCCTTCCCTCTAGATACTGACAGACTCAATGAATTCAAGATAGCTCTCAACAACAGGTTCCAAGCCTTACAAGATCTACTGAAAGAAGGAGAAACTACTATGGAGGACAACTGGAAAAGTATCAAAGAAGCATTAACTTCAACGTGTCAAGAGGTTCTGTGCCTAAAGAAACACCATCATAAGGAGTGGATCTCTATAGAAACACTGGACAAGATCAAAGAAAGGAAGAACAAGAAGGCAGCAATAAACAACAGCCGAACACGATCAGAGAAAGTCCAAGCACAAGCTGAATACACAGAAGCAAACAAGCAAGTGAAGAAAAGCATTAGAGCCGACAAGAAGAAATACGTGGAAGAACTAGCAACGACGACGGAAAAAGCTGCTAGAGAAGGAAATATGAAACAGCTTTACGATAAGACGAAGAAACTAGCAGGGAAATACAGTAAACCAGAGAGACTGGTCAAAGACAGAGAAAGCAAGCCAATCACTGAAACTCAAGAACAGCGCAACAGATGGGTAGAATACTTCGAGGAACTCCTGAATAGGCCGGCTCCAATGAATCCACCGGACATCGAAGCGGCACACACAGATCTTCCCATGGACGTCAACCCACTAACGACGGAAGAAGTCAGAATAGCCGTCAGACAAATCAAGAACGGGAAAGCAGCGGGACCCGACAATATGCCGGCTGAAGCACTGAAGTCAGACATCGAAGTAACTACAAACATGCTCCACCTTCTATTCACTAAGATTGAACAGGAAAAACAAGTGCCGATGGACTGGAAAGAAGGGCACCTCATCAAGATTCCAAAGAAAGGAGATCTGAGCAAATGTGAAAACTACAGAGACATTACACTACTGTCAGTATCAGGAAAGGTCTTTAACAGAGTTTTGCTGAACCGGATGAAGGATGCAGTAGACACCTAACTTCAAGATCAACAAGCTGGATTTCGTAAGGATCGGTCGTGCACAGACCGAATTGCGACACTATGGATCATCGTTGAACAATCAATTGAGTGGAACTGAACACTGTACATCAACTTCATTGATTATGAAAAAGCATTTGACAGTGTAGATAGGAGGACGATATGGAAACTTCTTCGACACTACGGAGTTCCTGAGAAGATGTTCAATATTATCGGGAATTCATACGACGGACTATAGTGCAAAGCCGTGCTTGGAGGACAGCTGATACCTGTTACTCCTGATGGGGCATAGGCCGCTGAACAGCATTCTTCAACCCACTCTGACCAGGACCTTCTTTTCTAGTTCCATCGAATTCTTGTTTACTTCTCTCATATCTATCTCCGTTTCCCGGCCTAATGCGTTCTTTGGTTTTCCTCTTTTCCTTTGTTTAGCCATGAGGATTCCATGTGAGGACTTGTCTTGTGACACAGTTGGATGCTTTCCTCAATGTGTGTTGTATCCACTTCCAGCGCTTCTTCCTGAATTGTTCCTCCGCTGGGATCTGGTTTGTTCTCTCTCACAGTTGGCTGTTGCTGATAGTGTCTGGCCAACATATCCGAAGTATTTTGCGTAGTTAACTGTCAATAAACACCTGTATTTTCTGGATGATTACTTTCGTAGTTCTGTAGGTTTCTGCCCCATACAGTAGAACTGTCTTGAAATTCGTATTGAAAATCCTGACTTTAATGTTGGTTGACAGTTGTTTTGAGTTCCTAATGTTCTCTTGATTTACTGATTCGCGCTTTCACATCTGCATCAAATCCACTATGTTCATCGATGATGACAATACT
Source organism: Schistosoma margrebowiei (assembly GCA_944470205.2). NCBI lineage: Eukaryota > Metazoa > Platyhelminthes > Trematoda > Strigeidida > Schistosomatidae > Schistosoma > Schistosoma margrebowiei. The sequence goes on along the minus strand of OX104026.1, from coordinate 42,089,349 downwards.
TTATTTAGTCTATTGGATTTATTTACACCCTTACCTTACTATACTGATGTGTCTTCTAAATAACTTTTAACTAAACTGTTTTAAATATAAATAATCTAAACCCATTTTGTAATTATGATTTGAAATATCACAGATTGTAAGCAGCTGATGAGGATCAAACAAAAATAAAGTGAATTTATGTTATTCTTTTCGTTTTTGCTTAGTTATTATTCGTATTCTGTGAATATATTTAGTGACCATATATCTGACTTCAATTAGATCGTATGAATGATTATTGTCGAGATATACATTCTTGTTATTCTCGTATGTATAGTTGTCAACTTAACTCATGTTGTAGTGAACAGAACACTGGTGCTGACAACCGAGTGTGTTCGACACAAAATTACAGAGCATCTCAATAAAATCTGAGAACTATATATCAAATCATTAATTTTTTCTGCAAAATGTCCACCAATTGTCTCAAAATGGCTCAGACTTCATTGTTTTTACATTATAATACAAATTGCATTCTATTCCCATTCTTTATTTCTTGATCTTCCTTCATCTTCTGCTGCCAGACATTACATTCCTGACTCGCATAATATACTACCTATATCAATATAAGTAGCACACACCACAACGTTAGTGAATAGACGAAGTTAAAACATATCAAATATGAGAATGGACTTTTGAATACGTTTATTTTGTACAATCATTAATCCAAGGAGACAATCAAAGAAACAAAGTGAAATAGGGAAAGCAAATGAACCAACTCTTATTTAATCAAACAATAAATCAATAAGTTACAAAAATATAATGAATAGGATAAGAAATGTATATACAGATATGCTGATATTATAAAGAATAATCAAAGTTGATAAGTGAATCATTAACATGATCAAAATGTAACTTAAAAAGAATAAGCATAAATCAACTTGTCCAAAATCTAGAATAAGTTCATATGAAGTTAACATAGTAACTAACACTATAGATATTATCGTTCTAAAAAAAAAAATCTATTTTTTTATCCTACTTGTCCTTTCATCAATGTTTGCATGAACTAAAGTGATTATTATAATTGTCACAATTATAAAATTCTTTTACTCCACCTTTTTAATCATTTAAATTGAATTTTTCTTTCTTTTTTTTGGTTTTTTTTCTGGCCCTTTAGTAACCACGCTGGTAGATGTTCAGTTATTCATTGGTTAAATTGCCTGGTAGTATGCTCGATATAGTGATCTCATTATTTTATGATAAAATGGTTTATACATGAAATAATATTTATGATAATCAAATTCATTTGTAAACAAACAAACAAAAAAAACAGTAACATTCCAACGAAAAAAAAAGTTTTTTTTATTTATTTAGGATAATTAAAAACATTAAGAAGGATAAATTGTAATCCATATTGATTTATGTGAATCCACCCAAAATAATGAATCGAATTGAGTAAATGGAAAACAATCAAGCAAACAACAACAAAAAAGAAACTATAAAGCATATTTAAAGTGTAATTGATGTAAATCTGATTGTTCTTTGTTTGTTTGTTTGTTTGTTCTCTATGATGACGATGATGATGATCATCATCATGTTGATGATGATGATATATGGTCCATGTTATGATTAATAACTGATCATATAATAATTCATTATTATTCAATATATTGATTAGAATATTAAAAAGTAATATATGTACATAGTTGTTAGGTTCGTTAAGTTTGAATGCTACTATTGATTCGATTTATTCGAAACAGAACGAAGGATCAATGATTCAAAAATTCGATAGGTTATTCTGGTCCACTGTACCCGACTTAGCTAACTCAATGAAGAAGTCTTGGTAAGGCGTAGAAAGTGTATTCTACAGGCAAACAGAAGATACCAAGTCAGGTTAGGTCATGTCAAGCACACAAATCAAGCGTATTTATAATTGATATTGTCATGGAAACTTTTTTAACATTAATCAATAAGTTCATCAATTGTCTGGTATTTGAACATTTAATCGATATGTTAATCGATAAGATAAAATTACAAAATATGAGTTTTGAGGATCTATCATCCCCAACAATAGTAACCAAATGTTATTGGACAAGCAATTATAGAATCTTAAAGATTCCCATTTTGAAAATTAGAACAACATATATAAGCGAACAATATTGTTTTCAATTAGATTGTCATCAGGCTTTACTCTAATATACATGAATATTTATACGAAAATGTTAAATCAATCAAGGCAATATGAGTCAATAATCACAATGTAGCGGTAATATAAATCAAGTTTGTTAATCGTCTCATTGAGAGGTTCATTTTCTAGCTTTGCTAGGAATAGATCAGCTGAAATCTGGCCTAGAATCTCTTAGTGAATAATAGTTCATTTGTAAAATGTCAATTAATTGTCTCAAACTTTATTATTTTTTTTCATTTCCATATCAATTATTCTGTGTTCTCATTCTCTTTTCTTTGATCTTCATAACCATCTGTCATTAAGCATTTTATTTTCGATTGATGATACATACTACTTATATCTGTCGACTTCATTAGTAGCATACACCATAATATCACAAGAGACAATAATAAATTTTATGAATTATTATGCACAAAACTAAAAACAAAATAAACTTAACATGAAATAGTCAGTTATTTTTTTAATTGTTCCGTAAAGTTGACAATTAAGTCATGGTACGAAATTTATTCAGTTTTGATCACAGATTGCTAAACAATGACCGATTCGTATAGATTTGCTTCCATCATTATATGATGTGACATTAAGAAAAAACGAATCAGCTTGAAACCAAATAAACTGTCTTTAAGTTACTTTATAGTAAACCTGTATCAGTTACTGTTCGGATTTAGTTTATATGAAATTAAAATAACTTTCATATCTATTTACAATAATGACTTGAAGAATCTGAATTAACTATTAAGTCATATCTATAATCAGACTGAGTTTATTCAACCAACACCAAGGTCAGAATTTTCAAAACGAATGTTAGGACAGTTCTACTGTATCTGGCGGAAACCTGGAGAACTATAAAAGCCATCATCCAGAAGATACAAGTGTTTATTAATAGTTGCCTACGCAAAATACTTCAGATCTGTTGGCCAGACACTATCAGCAACAGCCAACTGTGAGAGAGAACAAACCAGATCCCAGCGGAGGAACAATTCAGAAAGAAGCGCTGGAAGTGGATACAACACACAATGAGGAAAGCATCCAACTGCGTCACAATACAAGTCCTCACATGGAATCCTCATGGCTAAACAAAGGAAAGGAGGAAGACCAAAGAACACATTAGGCCGAGAAATGAAGATAGACATGAGAAAAATGAACAAGAATTGGACAGAACTGAAAAGGAATGCCCAGGACAGAGGGGATTGGAGAATGCTATTCGGCGGTTTATGCTCCATTGGGAGTAACAGGCGTAAGTTAAGTGAAGTTAAGACTAAGTTTATTGATTTACTACCATAAAAAAATACAGACGAATTCATGAATAAATTAAGAACCATTCAAACATTCTTATAGAATAATTGAATCGGCATGTGGTTAATTATAGACTTTCGTCATTAAATTTCGATAAAAGAATAATTCCTTATGTTTAAAAGTGTATCGAAAACTGCAAAGAGGTCCATGAATCGTACATTTTTTGTTTTTAATTTGACAGTGAATGTAACCATCTCAATGTATTTTATACAAGATTAGGTCTTAGGTCTTACACCTGTTACTCCCAATGAAGCATAGGCCGCCGACCAGCATTCTCCAACCCATTCCTCCTGGAGTCCCTCCGGGGGCTACTGCCGGTCCCAATCCCACATAGAGGAGGAGGGTTGGGTATGGGGTTAGCGACTCCATCTTGTAGAAAACTAACTAAGAACGCTAACCAGAAAAAAATAGTCATTTTATACAAGATTATAGACGAATACTACATAAACGATATTTTCATGTAATTATACATTTTAATTACATTCAGTAGATTTTTATAATAGTTTAATATGGTATTCAATATTCAGTCTATCACTATTACATTCAATGATTATGATAGATTAAGATCTATGTCTTATACTAGTTTCCATAGGTTATTGTTTATGAAATTAGGAATGTAATGCTTAAATATATACTGTTATAATCCATTCTCCAGATTTTCAGTAATTCTCTATGACTATAACACTGAATTATATTTTAAAATGAATTACAAGATTTTATTTATTTGAACACATAAATATTAGTACAAAGGATCAATGAATACATATACTTCACACAAGTTACTAGATTTGTATGTCAGCTGTGATACTGACCGGGTGTCCAGACCTAACCAGGTGGTTTTCTTAGGGATCACACTCCGAGCCTTTAACCTCAAGGTCTAATCCACAAGGCATTGGAGCAACGTAAGCTGATACAGTTCCATAGTAGCTGGTGACCAATAATGGTTCATACGAAATTTGTTCCGTCAGGATCCAGGAGCCCATGTGCACTATTGGTTTAAAGCCAAGGTTTTCCAACTCCCTTAGGTGGACTCTCCGTGTCTACCAACCCGGTTACAGCACCGGACATTCTCTTTTCATCCTCTCATTTTCGTTAACAACACCCCACCACGAGAAGGCAGTGAGTAGGACTTCTCTGGCAGAGGCTGTATACGCGTGGCCGTGAGAGAGCATTTCGAGAGGGAGAGCGGGACCACCCCACTCTCGGTCATACCAGGGCATTTGGGGGCATTTAGCATAGGACTAGTTTGTTTGTTTCACTTTGTAAATTACATTATTGCTTTCACATATAATGTTTACGTAAATTAAATTTAAGTGAAATATATTTAAGCCAGACAATATTTGTACTGTTAATTACAATAAACTACTAACAAGCTATCCTAAAAGCAAAGATAATATCAGTAGTATGTGAATATAATGAATTATCCCCCCCCACACACACAAAAACAGCAATTCAATATAAACAAATAGATTATTATCACAAGATCATAAATATCAAATTCATGATCCTGTACATTCAGTTCATAGAAAGAGATAGTTTTATTAGTGTTACTACTCTTCTCCCAACACTTTAATTCCCTTTAAAGTTTTACTGTCGGTAATCTCCTAATGATGAATTTTAGTAATTTAGTAAAGTATTTATTTAGATTCATTGCCTACTCATAAAAACAATTCACAGTTATCAACTTAATAAATCTTCAATATTTATAAAAAGTGGGACTAACTCATTTGATTTAAATGTAAAACGTTTATCATTTAATAGTCAATATCATTCAATTCCAGATTGAAGTTTTTATCGAAGCTCATTGATTAATGAATGTAATTCTATGATTATAATGAATAATTCAATAAAACGATAAGAAATCTTATAGTAGATTCATCAATAAAAACATATATACAAGCATTAATAACCTTGAACATCATCATTGTTACAACCGAAATGGTTACCACCAGAACAGTATGTTATATCTTGTGACTGCAGATTAGAGAGCAGTGAATTATCGATCGGACCAAAGATGCGTAAAACACATGCGAGCAGCCTAGAATCCTGATTCGTCCTGCTTTCTGCCTAGCCCAGCCAGTCAAGTTCAGAACACAAGTCTCAGCCTCTGCAATATGAATCCTTATATTTCAAACATACTGAGTTTATATACCAATCAAACAGACCACAAGGTATCACTAAAATATGAAACAACATTTGTACAAGAATTACCCAGATGTGGCTCTGAATGAAGGAGGCAGTAATTAATATACTGGGTATAACTCAAGAATGGGAAAACATATAATAATAGTTTATGGGTCAAAATAAAGCTTATAATAAGAGGAATATGAATATGCATAGTTTAGTTATTTAATAATTATACAATAAAAATATACGTTTAGTATTTGTCCACAATTAGATCCCAAAAATTACCATTGATTATTCTTATCAGGGCATAACACAATACAATCATTATTACAATTTGTATGAATAACTTTTGTATTTTAGATTTCTTTTATCAAGCTATAAGTGATCAAACTTTTAGTAATAATGTCCTCATTCTTTTTTCATTATTAAGTGACTATCTAATTTATTGTAACATCTTCACGAGGCAAGCCCAAACTTGGAATCCTGAAGGGAAGTGGAAAAGAAGAGGGCCAAAGAACACGTTACGTTAGGAAATAGAATCAGATATGAAAAAGATGAATAACAACTGGAAAGAGCCGGAAAGGATTGACCAGGACAGGATTGGATGGAGAGTGATGGTGGGCGGTCTATGCTTCTCCACGAGTAGTAACAGGCATAAGTAAGTAATTATTACATTCTTTCGAAATAGGTAGTTCAGATTACATCTATCAATAACATCGTCAAACATAAATGCTTTAGTAAGGACGTAAATATCATATTACCATGTAAACCATAAATAATGATGGAAGTTCAGTAAATAAACTTTATACTGAGATCCAAACAGCATCATTTATATCATTGAGTTCTGTGCTTAACTATGAGGTTACTTTCTATTTACTATACAACATAGACATCAAAGATTAACCAATCTATCTGATTTTTATTTTCTTCTTAAAACTCTTCAAAAAAGTATGTTCGATGTTTCATCGGAACTAAGAGGTATTAATAAGAAAGTTTACAGGTATCATTACCGAGGTTTGATTTGATAATTTCGAATAAATTGAGCATTAGATAGATTGTTTTAAATAAATAGCATATTAGTAATATCCCAATGAGTAGAAAAATTAGATTTTCTGACGTTTCGTAACTTAGTGTAAGTCACTTCTTCAGAGCAAATAAATAATCAAATTAAAATCAATCCAAGTTTAAATAGTATAACGGAATGATGAGAATGATTAATTTTAATTTGGTCATTTATTCACTGAAGAAGTGACTCACATTAAGTCACGAAACGTCAGAAAATCTAATTTTTTCTACTCATTGGGATATCTACAAATGTATTAGTTATTTATTTATAAGAAAGTTTACAGTTTAGTCGATTTTCCTTTTTTTTTTCTAAAATCATGACCTTCAATCTGGTTAATACAGACATAAAATAGTTAAATAGAAAGATAAATTTGAACCTCCCAATTTCATAAAAAAAGAATAAGTTAGAAAAATAATTCATTGTTGAATACAATTTAGTCAGTCATCAACAACGTAAAACTTCTTATGTATGTACATCAGTTCAAGTTGCCATACCACATTAGCACAGAGGTACAATTGTCGATTCAAATCTCATAATGGTAGAGGTATTAAAAGTATCAGCAGTAATCGGAAAGATTAGGGTTTGAAGATGTTATTCAAAGAGTATAATCCAGTGAAATAAATTTTAAAAAAAAAAAGATAAAAGTAACATGAATAATACAGAAGATTAGAATTCAGGAGAACACAAAGAGTGGATGCACTTGCACCATTGCAAACGATTTTGAATCATGTCACTGAAGGTCTCTATCCATCGGTTGCTATCGTCTTGTGGATCCGAACCAGATAGTCTACACCTACCAACATGGCGCAGTCCACTTGTTAGTGACTCCATGGATTTGTGCCATGTTTTTCCTTGTCGATACTCAAATATTCTAAAACAAATGGAATTAAAGTATTAATATAGACTGAATAAAGGTATTACAAACATCAGTTTATTATTCATTTAGTATATATAGATCAATCATGAATTCATAGCTATTTTGATCTTAAATGCATACAATTTACTGGAACAATTAAAACAATCAATCGACACTTAGAATATATCATCCTCTTAAGTAAATCAATTGGTCAACTTGAAAATAATACTAATATACTTACTTACTTACTTACTTACTTACTTACTTACTTACTTACTTACTTACTTACTTACTTACTTACTTACTTACTTACTTACTTACTTACTTACTTACTTACTTACTTACTTACTTACTTACTTACTTACTTACTTACTTACTTACTTACTTACTTACTTACTTACTTACTTACTTACTTACTTACTTACTTACTTACTTACTTACTTACTTACTTACTTACTTACTTACTTACTTACTTACTTACTTACTTACTTACTTACTTACTTACTTACTTACTTACTTACTTACTTACTTACTTACTTACTTACTTACTTACTTACTTACTTACTTACTTACTTACTTACTTACTTACTTACTTACTTACTTACTTACTTACTTACTTACTTACTTACTTACTTACTTACTTACTTACTTACTTACTTACTTACTTACTTACTTACTTACTTACTTACTTACTTACTTACTTACTTACTTACTTACTTACTTACTTACTTACTTACTTACTTACTTACTTACTTACTTACTTACTTACTTACTTACTTACTTACTTACTTACTTACTTACTTACTTACTTACTTACTTACTTACTTACTTACTTACTTACTTACTTACTTACTTACTTACTTACTTACTTACTTACTTACTTACTTACTTACTTACTTACTTACTTATTTACTTATTTACTTACTTACTTATTTACTTACTTACTTACTTACTTACTTACTTACTTACTTACTTACTTACTTACTTACTTACTTACTTACTTACGACAGTTACTCTTCATGAAGGACCACAGACCGCCTATCAGCACTCTCCATCCAACCCTGTTCTGAAAAATCAACGACCAAATATATCATTAATTCAGTGATACAAATTATTACAAAAGATTGTTATCACTAGTTTTTTGTGTTTATAATTCATAATGTAAGCAGTCAGCCCATAAAGGTTAGAAATACCTCATGATATGAATAGGTTGTAATAATAAATCAAAACTGTTAAGTGATAACTACCCATGACCACATGACAAGGCAATGATAAATGTTTAACATAATTTAGTATTAGATTTGCATTTCGAGTGAATTCATTTGGCTTAATCATAATTATGATCTTATATGATGGTGATTTGATTTCCATGAATACTGTCAAGGAATCGCTGGTGGTGATTATTTTTGTATTTCAATAAATGTTTTGAAATTACAAAACACTTCAAAATCTTATTGTATCCTTAGGAACTCTTTGTTTCAGGTACTTACATCGTAGTCTATTTTATAAATATAATGAAGTCAATAGGAGTATCAACGTTATATAAAATGACTTCATTTTCCGATTATTCTACAACTATAATACAAGTGATATGTTTAGTAAGAAAATAACGTTAAAACACAAAGCATATTTACTTGAACACAACTCGTGTTTATTGTTCCTCTTATTACAAATTGTTGATTTTAATACTTTAGTTAGACGTTCTAAAGAGTTACAGAGGTTACTTTGGTCGTCAAAGGTTGTGTAAAGACTAACAAACACACCTTGATATGAATTCATAATAATAGAAATTCTCCGAAACTATTCTCGATGCATCTACTTTAGATGCAGAATTATAATTGTTTAATATGTTTGCAAAGCTCAGATTCATATGAGTAGCTCTTGTGGAGATAGGCCTGACAAGCTTATTTTGTAAATAGTTTTTAATAATATTTGTATTTTATTTGTCAATCTTTCACTGTCTGTACATTTTATCAGTAAACGATTGTACCTGTTGTTTTAGTTAATGACCTTGTACACACTTTCCCTTTGTGCTACTACATAGCGTGACATACCGTTGCTGGCTATCAAATACACTGCTTCTTGCACATTCCTCGTTCTATCTCCATTTGTGATTGAGTTAACTGACGTCTAAATCAAATACTATCTATATTTATAGTCTGTAATCGGAATAATATCACATCCTACATTGGATTATATCATTGGAGAGTTCGTCAACCCGATCAGAATCACCAAGCATTTATAATTGTGGATTTACAATACTGGAACCAATCAGAACACGCAATATTTGGTCAATTTAAGTAACGTCCCTAATTTTTATTGCATTTGTAACAATTAACTGTATATATTAATATTATTATTGATCTTTAGTAACTTTGTTTATACTTTTCATGTTCATATCTGTCTGGTCCACCACAATTATTTGGTGAGCCTCGATGTTTTTATAGACATTTACTATATATATCTACATATCTTTTTTAATAATTATTATTACTTGGCATGACACACCTTATTTGTTTTTGTTTTTGCCGTCATGAACTCTCCTGGTAAACTCATTGATATAGATAGTCCACTGATCAACCCCTTGAACTCTTCACAATCAGAAGATAATGCCTTAAGCTCGATCAACGCAATTTCATAGTTAAGACTACCAACGTACGGTGTTAATAACCCAAGAGTCTGGTTCGCACAAATTAAAGCTTTGTTCATGACTAAAGGCATAAGATCTCAGGCAACAAAGTATGCTTATGTAGTTGGCGCACTCCCTATTGAGATTGCCGCTGAAGTCGGGGATTTAATCGATCACGTGCCAGAATCTGAACCTTATGACAAAATAAAGACAGCTGTAATCCAACGCACCTCGGTTTCAGACGAGAGAAGACTGCATCAATTGGAGGACAAGAAACCCTCGCAATTACTCCGGCATATGAAACATTTAGCAGGGTCATATAAGGTAGACGATGCATTACTTAAACAGATGTGGTTTCAACGTTTACCACAGAACGTCACCCAAATTCTCAGCTAGATCGTCGAGATTGACGGAAGTTCCTGATAAGGCAGATAAGATGATGGAGATTTATCCCGACAGTCGGTGTTTGAATGCACTACAAACCTCTAGTATAGACGTGATGAACCCTGCTCTGAACATTCAGCAGCAAACAGCACACTTAACTCAGCAAGTAGCATCATTGCAGGCGACTATTGCCGCGATCCACTCTCGTCCTACCAGATCGATCTCGAGAAACCGATCAAGGTCCAGACCTCGCCCTAGGTCACCCAAACGGGCAGCAGACACTTAATGGTATCATGCGACTTTCGGGGAGAAAGCACGCCGTTGCACTAAACCGTGCAACTTTAAAACAAGCAATCCAAATGATTAGGGAAACGAGACGGCCAGACAGTGATGGCGGCGCCTGTTTCTGGCTACTACCGGAGCCGTCTATTTCACGTCAGGGATCGAATTTCGGGCTCAGATTTATTGGTCGATACAGGAGCCGAAATCAGCATTGTCCCATTACACCTCTCTCAACGACGGCACTCTCAACGTACTAAATTGTCTCTAGTCGCAACCAATAACACAGTCATTAAAACTTATAATGAACAATCACTTATCTTAGATCTCGGTCTCCGTAGACGTCACACATGGGTTTTCATCGTAGCTGAAATCAAACAACCCATTCTCGGGGCCGACTTTCTTGGTGCCTACAGCTTATTGGTAGATATGGGGAAAAAGAAACTTATTGACAAGAACACAAGCTTACTGGTCAGCGGCACACCTACATCGAATTACGAAATTCATGGCGTTCGAATGTTAAGACCTGAAAACAAAATTTTCACCGACATCCTGTCGAAGTAGGAAAGTATAACCAGAGCTGATTACCAAAACGAATGCTCCACACACCATGTTCAACACAATATCTTTACTACAGGACCACCCATTCGCGCCAGGGCGCGAAGACTCCCTCCAAACAAGTTGCAGTTCGCTAAGAGAGAATTCGAACACATGATGCAACTCGGGATAATCAGACAATCTAACAGTCCTTGGGCCTCGCCGTTGCATATGGTTCCCAAGAAAGATCAAGACTGGCGCCCATGTGGAGATTATCGCCGATTAAATAACCAGACTATCCCAGACAGGTACCCAATCCCTCATCTGCCTGATTTTTCTTTAAATTTACATGGAAAACAGATTTTTTCAAAGTTAGACCTAGTCCGAGCATACCATCAAATACCGATGGCGCCTGAAGATATCGAAAAAACAGCTGTAATCACACCTTTTGGCTTGTTTCAATTTTTTGAGGATGCCTTTCGGACTAAAAAACGCCGCTCAAACCTTTCAGAGATTTATGGATGAAGTAACTAGAGGTTTGGAATTTGTATTTGTCTATATCGACGATGTTTTAATCGCTAGTTCTTCCACTGAAGAACATGTTCAGCACTTACACACGCTTTTTGAACGTTTCAAAAGTTATGGTGTTGTAATCAACCCTTCGAAGTGTATATTTGGTGCCTCATCTCTGGAATTCTTAGGTCACCACATTGATTCCCAATGAATTAAGCCGCTTGAAGAAAAAGTCAAAGCCATATCCAGCTACTCAGTAAAATCACTGCGTCGTTTTCTTGGAACATGCAATTTTTATCGTCGATTTCTACCAAATTGTGCCGATGTACTACAGCCATTGACAGATTTACTGAAAACTGATAAATCAGGTACCAAGAGAGAAAAGAACCAAATATTTAAGTTACCTTCCGATGCCAAAGTAGCATTCGAAAAAGCTAAATCCACGATTGCTAATGCTACCATACTTCAACACCTAAATACTGACTCCACAACACTGTTGATACTATGCACGGATGCTTCACAAAAAGCCGTCGGGGCAGTGTTACAACAGCGGGTAAACAATACGATTAGCCCCATTGCCTTTTTCTCCAAGAGACTATCGCCAGCACAAGAACGTTATAGCACTTTTGGACGCGAACTTTTAGCTATGTATTTAGCAGTAAAACATTTCAACTTTTTGCTACAGGGTCGTGATTTCATCATTATGACAGATCATAAACCCCTTTGCCATTCATTTAGCACATCGTATGACAAACACTCCCCACGAGAAGCACGACAACTTGATTATATCTCCCAATTTACTACAGACATCAGGTTTATCAAAGGTCACACAAACATTGTCGTTGATGCACTATCTACGAGGGATATCAATACCATGGTACTCAATCATGACATCAGCCTTGAAACCTTGGCTAAACTTCAAGTAGACGATGCAGAATTGAAGGTCTGCAAAGAAAAGTCTTGCTTAAATCTCAAACCTGTACCAATTCCTCTTTCAGATGCATTCATCATGTGCGACACCTCAACAGGCAACAATCGTCCGTTTGTCCCACACGCCTGGGGACGAAAAATATTCCAGCATTTGCACGGTCTTTCACATCCAGGCATCAGAGCAACAACAAAGCTCATTACCGAACGTTTTGTGTGGCCTAAAATCAACTCGGATGTTAAGCGTTGGACACGTAGCTGTCTCCAGTGCCAACGCAGTAAGACGCAGAAACACACCTCTAGTCCAATCGGGAAGTTCCCAATACCTGACAAACGCTTTCACCATGTGCATTTAGATTTAGTTGGGCCTCTGCCACCATCAAACTCCCTCACACATATCCTCACAGCAATAGATGGGTTCACAAGATGGGCCATAACATGCCCCATTAAAGACACATCGGCAGAGACAGTGGCTTCAGTTTTCCTCGACCGCTGGATATCCAACTATGGCGTGCCATCAACAATCACAACAGATCGCGGTCCCCAATTTCAATCCGTCCTATTTCACGAGTTCACTAAGCTTCTTGGAGTAAATCATGTCAAAACGACAGCTTATCATCCTGCAGCTAATGGCATGGTCGAAAGATTCCATCGCTAACTAAAAAGCTCTCTTATGGCTCAACCGGACTCTTCAAAATGGGGTGATGCTTTACCACTCGTTCTCCTTTGGATTCGCTCGTCAGTGAAGGAAGACATCGGATGCACGGCCGCGGAACTGGACTATGGCACGACACTAACGTTAAGAGGACAACTGGTCAAGCATGAACCCACAACACTAGGAGACCCTTCTCGCTTTGTAAGCAAATTACTACAAATGATGCAGAACATCAGAGCAATACCACCTAGAGAACACAACAACCGAGTCCACCTCGATAATCAGTTAGAAACGTGCAAATTCGTTTTTGTCCGAGTAGACACGGTAAAAAAGCCACTGACACCACCATATGAAGGCCCTTATAAAGTATTATAACGCACTCACAAATATTTCATCATCAACAAAAATGGGAACAATGAGACGATTTCTATAGATCGAATAAAACCAGCTTTCTACGAAGTCCCTCAAGATACAGAAGACAATACTGAGAACAAACAATCACTCCCATCAATTGTTAAGAAACAAGAGGTAAAGGAAGAACTTAGAAATACACCCTCTTGTTTAACACGTTCTGGGAGACTTATGAAAAAACCAAAGCGTTACGTACATTTTGCCGTATAAAAAAGTTTTTTTTCTTTTCACAGTGTACATAATTAATCACATTTTTTCCCACTATTATTCGTTTTATCACATTTTTTTGTTACAATAGTAAACGAGTAATTACGTATTCATTGTACATAAAAATAAACAGTTCAATTTTTTTGTGGGTCATTAACAGTTTTACACATTATTATCGTTGTTAGTCAAACAAGACATTAAATGACAGTGTTTTTATTTATTTTTGTGTTCGTACGCTATGCTACACTACTGCTATTCTCAAACGATAACACACTTCATCTTAGTAACGTACATGTCATGTCCATCTCCACAAATTTTTGTCGGTTATAACTGTAAATATTATTTTGTATATATTTAAATATCATATCCTTACATTTTTTCGTTGTTATTATAACCAGTGTTACCTCCGGACACTCTGGGGGGAGCTATGTGGAGATAGGCCTGACAAGCTTATTTTGTAAATAGTTTTTAATAATATTTGTATTTTATTTGTCAATCTTTCACTGTCTGTACATTTTATCAGTAAACGATTGTACCTGTTGTTTTAGTTAATGACCTTGTACACACTTTCCCTTTGTGCTACTACATAGCGTGACATACCGTTGCTGGCTATCAAATACACTGCTTCTTGCACATTCCTCGTTCTATCTCCATTTGTGATTGAGTTAACTGACGTCTAAATCAAATACTATCTATATTTATAGTCTGTAATCGGAATAATATCACATCCTACATTGGATTATATCATTGGAGAGTTCGTCAACCCGATCAGAATCACCAAGCATTTATAATTGTGGATTTACAATACTGGAACCAATCAGAACACGCAATATTTGGTCAATTTAAGTAACGTCCCTAATTTTTATTGCATTTGTAACAATTAACTGTATATATTAATATTATTATTGATCTTTAGTAACTTTGTTTATACTTTTCATGTTCATATCTGTCTGGTTCACCACACTCTGTAACGGTTTGGAAAGTATCCTGTTAATCACAAAATAGTTCATCAATTTTAAAAAAGTTCGTCAAATCAAGTATCTGATTATACAGAACAGCTTTGAGCAAATAAACAACCACCAGCACAGGGTTGCATACAGAAAACAGGTCATTCTAGCTGAATGAAACGTCTTTAGTTATCGTTCTCGGTAAACAACCCCAAACTTTGTCATTAATTCACAGAACTGACATAAAAGTACAGCCTTTTGAGGTGTTCAGTTCACGGACAGTCTTGCATACTGGGTGACCAGTTACAAAGTGCAAGTCACAGTCATCCTTATTTTGATTAAAAGTAGTGATAACATCTTGATATCATTTGACGTAAATCATCCATGTTGACTGCCAAGTACCACTTCAGCCAGTCATACACCAAAACTTTGTGCAGTCGTTTTGGTGCAAATAAACCAGTGAACAAAACTTCACCGAAAACCTTGTAACCGAAATGAGATAGCCTCCGTGATCAGAATCGTTGGATGGAACCTAAAAAGTGCATCATAGGGCTCTTGTATAGCTTCGTGAAGAAATAGGCACACCTTGTATTAAAGTACGAAATCAGAATGTGATATTTATCAAATTGTATGTACTAACGTTTTCGCGGTTGAATTTTGTGGAATTGGACAAAATACTGTATCATGAACTCACTTATATCCGCTGTCGATTTTAGCCCACCACTGAGTTGATAAAAGTGATGAAGCTGCCTAACTTACGTTGTATTACGTTGTCGCTACCCCTCCAATAACTTTATAGCTTGGTTTATCTAAACCTGGTGGCTAAACAGTTTCACATTTTATTGTTATCTGACCTCTATTGTTAACCTTAACAGCCTGAGATATAACTTCCAATACTCATTGACTATATTATGCTCCAGTATCATATTGAATATCAATAATTGAGATGGTATTCAGTGACAGTTTACAGACCCTAACTGTCTGTAAGAACAGTAACTCAGTAAGTGAAAAGATAGTTATTATGCTTACTTTCAAAAAGAGTGCTGAAATTTACTTTAGTTTGTGGAGGCAAGAAAATCCTTGAAATAAGTAGCTCTCTATGTCATTGACCTAGTCTTATTACCTGAACTGGGAACACCAAGAGCTGAAGGTTTTTGATAAAGCATATGCACCTGACCAGATTCATATACCATGTTTTGCTCATCTCCTACGATAACTGTTGAGCATAGGTATCATACACTACAATGCTTTGGCCTTTTATACAAATTTAATTTCGTATCCCAACACCTTTGGTTTCTTGTTTCATTGGCTTTCGGATCATTTCCTGATAAGTTGTTTGAACAGCAGCACTGTGATATTTTTCGTATCTGTTATTCTTATGTTTCAACGGTACTAAGAGAAACTTATCAGATCGTTTTAGATCATCAGTAATAAATGATGTACGATTCTTCAATTTGTCTGATTAACCGAAATGTGAACTAAACTGCTCCTCTGGGACAATCCATCTACAAATACTAAGGAAGCAACAGTTAACTAATCTTGGTCATTAAAGTTTAGTACATGGGAGTTCTTAGCATCAGTCTGGTTGCGTCACAAGACTGAGGTCCATGAATGTTATCCAGGTTCCCTTAAACAGATAAGCTTCTAGGATGATATATATTTTCACTAACCAAGCGCTACGGATTTGGGAAGAATCCAATTTAGCGTGCTGACCACAATTTTTTAATAATCAGTTTTTCAACAATTCAGACACCACTCAAACTTTGTACAGGGGTTACAAAATGGCTGACAAGAGGGTTTTCACAGTGTTCTGTCTTTTGGTTATTTATGTCCTTAATAGTCGTCAACAGTTCACCGAGTGTTCCATATTCTTTCATACCACCTTTTATGGATGAGATTAATATTTAAGGTGAGGTGCAATGTCCCTTAAACATCCCTACACTTCAGTACGACAAACAGGACAAATGATTGAATTGCCAAAAACGTCCTCTCTCAATCATGGCAACTCCATACATTTTATGCGCTAATAAATAATCTACGCTGCTAAATAATAAATCATGTCTAAAGGAAGTCTACCGTGAGGTAGAACGTGAGGGAACACTGACAGTGTATGTGCTCACTTTCTGTAAACTGTGGGATTTCCTACCGCGATTGAAAGTAATGAGTGAATCAGCAGCAAAATATCACTTAGCACTTGCCAAATCAGCCATCAAGCTGAATCGTTCTTACGTTGCGTGACAGATACGTGAACGTTGGACAGGTTATCGAACATCATCCAGGTTAAGGATGAATAACACCGTGTCATGGACTGGGGAATGGGCTAGTGATTGTGCTATGTATTTCTCTATCTGCTTCCTGTAATACATTTTTCCAATAGGATTGCTTTGGTTCTATGTTGTTGTCATAGTAGCCACATTACCTGCAATCACGAAAATGCGATCCAGATCAAATATCACCTGCGAGTTTTGACTTCGAATTAGAATGTGTCACATTATTCTCGCCCCAACCTAGTAGATCTCGAATATGTCACGGATATTCAGGGCATGACAACTCATTAGTGCATACTATTTAATTATCGAAGAATCCCAAACCCGGTCGAATCAGAAGTCAAGAATGAAGTATTTCGAAGATAAATTTGGTAGACAAGCGGTATGAGATCCTTTTTCGAAGTTTTATGTGATTGTGTGTGAAAATCCATTGAAGTACACACTTTCGTAATTTATTCTTCTTGATCACGTCAGCTGCACACGTCGCCGAGTTTTTAATTCTATTTTAGACGATACTATTTATTTTACACACAGTTTTTGTTTTTACGTTTTAACTGAATTTCTAAGTTACACAATACTTACGTCCACATTGTTTTACTTGAAATATTTGACTATGGAGGCTGTCATATTGATTTGTTCCCTTTTGTGATTGTTGCTTGTAATGACTAAAATTGTGCAATGTTTTGGTTGTAAATTAAAGCACTCTTGCAGAGCTGAAATTACTCAGTGCTATGGAAAGTAATCCTTGATATCTTTGCTATTGATCTATTTGTGGAATTAAATATTACTTTACGGACAATCTGTACTTGATCTATCGAGAAAGGATAAAATAATATCCCGGTATTGATAAAAACGTCTATTTGTTGAAATTGGTAACTTTGTCGGTTCCTATAACGCAAATGTCTGAATTGGAAATAAATGCCCAATTTGAAAACCTATACGATTGTAGTGACTTACTTTTATCACGAGAACACGACTGACTTAATGAAAACAATTGTACCTGTGATTGTTTTAATGTGCCTTTGTTTAACTGTGTTAATGACAGATATTTTGTGCTTCCATTACTCTCCATTACATTTTCCACGGATTGTGACCTCGTACGTTCGTACTACTGCCTGCTCATTCCACTTGTATTTCTTTTGGCACGATCTCGGTATTCATTCGATACCACGAGATCGCCAACGAATAAATCTGGTTACGTTCAATCTTCGACTTCTGATTTGTTTGGCACGTGTTTCCTTGTAGTGGTGTTCATAGTCAACCCCGACTCGACTTTACGCTACACGATCAACTAAGTACTCTCACCCCTACGTCTTTAAATAATCAAAGCTGGTGTAAACCTAAACTGGTGGATATAGCACACCAATTTCATAATATTGGACCAAAACAGAGAAACATATTAACTTCTCAGAATTTTAAATCATTAAAAGAACTACGAATAAACCCTGATATTGTCTTGTTAAAACCTGATAAATGATCAGGCGTAGTTATCATGAATGAATGTGAATATAAAAGTAAGATGTTATCCATCCTCAGTGATGAAAGTAAATTTATGCCTGATGTTGAATTTGGAGGTATTAGCAAACTAGAATGATGAGTAAATTCAAATCTAGAAAAATTGCTACTCATGAATATTATTAATAAAGAGGAATTTGATTTTCTAAAACCTATGGGTTCCGAGTACCCTCGTTCATATGAACTACCTAAATTTGACAAACCAAACATTCCTTTACGTCCAGCTTTATCAATGTGCATATCACCTACACATAACCTGGCTAAACGGTTAGCGAAATTGTTGGACCCTATCAGAAGAAATCTATTCAAGTATTGTCTAAAGGATTCTTTTGAACTGGTCGATCATTTAGATGATATTAATATCAAGGAAAAGACAATGTGTTCATTTGATGTGAATTCCTTGTTTACAAATGTGCCTTTGAAAAAACTATTGATATATTATGTGATTACGTATCTTTAAACAACCTTCATTCACGTATACCTGTAAAACTTCTTAAAGATTTACTATTACTATGTACTGATAAATTTCAATTCATTTTTGAAGGTAAATACCTTCGTCAGATTGATGTAGTTGCTATGGCTAGTCCGCTAGGACCATTATTAGAAGACGTGTTCATGGCACATGTTGAAAATCTGGCTGATGACCTAATCGAAAACATGTCACTTTATAAGAGATATGAAGACCATATCTTAGTTGTTTGTGAAGGAAAAGAGGATATGTACTGTGTTTTGAATAAATTTAACACTCTCCAAAACCATATCAGTCTCTCATGTGAAGAGGATGAAAGCGACCAGCCTCCCTTCCTAGATATACTTGGGAGTAGACGAGAAGGTGACTCAATCAAACGATCCATTTTTAGAAAACCAACGTGGACAGGTCAATACCTTAGTTATTATAGTTATTGCCCTGTGCAATACGAACGTGGTGCTTTTTCAACAGGCTTGATCGTATTTGTACAAATGGCGCCATTGATGATGATGTTAAGTTGTTAAATAAAACGTTAATAGAAAATGACTATCCTTTGAAATTCATAAATAGATGGGAAGTCCATGGTACAGTGAGACCTACTGTAGCCTTGGTAGTTAAATAGGCTGTCTACATCACCTTATCATTCAGAGATGATTCAAATAGCCTTTTGTTGAAACAAAGACTTCAATCAGTCATCAATAAAACGTATTGCGCAGCGAAAGTCATTATCAAAGAAAGAACCAGGTGTATGCTTCATCCAAAATCTAAAAGACATAAAAACGACTGTGTCACATCCCACTGTGTTTACCAATTTAAATGTATGTGTGGCCACACATACATAGGGATGAGCAATCGTGATCTCAACATTAGGGTGTGGGAACATGTATGAGAATGGCTGCAGAAACAAATACAATCAAGTGACCCAATAAGACCAGAGGATAAACATCCATCATCCTCTATTGCTAAACATATAATTAAAGCATGTCATGAAATTGATCTAAACTCCGCTTTTGTGGTGTTGTATAGAAGTATAAAAGGGTGTATACTGAGGTTTATTGAAGATTTAGACATAAGAAAATTGAAACGGTGGGGAAGATTTGTAGCTCAAATGGGTGATTTTGATGGAGTTTCGTTCTCTGAGTTGGATGGCTTGGTCGTAGAGCTTTGTCCGATGTGGTGTTATTCGAAGTCGGCACAATTTATTTTGTAGATGATGTCTGATTTGAATTCCTTCGTTATTTCAACCTTTCATTTGCATAGGATTGATTGTAAAATTTCGTCCGTTTGTGTGCCAAACCTATACCGAAAGTTTTCAGCAGTCTCGGTGCGGTTTCTGACATGCCTTATATGTATGGTAAAACGATCCCCTTGTTGTGCCAAATGCGAAAAACATCACATCGGACAAAGCGGATGCTCCGTTCGCCTTCGACTACATGAACATCAATTAGCAGTCAAACGCCATGATACTTTCTCACTTATTTCAATACACGTGGACAACTGCGGACACTGATTCTATTGAAAAAATGTGGAAATATTGGACAGAGGGAATTCCAAAAAACTAGAGAATTTTTAGAAGCCTGGCACTCAGGTCAATCAGCAATCAACAAGCACATTGAAACCGATCCAATTTATCAACCAATCAGGAAAGTTATGCACAAATATAGGAACAAAAATCAAACCAATGAGAGATACAACCAAAACAAGGAGTACACAATGACAAATTTAAGGTTAATAGGAACCAATGAACATCAAGGTGTACAAAACAAGCTGTGGAACGAATATGGGGAAATTCGAACACTTCACTTCTATCTGAAGTTTGTGCTGATGGTCTCGTTCAGGTCAGTAATTTACGAACATCAGATAACCAATTGGAGTTTAGATATCAGGTATATATTAGTAGAGCACATAAATTATGTTCCAAGTTATTAATGTATGATTAACTTGAGCGAATGTATGAAAATAGGCAAGAGTTTATGTAATCGAATTTGGTTACACGCACTCGTAGAAGTAGCTAACTTAGACTGTGGTGGATGCTTTTCCTCGAGATTTCGTGTAAATTGTTTATCTTCGCATCTCCACTAACTTTCTCGGCTATGTTTGAGATGGTGGAGAGGATTTGTAGCTCAGGTGGATGATTTTGATGGAGTTTTGTTCTCTGAGATGGATGGTTGGGTCGTGGAACTTTCATCGTTCTTCTGAACGAGACCATCAGCACAAACTTCAGATAGAAGTGAAGTGTTCGAATTTCCCCATATTCGTTCCACAGCTTGTTTTGTACACCTTGATGTTCATTGGTTCCTATTAACCTTAAATTTGTCATTGTGTACTCCTTGTTTTGGTTGTATCTCTCATTGGTTTGATTTTTGTTCCTATATTTGTGCATAACTTTCCTGATTGGTTGATAAATTGGATCGGTTTCAATGTGCTTGTTGATTGCTGATTGACCTGAGTGCCAGGCTTCTAAAAATTCTCTAGTTTTTTGGAATTCCCTCTGTCCAATATTTCCACATTTTTTCAATAGAATCAGTGTCCGCAGTTGTCCACGTGTATTGAAATAAGTGAGAAAGTATCATGGCGTTTGACTGCTAATTGATGTTCATGTAGTCGAAGGCGAACGGAGCATCCGCTTTGTCCGATGTGATGTTTTTCGCAGTTCGCACAATAAAGGGATAGTGCTATATTCAGTATTGTGATACACATTTGGCTTCCCCCCCCCATTTTTCGAAGCTATTGCAGCCAGTTTTTTATCATAGCTTTTTTAATAGATTTTATATGGTCTTCAGTAGGCGTTGTTTCTTAGTCTGTTGGCTGCCTTATGTGTCATAGTCGGGCAGGAAGTTAGAAATGAGGGTCCGTATATCGATTTGTAGAGAAATAGCAGGTTGTACTTTGGCGTACGACGCCACTTCGTCTACATTGTTAAGACTTGGCTCCCCCATAGTTTGTATTACCTTGATATGTAAATTCGGAAGTGAGCTCGTATACTCACATGTCTTAGTGCTGTCTAAAGGTAGTTTTTTCTCAGCGCACTTCTTTCTCCTTGTATCAACGCCCAGATCCATGTGTTTATCCGTTTTCCTGACGACATCCACCTTTATGGTCTCATTTAAGCTTAGAGCTGGGCTCACAATAACGCTCTAAATTTCATCGAAAGCGGAATCCTGATCATCTGCTGCTGCTGCTTGTTTATCAGATGGCAATTTCCTAGCTATGTTGAGCACTCGATCGCCTCTAGCATCAGCAGAGACTTAGTAGACAACATTGTTTGCACAACCAACGCGATATAGGCTTGCAGGATCATTTATATGCAGTCGGTGTGAGTCCATTGCACACATTGTGGTACCAATTATTGCAGCTATGACATTGAATCCCCTCATTTGCCCGGAGAAAGCATGCTGGTCTACCACAACTATGTTGAACAAGCCACAGGTATTCGGAGTTTGGCAACGCTTTACCCATGAACATTTAATATGAAGCGTAGCCACCAAGTGAAATCGAAAGACAGAAGCGGAGTTTCGAAGATTTCTTTGATAGGCTATCAATATATCGAGGATCGTCTGATCTAATCTGACTAGCGACTGCAGGGGTTGTTGAGCACGGCGTTTTCCCCTGCGATATTGTGAGGATGCATGATCGAGCGCCATCAGCTAGGTGAGTCCATTGAAACCAATATGGTGTACATCCAATGTCGAAAACTTACAGAGCAGTTTATTTTGGGGATTTGTTACATGTGTAATCAGCAGTCACTGGAAGAGCAGAAGACCTAAAGCCACAACACACATAATGTTAACTGAGCACTTCATACCACAGAGAGAACAAGGAATGGAGACCCCCAGTCGTTTATTTTGAAAGTTAAAACTCGCGAGTTATGTACAAAAAAGAGAGCTAGTATACAAAACGGTCTTATGAGTCATCCTGTAAATTGAGTGCATGCAGTACTTGCTCTTCTTCTTCTAAAGCATTTATTCTTGATCGCCCTACAATAGAAAGAAAATAAATTATATTAACAACATCATACATGATGATTTTAATCCCGTCACAACTTACTTTTTTGAATAGCGCTCGTCAGTGTTGAGATAGTCAAAACAAGATTAAACCACCATAGTGTTAAGACGTTATATGGGTGATAGACTCGCTACCTTTTTTAGTGAAGACTTAACCTATATAACTCAAGCTGAAATCTGAATCATATGCATTCCAAAGTACGGATCAAAGGCGCATAATTGACGTTCAAGGTCATGGGTCCAATTTACCATGCTTTGAAGTCGATTATTTTAGATTTCTTTGGTCGAGGTAAGTCTATTCGTCATTGTATAACACATTTAGCCAAGCCTTTTGCATTAGCTGCAGATACGGCAACGTTATACCGCTCACCTTTTTTTGGATCACTTAAATTATGGGAAGACTCAATTTACTTCGCTGTGCCTAAGAAACGTAGGACTGCAGAACTACGGCGAATACGAAAATTTCTCTCCTGTAGGTTTCCTTTTTCCTCTTACATGAAATTTGTAGTAAGATCGGGAGATTACAAACCTAGAGACGATTTGACACCATGTAAATTCTGTGGTTACCTAAACCCTCGAAACTTTCTATGCAGTAAGTTGTGTGATGAGTTGTTATTTCTTCAATGCCTTGAAAACTTAATTGTTTTCCTTACTCATATCCGTCCACATTCACACTTTTGGTGACGTCCGAGGTAATAAATCTGATTCTTAGTTGCTACTAGGCTCTCACCTTAGGATCAGTTGAAGGTAAACTATAGGACAGTTCATCAAAAGTTTTGGGAAAACAAAACCAAAACACCAAAATTTTTCAAAGCTGAGATCTTCCCCGAAACAACCACTCGATTCACCCGAACTTTTCGTGCACATTAGGAAAATTCTATGAAATGCTAACTGAAAATCCCATAGTTTTTACTGGTTTTGGGTTTTCTTCCAGAACTTGCCCAAAAATCCTCGAGGTCCATAATTCTTGAAAATTATCTTTACTGACTTTATAGTGAGACTAATTTATGGACGAACCTTGGACGAATTTTAAGTGATCCTGACAATTACTAGCCAATCAAAAGACAGTATTAAGTGAAAATATATTATAAGGATCTAATGAATTACAGTGGATATTCTTCTTTTACGTGATTTGAAAACGTGTTAAGGTTGATAAATGTTCAGATGTTCTGAAATAATAATGCATACGATATAGGAACTCGTCCATATGACGAGACTAATTTATGGACGAGCCAATCAGAAGCTACAAGAGATGAAAATACTAAGAAGTTCCTGTACCTGTGACTGCGGTTATCAAATGACTGCAGTACAGTATGCAGACTATCGTGATAAGATTGTATTTCGTTGTTCTTTATGTTAGAGAAAAAAGTCTGCTCGAACGGGGACTTTCTTCTCTCGATCGCGTCTGAGGCAAATCATGATAATAGTTTCACATTTGATTATAAAGGCACCAGTAACACTAGCTGCGGCGGTTGCAGATGGTACTGAAACTTCAGCCATCCAGTGGTATGAGTATTGTCGTGGTATATGTGCACTTAAAATGACACGTCTACACGAATCATTCGGAGTCGGGAGTATTATGGAAATAGATGGAACAGTAGTGTGAAAGCGAAAATACGACAGGGGACGTAGTATCAAGGAAGATTGGGTAAGTAGCACTTCCGTAAATGTTCTTAACATATACTTGGAATTTATGATCGTTCAACGCAAAAGAGGCATTTCCAGAGGGCGAGAAACCGTCAAGCAAGCACAATAATACCAATTGTAAAGTAATACGTGCAGCCGGGCACTACGGTATATACAGATGATTGGACAGCGTATAGATGCCTTCATGGACTTGGGTATGTCCATCATGTAGTGCATAAACGCCATTTTGTCGACCCTACTACCGGCGTTCATACTAACATTGAAGCCATGTGGTCGAGATTGAAGGAATTTTTAAGACCGTGCCACGGCTTCAGAGGACGACTATTATGGAGCCATATTGACGAGTTCCTATATCGTATGCATTATTATTTCAGAACATCTGAACCTTTATCAACCTTAAAACGTTTTTAAATCACGTAAAAGAAGAATATCCACTGTAATTCAGTCAGTCAGCTACAACGTAGGGTCAGGCACATATATGCATCGGTCCAAGTTGCCATACCTCATTAACACAACAAGATGGACACCGGATTCATAGAAGTAGTTAATTCAGAGGTGGTAATACATAAAAGAAAGATTGCAATAAGGATATAGTACAGGGAGAAATAATTAGTTCGTAGAAAGAAAGATATGAAGTGATTTTAATCTCTTAGTTTAAGGGAAGATAGAGAGTGTATACACCGACGCCATTGTGATCGATTCTGAGCCATGTCACCAAGAGTCTCCAACCATTGGTTACGATAGTCACGCGGACCCCAACCAAGTAGTCTGCACCTACCAGTATGGCTCAGACTAGAAGCTAGTGACTTCAAGCACTGATGCCACGTTTTGGTTTGACCGCCCTAACTATTTTCCAACCATCCCGAACACCGGTTAGCATTGCACGTCGTGGTAATCGGTGTTCGGGCATACGTAACACGTGGCCCAACCATCTCAGTCGATGAAGATTCACAACCTCATCAACTGATTTACCATCATTCCCTAATACCCTGCGTCTAACTTCACTACTACTTACCCGGTGATCACAGCAGACGCCAGCAATATTTCTAAGGCATCTGTGGTCAAATACTAGGAGCTTACGAGTGTCTTCTACTCTTAATGGCCATGTTTCGCTGCCGTAAATTAAAACAGAACGGACTGCCGCGCAGTATACTCGTCCTTTAATTGATAGACGGATATCTCGATTTCGCCATAGGTGACGTAAGTTGGCGAAAGCCAAACGAACTTTTCGAATCCGTGCTGAAATTTCGTCAGACACCAACCCATTAGGGCTGATCAGACTTCCAAGATAAGTGAAGTTGTCAACGCGTTCGACTACTTCACTCCCTATCCTTAGTTCAGGTGTTGACGCAGACCAGTCCTGAAGCAGCAATTTGCATTTACAGGGAGAGAAGCGCATTCCAAACATTCTGGCATTGTTGCTCAGTGCTACCAAAAGACTGCATTTTATCAGCGTCTTCACCAAACAGGACTATGTCATTGCGTATTCTAAGTCGATAAGTGGACCTTCTGGAAGGAGATCAATACCTGAGAATTCAGTCGACGAGAATGTTATTTCCATCGATAAGTCTATGATGAAGTTGAACAAAAATGGAGAAAGTGGACGGTCTTGACGGACACCACTTAAGGTTGCGAAAGCAGATGACAGTTCGCCATAAGCTCTGACTCGACTAGTAGTGTTCGAGTAAAGAGCCTGCACAAGGTTTATGAACTTCTGAGGTACACTTTTCAATGACAAATATTCCTACAGAATCTCGCGGTCTACAGAGTCAAATGCTGCTTTTAAGTCAAGAAAGACCACCATTGTCGGACGCCGGTAAATATGCCTATGTTCTAGAACCTGACGAATGGTGAATACGTGGTCGAGGCAGCCACGACCAGGTCTGAAGCCAGCTTGATTCTCTCGTGTTTGCAGTTCACGAGTCTTAGTTAAGCGTCTGATAATTATCGAGGCTAGTATTTTAGATGCTATATTAGTTAAACTAATCCCTCTATAGTTGTAACAGGATGATTTTGACCCTGTCTTATATATTGGGACGATAAGTGATTGCGACCAGTCAGATGGGATAACGTCTAATTCCCAGATCTTAGCTAAAATATTATTCAACCTAATCTCTAAAACTGGGTCACCATACTTAAAGACCTCTGGAGCCAATCCATCTGGACCAGCTGCCCTTCCTCGTTTCAGATTAACTATAGTCTTTTGAACTTCTGCTAGAGTTGGGGGACCTACTTCAATCTTCCATTCATACTCTCTGGCAATGGAGGGTAGTTGTCGAGTAGCTGAAGGTCAGCTGAACTGTTCTCTGAAATGTTCCGCCCATCGTTCTAAACGTCTGGACTGAGAGCAGATGAGGGTGTCGTCTTTTTCCGAAATAGTCTGACTTACACTTGACTTATTAATTCCAGTTTCTTTTATTAGTCTGTAGAGCTGTCTTGTGTTCCCTATAGCCGCCGCCTTTTCCATCTCTATTGCTTTCGTTGCCCAACACAGCTCACGGTCGTTCCTTAGACTTTTGGTTAACCTAGATCTGATTCGTCGCTCTTCATCGTGTTCAGAGCCTGATGGGATGAGTCTACGAGAATCCATCAGTGCAATAGACCTAGAGGAAATCCATTGGTTCTTTGTAACCCTGTGACTTAAATCACTGTTAGATTTCACTGCTGTTTCCACAACTGTTTGTATAACTTTCCAAGCAACATATGGGTCAACCTCGTTTTCAGAACTACCTAATTGTGACCTCAGTTGTTCCTGTAACCTACTTTTGGTTTTCTCGCTACTCAATTCAGTTCTAATGGTCTTTTTACTGAGGCTTTTTTTACGTCCAGTGAGGCGCAAGCAGGTGCGTGCCCGTATTAGGGCATGGTCGGAGTCCAAGCAGGTACTCCAGAATGAGCGACAACCTTCTACCGACCCTCTCCAACGATGGCTGATGGCAAAGTGGTCTATTTGAGTCCATCGTTGGTTTGGTGTAGGGGGTCGCCATGTTATTCATTAGTTTCTTATAATATATTTTTCCTTTATACTGTCTTTTGATTGGCTAGTAATTGTCAGGTCACTTAAGATTCGTTCAAGGCTCGTCCATAAATTAGAGTCTCACCATCAATTCTTATCCCGAGTTAGGAGCTTGGTACAGAATAGTTTTATTATTGTCTAGCATGCTATTTGTTCTAAAAGCGAGAATCAATTATAGCTAGCGTTGAACTGAGATTCATTAACTTAGATTAATTCAAATAATTGGTCTAATAAACTCAGAAACTTAATTTTCGGTTCTAAAACGATCTACTGATCGACGACAGTTTCAAGGTATTATCTCAGTTGGTGGACACAAATGCCGCCTCCATGTTAATGAGAATAATTATTGCATGGACCGATAATTTGCCCAATTTCGTTAGGTGAGTAAATTTCAAGGGACCATATCATAGCGCTAGAGTATGGAATTACCAATTATCGGTGTAAACCCGATAAAGGTTTGATGAAAATATTGTTATCTAACACAACCAACTTTACCATCTGTCTTAACTTTCAATACCTGGAATCGCACTGAACGATTGTCTTTAGTTTCGCATTATACTTATATTTGACTAGCTGGTGAGTTCCCAGATATCTATGAGTGTTAACGAGAAAGCAAATATTCTCTGATTTAAATCAACTACCAAGCACACATTGCTTACGGTGTTTAATATCGTTTCTAAAGAAATAAGAGTAAATGTATCGATATATTTCACTAGCTTTTTAGATAATTGTTTATAATTCGGTGTATCTATTTTTGAAGTAAGCATGGATTAATCTGGCAAATATTTCATTTTTATACCCAACCAAATACACCCAAATGAGTACAATCTGGTGAATAACCAATGTTCAAAATAATACTTCTAAAATGAGATCGAATGTTCTGCGAACGAACTCTACTAATAACTAAGAACAGTATGATCATTATGTATGAACAACACATATAAGCAAACAATTGTTTTCAATTAGATCGTCATCAGGCTTTACTCTAATATACATGAATATTTATACGAAAATGTTTTTAAACCAATCAAGGCAATATGAGTCAATAATCACAATGAAATAGAATAAGTCACTACACATAATAGGTAAAAGTACAAGTTGATAGTAGGAAGACAAGTGAACTGATAATAGTGAGAATAATAAAATACAATAACAAAACTCTTATAAATAGTTAGTCGTTGGAAATAGAAGGTCAAATAAACATGGGTAAATAGACTAAGAATAGTAATCACAAAACATTAAAATCATTACGTAATAAGATGTGTGAAAATAATTAGATAGTGAAGAATGCAAAGAGGTGGAAAATTACAAACAAATAATGGATGTAAAAATAAGGTTAATGATAACACAAATAAAATAAAATAAATGATGATAATAATAAAATTTAAAAAAAGAATTGTTAGTTAAGTCATAACTGGCCATGGACGGGATAGGGGGGTCACGTATTTCTTCTGTACACATAAATTGGGGTTATATGTACGAATTCCAATGGCTTCAGCTATATATAGGAGACGGGAACGGACTCCGTCGGGAAATGATGGAGGTATACGATAGATAACTCGAAATGATTTCGATTTATCTACTGCATGACCGCTATCAATAAGATGTGCCAATATAGAACTACGAATAGATTTTCTCTGGCCCTTTATGTACCAAGTTGGTAAATGTCCACTCATTCGTTGGTTAAGTTGCCTGGTAGTACGCCCTATATAGCTATCTCCACAGGAGCAGCTGAATTTGTAAATGCACATGGAAGAGGCCGACTCAGGTAACTTATCCTTCGTTTGAGTAGACATCGTATAAATATTCATGTATATTAGAGTAAAACCTGATGACGATCTAATTGAAAACAATTGTTCGCTTATATGTGTTGTTCTAATTTTCACAATGGGAATCTTTAACATTATGTATGAGTTTTACCTGATATCTTTCAAAGTATTAGTGATTTTGGTGGAGTTTTGTTCTCTGAGCTGGATGGTTTGGTCGTGCGAGAATTTCGCCAAAAGGCAGGCTTCCACTCGAGAACAACTATATTTTCTCCACGAACACGACCAAACCATCCAGCTCAGAGAACAAAACTCCACCAAAATCATCCACCTGAGCTACAAATCTTCTCCACCATCTCAAAGTATTAGTGAAGATAGGTAGGTTTTGGAATGGCTAAAAAACCAGTGGTTTTCTTCTAAGCTGAATTGTTTGGTCATGAAGCTCTCATTGTCCTTCTGGATAGCATTCAGAAGAATAGTGTTCACTAAAAGCGATTTGGTTAGAGCATATAGCATAAACTGTATATTACGTCGCTTCATATGACGGTCAGTCAACAACGTAGAACTTTGTATGTATGTACATCATTTCGAGTTGCCATACCACATTAGCACAGAGATGCAGTTGTCAATTCGAATTCCAGAGTGATAGAGGTAGCAAAAGTATCAGCAGTAATCGGAAAGATTAAGGTTTGAAGATGTTATTCAAAGAGCATAATCCAGTGAAATAAATTTAGAAAGAGAAGAAAAGGGACATGAAGAATCCAGATTAGAATTTGGGAGAACACAATGAATGGATGCACCTGCACCATTGCAAACGATTTTGAGCCATGTCATTCAAGGTCTCTAACCATCGGTTGCTATTGTCTCGTGGTAGGTAGTCTACACCTACCGACATGGCTCAATCCACCTGTCAATGACTTCATGCATTTGTGCCGTGTTTTGGTCTGACCGCCTCTAGATTTCTTCAGACCTACTCCTACATCAGAAAACATCGCACGTCCGGGCACTCAGTGGTCGGACATACGTAAGACATGCCAGCCATCTCAACTGGGGAAGTTTCACTATTTCATCAATTGATTTTTCCTTACCTAGTACTCGTTTCCTAACAACTACATTACTTACTCGATGGTCCCAGGATGTACGAGCAATACGTCGAAGACGCCTATGATCGAATACTAGTGATCTACGAATATCCTCTACTCTTACCGGCCATGTTTCACAGCCATAAAGTAGGATGGAACAAAATGCGGCTCAGTAAACCCGTCCTTTGTTTGATAGACGGATATCTCGCCTACGTTATAAATGACGCGAGTTGGCCAAAGCTAGTCGAGCCTTCTGTATCTGTGTGGGCTCCAAATGATGTATAACACCAGGATCGACTTTTATTCACATTCATTAGGTTAGTTTTCGACTACCGTAAAATCTTAAGAGATAGGTAAAAGAATACTGTTTCTATTTTCATCTTGTTTTTGACTTAACGTTTTAGCCAACTGTTATAGTAAAGTACGTGAGGAAACTAACTTTTTACGTTCCCTTATCAATGGTCAACTTCCAAGTGATCACGAAGTGAAATTTATTTATAATGATGATAACAGCACTAACGCATCTGTTAGCGATGCAGAAGTCAAAGTCCCTGGTCCTAGACCTTCGTGGTTCCCATCTATTCTACAGGAAACAAAGTCTCCAGGTGGTGAGAATTCATAACGTTGTTGTACATTGTTTCATGCGCTCCTAGATGGCAGTTTATAAATACACAATCATACCTCCTATTGTTTTCTTGTTTGTACTGTTGCTTTATACACTATCTAAGCATCCTAGTTAGATTTACCCTCCTCAATTACCCAGTATTAGTTTCTATGCTTATTGGCACACAATGCTGAAGTCAAAATTGATATTATGGTGATAAAATCACTTAATGATATTTAATTTCTAACTTATATACTTATTTCTGGGCAAAATGCTTTGCTACCTTAATATTCAGAAGCTTATCAATAACATATTACTTCTCGCAAACAATACTAGTTTCTATTTTTTTCGCGGTCGATATCCAGATCTGCATTTGATAGTTTGTTGATATATAAGAAGAGACACGCTCTGTAGTTCGCGTTGTTAGCCAAAATACTGAACTTTCTTTACCAACTTGGTGTCACTCATTGTCGCGTCTGTGCACCAACCAGTGGTTAACTGACCCGTTACGTGTTGATACAGGGATAGGGTGGAGTAGAAAATATGATCAGTAACCTTCTGTACAGCTATTGTAAGCTTTGAATGAGTGATCATTTGATTTGTGTGCTTTAACGTCTCAGCGTAATTTTGTAAAATAACACAAATGAGTAGTTAAGTAGAGTCCCTGTACTCAGCCTTATATAAGGGTTGGTGGTATCATTCTGCTGTCCAAACTGAAATAGGGTTTAGACTTACACTGCAATAGTTGGCATTCTAGCTCTGGTTGTTACAATGTAGGTTCACAATGCTGAAATGTGAGCATATTAACTTAACTCTCTAGGCAGATTTTAAATAATTAGTCACACCTCAACCTTGCTAGTGTTCACATCTCAAACCTGCTCAAAAACGTTTGACAGTCATGATAATCAGTTACTTTAATATAAAAACAGCGAAATTCGAAGCTTCCGATCCAAAAATTGTTGGAAATCATCTGTACTGTAGTTCATACAAGCATTGGACACAATAGTCTAGGATTTTTCGCAAAATAAGGACTTGTCTTTTATTGTTTATCAAAAAAAGAAAGGACCTGGAGGTAGGCAGCTACTTTCGAGCTTTTATGTAGACTTCAACTGCTTGAACATAAAAACTACATGCATAAGAACTGCTTCGGACTTAAAATAAAACCTGAGCACATTTGCAAGATAACTAGGGTTATAGTAATTTGGTTTTAACAAGATCAGGGATTTCTTCCACTTATTGGTATTGAGGGACTAGCTTCAACGGCTGCGATTCACGACCAGTAAAAAAAAGTAGAAGCAGAAGTTGCTATGACTTAACTACATGTGGAAAACGATAACCAACAGGCTACTGTACATGCTGCTATAACGTTCACGTTTCTTATCTAGAGCGAATGAGCAGTTATCAAGCTTCATTTACGGCTGCTTTCAAATACTAAATGTTGAAGAGAATTGATAAATTCAAGCAACCTCATTTAAACTATTCTGCTGACTTCAGATAAAAGTTTTATTTGAAATAATCGTTCCATAAACCTTTATATGACTCCGATTATTAATCTCACTTAATTGTGTTTGTTTTCTCAGATATCCCATTTTGTAATAAGTTGAAATAACAACGCGAACTGTACTGAGTCATATTTTTATTCAATGAATGTTAATAGGCACACAAACTATCGGTAAAAAAGGCGAATGTCAATGAATCGTGTGGTATGTAGGCCCTAATTTGTAGCTAAATTGTGTGACATTTGGATTGATCAGGAAATTAATTACCACGTTAATTAGTGACTCAAGTTATGCAGCTATCTATTTAAAGCAGTAAATGGACAGGCACACATCCAAGAAATGTACAACTATAGGTCATAACTAAGTATAAGAAAGCATTATATTATTAATAGGATAAAAATGACATATAATGGTCACATGATTGTCTGGTCCTGTATTTCTCCAAACAGGAATGGATTTCCGTAGCAATGAAAAATATGAGAGGTTACTACACCTCTATTAAAAACGTTATGTTTGAAGAATCGAAAGGAAATATTTGAAGCAATACATCCGTTAGCTTTTAATAGGTTCAGTGATGCTCAAACAATCAATGCGAAATAAGCGTCAGGATATGCTACAGTTACGCCTCTAGTTTTTCACAAGTGTATCTGACTCAACTTCTGTCCAGTTACTCATCAGAATTGGACAGGTAAATCTTCTGATATAGCGAGATATTGATTTACTGTCATTCATGGTCAGCCTTTTTCGATCAAATTGTCAACCTAAGTGCCAATGATGAAAGCAAATATGTCAACGAGGAAATTGTACTTTCCTTTTTGACAATTTTATTTTCAAAAGCTATATATACTTCAAATAATTAGTATGACGGACGCGTTTGGTAGTTAACTGTGAATGTATACAATGAGTGGAGTTTGTGATATGTAAAACATTATTCATGAATAAGTAAATGAAGTTCAAATTGACGTATACTAAAATTTTAAAGTCACAACTACAAGATGAGAAGTTCTAATGGAATGAAGGTCACTATAAATACGAGTAAGAACTGATTGAAAGTGGCCGTATAACAATAATTGTTAGTGAAATATATTTAAATGTAAAAAAAATCGCAAAAAGATAACTATGAATTAAAGATAAGGGGGTCACAAACATTAGTTGTTGAACACCACGAATATCGATTTTTAAAAAATCAGTTACAAAACGTTGGCAATTTAGAAGTAGAAAAACAAGCTATAACTTTAGATCTGTACACCTTTGTGATATATATTCGGAAATCATAGATGTTAGTTTCTAATGTACGCTGGGTGACTGGTCCGTAGAATTGAACAAGCGAGGTATGCTTCCGTCTTATTTCAGACCTGCCTCTATCAGCTTATTTTAACACAGTTTTGCAAAAACTAAAGTTCATTTTATCCTTTTATTTTGATCAGCGCTAACACGAATATGTAAGTACTTTTAATGACTTAGAAACGCGCAGCAACGTTTGGCGCATAGCTGAAGTCTATCAAAACTAGCTCTCCTTACTAAGAACTTAATTTTTATAAAACTTTATATTGGTAAAGAAAATAAATCAATTGAATTTTGATATGTTATTTCAGCTAGTTTTTCCTCGCTTACTCCTTTCACAGCAGAAACAACTTCCAGAACTTGAACAAGGTTAGCAGGTTCGTTGCGTCCTTTGACCATGTAGGATTCATCCCATGAATTATGCTTGCGATAAGTGTGGTGTGTCTTAACAAAATGATATCCTAGGAAGGGAAAAATTAAGTCAGTTCTACATTACCTGCATGAGTTCTTCTAATATCACACCAAGGAGCGTCTGTTTCTAATAACAGCCGATCAAGCGGGATTTTCTGCACAACCTGCAAAGACAAAAAACTGAAATATACTCGACTACTATTACTAGCATCTATACAAATAATGCTAATCATTCTTCTCTAAGCATTAGGTTTTATCAGTACCTTTTTGGTGACTTCAGTCACTTGGAAATATAAATATAAAACATCCCTGAAGAAGTCACACCCAGTTCATCTGAACAACATAAATATGAAAACAGTAACAGGTTACTGGCAAAAGCTTTCAGTTTTACCAACTGGGAGATAACTAACACTTTATTGTACCAATATTTGTGTTTAAATAAATAAATAATTGTTTGCTGGGTGACAGAAAAGGGACCTTCCACAGTAGTCTTATCAGCGCCTCGTAGGCAGAGTATAATCTTGAAACCATTTAGTTCGTTTTAGAGTTAACCAGTTTTGTAGTAAGCATGCCAGTTTCCCAGGGTTCTTTCTTAAAAAAATTATTACTAACTACTGACGGCGCCTAACACGTGACTGCAATTAAGCCCATGAAGTTAAAGATGCCTTATGTCCATCAAACGCCAAGAGTGAAAAATATTAGTGCGATCGGTTGTTGGCAGAATTGAAATTATTTTATTTTGTAGCTTATAATCGGCTGCGAACAGTTTAACTTTGAGACATTGATAACCTAATTTGCGACAGTAAAAAAACAAACAATCTAATATTAAGTAAATGTTATAAACATAGACATCTATAGTAACTATATCATCAAAAAAAGACGAGTAGGAGGCTCGAGAGTTCGGTAATACATGGCTTATCCTATAATTATTGTTCAGTAAGTCAGTCAGCTACAATGTAGGACCAAGCACATATGTGCATCGGTCCAAGTTGCCACACCCCATTAGCACAACAAGATGAACACTAAATTCACAGCAGTTTCTTCGATGTTTGTAATATATAAAAGAAAGATTGCATATAAGGATACAGTACAAGAAGAGAGAATTAGTTCGTAGAAATAAAGCAATTTTAATCTCATAGTTTAACGGAAGACCTACACCGTTGTGATCGATTCTGAGCCATGTCACCAAGAGTCTCCAACCAATGGTTACGATAATCGCGCAGACCCCAACCAAGTAGTCTGCATCTACGAACAAGGCTCAGACTAGAAGTTAGTGGCTTCAAGGACTGGTAACACGTTTCGGTTTGGCCGCCCTAACTTTCTTCGAACCGTCTCCAACACTAGTCAGCATTTCGGGTCGTGGTAATTGGTGTTTAGGCATACGCAACACGTGACCCAGTCATCTCAATCGATGAAGATTCACAACTGATTTACTATCATTCCCTAGTACTTTGCGTCTAACTTGACTATTACTTATCCGGTGACCACATGAGATGCTGGGTCAGTCAGTCAGTCAGCTACAACGTAGGACCAGGCACATATGTGCATCGGTCCAGGTTGCCATACCGCATCAACACAACAAGATGAACACCAGATTCATAACAGTGGTTAGGTAAAAGGTGGTAATATATAAGAGAAAGATTGCATATAGAGATATAGTACAAGCAGAAAGAATTGGTTCGTAGAAAGAAGGATATGGAGCGATTTTAATCTCATAGTTTAAGGGAAGACAGGTAGTGTATACACCGACGCCATTGTGATCGATTCTGAGCCATGTCACCAAGAGTCTCCAACCATTGGTTACGATAGTCACGCGGACCCCAACCAAGTAGTCTGCATCTACCAACATGGCTCAGACTAGAAGTTAGTGACTTCAAGCACTGATGCCACGTTTTGGTTTGGCCGCCCCTGACTTTCTTCCAACCATTTCCAATTCCGGATAGCATTGCACGTCGTGGTAATCGGTGTTCAGGCATACGTAACACGTGGCCCAACCATCTCAGTCGATGAAGATTCATACCTCTAACAGCACCCAAGACCACTGTATTCATAATCAACCTTCCTCTTCAATTCCTTGAGATGCTGGGAATATTTATAAGACATCTGTGATCAAATACTAGTAACCTACGAGTATCTTCTACTCTTAATGGCCATGTTTTGCTGTCATAACGTAGAACAGAAAGGACTGCTGTGCAATATACTCGTCCTTTAATTGATAGACGGATATCTCGATTTCGCCATAGGTGACGTAAGTTGGCGAAAGCCAAACGAACTTTTCGAATCCGTGCTGAAATTTCGTCAGACACCAACCCATTAGTGCTGACCAGACTTCCAAGATAAGTGAAGTTGTTAACGTGTTCGACTACTTCACTACCTATCCTAAGTTCAGTGCTAATGAGGTATGGCAACCTGGACCGATGCATATATGTGCCTGGTCCTACGTTGTAGCTGACTGATCCTAAGTTCAAGCGTTGACACAGGCCAGTCCTGAAGTAACATCGCATTTAGAGGGGGGAAAACGCATTCCAAACATCCTGGCATTGTTGCTCAGTGCTACCAAAAGACTCTGGATTTTATCAGCGTTTTTACCAAGTAGGACTATATCATCTGCGTATTTTAAGTTGATAAGTGGACCTCCTAGTAGGAGATCAACGTCCGAAAATTCAGTCGATGAGTTATTTCCATCAGTATATCCAGATGAAGTTAAACAAAAATGGAGAAAGTGAATAGCCTTGATGGACACCACTTGAGGTTGCAAAAGCAAATGACAGTTCGCCATAAGCTCTTACTCGCCTAGTAGTATTCGAGTAAAGATCCTGCACAAGGTTTATGTACTTCTGAGGTACGCCTTTCAATGACAGACACTGCTACAGAACCTCTCGATCTACAGAGTCAAATGCTGTCATTAAGTCAAGGAAAACCACCATTGTCGGACGCCAATAAGTATGCCTGTGTTCCAGAACCTGACGAATGGTGAATATGTGGTCGATGCAGCCACGACCAGATCTGAAGGCAGTCTGATTTTCTCGTGTCTGCAGTTCACAAGTCTCAGTTAGGCACCCGATAATTATTGAGGCTAGTATTTTAGATGCTATATTAGTTAAACTAATCCCTCTATAGTTGTAACAGGATGATTTTGACCCTGTCTTATATATTGGGACGATAAGTGATTGCGACCAGTCAGATGGGATAACGTCTAATTCCCAGATCTTAGCTAAAATATTATTCAACCTAATCTCTAAAACTTGGTCACCACACTTAAAGACCTTTGGAGCCAATCCATTTGGACCAGCTTCCCTTCCTCGTCTCAGATTAGCTATAGCTTTTTGAACTACTTCAATGTTCCATTCATGCTGTTTGGGAACGGTGGGTAGTTGTAGAGTAAACAGAGTAAAAACTACTGATCACCATCAGAAACAAAATGTAAGTATATAGCAATAGTATGCAAATGAAGTTCTATGTGATACATATTTTGACATCTTACTTCCAAATTACTTTGGTTCTTCAGACTGCAACCGTTGACACCAATATACAATCCCATGTCAGTGAAACATTTGACCATTTCGTCTGTTCCATCAAATGAGTGTACAACACCTCGAAAAGGCTTGTCTTGAAAATATGTATGCTTAGCATTTTTGATCATTTGTAGAAAGTCTTCATGTGCAGCTCGACAATGCAAAAACAGAGGTAACTTAACATCACTAGCTAACTTAAGTTGAATGTCAAAATATTCTTTCTGGATATCTTTTGGACAAAACTCTTCACTGTAAATTGAAGTAAGAAAGCATTTGTAACTACCGGTCATAATCGAGACCACATTCACCTACAGCTACTACTTTTTTCGTCGTCAGAATTAGGTTTTCCAGTTTATTCAGGTAGTTATCTGGATCCTTGTGAAACTCCAAACATCTTGTAGGATGGCATCCAACTGTACAAAAGAGGTCTTTATCAGATTCACATAGGGATATAGCCTCAGCACTATCAGTGAGTGACCCTGGTTCCAGTTGATTGGAAACGTCAACTAATCTAACCTCCAGTTATAATTATTTTCTCCACACCACATTTTCTGGCTCGACATAAAACATTATGATAATCATTTTTATGCTGAAGTACGCCGCGGTAAACACCTATGAAGACTTTGTCAGTAAGATTAGCACCGATATCAACAAGCCGTCTCATAGAAATATAGACAATCGGTATTAGACCGTTTGAAAACTGCGATTTGGAGTTTGAAAAACAAAAAAATGCAAGTGATTACTTTAACGCAATTCGATATTTGATGAAAACACCACACTAAACAGTCCTCACAATGAAGTCCAGTAAATTTCAGATGAGGGGTTGGATTCAATCCAAGGTCGACCTGACGAAAATGTAGACAGAACAATATCCGCACCTATGGTGGAAACTCGGCTCTATCTAAGCGATCTCGAGTTACTGACTGGTTCGAAATTGATTGCTACTACCAAATACGAATATTGAAGCAGTTTTTCTGAAACCATGTGCACCATTCAAACTAGCTGCCTTCAACGTTTGCACATTTATGCAGGTCGGACAACAGATAGGGCTGGCTATATCTTTGGAAAGTCTTAATATCGATGTTTGTTGTCTATCCGAGACGCGTATTCAAGACTCTGGTGAAGTACTACAAATTCGCTCTCCATCTGTTGCTTCGAACGGCTCGTTTTGCATGCGTTTATCCGGGGACCCTGTGGCATCTTCGTTTGGTCCTGCCGGTGTTGGTGTCGCACTAAGCGCTAGAGCTGAGACAGTACTAGTCGATTGTATCCCCATTAACAGTCGGTTATTTGCTGTTAGATTAGAAAGTTCCATCAAAGTGAAAAGAAATCGGCGTGAGAAACGATATATTTTCGTCATCACCGCCTATGCCCCGACAGATTGCAGCCCGGATGCAATCAAGGATGAGTTTTACCACCAGTTAACTGATCATATCCATAAAGTGCGTTCAACAGATATTGTAGTATTAGTCAAAGATTTAAATGCTCAGGTCGGGTGTCTAGGTACAGAAAAGAGTCGTTTAGGTGACCGATGGGGACTTGTTGGTCACAGGACAGATAACGAGACCGTCTACTGCAACTGTGCACAGACCAAAACCTGTTTCTTGCTATCACTAACTTCTGGCATAGTCATCGCCTATATGCCACTTGGCGTCCTCCCTCTGCATCTCAAGCCTGAACTCAGATTGATCACATCGCGATCAACTACCGCTGGCGTGGTTGTGTACACGTCTGCCGCTCCTTTATGAGTACTCATCGAAGCCCGTCGGTCTACTCCAGACGACCATGAGTTTGGCTACAAACGAAGGATGTTACGTAATGAAATTAAGCAAAGCTTGTGTACGGATCGAGAAGCCTGGTGGTCGGAGTGTGCTAATGAGCTGGAAGCAGCAGCTACATCTGATAACTACCGAAACCTCTTCCAACTCATCCGAGCTACTGGCAGCAAGAAGTCTGGTGTTAGTGAAACGATCTACGGGGATGATGGGACACCAATTACTAACATCCATCGACGTCTTGGACGATGGGCAGAATTTTTCGAAGGGCAGTTCAACTGGCCTGCTGCTCCGGCAACATCGGTCAGACTGTCCTGTTTTCCATGGCCTGTGACGACTGACCCACCAAATGAGGTGGAAGTTCGCAAGGAACTCCAACTCCTGAAGTGCTACAAATCACCTGGCCCAGATAACTTACCTCCGGCTCTTTTCAAATATGGTGGTGACTTTCTGACTAAGGAACTGACGACGTTGTTTACAAACGTCTAGGAACTAGAGAGTTCCAACATCATGAAACGAGTCGATAGTTATCCCTATTTTTAAAGAGGGTTCAGGTTGGCTTCCGTCATATTCGTAAGTTGTTCAAAGATTGACTCGCGAGGAGCGGGCTGGGTTTTGTTCCGGTTGAGGATGTATTGATCATATCTTCACCCTCCGCCAAATGTTAGAACACCGCCATACTTATCAAAGGCCAACAAACGTAGTGTTTCTTGACATCATGGCTGCCTTTGATTCGTTAGACAGGACTGTTCTCTGTGATTGTCTATTGAAGAAGGGTGTGCCTGAAATGTTTATTAACATCCTAAAGGCCCTATATACAAACATCTCAGGCAGAGTGAAGGCATTCAACCACCTGAATCGATTGCTCCGTTCAACCGATGGGGTTAGACAGGGTTGCTCAATCTCACCATTCCTCTTCAACTTTGCAATCGATGACATTCTGGAAACAGCTCTGATGGATGTAAGTAACGGTGATGTGCATCTGTTGCCTGGAGAAAGACTTCTCGACCTTGAGTATGCGGATGATATTGTCTTACTGTGCGGTAATGCCCAAGGCATGCAACCCGCAATTAATCAGTTGGCAATCAGTGTCCATAGGTATGGTGTGTGCTTTGCACCTTCGAAGTGCAAAGTACTTCTACAAGACTGGCAGGACTCTGATCCTCCACTCACCATGAGCAGTGAGCAGAGAGACGTTCATGTATCTGAGTAGCTGTATAAGTGCTGGTGGGGTGTGTGAGTGATGAGATCGACTGACGTATAGTGAAAGTCAGACCGGCTTATGTCAATCTGGGCCATCTTTGGAGCCTTCATGATGTTAGCCAGGTCGTAAAATGTCGGATCTACAACTCATCGGTGAGAGCGCTTTGCTGTATGCTTGTGGAACCTGGCCTCTCAGAGTTGAGGGCGTTAGACGACTCTTTGTGTTTTATCATCCCTGTCTCCGAAAGATTAC
Source organism: Schistosoma margrebowiei (assembly GCA_944470205.2). Lineage (NCBI taxonomy): Eukaryota > Metazoa > Platyhelminthes > Trematoda > Strigeidida > Schistosomatidae > Schistosoma > Schistosoma margrebowiei. The sequence goes on along the minus strand of OX104026.1, from coordinate 42,048,044 downwards.
TGACATCCAGTGGCAACACCATGTTAGTAATGCAGAGATCCGGCATTGTGTATTCGGTCACAGTGACGATGATCCAGTTAGTCTCAATATCCTGAAACATCGACGTCGGTGGTTTGGGCATTTTCTATGAGTTTCGTTTCAGAGAATTCCTCGTCGTGCATCATCTGCTGACGTTGGGACTAATTAGAAAAAGCAGAGATGTTAAGTGTATGACATACCGTTTTATGAAAGAAAGCTATACAGATATCGCTTCTGTTGATCCTTCACGACTTCCTGGTTGGGGTCCTAGAGATGGTGCAACACAGTGGCCAGAGACGCTATCAGATATGGCCCGGAATAGAAACCAGTGGCGATCCTGCTGTAACCTTCTTTTACTTTCTTCATAAAAAGTGGTTGTATCTCGCTTAACTGAAAGAATTCTTCCTGGGTGTACCTTTCCGTCTCCCCTACTACCATTATTATTATTAATATTACACTACCATGTACTAATATGTGTTCGTTATTGTTCTTTTTTTCTTATAGGTACCTTACATTCTTTTTCTTTGCCCATCCTCAATGTTTTGTGTGGCGCATATATATCTGGCGCCCCATTGTACCAATATCTACGTGTTCAAATAAATAAATAAAAATAAAAAAACGCGTTCCATTTTCAAATATCCTTCATGAGTATATGTTACATATGAACAATACCAAGAGTATCACAGAATCACACAATGAAGTAACTGTTATGGTTAGTAGGAATGAAGGAGATTTTTCAGAAGCCTTGATTTATTTCAAGCACCAATTATCTAAAAGGATCAACATATTACAACTCCGCCCGCAGCTCTTCTAAATTTATTGTATTTATTGCATTTGGCAACCCTATCCCATAGAAAATAATCTTGCATATAAGGATACAGTACAAGAAGAGAGAATTAAAGTAATTTTAACCTCACAGTTTAACAGAAGACATAGTGTATACACCTACACCGTTGTGATCGATTCTGAGCCATGTCACCCAGAGTCTCCAACTATTGGTTACGATAGTCGCGCAGACCCCAACCAAGTAGTCTGCATCTACGAACAAGGCTCAGACTAGAAGTTAGTGACTTCAACGACTGTTAACACCTTTCGATTTTTATTATCCACCCGGCAATTTATGAAAATGTTTTTTTTAATTTCCCTTCACCCCACTGAAAAAGTTTTTCCACCCCCAAATTACAATATTTTTAATCCCCTGTTTCGTCCAATTAAATGGCTAGTTGTAAAATTCGTTTTAAATGGTTAGTTATGTCTTGAAAATTATTATAAAATATCAGTACTTGTCGACGAAGTACATTTTAATCGTCATTATGGAGGAGATTAACGTGCCAAGTACAAGCACTGTTGTTTCTCATGTCACGAAAATGGAGTAAGTCTTTTTGACAACCTTGTTTCTGGTTGCGTTCCCATCAGTTGAAGCGCTAAAGGCCGCTATCGCAACTTTTGAAAGATCGACTTGCAGTCATTATGTAGTGAGAGATTCGCATACGGGCAGAGATGAGAATTCGTATATTAAATTTGTGTGTTGGAGAAATGGGCGTATAAGATCTAGCGGTTCGTCACAGCGTATTAGACGTAGGAGGTAGTTTGGTTAATCTAATTATAATTTTGTTCACGAAGGGCTTCCATGAACACGCAATGTCCGGCCTTTATGTATTGTAAGATTATAGACGGGTACTGGACTGTTGTGCGTGGGAATGTGTCTCTCAATCACCAGTGCAATTCCCTGAGGTACAGAACTAATTCATGGATGCGCAGGTTAACGGATGCTGGTACGGCTTCCTTCCACATTAAGAATTTCGCTTACCAATCTTATGGTAAACTTCTTAATGATCAAGATGTGGGTAATCTGCGGTACAAAGTGTTCTCACAGGCGAACCTTCCCGGTAAGGTATTTGCAAATTTATAATGTACACTATAGGTGATTACGGGAAATTGAAAGCTCACATAACATCCTTGGGTGGGCTTTGCGAATACGAGTTGGACGATGAGAACTGTCTATCGTATTTCTTCTTCAGGACTGCTGATCAATTGAATTTGACTGGTCACTTCTGTGACGTAGTTGGTTTTGACAGAACATACAAAATGAATAATGAGAACGTTCATTTATATCAAGTCGTTGCCCTGGATATGAATTTGAAGGTAATACCCATCTGCATTGCCTTTTGAAGTCGCGAAACGTCTACATTCATTTCTGGATTCCTGCGTTTTTTCCAACGGTGTACCAACAGTCGACAGCTGGTAGGCATTGTGACCGATGACTTGCCTGCAATAGCCGCTGCTATCACGCAGGTGTATCCGAATGCCCACCATATTCTGTGTCGCTTACACCTTTTTCGGAATGTGATAAAGAGGGTAAGTGTATAGTTTATTAACATTAATTCATTAACCGTAAATGTAGAGGGTGCGATCAGAAATTGTACAACTGGTCTTTAGCCTCATGTTCACTTGAACGGTAGAAAGGTAAATCAAAATTTGCATAACATGACTTTGTAGTTTTAACAATGTACTTTCGTTAATCGAAATGTCGGACGGAACGTTTGGCAGATACGTCAGAGACCACTTTCTACCACGGAAACACAAATGGTCCAATGCTTTTCGACCACCTCAATCCTGTCTGGACTAAACAATACGAACTTCGTGGATACGAGTCACCAAGTGTTGAAGTGTCCATTTTTCATTGAAAACGGATTACCATGCCGTCACATTTTGGCCTACTGCCGAGTGTTGAAGTGTCCATTCTTCTTTGAAAACGGATTACTGCACATACAGTAATACCGATGTGAACGTACAGTCAATTTGTGACAAGTGGTTATAGTGTGATGGTTATCTGACTCATATTGCAGTTGAGAATTATTTTCCGATGCAATTGAGCCAGCCAAGCATGAAGAATGCAGTGATGGCGTTAGTCAGGCGAATGTCTGAGGAACAATGCAGTTCACTTCATTGTTTCATAGTTCACGGTAGACTACCAACAACGCCGTCGAACTCGCATGGGGAACAGCATTCGTACACCCATTCAACAACCTCGACAAACGTTGCATTGCCCTTCATGCAACGAGGAACTGTTGATTTGGATGGAACGCTCATTAACGATGAGGAAGAAGTAATTTCTATTAACTCCGAAGAGTTAACTGAACGAGACATCCAAAATGAAGAAGAGGATGAAGAGAACCGACTATGGGACATCTGTAATCTTGCGCTGCCGCCGTGTGAAACAGTTGGGTTTTTTGTCATTGTGAAGCAATGTTTCATAACTTCTGTGTCTACGACCCATCACCAAACGTACGAGCAGTGAACTGTCCTATGTGTGGCGCCATTACAAACGAAAACGGTAACGAGTAAAGGCTCTTTTCAGAGCCACCCACAATTTGATTTTCATAATGTCTTCTCAATTTCTTTCCATTAATATCTAACGAACTTAGATATGCCTTATAGATTAATCACTGATAAGCCATTGTATTTCATTTATTAGTAAACTCGTTTCCGACGTTCATTAGATATAGAGGTTAAGAAAACTTAGACAAGATTTGGTAATCTAATGAACACTTATCTAATAGTGTGTGTACAGAGTATATATATATATATATATATATATATATATATATTTACAAATTGTAATATTTGCGAATTAGAAAGGTTATTCAATAAAGGTGTGGATGATTTGCAGTAAAGTGTTCAGTCACAATAAGTGGAAGAGCATTATCGGAAGATTGAAAATGTAAAATATTTTGTGTCAATGAAATGCATAGTATGAGAATTGAATCTCGTCAATTGAGATAATAATAATAATGATCATAAGGAAAATAAATAATAATAACATTTTAAATGTTCATTGATGCAGTTGACCTTATTCATATTTATGCGTTGAATGTCGATAGATATTTGTTGAGTCAGTCAGACAACGTAAGCTTGTTCATTTACACTCCATGAAACTGATATTTCAAATGCTTGTCAAAAATGGTTACATTCATAAGGTTTAGATAATTCAGGTTTCATATTACGATTAGCAATATTCACACATGACTGATTAAACACACTAGTTTTTATTACGATCAGAAAATTCATTTTAAAATACAGAACTACAAATAAATCACAAGTGAAAACAATAAACCGTTTCAATAGACTTTTAAAATTAACCGCAGTGAAATCTAACGTTTTCTAATTCTCATTAAGAATGACCATTTATAAAATAAACGTTTACTAAATATTAAGTGCCTCTTTCGGAAAATTTATTACTACTTTGATATACTGTCAAGGTCGGCTCATTAAATGATGGTCTACGGTTGGTTCACCTGAATTATATATATTGCAATCATTAATTTATCATGATGAATTATTGATATGTTGATTTATTTCTCTGATTAACAGACCATGTGTTACTAAAAAATTTATGCACACATTTCGGTAATAATTTGTTTATTAACTGGGTAATCAACATTTGACTACCAACCTAATTCATTAATCATTATTATCACATATTCAAACCGATTTTGAGTTCCTTTTTATCAAAACTTTCTTTTCATGTGATACATATAAGTATTCGTAGCAACATAACTAACAACTTCAATTGAAGGTTGACATTAAATCACTTGATCGGAAATCAACAATTTATCTCAATACACATTCACTAACACTAGGTTTGCACGACTGTGCATTTCAGTTGGTGTTTTTTTCTTGAAAATTCAAAATGTTTTTTCAAGACTAAGATTACGCAAAAATAATTATTCATTATCATTAACTTTCAAACTTAAAATGCCAATTTTAACATCTAATCACAGCACTTGATGGTATTTCGATTTCAACTAATCAGATTGCAAAGATAAACAGTTTACGACCAATCACAAAATTATTAAAGGTGACAACATTTTTGTTCATTTACACTTCAGTACACAAAACATGTAAACCAATCAACACTACCTAAATTTTTCAATCACACCCTACAATTTTTTTAAAATGGGTGGTAGGAAATCATATTTGTCGGGAACTTAATGTCAACCACACGTTTCGGTTTGGCCGCCCTAACTTTCTTCGAACCGTTTCCAACACTGGTCAGCATTGCGGGCCGTTGTAACCATTTTCAAAAATGTACAAGTACTTATAAACAATTGTCTACACCAGATAATAACAATGTATTTCTGCATGAACAGGTACACACCATTTTGACAGGCGTGGTCTACAAATTACAACATTTGTTGACTCATAGCATGCTTCTCAAGTAGGGTCGTTAAATAAATGAATTCGATCAAAAGAATGACAATTCATTCGTGAAGATGTCTTGTCTTGATTAATTTTATGCTTCAGTGGTACACTGAGTGTAGTCTACAATATACTTTCTAAAGGGGTATCTCGTTCACGCTGCATACCAGTTTCAATCTCAACACAATTGTGTTAGAATTCTGTTGGTGCTAAGTATTTATTAAATACAACTTATTCGGTTTATGGTTGTTATAAAGTATACTCGTAGAGCGCTTGCTATGAACTATGACCTTGAAGAGACGCGTAAGTCAAGTTTGTTCCAGACATCAAAAGTCCCATAGCTGTGTCCTCAGATCAACATTCTGAAGAAGAAAAAAAGAGAAACCGAAGAGTAGCGAGGCTTTTGGATATGAACGCCAAACGTTACTTAACCTTTTGTAGTTGAGCAGATAGAAGTATAATAAATTAGATTAAATTCATATTATCTCTTGTTAGAGTGAAACCGAGTCTGAGGCTCCAGATGAGAGAACATAGTAATAAAGAACGATGAGTTGTGATGTTTAACAAGTTTCAGTGGGCTCACATGAAGGGATGGAATTCAAGATTGGTACAAGGAAAGCTGCTTATTAGAAGGGAGTGTGCATAAAGAGAGTGAAGTATTAAGAATGCTAATTACTATACCTTTCATTGTCTAACTTTTCTTCTTGCCAGCCACACAATCCCAGTGTAAAAGGCCGAGTTAGCATGTTATAATTTGTCGCAGTAAAATAGTTAATCCAGCATTAAATTGGAAACATGAGTCTGAGTGGTGAGCATGTAGAATTATGGTCTACTATGATATTAGTACTGCTCTAATAATAGACCTAATCCTTAAATTGTAGATTTGTCATGATATAACTGCCTAATCTATAAGATCTTACGTGGAAGTCACATCATCGTCTACAGCAACTCACTGTATCGTAACAACTACCAATACATGATGAAGAACGAGCTTAGGCTAGAGAAAGACAATCTATATCACAAATTGATTGACTTATTCTCAATCATAAAGAGCCTGATACATACAAAATATACTCAATTTCCGTTGATCGGATATCATCAGCAACATCCTACTGTGGGAGAAAACGAACCAACTTCCAGCCGAAGAGAAAATTAGGAAAAAATATTGGAAGTGGATAGAACATACTTTACCGAAATCACCGAACTGCATCATGAAGCATGTGCTAGCTTGGAATCCTGGAGGTGAACGAAAAAGGGGAAGGCCGGAGCACACACTACGTCGGGAGTTGGAAGTAGACAGGATGAGTAGCAACTGGAAAGGATTGCTCAGGACAGAGTTGGATAGAGAATGATGATGGCTGGCCTATGCTCCTTCACGAGAGGCAACGGATGTAAGTTGGGTTTTATCCGCTAAGACAAGTACAGTTAAAAGTGGCGATCGCTACCGTTCGTAAGGCAATAATGTTCGTGTTGCTCTTCTGAAATATAAACCAAACTCACTCAAACACCGCGAAGGGAATTTTATTTGATACACAAGACCATCTTTAGTCAGATTAATTTTGGCCTACCGTATCTCCCGATTTTATGGAAATATTGAACAGAACCCGAAATTCCTCCTAAATATATGAATTTTATACCTCGAACAGTCTAAAAAAACAACTACTGCCACCCCTGTATAGACCGGGACATTCAACGTTTACTCAGAACAAACAAATGATGGAACATCACCATCACCTTGGCACAGCAAGTGCAATGGAACGCTACAGGTCGGTAAGAAGTAAGTCTATAACTACAATCAAGGAAACTCAGCGAAAATGCGAGAAGCAGCTGACCCAATTGTGACCAAGTGGCCGAAGAGATTATTCTCATACATAAATTATAGAACAAGGAGGTAGCATTTGATCCCCAACCTAGTTACGGAAGGTGGTGTACATAAAGTGACTGACGGCGATAAGAAAAAAAGGAGAGGCTATGCCAAACTATTTCGATACAGTTTTCACTCAGGAACCTTTTATATATGAGAAAGTAGACCCAAATACAAATAAAATCGTCTACTCACTGCGGATTTTGGTCGAGACGATGTAATTAAGGCTTTTAGCACTTTGGAAGCGGAAAAGTCAACAGCACCGAATGAACTACGCCCGAAACTCTTGAAACTAATTGCACAAAATATTACTACTCTACTGTCAAAGATATTCAATATGTTACTTGACCAAGGTGGGTTGCTTGCGGATTGTCACTCCAATATATAAAACAGGATCAAGATGACTTCCATCAAACTACAGAGTTTGCAGCCTCACCAGTGTTGTGGTTAAAATACTGGAAAGAATAATCAAAAATACCATGATGTCTCTGGTGGAAACCAAAAGTAAGGAGTTCGCTAAATACCAAATCTGTAAAAAACTCCCAGTCATTTATTTTGCTGTACGGCATTTTTAACATTCTGTTGAAGACCGAGAATTCACTTTTTTCACCAATCACAAACTTCTTACCTTCTCTTTAAGACAAATACCCTCCTGGAGCGTCTGAACAACTGGACTATATTTCGCAGTTTACTTCAGATATACAACACATTCCTGAGGCAAACAATATAGTTGCGTACGCTTTGTCTCGTATAGTTTCTTTTAACGGTTTCCAAAGAATCGACCTACCTAAACTCACACAACTTTAAAATAAGGTCACTGATCTTCGGCATAAGTTGTTTTCGATAATCCTGAAACTACGAAGCGAACAGATGGGAACATGTGAAGAAACTTTACTGTGCGACACATGTACAGGTGGCGACTGTTCGATGGTACCGAGATACTATCGATGCAACGTCTTCAATACATTACACATACTTCCTCAGCCAGCTGTTCGTGCATCCATCAAGCTCATGGCAGAACGATTTTGTTGGCCTGGTATGAATGAAGACGTGAGGGACCGGGCACGCTTCTGTGTGAGCTGCCAGAAATCTAAAGTGTTTAGACACAAAAAATGTCCCTTAGGCTCATTCAGAAATTACGACGCTCGTTTCGATCATATTCATCTGGATTTGGTAGGATTTTTACAAGATTCAAATGGAAACTCTTATCTCATAACTTGCGTAGACCATTTTACTTGATGACCAGAAGCAGTGGCCCGCGCTTTCGTCGAACTATGGGCGGCAAACTTCGGCTGCCCCTCAACTATCATTACAGACCGTGGACGCCAGTTAGAATATGGACTTTTCCGTTGTCAGACTATCCTATTAGGATTCACATAATCCCGAGAAACCTCGTACCACCCACAAGCAAACGGGTCAGTAGAACGCTTTCACCGACAGCGTGTAGCTTCACTATCAACTGTAAACGTTTCACAGTGGACTGACGCCTTTCCACTTGTCTTACTCGATATTCACAGTGCAGTGAAAGCTGACATTGAATACACTGCGACTGAACTCGTTTATGGGATGACAATTCGACTTTCAGGAGACATCTCGGATTTTTCGTCTTCTTCAGTGTATGTAAATGTAAACTCCTTGGCGAACAGGCTTACATGCGCAAGCATTCAGTTAAACCTGTTTCCACTCGACAACAGTCAAAAGATGTTTTTGTTCAACCTGCCTTGTGATGTAGTACACACGTCTTGATGGTTACAGTAAATCACTTCGGCAACTCCTCGAAACAGTATACAAAGGACCCTTCGAAGTTCTTCTGAGTGAACCTAAGTGCTGTTTAATCGATAAGAATGGAACTAATTATAGTACCATTATCGATTGCATGATGGTAGCGTATTTAGTCGGAAACTCTACTCACGTCGATTTTCCTTCGGTATAATCAAAAGACAAGTTTTACGTTTACGATACCTCGTCAGATAGCCAACACACATGCTCATACTTTGGCGGTATCTGGAAACAGACTCAAAACTCTGAAAGGAGAGTACGGCTTTCAGAACATTCAAACCATTATTGCATGTAAGACACTAAATAACATTTTGTTTCATCTCGATTTTTCTTCCTAATATGTTAAAAGAACAATCAAGTTTAATATGCTCAGATATATTGCAGAAGACAAAATTTCTTTTACTAATATAGTTGATTATATGCGAATATTTTTATCATTTCGAAAAAAGAAAAAATACCATTCTGCAAAATTCTTTTTTACACTGTTGTGTGTTTACGAAACGCATGTACATGTGTTTATTTTGCTTTTTTGCCCTCTTTAAAAATCTTATGGTTATGAGCAAATACCACTACAAAATCAAATCTCATGATTTACTTTTCTTATTCTAAATAATGATGTTGGTTACTGAATTCACGAAACCATGTATATTACAAGAATAAGGGAAAAGTCTCTCATTTGTATATTTGTGAGTCTGCAGATCTGATACTAATGCACACTCACATGATCATCCTGGATTTCGAATAGGCCTTAATAACTCAAACCGTATGCATCTAATGAGTCGTGTTTAGCTTCGTAATAACTCAATTGTTTTCATTGGAAAATATAACATCAGCACACATTTGTTGTCTACATATCCTCGTATTTCTCAAGACATGCTCATTGCGTGTATTTGAATGTGCATGTCTATCATTCATTTTCATATCCAATGTTTGTCTATTTGCCGTATTGTCCATGATCTGCTTCTGGTCATGTTAATATTGTAGTGCATAGTACAGTGAGTTGGTACGTTCGCATTCTACGGTCTACTTCTCCGCTTCGTTTCCCCTATCTGTATCGGGAAGCGGGTGCATGAAATATTCATGTCGGAAATTCATTTCTGCATTCAACTTATTTCGCTATTTTCTAACGAGAGTGAAATCGATATCTCCGTACGATGATAGTCGGCGCATTTATTTCGCTAACATTAACAAGCGATCAAGCTGGGATCAGATCAACCGGTCTCCCTAAGCCCATGGAATTGTGAGGTAAACGAATCCAGTGGCTTCAGATGCCAGAGAAAATCATCAATGGTGATTGATTCATCTTTGGCTTTTTCAGGATTGTAGTCAGCTAACATTCAGTTCGATTAGCAGGATCTCTTTCCATTGGCTCCCTAGAGAACTTTACAGCAACATTGTGTACGGAAAATTATTGATCAATGTGTAAATTTATAATAAATCAGTATTTTTGAGATCATTATAGAAGCTGCGTTTAATAACTGCATGGATTGACAGCACAAGTGACTGTTGATTTGACTTGCTTGAAATTATAGTCAGAAATCGGGATTTAGTCATATACTAGTTAATTTGGATTTCCAGATTGTAAATAATGGTGAAAAAGGATGCAAGGCTACAAAAGTGTTATGGAGGATGCTATCCATGGTCTTGACTTCATGCATTCATATAAAGATAAGTGGTCTACATATTCTTCAGGAGTTCGAAGGTTCTGTATTTCTATCTATCTACCTGTGAGGAATTACCGGAATAAATTAACTAAGCATATCGTTTTCAAGATTCTAGCCAACTCTTGATCCGTGATGTTTATAACTTAAAACAACAAGAACATCAACCTGTAAACAGAAGCTTCCCTCTTTATACAGGTACAACTACACACATTTTCTGTAATAATGTTTAAACACTGGACGCTTGGAAAGAATAGTAAGTAAGAGACTTAGAAATAAGTGCTTGATGAGCATCACAGTTTCAGATTGAAACAGTTACCTCAATTTATCTCCACTTTCTTCGAATCACAAAAAGATATTTGAAGAAAGTAAACATTGAATGTAAAGTTCCTGTTTTGTTTATTCAACTCAACTTTAATTAACCTATGCGTAGTGTTGGTTTTAACTTTACAGGCTATGGATTATTATTTTGTTGGAGTATATAGGACGCCTTATTATTAGAAAGCCCTCATAAGATGGGTAAGAAAACATTTATTATGGTTTGCTGTGATGTTTTGCATTTGCGACCAATATTTACTCATTTTCTAGACAAAAAAACGAGATATACACAGCAAAGCTTTCGTTCATCATGTAAAATATATGATGCATGTTCCATAAATTGTGAAAGACCTTAATGAGAGTTGAATGTACTATGTACTTGTTTGGATAGTTTCTGGGGTATATGGTAGTTTTATTGATCGCATGCAAACACTCGTGGACTGAGTTTGATCGGTTCAGGGTAATACTAGTTAATAGTAAAGAAATCACGAATTAAGCATAAAATTCGAGACTTGTAAATTAGTCCGTGGCATTAGTATGTGAAAATTATCCACAGGTGCTGTTTTTCTAGTCGTGAGCATTAAATTTGTAAGTTGGTATTTAGACTAGCTGATGTGGAGACTTGAAAAAGCACCATGGTTTTGGTAGAAATTTTAAAAGTCCTCCAAATTTATCGACATTTTTGGTTCAACGAAGACGTCCTCAACATGTATTCTCAGTCATTACAAACTATACACATTACAAACGTTGTTAGTTCGTCACCTAAAAGGTGCGTTTTTGTTGATGGTATATAGAACAATGTACACGTGAGGATATAAATGAGAAAAAACGAAATGCCGCAAAATCCGATCATAAAGTCATCTGACTGCATATAAACATGAATTCAAGGTGACATTACAACTGGAACTCATAGTATTAAAAGTTCCCTCTCGGTTGTTTTTGGTGTGAACTAAAACATGCAGCTCCTGAAGTTTGTAGGAATCTCCATATCACTTTTTCACTCTAAAATAAATTTGGTTTAGATTTACTTGAACTACGCAGATAAAACAAATACGTAGATAAAATAAATTACATTTAATTATTAACTCTAATTCTAACAATCGTAAAGTTCAAAATGTCTTAGTTGTGTCGGAATCTTAGCAAAATTTAATTTATTGTTAATTTGTGGTTTATTTATTTACTATTTATTTAAACACATAAACATTGGTACAAGGAGACACCAAGTAGATATGTGCTACGTAGATCATTCGATTTGTGTGAGGGCTGTGACTGCCCGGGTGTTCAGACCGAAACAGGTGGTTTTCTTAGGGGGCCACACCCCGAGCCTTTGACCTAAAGGTCTGACCCACAAAGCAGTGAAGCATCGTGGGGAGATGCAGTCCTATGGTAGCCGGTGACCAACGATTGGTTCATACGCCATTTTTTCTCACAGGATACTGGAGCCCATGTGCACCATTGATTTGGAATCCGGTCAAAGCGCTGGACATTAGCTTTTCGTCCTCTCATTTTCGTAAACAACAGTAATACCACAAGAAGGCAGCGAGTAGGACTCCCCTGGCGGAGGCTGTCTACGCGTGGCCATGTGAGAGCATTTTGAGAGAGAGGGCGGCCCCACCCCACTCTCGGCGATACCAGGGCATTTTGGGGGCCGTTAATTTGTGGATTATTTGTTGGTATCTTTCTTCAAATTTTTCTTTAGGTACTTTGATGATGGCTAAAATCAAAGGCTGTGATTCTGGCTGATTCATTATATTTTTAGGTCTGATAATTGTACCATTATTTCTAAGGACCAATATATTTGAAACATTTTTTGATTTTCTAATTTAGGTCCTTTCCCCTGAGAAACGCATCCCATTAGTAGCTGTATGCATGTTTCATGAAATGTCTGACGGTATGACCTAATCACAAAATACTTCTGATTATGGTTTTATTCTCAGCGACTAGTGAACTAAAGTTGTGATTCAAAACGTTTCGTGCGTAGAATATTTCTGAACTAGTTTGAGGGATGACTGGACAAACATTTTAGATTTCAGATTTACATTGTTTATTGAGGACAGAATTCTTATGGCATGTGTTATTCCCCTTTTATTAAATTCTTGTGGGTATCTGACCTAGTTTTGCATGAGTTATCTGAAGATGAAAACACTCCTTCTGGTAGTAGGTCCCAAGAGTTTATGGCTATGTGGGAAAATCTGTATACCATGCATATTTCGTTCGTTCTTGGATTCTGAACTCGCCTACTACGTCCTTTGAGCCGTCCTGATCTTTTGGGAGGAAAATAATAAGGTTCAAAATCATTTCATGGTGTTCTTTACATCGAAGTCAAGTTACCTCTTGATCTGCAGTAAAACAGAGTAAAAAAGTATAAATTCCCAAAGAATCCTGTGTATTGTTACGATTAAGAGTTCACCTAGTCTGCGAACGGAACAAAGACTCGGTGACCAAAGATCAGTATGCTAGCTATTCTGATGCGTCTATGCCCCGCTAACTAGAGAGAAGTTCAAGTTTGAAACGGGGAAATATATTCCACAAGCAACCAGAAGCACGAGCAATCCCGACCAGTCTAGTCGGAAATACACTCATTTATATATTGGTTTGTACACCCATTTTTGATTAATAATCAGAATAAGTCACATATATGAAAAATACTTCATACAAGAATATCATATGTTATACAGAACAAAATGTCATAGGGGAAAACGAAAAAAATACTATACTGCGTGATCATCGAATGGAATTAAACGGAATTAATGTTGAATAAAAATTATAATGAGTAATCAGTCTAATTTGACATTTCATTCCGTCATAACAGTCAATCTTTGAGTTTGCACGGATATCTGTTTTTCGTACTTCTTCTAAGTTATGTGAGTCACATTGTAAACCGAGGCCTTAAGTCTGAGAGTGGTTTTCAAGTTTAGATCTCACCAAGCTTGCGTATACCGTAGCCATCATACTTGTATCAACTTGGGAAATATCCATCTTAAAGCCCATATTCTTCCAAACTCCTTATCTCAAAACGCACGCCAGTGAACCATATTCTTGTGGTTGGGGGTCACTGTTACCCCTAGATTATCGTGGGACAAGACGGACATTTCCTCAGTACTGTAGTTATTTACCTATGTATCCACTGTACATATAGACGCTTGTCCGGCTCAATAAATATCAACCGCAGTTTAGATCAGCTAAATGTAACGTCTATATTGGTCTTGAGTGCACATACATCTGTATTCCCCGCTACTTCTCATCTGATTTTGATATCTTCAACACAAAATGGTATTAGGGGCACCAAAATATTCGAGAGTTCATTCAAGTACAGTACGAAAAGTAAATGAACTACAGCTGAGCTTTGTGTTACTTCATTCCTGTTTTCTGTCGTTGACCTACCGGCAAGTTACTGATCCCTAGATTTGCCATCACCATAAGGACTTTGCTACGCGTCACCTCACTAAAATGCTTTTCCGAAGTCGGTTCAAACAACGTTCGTTGGTATTTCATTGTAGACCTTTATCTTTTGATTTGCTTCGTTTGCTGTAGTTTTCATAATTGTTCCTCTAATTTTCATCGATAGGTCATCGGAATAGGTAGGGTTCAGGCGGAATATTGATTTGATTAAGGCACGTTCTGTGCAGGATTGTGTTAGTGCACTCCTACTGGTTATTTCTTATCCAATCAGCGCTAGTGGATGCTTGAAGAAGACTCTGGAATCTTATGTAAAAACTTAATATACTAACGTTTTTCCTAATGTGCTTACGACTTCCATCTACTCTTGTTATTCGGAATATAATTTCGTTCCTGCTCTACTATGTTCTGATTTGGGGACTTGTCGAGTCAAGTAGTGTCCAAGATTACTAAGCAATAGGAATAACTGGGTCATGAAATGAGAAATTATAGCAGGGAAATAAATAAAGTACTTAGTAAATCGTTTCATAACGTAAGAGGTCATACTGATTCAACGAATAGCTCTCAATACTCTCTAGCGGAAATATTACATAGTTTACAGGAAGCTATCGGTATCATATGCGAATGTGCATTCTGCTGTATTTGTATAATTGGTTTACGGATAGTTTTATATTAACGAATTATTTGAATATTCAAAGTAATGTTTTATTGCAAACCAGATCCAATCTTTTTAACTATTTAGTATTCAAAATACGACTGAAGTTTTAAAATATTATTTACAAGATAATTCTATGAAACCATCATATTTGCACTAAATGATAAATCATATAAGCTGAAAACAAACAAATTGTTGGGGCACTTGGTATCACCTCTCAGTTTGCGCAACGAATTTTCAACTGGCTGATTTAACTATCAATAAGGACTGAGTAGCTAAGTGGGTAACGCGATGGTGTTTGGAGTAGGCGGTACTGGGTTCGAGTCCCAGAGTGGACATCAACTCTTGGATGCAGGTACATCCAACTGACGAGTCCTAAACAGGACTAAACACGAGTCCTGGATTCTACCGCTAGCCATTATCCATCTTAGCCCATAAATACCCTGGTACGGCCGAGGGTGAAGAGAGTCTGCTCTCCCTCTTGAAATGTCCTCACAAGGCCACGCGTATACAGCCATTGCCAGGGAAGTCACACTCACTGCCTTATCGCAGAGGGGGTGTTGTTTAGGAAACTGAGAGGACGAAAAGCTAATGTCCGGTGCATTGACCAGGTTGATGGATATGGAGGATTCGCATATGAGAGTGGGAAAACCCTGATTCCAAACCAATGGTGCACGTGGGCTCCAGTATCTTGAGTGAACAAATGGCGTATGAACCAATTGTTAGTCATCGGCTACCATGTGACTGCATCTCCCGACGCATTTCGTTGGATTTTATTAGCATGGATTATTTTTGGCTTCAAGAGTAAATGCCCAGTTAAATCTTATTTATTGTCAATAGGTTATACAGGAGGCCTATGAAATTCAACATAACTCAGGAATATAAATTTTGCGAGTTTCAGAATGTTGTAGCAAAACCACTTAATACGTAGATTATGAGGAAACAACATACCTTCTATTAAGAGCTGTACAACAATTTGGTAATTTTATTTAGTTAACCTATAGGTGCTGGTAAAAAATCCTTCAGGTGTGTGATACTCATAGCTTTATGCCTTGTCAGTGGAACTATTCATCTTTCAACCACAAGTTCGTTGATTTGAAACCCTCTCCACCTACTGCAGTTTGTTAACCTGAGTAGTATCACTAGACCTTATATCTGAAGTGTAGCTTAAAGCCAGGCATAACAATCCGTACTCGGTAACCAAGTCATATTACTGCTAAATTTATGGATTATTTCAACATAAGTCACTCCAGAGTATGATTCTGTGGGATTAGGGTTATAAGAACTATTTTTATAGTTATTCATCCGTAAACAATTAGGCACCTCATCCTACGAAAAAGAACATTATGACGAAATAATTTTGTGACTAAATTCAAATTATTCATGGTTTACTGCATTAACTTCCAGATTTACAATGGAAAGTCAATCGTACGTTAATGTTTAAATGAAGCGATTTTGTACATCATGTTAGTTTTGTGATTTACTCTATGTTGGCGGAATCTAGATCCACTTTAGCGATAATTCTTTGTCTGAATGTTTAGCAGCAATATTTTACCAACCAACCCTCATTATCAAATTTTCAACCAAAGTGGAAACATTCTAATAACTTAGGTGCTGAAAATGCTTGATATCAACTACGTGAATTTCTTTCTGGCTAGGTTAATGAAGTTCTATCAGTAATTAAAATGGTTTAACATAAAAGTTTTCCTGTTAATTAACATGAGCTATTTTCTGCTTGCTGTTAAAGTATCCACTCTACATAAGCATACTAACTGGTTGAGCTTTAATGTTTTATCTCAGTACCTTTTGGCACCGAGGACGAAATATATAGATCTTCACAAATCATGCAAACCGTTACTCCGTTGGTGAAAAACTTTGTTGCTGAGATATTAGGCGTTGGATTATTGATCTGAGTTTTGTGGATAGATATTATGTACTTGAGTCCTTTTCGGGTCTCACAGGCAACTGAAACTGGAGTGGGGTTATATCTACTTTGTTACGGCTAATGATGCCATTAACCTACAACAATCACACTATATAGGACAATTAAAAACTGTGATTGATATCTTTAATAACAAGTGTCTAGACACTGCACATGTGTACTTATTCTTTATGTTCTAAATACTCGCTCATCCTAATAATTTAGTTATGATTTAATGCAAAGAGTAACCTTTTGGACACAAGTCAGAATACTGATATGTACATTGTGTTGTGTTGTCAGTTGCATTCTTGGCACTGGGTTTGTTTTCCACTATGAACAAGCAAAAATTTCTAACGTATGTGGATGTAGAGTACATACCATAGTAAATAAAATTTGGCAATACACTCGAAAGAATCGTATGAATAAATGTATATTCTAGGAAATATGAGGATATTTTCATCTCAATGGTACACAAAAATATAATATCATGTCTGAAAGTAAAAATAAATTGAAACTATTTCATAAATATCTAATTTATGGAAGTAGACTTTTTACAAATGACAGAGAAGTAGAGAATATAAGGGAGATATAGATGCACCAGACCGTTTATCGAATAGACGCTGGAGATTTCAGTACCTTGTTTACTGAGCGGCAGATAAGGGTTTAAAATAACCAACGCTCAGTCATTCAGATGCAAACTAGGGTACTAATCGGTTTATATACCTAAGTCATTTTATTATTACTTTTACTTGAGTGCACAAACCTAATGTTTGTTAACACGCTGCTTTGATTCAAATTTTACAAATGCAATTTATAGCTAGTGATTTAAGACTTTGTTTGGTTGTAATTAGTTAGTAGTTTCACTAGTGTTGTTTCCAAGATAAGTATTATCTGGAATTATAAGTATAGACGAATTGCGTGAATTTAGCTAGATCCGGTTGTTTCAGTCATCATTTTAGGCTGTAAATGTTTCGTTACTAGGTTAGATTTGAAGTGCTTGTTATTATTTTGGCAGTGATGTAACTAGTTTACCAAGTACATGTTCGTGAACTCGATTTTGAGGCACGTTTTGAGCGGATCTTACTAATATCACCTGGCTGCCCAAGTAAATGCAAAGTGAGCGGGACTCAAATCTGCGACCTAGTGGTTGAAGTTTTAAAGGCTAAAATTACTAAACCATTGCTCCAATATCCAGTTATCTAAGATTTTTATTGATAGTGTGTTAGCGGGACATAGACTGGATTAAAGCATGCTCAATGCACGATTGCGTTGGTGCACGCTGATTAGCTAATTCTTATCCAATCAGCACTAGTCGATAGTTGGAGAATACTCTAGAATCTTCTCATGTAAAAAACCATAAATGTACCGACGTTTTTCCCTATTGTTCTTCTTACTTGCATCTTACTTCCATCTAACCTTGTTATTTGGAATATAATCTCCTTCCTGTTCAACTGTGTTCTGATTTGGGGACTTGTCGAGTGATTGGTGTCCAAGAATATGAAGCAATAGGTATAGCTGGGTCATAGTGTCTAACTAGTTTGGCAACCAACACTATATCATAAATAAATCAATTCACATTTCTGCGGAGATAGTTATATCGAGCACACTATCGGGCAACTTAGCCAGGCAGATTCTTAGCATATTCCTACTTTTTTTTTGACAAAAGTCAAATAAACTTGCTAATCAGCGTTGTCGATAAAACTTTGTATTTGCTGCTTAATCTATTAACTACAGTTATCTCGGTTGCGTATAAATTGACAAAATGTCATTTGCTTGGATATCTCAGTGCTATTTGTTTGATTGTAAAAGTTGAGTTAACTTTATTAGTCAATATTTATGAAAATCTTTTAGTTCTGATTTTATCATTATAAGAAATCAGTTGGTTTTAGTGAAGCCTAGTCAAGCACACTGAAAACAGCTTAGAATTTTGCATAAGTTACATTGTTCTAACTTCTAGTAGGATATTGCTAAAAATACAAAATTCCCTAAGGAAATGTTCAGTTATCTTGTATAGCTCTAATTCTTTTTTAAAGATAACCATAAAATCAAATCAAAACGTGTGTAACATAACAAACAAGTACCAAGATTTTTTTTTACACCATTAAGTAGAAATGAGGTGAAACAAGGAAAAGTTTCGATTTCTTTATTTTACTGATCGATAGACACATGAATCTTTCGTTAAAAAGGCCATCCATATACATCGTTTCACTATTACAATTACTACTGTTAATATTAACAATAATAATTCATTGCAAATGTATCATCAAATAACTTTTCATTTATCTCATTGTAAACATCTCTAACTCGTCAAATGTTTATGATTAGAAAATTTTGGTTACTTTTTATATTCTTATCCATTTACTTTTAGTCCAGTTGTCATAGTAACGATATTTTACATCATCTTGATAAGTATTGAGTAATTATAGTACTAAGTAATTAGTTAATGTATTATTCTTATTGATTAAACTGATTATAAATTTCCTTTAAAAAATACTTTTCTTTTTTAAATTTCAATCTTTGTTTAATTGTAGTTAAAGTTTATTGTACGGTATGTCATAAACGATGTAAAGGTGATGTATTAAAAATTGAACAACAATTTGTTCATTACAAATGTTTTCAATGTATCAGTAAGTTAAATAATTTCCATAAACAAAGTAATTTAACCATATTTATTTTGAATAGAATGTCGTAAAAATTTAAAACAAGGTGGATTTTTTGTTAAAGATAAAAATTTCTATTGTCCAAATGATTATCAAACAGAATTTGGTGTAAGATGTGAAACGTGTCATGGTTATGTAGAAGGTGAAGTTGTTACAGTATTGGGGAAAACATTTCATACTCATTGTTTTCGTTGTACAACATGCAGGTTCGTTTCATATTTCATTAATATTCATACATATAAACTCTCATTTACTCGTTATTATTTTTGATATAGATGCTTAATTGGTGAATGTTTTGTTTTTTCAATTAGATATCATTGTCACTAGAGTATTTAAGGAAACTGATTTCACGTAGAGTATTCGTTGACCGCCAGGTCGTAATCTGAAGCGATTATAGAGTAATGCTTGATTCATTTCCCTTTTGTTTCATGCAATCATTAACCAGAAATACAACAACAATCATTCCATTCATTTATATAAGTTGCAGATGTTAACAAAATTACACCTTTCAGCTTACAGTCTTTTTGCAATACAATATCCAACTGACATCGTATGTAAAGATAGACGCAGGATACGTTTGTGAAAATAATTTTCAAGAATAAATTAGAATTGTTATTGTTGCGATCATGAACTGATCAATTTAAGTCCTTTTTTTGAAAACATGGAAGCACTGGATAGCCGTTTCGTATCAGTATGAGACTCCACGATACTGCACTCGGGATTCGAACCCAGAACCTTCGATCTCGCGCTAACACTTAACGTATAAACCACTGAACCGGCATCCAAAGATGCTAATGTCTAATCTCAATCAATCCACCATGTTGCACGGCCATCTTCCAGTGTCTTTGGTGGGTAACTGCCTCACACCCGACGCGATTGCACTCCACTGGCTCACATCATTGTAGTGTCGCTTAGTGACTGTTTTCATCAGTAGGAAGCTAAAACAACAGTGCGAAACAGTCTATTTCATTTTTACGAACTGTTCAAGACAGTGATATATGATCATACTCTGACTTCCAAGTTTGAAGAAATAATAATAAGTTTCTTTTCATTTAATTTACTGTCATAGAATAGCTGCTATTGTTAAGTAATATAATTTTCGCTTTTAAGGTTCAACTAACCAGTAGCGTTTTTCCGCCTTAGTTTTTTTAAACTGATTTTCTATTTACTAAAGTTGATTTCAGTATAATTCAATAGTTCTCCTACGATGAATTATTTTCATGGCTCCAAGCATAAGATGATATTATTGGTTGAAAAACTAGCAATACAGAACAGTCAGTCAGTCAGTCAGTAACAACGTAGAACTTAGTACGTACGTACATCAGTTCGAGTTGCCATACCACATTAGCACAGAGATGCAGTGGTCGATTCAAATCCCGTAGTGGTAGAGGTAGCAAGAGTATAAGCAGTAATCGGGAAGATTAGGGTTTGGAGATGATATTTAACGAGTATAATCCAGTGAAATAAATTTGGAAAGAGGAAAAAAAGGGGCATGAAGAATTCAGGAGATTAGAATTTGGGAGAACACAAAGAGTGGATGCACCTGCGCCATTGCAAACGATTTTGAGCCATGTCATTCAGGGTCTCTAACCATCGGTTGCTATCATCTCGCGGTCCCCAACCAGGTAGTCTACACCTACCAACATGACTCAGTCCACTTGTCAGTGACTTCATGGATTTGTGCCATGTTTTGGTCTGGCCGCCCCTAGCTTTCTTCCAACCTACTCCTATACCACTGAATATAGCGCGTCGAGGTAGTCGGTGGTTGGGCATACGTAACACGTGTCCCAGCCATCTCAACTGATGAAGTTTCACTACTTCATCAATTGATTTGCCATCCTTACCTAGTACCCGTTTCCTAACAGTTGCGTTACTTACTCGGTGGTCCCAGGTTATACGAGCAATACTTCGAAGACACCTATGATCAAATACTAGTAACCTACGAATATCCTCTACTCTTACCGGCCATGTTTCACAGCCATAAAGTAGGACGGAACGAACTGCTGCGCAGTAAACACGTCCTTTGGTTGGTAGACAGAACAGTTGAATAGATCATCTTACCAACTGAAGTTTGGTAGACTTTAAAACATTAACCTTGTAACGACTAAAACGAGTAGTAAATATACACAATAACCAAAGGCATAGAGTCCTATTATCATGCTGTAATTAAAAATTTCAATCAACTAGTAGTACAATGAAAGTCCAACAAGCTCTATTAAATATACTGTCATAAATCGAGTCTACCTTAATTCCACTATCAAGAAAAGGTTTGTATATATGCCTTAGAGTCGTACTGTGAGGGATGTTGATACTATCCAGTTCCCTAAAATAAAGTAGATGGAGTCTGACAAAATCATGCAACTTACTGATTAAAAGCTGAGTGAATCAGCCACTCGATCATCGTTCTACGATTCTGTCTATATTTACCAAATCAGCATTTAAATTGTGTCACCTAAAGTAAACAAAATAGTTAGCGACATAGTTTTTATTTGGAAATTCAGGAATAAAATTAGTCTTACTTTAGTGGATCATGAAAACCTATAACTAGTCTCATGGCATAACTCTAACTGAGTTAAGGAGGTTGTATAGAAAAGTGAATTCATTTTATATCAACATTATTTTTACTGACTTTTATGATCTAAGCATTTTACACATATCTTGTGTTTATATTTTAAACAAGGACACTTTTGAAATTGACACTAGATGTTTCGTTCCCAGATTTTTTCCATTGCAACACCAGTGAACATACTAGATGAAATGATCAATTATAAGATGTATTTTATACAAGTAATTGATGTGAATAGCTTCTTTTACTAATTGCTTATTGTGTTAGTAATTTTAGTGTGTACTTAAATGCTTTGTATCATTTTTCGTGTTTAATCTTTGTTTTTACTTCAGACGTTTATTCAATTCAGGTGAACGAACCACCATCGTGGATGGATCTTATTATTGTATGTCATGTTCATCAAATCTTACAAATGGTGATGTACTGCATAAAACTGTCGATGGTAACGCCCGTGACAGTAGTGCTGCGGCTGCTACTATTACCAATGGATCGAATGGTGTCTGTTCTACTTCATCTTCTCCATCATCTAATTCTCCTTCACCAAAATCAGATCATTTTAATCCATTATCATTGTCAACATCTGGTCATCAATCACAAACATTACCTACAATAAGAACTTCTCCCACTTCTACACCAATACGTCATTCAGTTAATCATACTGACGGTAATAACACTCAAAATCATAATCATTATCAACAAAATCTCATTTCTGACTCTAATCTTAAATCATTTACATCTCTTAATGATCAACTTAGTGTACAAATTCATGAGAATGGGTGTTCAAGTAAGTTTGCTCTTGAGCTTTTATATGATTAGTATACAAACAAATTTTCTTTTCTGGATTACTTTATTTTACTGTGAAGAGCGATCTAATAAAACTGTTTAAGAATTCTTAATTTCGCAATATGGATATATATCAGTTTAAGTTTCGGTGGAGTAAAATTATTCATCTATTATCCTTGATGTAGAATATCGTGCAGGATGTAAACCTCATATATCCTCATCTAAAGTTATTTTCTCTAATTCCTGAACACTACAGATATTCTTATTATCGTTCTGATGTATAATTTAGTCACTTGAACAAATATGATAATTGAATACCGTATTGTTATTGTCAGATAATCTTGAACCTAGATTTTTCACTAGTTTGTATTCATTATCAAGGTGTATCTCAAGTTTTAACGAAGATATTGATACTTTCTATGGAATTCAAACCCATTTTACTCCCTATCAAAATCAAAGGCGTTACCACTGAGCTATTCAATTGAATTAATTAACTGGTCATGTCATGTGAAAAATAAACATAAGATTTGATTAATGTCAGCTTATTCGTTGAATCTATTCACCCTTTATTACTATTGATTAGTTAAGACATGTGATTAGTCAAATATAAATTTTTGGAGTACAGTGGGTTCAGTAAGTATTGAGTATTTTAGATCCAATATTTATATGTGAACTGCGTAATTATGAAAATATAAATTACATTACTGTTTGTAAATAGTTTCCAAAATGTATACTATGTGAAATAGCCTTTTTTGTGTGGATTAAACAGGCGTTAATAAATAAAGAATTTGCCATTTAGTTAGTTTACAAATTAGTTCGATATTCAAATGTAGAAAGTTGTACATTAGAATGAAGCAATGACTTTAAAAAAAATCATTAAGTTTGAATAATCTTTTCTGGTTAGCGCTTTTTTAGCGAGTTAGTTTTCTACGGGATGGGGTCGCTAACCTCATGCCCAACCCTCCTCCTTTATCTGGGCTTGGGACCAGCAGTAGCCCCTGGAGGAACTCCAGGCGAAGTTTTTAAAAAAAAAATCATAGTATTCATTTACTTTAAACAATACGATTTACAGTTGTTGGAACTTCTTATTTTGTTTAAATCTATGAATGAAGCCAATGTCATTGTGACTTATTTTACCTTTAAAAATGAGTTCTTTTTCAAGATTGGATATGGGTTAATCAAGCATAGTAATATGATTAATCGAAACTTGTTTCATATTAAAATAATAATTGGTTTATTGTAAACTCATAGCACTTACTACACTGGTGTACTTGTAACAAGATGGAAAGAGAAAAGTTGTAAGGCGGTGCAATAAAATTGACTTAACCGATTGAACGTGTAGTAGTTTATATTTCGCATTGAATGTTAAAGTTAAAAAATTGTTTACATCTTATTTCTAGTAACTGATTCATAAATTTTCAAATAATACTCTTAGCAAAATTTAAAAGGGCAAGTGATATTACAAGTTGTTTTTGCACAATAAATACATTTCACTACTTAACACACAGTCATACCATTTAACATACCAAAAATTAAAGCTCAAATCAAAGGTTGAAACCCTCAGCTAGTTTAATTCATAAAAGTATATTAAATAAAGCAATATTTCTATGAATTCTATCGATAACTACTGGTTTTGACCATCTCGCTGATGCTACCCGAAAATTCCTTAAGCTTTTCAGATTGTTGAGGAAAGCAATACCAGGCTTGAAAAAATAGCGTGCATTCATTGTGATCACAAAGGATTCCAAATAAATTCATTTATGTATTTTCAATCCATTTCATAAGTTTGGTCTTCAAATATTTCAGGTTGTTGGCAGTTGATTAGAACCTGACTAATATAAAACGAGTTCGTATCATTCTTCTCACATCTTTGTTCTTGCTCTCCCCAAGATAATAAAGACGATTGTGAATCTAGTTTTCAATTTGTCTTTGATCAACAAACAATAAATTTAAGAAAACCCAACTGTTACTTGATCTAATCTTATTTCATCCTGAAAATTATACATCATGGTTAACAGCGGTTTGTTACGCTTGCAACACACTGTTTACTTTGATATGTTTTAATAACTTGTATGAGAGTAAATTGGAAAAAAGTTAAGGACGACCAAACCGAGATGAGATATCAAGATATCGACTGTCAGATTGATGTTTTTAATACTTCAAATGTTTTGATGTTTG
This sequence comes from Schistosoma margrebowiei, assembly GCA_944470205.2. Taxonomy (NCBI): domain Eukaryota; kingdom Metazoa; phylum Platyhelminthes; class Trematoda; order Strigeidida; family Schistosomatidae; genus Schistosoma; species Schistosoma margrebowiei. The sequence continues at coordinate 42,023,040 of OX104026.1, read as the reverse complement.
TCTTGATAATTCCATACTACTAACTGCCTTCTCGCAGCGGTGGTGTTGTTTACGAGATTGAGAGGACGAAAAGCGAATGTTTGGCGCATTAATCGGGTTAATGGATATGGAGGATTCACCTAAGGGAGTTGGAAAACCCTGATTCCAAACCAATCGTGCACATGGGTTCCAGTATCCTGAGTGAACGAATGGCGTATGAACCAATCGTTGGTCACCGGCTACCATGGGACTGCATCTCCTCACGATGTTCCACTGTCTTGTGGATCAGACCTTTAAGTCGAAGGCTTCGGGTGTGACACCCTAAGAAAACCACCTGTTTCGGTTTTGGCACCCGGGTAGTATCCCATCCGCCACACAAATCAAATGATTTACGTAGCGCATATGCATTTGGTGCCTTTTTGTATAAATCTTCATGTGTTTAAATAAATAAATAAATTCATTGTACTGTGCTGACTTGATGTGACATCTTTAACCTAATCCCATATATTCCAAGTTTCGCTATTTTTATGACTGGCTTAGGGAAATATATCGTTTATCTTATTTATAACAAACTAATTTGATGAAATTACTCATAATTCTTTCAATTTTATTTGTTTGATTACTTTTCAGTTCCTGGCAGTGAATACCATAAACAGAAGTTAGAAGTAAGTTAACTAACTTGTTTTTTATTCAATATTTCATATTCATTTATAAGCATATAACGCCTCTACTGATCGTTACGAGATCTAAAATGACTAAAATCAATCCTATATGAGGTTATGGATGCATATTACCAAAGGAGAGTCAGTCATAAACGAGGATAAAACAATGTTCAGTCAGTTCTGATTGGTTTTCACTGTGTTTTTTTCCCTAATCGATTTAAATTGTTAATAAAAATCGACAATCTCTTAATCATTATGAAAATGTATAGTGAAAACAAAATTGAAATTATTTTATTAAGGTGTCTATATTACAGAAACATTTTCAGTTACTTAGGGTAACAGTTTTCATTTAAAATGATAAATCATTTATTTTATTCATGAACATTATTATTTGACCGATAATTCTATTTGTTTATCATAATTCACTTTATTAATAGAGTAATGTCCTTTAATAAATATGAGTATGATGAAATTATACAGATTAATTATAGAAGATGAATATCTAATCTTTGATTAATCGAATTGATTACTGACTTAAAAGAATCTATTCCCTTTTTTATTACTAATCAAATCTATGGTAGAGAATAATAAGTGATTATCTAATCATCTATAGGGATTATTTACACAATGTATTTATTATTATTCTACAAGTATGTACGTGATAATGTATCCACATTTACGGACAGATTATTATTATTATTATTATTATCATTACATGAAAATTAAACGAATGATTAGGTTTTAGATGAATGTGGTTTAAATTGAAGATAAGAATAGAAAATTTCTTTAATTAAGTTTGTAAAAATTGTTTACTGAACGAATTGAGTTGGGGTTTTTTTCTGTTACAAAGATTTGAACTGAACTAGCGATGTTGAATTTACTGAATGATGTGAATATCCTCAAAAATCTATCAGAATATTAATCATTAAAACTCGTTGAATAAACAATAGTTCTTACATTACATATTGGATTAGTGAACGCAATCATAGCGTTTGAAATGATGAATATTGGATTTGTGAAATATTAGCATTATTATTATTCAGATGAATTCAGCGAATGAACTTTAAATGGAGCGAAACATACACGATAAATTTAACTGATAGTTTCTGTCTGAGTGTATTTATCATCTGATATACGTAAATCATTTGATTTGTATGGGGGCCGGGATACTACCCGGGTACCTAAACCGAAACAGGTGGTTTTCATAGGGGGTCACACTCGAAGCCTTTGACTTAAAGTTTTAATCTAAAAGGCAGTGGAGCAACTTTAACAGATGCAGTCCCATGGTAGCCGATGACCAACGATAGATTCATACACCATTTGTTTCCTTAGTATCCTGGAGCCCATGTGCACCATTGGTTTGGAATGAGGGTTAACAAATCCCCTAGGTGGACTCTCCATATCCACCAACCCGGTTAAAGCGCCAAACATTCGCTTTTCGTCCTATTAGTTTCGTAAACAACACCTCCTCCACGAAAAGGCAGTGAGTGTGACTTCGCTGGCAGAGGCTATATAAGCGTGAACATGTGAGTGCATTTTACTCTCCCCACTCTCTGCTGTACCTGGGCATTTGGGGGCAATTTAAGGTAGGTGGAACTAAATGAGTAAAAATGAATGTATTATATTTTTAATTAGTAATTAGCGGGCCATTAACTACAAAGGAATCATTAGTTCGTTCAAATAGCGCATTCATACAGTTTCAATTATTAAATTGTAACCAAAATGTGTCTCTTTGAATGTTAATTACCGAAAATCTATTATGTAATGATAGTTTGACAGATTGTTCAACAGGTCACTCTCAGTTGCATTTTCTACTAAAAAATTGTATAACTTTAAACATTGAAAATAGAGTGTTGCTCAATTTACGACACTACATTTTTCTGTAAACTCATCATGTGGTATAGTACCTTGTTAAAAAATGTATATACACTGTATGTGAAGACTGTTTCTAAATTCAATTCAATAATTTTCATTCAAATACTTTGTTCTAATTTTCGTACACAATTCGGCAAACATGTATTGTTTCATTTCTCTTTAGTGAAGATTAGCCATTACACAAAATATCTGATTATTATCAGAAGATGGTTTTTGGAGATTTTAGTAATTTTATAGTTGAACCCATGAGTCCAGTGAAGCCTAACCACCATGGAAAACCTGGGAACATTGGACGGAATCTCGCTGGGCGGGATCGTGGATATGCACTGCTGAGGAATTCCATACTAGGACAGAACGGCCGTCCAGTGCTTCCAGGTTTTCCTTGGTGGTCTAGCCATAATTGACTCATAAATTGAACTATAAAGTATCTATAAGTTTAGGGGTTGTGGAGATTGTTAAGTTTTTGATTGAGATCATGAACCTATTGATGTTAGACCACCATTGAAAACCCAGAAGCACTGGACGACCGTTTCGTCCTATTGTGGGACTCCTCAGCAGTGCGCATCCACGACCGCGCTTACGGGATTCGAACCCAGGGACTTCAGTCTCGCGCGCGAACGCTTAACCTACTGGACCACTGAGCCGGCATTCAATGGTGTTTATATCTAACCTCAACCAATCCACGAATATTTGATTGTCTTAATCATTTTATATCATCTTCCAGAATTTTTTACTTTTCATATCCCCTTTTCTGATTAATTTTGTTGTTTGTTATTAAAATACAACTCTATATACGTTTAGAATGGTTACATAAATAGTAAGATGACTGAAAACATTTGTAATACGAATAATGTAATACATTATTGTTATTATCCAATGTTTGTGTATACTGTGATAGTTTCCATGTGCATATGCTCATCTTTATTCATATATAAAGTGACTAAGTGAAAGGTTGTGTGTTAATTATTCACTGATCTGTTTTTAAACTTCATAAGAATTTTTTTTTTTGAAAAATCAAAGTATGTCTTAGTTGTCTGGTCGTGTACACGTAAATAATTTACATGGATGTATCTAAATTTCTCTTGATAACATGTACATTGTTTGTTTTTATGAAAAAAGAAAGGTACATATCTTCGAATAGAGGAGGTAAATACTACAATCTACTTGGATAACAATTACAAAAGGGTTAATTGTTTTCATTAATGATTTCTGTATGAAATTCACAATATATAGTGAACCGTTGGTTTTTTTAAAAAATTTGATTACATAAATACATGCAAACCATTGTTTTGGTCAGATCAAGTTGAGCCAATCTACTTGAATGTTAGTACACTAAATTGCAAAACACACGGACAAGTAAATTCACACTTCTATAAGCTAATACATAAAATATATATAGATACATGTCTGTAATAATCGGATTAGTTTAACCCAGCATCAATGACACGTTTTAACGGATTATTATTATTCACATGTATTGGTATAATAGTACTGTGACCTACTTTATTATTTTTAAATGCAAAATATGAATAATCATTTTTTGTATGCCAAAGATAGCCAAACCAATGATTAAACTAATGATCATTAGTATCACTCGGCTGGTTTTTGGTTAATCGTAAGTTAAACGTAATAGATTAAAATATAAGGTTTCTAGTGTCTGTCTGATTTAATAGTTGATGGTAACTCACATCATGAATCAGTGTTCGAATTGCCTTACGTTATTGGTAAAGACAAGAAGGATGAGAGAGGGTCGGAAGACCGCCTTCGGAAACCTGAGAGCACAGGACGGTCATTTAGTGCTGGTATGAAACTCCTCCGAAATAAACATCTGCGAATCTAAACCAGGACCTTCTGCCTTGCACGTAAACTCATCCTCTAGACCACTGGGCGGGCTTCCTACGGTTTTACTGTCTAATTACGATCAATACACGATATTACGCGACCCTCATTCAGGGCTTCCAGGTTCTCAATGATCATCTAGCCGTAATCAGTTCATGATTCAAAACTATGGAAATACCACAGTCACCACAAATCCCCTATACTAATAATACTGATCATTACTTAGTCTCTAAGCTTTTGTACTTGTGAGTGAATGATAATGTTTTAAACTATGGCGTCAGACTGTGTTTTAATTTATTTATTTATCCGTCTGCTATTAATATGCTCTCAAATAAACTTATTATTCTTTCTAAATATACTTACAGGAGACTGCATAATAAAATTAAGGAACACTTTAAAGTCTTATTTTAATTTATCGTTAAATCTAAGCATTTAGATATTCTATGAACTTAGATGACTTAGATTAATTACGGTTATGCATTATGGATGGTAAGGAAATAAGGTACGATTCTAATTGAATAAATTTTAGTAAATTTGGATTGTGAATACCACTGGGATCCATAACACACATTTTGTCCTATTTAGGACATGTCATCTTGAATTGTTCGCATCACGATGTTGTGGTTTACATCGATAGTCTAACTTGGCACGGAATCCCTTGATTGCCAACGTACTAACCACTAAGCTACAGAGCCCGCTTAACCACACGCGCTTAATGAGTATGACGTTTGAATTATCCTATTGTTATTATTAGGAAGTGAATTCGATCAGTCTCGTTCAGGGTATGTGGAATCGAACAAATCGTCTCAGCGTTGTCATCTAATCATCAATTCTAGTAAGGTTGAATCTTTAAAAAATGAATATATATCAAGTATAAGCAATTTATCAGTTAAAAATTTACCTTGGTGGTTGGTATAAAGGATTGTTTGTTGCTCTTTTGTTATTTTGAAGTTTCATTATTTGATCACTTGGATTCACACCTAAACTGTTCCTTAAATGATAGAATATAGAAGGATTCATATAGGGTAGATTATCTACAGATATAGAAAAATAAAGAGATCCTTCAGTGTTATTCATCTAGGAATGTATCAGTAGTACATGTTCCAGATAACCCAAACTTTTTGTGTTTTGAAAAGAAGATAACACTAATGTAATGAATTGTCAATCAAAGTAAACAAGTCCATAGAATCTATAATATTGTTTGATATGATAACTAAATAATTCATCTGAATGAGATGAAACGTTTTCTATAAATAATGGGAAGTGTAAAATCTTGGTGACAAAATTCAAACATATCAGAGATAATATATCACTAGCAGCATTGATTGATTGCATTAAAAGATTTACCGAATCTTAGCATTAAGACAAACGAATTTCAACGTATCAAGCCAAGGATACCTCACTTGGTCTGTACTGATGTCGTGTGTCTCAACGTGTAATTTAGAACGCCGTTTTAGAACACCATGAATAACCTCATGAACTACGGTTGTTCGCGTAGGTGGCATAATGGGACAAAATGGGGACAAGAAAAGTGTTGGTAGTAGAGACACAGGAAATATTAGTGATTGAAAAAGAGAAGTAGTTGTAATTAAAATACTATTGAATGTTGTTAGAGATTTGCCTCAGTTTGTGGGACAAGATGAGGTGCTTCATTTTTAAGACCGACTTTTACAACCCCCTCCTAACGTTGTGAGGATCAGCAGCATTGCGTTCCCCAGAAAGAAATACCTTACTGCCAAAGCACCGCAATAAAACTTTGCCATCGGATCTCAAGTTGCTGCTATTAGTTTTACCGTCCTCTAGCTGACATGTCATGGTAATAGTTAAAGGAATTAATGTTACACCCAATACACCTCGTTTTAGTTACCACGATAAGGAGGCTCAACCACCACGTCCAGGTACCAGCTACAGTCGGATACTGCTACAAAGTCCCAGGTTGTAATAATTCAATTTTTTAATACTTCTTGATTTTTAATATTTCTCAATGGAAATCGCCTTGTAGTTCAAGTTAACTCTAAATCATAGGAACATTTGAATACAATTAACCTAATTACTTATGTTACTTCATTATAATTATAAACAATTACTCCACATTGTAATTAATTTGGAAAAAAAAAGTATTCAGTGTTATAAAACAAAAGTGTGATTACATGACTTAGAATTACTTTTCTGTTCATTAAAGTAAACATCTTTATTTATTTCTTTTTGTAAATGAATGAAGGTTTTCTTTTTGAATTACACATTACTTCTTAGTGTTGTTTTAAACACTGTCTAGAAACAAAGTGTCCCCATTTTTAATTGCTTGGACACACTTTATAATAATAGTAATAATAATAATGTCAACTATTATTATTATTATTATTACCATTACTAATTTTGGTGTTTAATAATCCATTTGACTAATCCATAAAGCAAATTTATACTAACCGTAGGAAAACTAAATTAGATACAAGCCTACTATAGTTTGGTAAATGGTTCTTTTTTTCTCCAAAAGTTTTTTCTGTTTACAGAGCAGTTTTTTTTAGGTTTTCAAGAGTTTGTTTACTAACTACATTTTTATAGTTGTAACAATTTTGAAAAAAAAAATTAACTTCATATGGGATGGTTGATTAGAAGTAAAAATAATACGCCAATGTTGATTCACTTCGTTTTGGTAACTAGCCTCTTAACTTCATAAATAGTTTTGTAATGGTTCATGTTTTCCTGTTTTTGATGTTAAAGATTGCAATTGATCCTAAGTAGATTGCCTGAAATTATACCTGTATCCAATTGCTGACGATCACACTGAGACTCGAACCTAGGACATTTAATTCATTAGACACATTTTATAGCAATAATGGATATTATTATTAATATTATATGGTTTTTGTAGGGATTATAGAATTATTTTTGTTTAAATCACGAGCTGATGTTTACTGGACTACCATTAGAAACTGGAAATCACTGGGAAGTGTTTTCATCCTGGCATGGAACTCTTCAGTAGTGCGTGTTCAGGACCTCATCGCGGGGGTGTCCGTTGCCAGAGAGAATCAGTGGTTCAACTAATATGAGCTCTTGATTTGAACTGTGAAAAGTTAATTTTATTATTATTTTTATTATTATCCACAAAATAAGTTGTTTTGAAAAACAACACATCACAGGGTCACTCTCAGAAAGACAAAAATAGACGGTTTTATTATATATGAAAACGTTTCAGACATTACCTAAACGATTTTGAAAATCTTTTGAAGTTGATACTAATGTATCTTATGCAGTCCAGTGGATGGGACAGTAAAATGAAAATGAAATCAACATAATCTAAAAGACACTGCATCAACTGTGATGAATGCTACATCGTACAAAGTCATACTCTATACTTACACATTCACAAATGTAGATTAGCAGGTAAACAAGCCAATTTAACATTCACTTTGGCAGCGCCTGTAACCAATTACAAACATCGTAATCCCATCTGACTGGTCACAATCACTTATCGTCCCAATATATAAGAAGGCTCAAAATCATCCTGTGACAACTAGGGGGATTAGTTTGACTAATATAGCATCTAAAATATTATCGGACGCCTAACTAAGACTTGTGAACTGCGAAGACGAAAGAATCAAGCTGGCTTCAGACCTGGTCGTGGCTGCATCGACCACATATTCACCATTCGTCAGGTTCTAGAACATAGGCATACTTATCGGCGTCCGACAATGGTGATCTTTATTGACTTAAAAGCAGCATTTGACTCTGTAGACCGCGAGATTCTGTAGGAATATTTGTCATTGAAAAGTGTACCTCAGAAGTTCATAAACTTTGTGCAGGCTCTTTACTCGAACACTACTAGGCGAGTGAGAGCTTATGGCGAACTGTCATCTACTTTCGCAACCTCGAGTGGTGTCCGTCAAGACTGTCCACTTTCTTCATTTTTGTTTAACTTCATCTATATCTACTGATGGAAATAACGTTCTCATCGACTGAATTTTCGGGCATTGGTTTCCTACCAGGAGGTCCACTTATCGACTTAGAATACGCAAATGACAGTCTTATTTGGTAAAAACGCTGATAAAATGCAGAGTCTTTTGGTAGCACTGAGCAACAATACCAGGATGTTTGGGATGCGTTTCTTCCCCTCTGAATGCAAGTTGTTGCTTCAGGACTGGTCTGTGTCAATACGCGAACTAAGGATAGGGAGTGAAGTAGTCGAACGCGTTGAAAACTTCACCAGTCGTTGTAGACTGTTAGTGAAATGGCTCAGAATTGACCACAATGGCGTCGGTGTATACACTCTCTGTCTTCCCTTAAACTAAAAGATTAAAATCGTTTCATATTTTTCTTTTTACGAACTAATTCTTTTGTCTTGTACCATGTCCTTAAATGCAATCTTTCTTTTATATATTACCATCACTGAATTAACTACTCCTATGAATCCGGTGTTCATCTTGTTGTGTATGGCAACTTGGACCGATGCATATTTGTGCCTGGTCCTACGTTGTAGCTGACTGACTGAATTACAAACATAAATTTTACTGAGAAATTGACAAAACTTTGAAATGTGGAAATACCACTGAGTTTGTTTAAATGCCGAAATAATAAAATCTAGATCTATCTGTGACCATTCAACATGGTGCCATATATCCAGTGTGTCAATATATCAGGATATGGCCACTCAATCACATGACCAAAGGTCTGTATGATACAACAGGCGATCGTAATTCAACTGAGAAGAGTCGGTTATTAACTGGGCTTTCAAAGCTGTATTTACTTTTGTTTGGATTGATCGATTTCGTCCAATATAGCTATGAGATCTATTGAATTAAACTATGCTTTGAAGGCATTATAATCACCAGAAAGTATCTTATTCTATGTAGCCGTATGCAGGATAAAAAAACATACATACTGAATGAAATGTCCTCTTAAAATTAATGATACTAATTAAAATGAAATCACCAAAAAATACATTCATAGTTTCACATAACGGACATACCTTAGTTAGACAACCATTGAAATCTGGGAAGTATCCGACAACTGTTTCATCCTAGAATAGGATTTCTCAACAGTTCCCACTCTCGACTACACCAGAGATCGAAACCAAGAACTTCAAACCTCGTGGCGAGCGCTGAGCATTTAGACCACTAAATTAGCATTCTATGATTTACATTTTTAATCTCTGTTGACTGGTGATATCACGAGTTGACTGAAATCTAATTTTGAATCATTGTAGTAAATCAACTGAGGTGTCTCAAAGTCAAACACATATCATAAGACTTTAAAGTTTTGGATTCATTACCTAGTGGAGTGACAATTAATCATTTATGAGAAAGTTCCATATGGACTTTCTGTTTTTCGTTCACATCTCAACATAGAACGCGCAATTTAGAGTCACTTAAATTTACATGTTGCATTCACTAAAGGATTAGATAAACATGACATTGGTTACTATTCACCAATGAATTATTTTTTTCCTACTATCATTATTTGTTCACCATCAATTACTATCCATGTTATACTACAATCTGTTACGGTTATCCTATTATCACTGAAACAAGCTAATCGAATAAGTGTATTAATCAGGAAAATGAAAATCTATCTACCTTATTCTTCATTTTAGTTTTTACGTTTATCACTATGAAATTTCGTACATCTATAAAATGAGATCATTATCAAAAAGTCGCTAATGATTTGTTTATGGCAGTGATGGTGATAGTAATAATAATAATAATAGTCCCAAAGTTGTATATAACATAAGAAAAAGTATTATACTTTTCTTCACTGAGGCGATAATGATCACTTTTATTGAAATATGTAACTGGTCTTTTGAACATTTTGGCATGTATTTGTATATAAATCAATATAGATTTAAATTATGAACAACTAATTGTGTATCATTGTACAGAACTATATATTTCCACATATTTTACTGTAGTGAAAGAGAACACAGGTGAGGTCAACCGAATTAGAGTTAGAACAAAGTTACAGAGTTACTTGATAAAATAGAAAAACCCTACTATAATACTTAATTTGCAAAATGTTCAATAAGTGTCTCGAACTTCGTTGTTCTTGCATTTCCATACTAATTGATTTCTATTCCCGCTTTTCTTTTCTTGATCTTCCTCATCTTCTGCTGCCAGACATTACATTCCTGACTCGCGCCATATACTATTTATATCAATATAAGTAGCACGCACCACACTACTTTCTTGAACAAATATATAAAAATAAGGAAATAATGTTAAAGATGGAATATTCATTTTCATCCTTCCTAACATTTTTATAGTACAATATACATTTGGTTCCTTTAATAATTCTGAATAAAGTATGATGTAATATTCAGAGTACAACGAATTCATCGTTTTATTTCAAGTTTTTAAAAGTTACAGATGATTTCTTGATACATGAATCTTTATCTTTTATTTTTTGTCTTCTTCCTTAAGATCAAGCTATATATATAGGCATTTTGTGCAGTTATAACACAGATTTGAATAAAGCAAAAATTACAAGCATAAGACAATGAAAGTGAATTCATTTATTTCTCAGATTCTCTTCAGTTGCTCTTTCAACCATGAAACAATGGCAATAATTATTTATTACCAATGTACATATTCTATATGATATCACTGAAGATTAGTAGAATAACGGCAATAAGTATGAAAGAATTATAAATGAGTAAAGTAGATGAATATTTATGTTACTATTCCTCTGGTTAGCATTTTTCTAGCGAGTTAGTTTTCTACGAGATGGGGTCGCTAACCCCATGCCCAACTCTTCTTCTTTACCCGGGTTTGAGACTGGTAGTAACTCTAGAAGAGCTACAGGCGGAGTTATTTATGTTACTAACTGTGAAAAAAACTTGGAAAATTCTTAAAGAAAACATAATGAAATGTTTCAACAGCATGAATATTCACGTTGAAATTCTTAAATGATTATTTTACTTCATATTCAAAATAACAATTTTTTTCATTCATCAATCTTACCGTTATTCTATTTTGGGGTTATTAAGTAATTTTCAAATCAGTATTCTTCCCCCCTAGAAACATTTCACTATGTAATCACAATTGATTGATCACTGGGTGGCGATCAATGTCATGCGTGTCTAGTCCTTATTAGTACAGATCGAATGCTATCGATTATGTTGCAATGTGACCACCAGTCTAGGTGACTCGACACTGTGGGCACTATATATTGAGATTAAATGGTGGTTGGAGGTAGTCGACCACCAACCACCGTCTAATCACATTTCACTATGTTTTAACATTTTCTTCATGGATTTTCACACTTATTAACATAAAAATTCATCTACTTTACTCATTTATAATTTTTTCATACTTATTGTTGTTATTATACTAATCTTCAGTGATATCATATAGAATATGTACATTGGTGATAAATAATTATTGCCATTGTTTCATGGTGGAAAGAGCAACTAAAGAAAATTTATGAAGTAAATCAGTTCATATTATTATTCTGTGTGCTATTTTGTTTTTGCTTTGCTTAAATATATAAAAGAGAAAAATAATGAAAATAGACGTTGAATTTCGATGAAGACATAACAACAATATTTTGTTTGTTTGTAAATGCTTTTAGTCTAGTAAGATGATTATGATTTTGTCATTTAATTCAAAATAGTATATTGGAAAGTGAATAACCATTAGGAAGAACATCATGTCATTTGACAAAGTACGACTAAATAGTGAACATCTTTGGTTAACATTTCTCGGCTCATTTCATTACACAATTGACAAATTAGATACAAGAAATTATTACGTAAAACTATGTGAATCTCTATATTAGCAAAATGATAGGCCATTTAGTTACAGGAGGAATGAATAAAACACTTTCACATATATCTGTCAGCATACTCAGCTAACGTGCCCCAACTAGACTCTTCTGAAAATTACTACCGAACGTTAATCAAAACTATTTCACGCTATCTGTAAAAGTCCAATAACTTGGGAAATAGGAATATGTGTAAACTGTATAAACATTCATAAACATTAAACTGAATGATAGACAACACAACTGTCATTTGGTGTAACTCAACAGGAAATTCAAGTTGATTTCAGTAATATGTGTAAAATTCCAAACAGAGCAAAGAAAACAACTAAGTTATGAAAATAAAATTGTGTAACATTATTTTCTACTGGTAAATGAATTTGTATAATTGATTGACAGATCACTTACCTAATTCACTTATAACCCCGATTCAAGTAGTCATATTATTGTATGTTACGATGAAATAAAATGCTAAACCCAAATGAATATATACAACAATTGAAGAATGACATTCTAGATTAAAGTTACAGTATGTTGATGTATAATTAAATTTATTTCAGTACGATCTAACTACTTGACATCTAGAATAGTCTGTACGATCATATATTCTTAAAATACTCTATTTTATAATTTCTTCAAGACTGCATACAACCTTTAAAGACTGTTTAACTTGCATGTTTACACAGAGGTTACCTAACGGTCGTTAATTTTTTGACATGAAACCAACCATTTTAGTAAGTAACGCAGTTGTTAGGAAACCAGTACTAGGTAAGGATGACGAATTCATTGATCAAGTAGTGAAACTTCATCAGTTGAGATGACTGGGACACGTGTTACGTATGCCCAACCATCGGCTGCCTCGACGTGAGATGTTTCATGGTATAGGAGTAGGTTGGAAGAAAGCTAGGGGCGGCCAAACCAAAACATGGCACAAGTTCATGAAGTCATTGACAAGTGGACTGAGCCATATTGGTAGATGTAGACTACCTGGTTGGGGACGGCGAGATGATATCAACCGATGATTAGATACCCTGAATGACATGATTCAAAATCGCTTGCAATGACGCAGATGTATCCACTTTTTGTGTTCTCCCAAATTCCAATCTGAATTCTTCATGTCCCTTATCTTCTTTCCAAATTTATTTCACTGAATTATACTCCTTGAATAACATCTTCAAACCTTAATCTTCCCGATTACAGCCTATAATTTTACTGCATCTAGCACTACGGGATTTGAATCGACCACTGCATCTCTGTGTAATATGGTATGGCAACTCGAACTGATGTACATAAATACGAAGTTCTACGTTGTTACTGACTGACTGACCATTTTAGTTATGATTCATGCAGAAAATTATACGAAATACCCTAGTCGTTCTACTATTTCCTTCTACTATGTCCACAATGAAATATCTAGAAGTACATTTGCTAGTTCGTTTTCTTTTGTGTCAAGATATTTTGTTTTATTGTATTTGATAGTGTCTTCTATCCTGAATTGATAAAAACATCATTTAAACCAACTGATACTTTTATTTCGAATATTTTGGAAGCTCAGGATATCGATCTCCAAATCCCTTTGTCGAGAACATTAGTAATTCCCTATATACATATACACTACATTGTAAAATCTGTAACCATAATGTGTACGAAAACACTCCACCCTTATGTAATTAGAGTTCTTGATTATCGTTCAGATTTTTATGTTTTCCACCATTTTAATATTCACGTTAATGATATTCACATTGATTCTATTTAATTTAATGATTAAATATTCTTAGGTTTACCATAGTGGTCTAACTTCAATTGATTTATGATTTCAACTATTAAAACTACTCAAATATCCACAAAACCCCCCTTCTGATATTCCTAATTTTTTTTTAACTTCCCCTCTTGTAACTGTTTTATTAATAAACAATACAATCAATGATTTTTAATTACAACTCACGATAATACAATGGAACTTTTTATATAAATAGTAATATGAACAATCAATCAATTTATCATCTGATTCAATAAATGAATGATCAAAAAGGACTAATTCAGTTTATTGAAATATAATTTGAAGATTATTAGTAAATATGAGGAATCCCACAATAGGACGAAACGGCCGTTCAGTGCTTCCAGGTTTTCCATGGTGGTCTAGCTACAATTGACTCATGATTTCAACCTGTGACATTTCCTAAATTCTCCACAAAACTCATTCTGATAAAATATAAAAATGATAAATTATGTAATGTATCCTTTAATCAATTTGTATATGTCGATCGAAATTATTATTGAATTATAGTCGAAATCAAAATATACAGAACATGTACTGTAAAAGAAATAATGTAATTAAAAATCAGATGAAATATTTGATAAAGGATTCATAAAAAATATAATGAGTCAATTGAAGCTAGACCACAATGGAAAACCTGGAAGCACTGGACAGCTGTTTCATCCTAGTATGAGACTCCTCAACAGTGCGCATCCACGATCCCGCACCCCGAGAGATTCATGTTCGATCGCTTAATCATTAGAAAACTGAACCGGCATACAATGGTGTTAATGTCTAACTTCAACCAATCCACGAAGTTGCGCCACTTTACACCATTGTCTTCAGTGAGCTGATATCTCACGACAGACTTTCTTCAACTCCACTGGTAACGGCTTCTCACTAGAACTCCAGGAGTATCTCTTGAAGTCAGTCACTGGATGCCGGCTCAGTGGTCTAGTTGATTAAGCGCCTGGCGCGAGACTAATAGGTCCTAGGTCCGAGTCTCGCGGAGTGCGGGATCGCGGATGCGCACTGCTGAGGAGTTCCATACCAGGACGAAACGGCCGTCCAGTGCTTCCAGGTTTTTCATGGTGGTCTAGCTCCAATTGACTCACGATTTCAATCTGTGAAATTTCTAAAGTCTTCCCAAACCCCTTCTGATAATTATGAATTACGTTGATAAATAATGAAAAAGGCTTTTTAATTTGAACCAATTGTTTTACTTCCAATTTACTCTTATTATGTAAGCTGATTAAAAACCTACGTAATGATTTTGAATAGTGGTGGGTAGTGAAAGCAGACGAGATGGAAAAAGGCAGTAGTAATGATGGGTAACAGTAGAAAACTGTTCAGGCTTGTCAAGGTAACGAGTATTAAAGATCCGTCTGTTAGTAAAACATTCTCAGAAAAAGATGTAACTATTATTCACTGTCAATCTAGGAGATTGAACCGATGGGTAGAACACTTTAGGGAATAGTTCTACTGATCTTCAGTCACACTTCAGTTACCAACTATCTCCAAGCAAGCTGAATGGGAAACTGATGTGAGTCCTCCAACTCTTAGTGCATATCTGTTCGGTACCTGCTTGTTCTAATATTTATGTGTTTAAATAGTAATAATAAAGTGAAGAACAAATCCGAGAAAACCGAGCTGGTTTCACACCTGGACGTGGATGTGTAGACAAAATATTCGCTCTGGCAGATTCTGGGACACATGCTACTTTTTGACGTCCAGATGTAGTTATATTCCTTGACATTAAGGTGGTGTTCTACCCCGTTGATCGTGAGTTCCTACGGTTGCGTACGAATGAAGTACGTTGAATTTTTACAGGCTTTCCACTCGAACACTACTAGTCGAGTCAGAGCTCATGACATCATCGTGATTAGTTCAAGTGGTATTCGTTAGGATTGTCCCTTCTTATTGAACTTTGTTGTAGATATTCTTTTAGAGATTACACTTTGGTTTTCTCAGGGATTGATCTTCTACCAGGAGATTCACTTGTTGACTTAGAATACTCAGGCGATGTAGTTCTGTTTAGTGAAGTTGTTGACAAAATGTAGAATCTTATGACCAACATAAGCATCAATGCTAACAGTTTTCTCCCTTCAAATCTAGAATGTTGCTTGAGCATTGGCTTGCGTCATCGTCTAAATTAATGATATCAAGTGAAGTAGTTGAACGTATTGACTGCTTCACTTATCTTGGGGGTCTCATTACTCCTGATGGTTTGGCTTCTGACGAAATCTCGGCATGGGTTCAGAAGGCTCGATCGGCTTTTGCCAACCTGCGTCATTTGTGGCATAAGCGAGATTTCCGTCTTCTAACTAAAGAGCTAGTTTGCTGTTAAATAGTTCGCTCCGTTCTACTTCATGGATGTGAAACATGGTCATTAAGATTAGGTGATATTCGTAGGTTACTTGTATTGTAGTGAACGAGAACACCAGTGCGTAACACTCGAATGTATTTGACACAAAGTTACAGGACTTGTTAATAAAATCTAACAATCAAATAGTAAATACTTAATTTGCAAAATGTCCATCAGTTGTCTGATAATGCCTCAGACTTCATTGTTCTTGCATTTTCATACAAAGTGCATTCTGTTTCCCATTGATACTGTTACTGTCTTTATTGTTCTAGGATTTCACCAGACAACTACACCTGTATACTAGTGAGGTATGACAACTTGAATCTATGTACATGCGTACAAGTTTAACGTTGTTATTGACTGACTGACTGACCTTACTGTTCTTTCCTCTTGTCTCTCTGCTGCCAGGCATTCTGCTCACGACTAACATCATCTACTACTTATGTCAATATAAGTAGCACACACCACAGTATCCTACCATAGGTGTCTTCGAAGCATTACTTGTGTATTTTGGGACCACGGAGTAAGCAGTGCCTGGGTTAAGAATAGAGTAATATGTAAAGATGGGAAGTCGATTGATTAGGTAATAAATCTTCATCAACTGAGGTGGTTGGAATATGTGTTACGTATACTCAACCACCATTTACCTCGACGGGGATGTCTTCTGATGCAGGAGTAGGCTTGGAGAAAGTTATGGGCGGTCAAACCACAATATGGCATCGGTCTACAAAGTCATTGAATATTGGACTTAGCTATGTTATTAGGTGTAGTCTACCTGGTTGGGGTCTGCGTGCTTATCGTAATCAATGGTTAGAGATTTTAAATAATATGGCTTAAAATCATTTTTAATGGCGTAAGTGCATCGATTCTTCGTTTTCCCACAAATTCTGGGCTTATAAATTCCTCTTAACACTTTTGTTTCCCTGATTTGTATTTTGTTTTCGATTGGTGTCTTCGTTGCTTAATCTTTCTTATTCCCATTGATACTGTTACTGCCTTTATTGTTCTAGGATTTCGCCAAACAACTACACCTGTATACTAGTGAGGTATGATAACATGAAGCTATGTATATGCGTACAAGTTTAACGTTGTTATTGACTGATTAATCTCATTTACAGAAGAGCACATGTTTTACAGATATGTTTCTATGCACGCTTATGAATCTTAGTTGGCTTTGATGATTCGATTAGTTCATACTTTATAAATGTTATGGGTCTTTTTTTGTTGCTCTTTCTAGATATACGTTATCTTAGCGAATAATATCGATCTGTGACAGATTTATTTATTAATGCTAGAAGTCATTTTAAAGCGTACATGAGTAACGTCAATATTAAGAGTAATCTATAAATCAGAATACCTGGTATATTGTATTATATCATATAATATACATTCTGTTCAGATTGTCTGTGATATCATCATTGTCAATAGTTGATCATTTTCACTGAACTGATGGATAATAATTGTATAAAATTATTAATCCTAGGTCTTTTACTTCAGTCATTTTGTGATATCGCACAATCGTCATTCACTACCACAAACTTTTTTTACCAGTAACAATCATAGGCTCATTAGTGATTAACTTCCAAATAGAATGATAAATCTATTTTACTTTAGAAATCTTGAGTAAATCTGAGTTTGATTGCTGTTGGGATCATAGATGAATGCTGATAAGAAGTTTCATGATTGAATGAAACATCTACCCATCGCTTTCTAGTTTTCAATGTTTATTTGATCAAGGTCAGTCCCATGATGCCAACTAAGAAAAATTTCCAATTTCATTCTCATTGAATAGCAATATTAGATAAGTGTTTCAGCTCTAAGATTATTAGATTCCTTATGACTGTTGAGTAAATGATAGTAAGCGTAAAGTAATCATTTAGTTTGATAAACAAGGAAATACTTGAAGGAAATTTATGATTATACTAGTATCTTGGATACTATTCTAAAGAGTTTTTTTTCTTCACTATGTACTTTTCGTTTTGTTAATATATATGTATGTTTGTGTTTGTGTGCTTGTTTCCTTGAAAACATGTGATCATTCTTTTTTCTGTTTCTTTTGAACTCTAATTTATTCCATTTAGAGAACAGTTGTATATGGTGTTGTTATGTTCATTTTTTGAAACTTCTTCATATTATGTAATAAATCATTTAGTGGTTCGTATATATTTACTTATTCTCATTTGATCAATCACTTGTAGTTAAGCATGAAATTATGACAGCTTGTAATTTATAGATTACTTGTGAAAGGTAAATATCAAGTGACTCTGTGTGCCTGTGTACATGAAACACACATACATATATTCATAGGTAATGTGAAAAGTACTAGAATTCGTCTTGAATACATTTATATCTGTGTTCAAAACTGTTTTATGTAATAATTTTCGAACGTTTAAGTTTGTTTTTTTTGTTGTTGAATATTTTAGAATGTAAAATGTTGAAAATGAGAAATGAAATGTACTTTTACTTCCATATATTTTATTAACTGTGCATAACTTTATAAGCAAAGATGGATAGTGGCTAGCAGTGGAATCCAGGACACGCGTTTCGTCCCGTTTGGGACTCGTCAGCTGGATGTACCTGCATCTCAGAGTTGATGTTCACTCTGTGCATAAAGTTTCTCGAATTCTGCATATTAAAACATGTCATCAGTTTGTTTTCCTTTCGTTTCGTTTCATTCATTCATTCACTCATTCATTTGAAAAAAATTTTCTTTAAAGCCTTCATGTGTTGATAACTAGGTGAGTATCAATATTCAGTTTGCTCATTGAAGTCATCTAAATATAATAATTCCTTAAAAAATACAAACTATTGCTTCGTAATTGATTTTCAGGCTTCTTGTAGTAAAGTGAATTGAAGCGTTTAGAAGTGGTGAAAACTTTATCTGCCTATAGAATTACTTCAGTCCTGTTCATTAACTTCCTTTATGAATGCAAAGCCTCAGTAGTATTTATCAAATGTGTTTTTTTAGTTCATGTTCAGCAAATTCATGCTTACTGGATAAATGGTTTTGCGCTACAATAATGCTCCATTTTTCTTACTTATCGTTGCTTAACATGGCTTGTCTTGGTAGATTCGATGAAAACGTTACATAAACATATTTAACAACACTTTGAAAACTTTATTTGAATTACTCATAATGCTAATTATCAGTTGATTGTTTTGGTTTCATATTAGATATATCTATCCCCTCTAACATGTAAAGAATATTGTTACTACAAATAATGCATATTGTTTGAAGTATTGAGCAATCAACTTGTAGGTAATCTATACTAGATAACCTTACTGATCATTTGCTTTTTTATAAGGTAATCATATCTTCAGTGTCCAATCAATTGTTTCTCAAACATATCGTATATCTTCTCATATATAAAAAAAAACAAACTTGATGATGATTGATTTTCTTCAGAAATAAAACGAGTTCTTGACAGATTAGCCTTCAAAATTTATTACTTTTTCTTTTCAAAATAAAAAACAACTAACTAACTACAAAATCTTGTATGATTTGTTTTCATATTCCAATGTATGTTTCTATGTACATATGTAATTGTTTGTTGACATATTTATTTGACATGTGTCATATATATATTATACTATCAAAGTACAACTAAGGTCATTCAATTTTCAAAACTGTACTACTATAGTTGAATTCTTTTGTATATCATGTTCAAAACAAGTGGTGAAAACAGTTGTATATCTCTATTTCTGCGACCTTATATTGATATATTTATATGTCAATCGATCGTTTAGTGAATTTTCTCTCAACACTGTTGTACAGAGCATTTCATTGAATGTAGCCCCGTTATCTATCTTTCACTCGAATAGTGTTTATTGAAGAACTAATCAATCGATCCATTGATTAGCCAACCATCAGGCGGTCACATTGTATCATTACATATGATCAGTTTACAGATTGGAAATTCGTTTATTAAATTATAAAATTCTAATCCAATGATAAAAATTATTTTTTATGAAGATCTATGTCCATACTGTCTGTTTGGGCATGATTTAAACTTTTAACTAAGGCTCTAGAATTTACTGGAAATTTATTTATATTTCATCTAGCCAGGAATTTATAACTTTTCTAGTCTAACTCCTGTTTATTATCTTTCAATCAAATAGTGTTCAGGTGAAGTACACAATCCAGCATTGTGCTATATGTTGTGTATTCGACAGAAACACTATACAGCTGAAGCTAAGTCACTTAGACCAGTTTGTGGATCATTTTTAATTTTGAGCAAAGGTATATCCTATATGTGGATGTAAATGATAGAATGTATTGAATTCATATTTTCTAAAAATTAATATTCACCCTATATGAGTAGTTCCAATCAGAATTATACCTATAAGTCTTAATGTTAAACTGTTCAGAATTTGTACTCGGGAACGAGTTAGTATCAAAATTTTTGAAACTTTGATTTGTGTTCAGATCTTTACACTTTGAACACCATCAGTAAAAATGCTTGATTTAGCTCTTAGTTTAGATTAAATTGTTCTGCCTACAGATTGATTATGTGGTTTAATGGTTATATCATTTGACTTTCAACTATTAAGTCACAAGTTTAAGCCATACTTCCCTTCGGTTTAGGCAATCTAATATCACTAGCCCTCATATTGAGAGCGTGATTCGAAAATAATTTTACGAATCTGTAACTCATAAACGAATGTATAATTAGTGATTGATTTTATTTTCATAAATATTGTCTTTTACTTAAGCTATTGTTTCTTTAAAATGTTATATTCCTTGTGAAGATAAATTTGAATAAATAAAGAAACTACCGTTTAAACTAACCAACTGAAAGAACTTGAAACTGTCATATACTTTGATTATGAATGTACATATTCATACTCCTTTTTATAAGATAAAAAAACAACTTCCTTTACGATGTTACACAGTTTCTTAACCTGCTTCAGTTTACTTCTTATCATGTACTCACCTTAAAACATTACTGTTTATATGTGTATTTATGTTAGTGTTTCTATCCTGCTCCTTAAAGGGAATCAAGGCTTAAACTATGTAGTTAGAAGTTGAACGCTTCTAACTACTAAACTCTTTGCTTTATTGATGTGTATATTTTGTATAATAATAATCATCAAAAGAAATTACTAGTTTTACAAAAGGTTTCTACGAATATGTATCTATGACCTTTATATTGAACTGAGTGTTTTGCCCTGGTTATTTGAAAATGAGAAAAAAAGGGAAAGAAAAGTTTATTCTTTTTGTAGTAAATTGTTTAGAATTTTCACTTAGTGGTTAGTTCTTTTTTGATTTATTCGCAAAGTATTGTGAATATTTCTTGGGATAATTAACCCTTTTCCTTCTGGCCTACCAATACATTAACATATAGGTATACAAATATAGGTGTAAATGAAAGTCTCTTTTGCTATGTAACTGCATTGATTGTATGGATTCATACTAATAGTTGAATATAATGATTTACAATTTATTTGAAAGAAGTAGGAATGACATTATTTATGTAATAGAGAAAGTTTTACTGATTCATATTACGTCATTAAATGAGGAGTAACTCAAAGATGTGTGTGTATGGCCTCTTATTGTAACCATGATATACAACACTGTTTTGATTATTTCACCTTGGATATTAAGCTAGCTCCGTGCAAACATATATGTGTATTAACCGAAGTCTAGAAAAATAGACGTTTGACTCTTGACAGACATTTATTGGTTGTGTTACGAGTTCAATTTCTTCTTTCACCTTATAACGTTTACATAGCTAGATAACTGTGTCGCTTATCATACTATGTAGGTCATAGTTTAGTATATGAATATACATGTAGTTACTATGGTCAATACATCAATACATTAAAACTACAAACCATAGTTTGCTGAATGAATCTGAGCCCTCAGATTATACTTCGATTGATAGACATTGAAATTTCACTTTCAACGTTTTTATGACCAAAACTTTCAACTTCGAATAAGTCGTTGTCGTCAATCCAAATTCACAAAAATGTGTATCATTTAAATTAATTTAAATGGAATATCGGTTTATGATTTTATCTACTTGTTAAATAAGTTATGTTCGATTTTAAAGTTGTTTACCATTGCCTACTAGATATTTAAGATTTAATGTACAATATATACAAAAGTGGAATTTTATAGGAACATATCACTTCCTTTTGTTCCCATGTTATTTAAATGCATACAAATATTTGTTTGTTCTTTTTACAACTTTTCCATAAATCTGTTGGTTCCCAGCTATCTTCCCTGCATGTCATTTTGCTTTGCTCTGTTTCATTCGCTTCATATACAAAATATATGTATTCACAAATCGATTCTCGTTATTCTACTTATTTAATTCCGTTATTGGTTAACGCGATTGAGTCGACGATTATATACGAGAATAGACGATAACAACCATTCGTACGATCTTGGAGTCAGATCCACGGGCCACTAAACCTGTTTCTAAGTGAAATAAACTGACAATAGTTATTTATTTTCAAAAAAGGATCTAGGTATAGTTCCAAATTACTATCGGGAACATACTTACTGTCGAAATTTAGTACTTTTGAATTCAACTTAGAGAGAGAGAGTTTCATCTAGAAGACTATTAAATTTTTTATAGTATTATATGATTATTTAGTTCCATAACAGTACTAGAAATCGAAGTAGATAACGTTTTCCTGAAATTGTTACAGTATATTAGTTTTAAAGAATGAATACAGTTTTATGTGCTTCACAAACACTAAGTATGAGGCTACTTTTGTGAGATAGTGTTACGATGATCAGCTTTCTGAATTATGTAAGACATTCACTTTCATTATTTAATGGTAATTCTACTAACAACCAAACGGATGTATCACATACTACTAAAAGTTATGGATTACATTGAAACTTTAACTTTCATCTCGTTTTCTATTATGTTTTACTACTACTGATTCTCAGTAATATATCATGACAGGATAATATTTACTATAGTCCACTTGATTTCCACCTAATATTCATTCATATCAATATACTTAACCAAGACAAAACTTGTAAACAATTACGAATTGTAAACGATATATATACTGTTTAGGTTGAATGTTACAATTTGGCCAATTTCTGACAGTTGTCAGTTGGTTTTTTCCATTGAACAAATTTTGAAAAATCTATTTTTTTTGTGGCTTGTACTTTCCTAAATATGTAAATACATGAATGAAACCAGTTTAAACATGTGCAATTGTGCGATTAATAATGTTAAAACCTCTACAAGTAATTAGATAATGAATTAATTAACTTGGATTTTGTAGAGTCACAACATGGTATTCTGCTTATTGACTTGATATCATTCAGGTTGACTATAAATACAATGGTTTTGAGTGTTGTTAGAGGCATGAGGGCGGTTATCACTTCCCGAACACTTCACTTCTATCTGAAGTTTGTGCTGATGATGTCGTTCAGAAGAACGATGAAAGCTCCACGACCAAACCATCCAGCTCAGAGAACAAAACTCCACCAAAAACTTCCCGGTTGCCCACACCGTGGAAGGGTTCTTCTGGCGGCGCCTGAAAAGGAAATTGGATTAGAGGTGATCTTAGTGACCTCAGAGCGTGACCCCAGTGCCCAAGGGACAACTACTTAGGGTCGGTTACACACGACCTTTTTATGGGTAATTTTTGTGTTAGCTCCGTACTTGTTGAGACCTTACCGCCTGAGACGGATATCCGTGGGGTAGGGGGAGGTGTGCATTTTTAGGATCGACCTTTTCTAACCCCACCCCTCCTTGTGGGAAGGCAGCATCGCTGTCATGCTGGTTGTCTGAAGGAAACACCTTGCTGCTGTCACACCTCTGCACAGTCATCAGTAGAACTTCGCCTTTGGACTTTAGGTTTGTTGGTTTTAGTCTTACCGCTCTTCAACCGACCTGTCTGACATAATAGGACCTTGAGGAACGGTTGTTCCAGCCAGTATAGCTCGGTCGCTTCATCACGATAGGCGAACCCGACCACCACGTCAAGCTAGTAACAACGGTCGGGACTTGATATCATTAACTCATTATTACAATTTCATAACAAAGTATTTCAATAATTGTTAACATGTGTATTCAAGCAACAGAAATTTTGCGGAGATAAAGATTTAAAGTTTATTTTGGTGTGTATGTGTGTTTTTGTGAAGTAACATTATTTCCTAGGAATTCTATTCCCTATTTTTCGTATTTAACTAATCATTAGTTTAAGCTTCAATAAATAATCAGATGTAAGTAAAAGGAGTCGCCTATTTTTGCATAGTGATTTTAGTTATCGTTGAGTCTATAGTTTTCTTCAGGAGTTACCCACTGCTTCATAAGT
Organism: Schistosoma margrebowiei; assembly: GCA_944470205.2. Taxonomy (NCBI): domain Eukaryota; kingdom Metazoa; phylum Platyhelminthes; class Trematoda; order Strigeidida; family Schistosomatidae; genus Schistosoma; species Schistosoma margrebowiei. The sequence goes on along the minus strand of OX104026.1, from coordinate 41,998,523 downwards.
CAGCCCACGAGACTAAGTTGGTCACATTCAAATCCTTCCTACCCGTAACTGCTTCATAAGTAGTATGTCTGTCCTAAAAAAAATAAAAACATAAGCCAGATGTCTTGCTACTAGCCAAAGATGTATTTTTATGTGTTCCCACTCTTCTTTTCTATACATGGAACGTATTGGCTTCGGAAACGTAAGTCCATAGATGGCTTAGAAATCTTTACTTGTCACCGGTTATGTAGATAAAACCTGGTCAAACGATTGGGTTAGGTGATTTTTTTGCTAAATACTTGTTTTATTCTGGGTTCCCCAGCAATCTATTCCAGTTCCTATATAATCCTTAATTATTAATACTGAGTTGGAATGCTTTTAAATAATCTATTCTATCCAAACTCTCATACCATTATAAGTAAATAGATGAATTCATAGCTCTCTCATGCATTAAATTTTAACTATTTTCTATACTACTAATCTACACATAATGACTTGGTGATTATTGAAATTTCATTTGTTTAATTACTTAAGTATGTGTATTTCATTCGAATTATGTTAGTGTCCTAGGGCTAAAAATTCCTAAAATTAATTTTTTAAAAAATTATTATCCAAAAATCAGAAAAGATATTGTATTAACTAACCTACTTTTAGGACTTGTAAATGTAAAATCATTGAATATTGAATCATGACCAAAAGGGAAATTATGAACATGATATAATGCCTTTATTCTTTTTAATACAGTGTATCAAATGAGTGCTGATAAGTATGTTGTTAATGATTTTCATTATAATGAATTTTACCAGTTTAGATTTTGAAGGAATAGAAAAAACAATAACATCTGAATAATAATGATAATCTGTGATTATGAATGTTTTTTAAACAAAAATGAAGAGAGGTTATTACAAAAAGCTTAGAATTTTTATAGTTTGCCACCTACTACTTATTAAATATATTGTGACCATTAAGAAATCAAGGACAGATAAATCAATATGTTAAGGGTTGGTTGAAAGACTTGAAGACTCTATGTTCGATCTCCGATGGGATTATGAATTTTCATTGATAAATAATGGTATCATACTAAGGAAAAACAACTGTCCGGTACTTCATGTTTTTTAAATGGTTGCCTAACCAACATTGGTGCATGATATTAAATTCAAAAATTAATCAATATGTTGAATTTTCATTTAGTCAACGAAGAACAATCTTTCATTTTAAATGTATATTAGTTACTCTCTGAATAGATATATTCAAGTACTTAGTGTAAATTTACAGGAAATAACATCTCATTCAAATCTGTTTAATAATCTTTTCAAACCATTTATTTCACTATTCTTGTAACATAATGTCGGATTATGTCTTTTTTTTTTGTTGTTTCTATTGGTTACAGCTAAGTTAAATGGACTGGGTAATTTGAGTTTACCTTTGGTATCTTATCAATAAATAATTTCACAGTGTGTAGACTAGAATAAAACATCAAAATGAGTACAATATCGTTTTTGATAAAATCCCCGAAAGGTTGTTCTTATCTCGTTTTTTTTACAGTTTTACATATATAAATGGGAAAAGAACTTATTAATTTGCTAGTGATCGATAATAATAATATTATTATAAGCTTTATTCAATATTATATTTTTGGTACAATATAGAATTCTCAGCACAAAGTATTTCAACAAGTTTCCGTTTCTTACTTCTTGGTCGATACTGACGATAAATATTGAGTGATCGCCAGTTAGATGTTAGCAGTCCATTTGAATAATGTATATTCTTTTGTCTGCATATTGCCAGCGACCACATTATCTCTTATTGGGTTTTTTATAACTTTGACAACGAAAGGTTGTACACTTTTCAGAAATGTACCAGGATAGGTTATGCGATTAATAGACATAATGACATATATGAAAACAAACAAAAAATAGATAACTTGTTGAAATATCTAGATGAAAGGAACAGGTAGCCCAGATCCTCAAGCAGACCGCCTAGTTCATTCATACAACTAGACATTATTACTGTTTTATTCATTGTATAATACAGTCTTGGATGATATTATCACTACTACCATTACTACTAGCACAATTAATAATTTGTAATATATTATTAATACTGGTAGTTTGTTGCGATTCCTCACTGTGAAATTATTACCATGAATGGATTTGCTTCCAGTTTGTTTTCATTCACTAATTATGAATATCGACTGTACAGAAGTATTTATGGATGTCAATAAAACATTTTCAAACGTGTAAAGGGATTTCAATTATTGCAAAAGTCTAGTTAAGATATCACATTGACTTGTAGGCATATTTTCTTTTCTGTTCTTCTAAAAAAAAAAACTGAGATTAAGAAAAATACAAATGTTCTGCAACATTCTATCCTGTGTGGATAAGATTGTCTGAAATCTTTTATGGTTACAGGATTGCGGTAGGCAGCCACCTCTTAAACATATATGCAAATTCAATACATAATAACACTGATGTTATTAACAATGTTTAAATTACTCTTGAATTGAGGATTTGATTTAGTGTTAATTTATTTCTATCACAGTCATTATTGTTTGTCCGTCCTCAATTTTGTTAGAAAGAGTGGGAGTCAAATAATATTCTCATCATCACTATAGGGTTGTGGAGATTATTAAGTTTTTTGATTGAGATCATGAACCGTTGAAAACCACCATTGAAAACTTGAAAGCACAGGACGGTCGTTTCATCCTCTTGTGCACGTTTTGGCACTACTGAGGAGTCCCGCAATAGGACCGAACGGATGAATTATCTAGACAGTATTTTGATGAATTTACAATGTAAAAATGTATTTTATTATATAACTCAAGTTTATCTATATGGATAACTGTTTTAACAAACTTTTTCGTTGGTGATTTGTTTATCTGAGTTAATTTGATTTTGTGAGCATATTTTAATGTTATTCATATAAAAAAGGGAGTTTCTCTTGTTTTCTATGCTTATCCATTGGTTGTAAATCGTCTATCAATTAGACATTTATTTAATCGATCTTCAGTTACTTTGAATATGTGTTTGTGAGGTAAATGAACTTCTTGAATGCTGGAAGGAAAGTAGATAAGAAGAGGTTCGTATCGACAAACTATAATTATAATTATTATTAGAAGCTTTATTCAACATTATATTTTTGGTACAACATAGAATTCTCAGCATAAAGTATTTCAACAAGTTTCCTTTTCTTATACCTTGATCTATTGTGACGATAAATATTGAATGATGACCGGTTAGATGTTAGGAGTTCGGTAATCCACATTTGATTAATGTTCGTTCGTTTCAATGCATATTGCCAGCCATCATGATGTCGATGATTGCACCTTTTTGTATCACGTATAGCGAAAGGTTGTAAACTTTTCATAAACGCGCCTGAATAGGTTGTGTTCTTAATGAACATAATGATGAACTAAAACAAACAACAAAACAGATAACTTGATGAAATATGTAGATCGGAGGAACAGGTAGCCCAGATATTCAAGCAGGCCGAATTTTCTAAGCGAACGAGGTCACTTTCACTTCAGTACTGTTTGAAGTGTCATTTTCTCTACAATCTATTGAATTTATTCTCCATTCAATTTTCACATTGACTTGTTTACCGTGAAAAAAAAACGTGAACCACTGTTTTTGTCTTTTCAATTGTCAAAAAACAGTTACTTAAGTCATAGAAACAATCATATCTCTCACGATTAATGTTTAGTATTATTATCGTCATTTAATCATCACTTTCTAAGTTACTATTAGTATATTTGATTGAAGGGTTAAAGTAAAAGAAGGCTTTTGTTTTTAAAACTTCAAAACTAATGAATCATAATATTTGTAAGGTTTAATAAAAGTTAACTAACATTTCAATTATATCCAACTGTTCTGATATTCTTTAGAGATGATATATATATTTCACTTTTGCTTTCACTTATGTCATGTGATTTCATTGATCTATTTGGTCAGTAAATTCTAAGATTAAGTTTCAAGTTAGTTCTCTCTCTCTCGTTGTAATTCCAACCGATTCCACTTACATTCTGAGAGGTTATCACTCATTCACTGTCCGAATAACTCAGTGGTAAAGTATCAGATTGTGACATTGAACGACAGAAAATTGGAAAAACCATTTTCGTCAACGTTATAGCATTGGTTTGCTGGCGAATGCCAATCATCATAAAACCTAGATCTAAGGATTTCTACCAATCACCTAACATCAAAACACAGTGCACGCAATATAAAGCCACGTAGGATAGTGGCTAAATAACAATCTGGTTGATAGATTTAGACCATCACAAATGTACTAGAGAAGCATGACGTGTTTACTAATCATTAATCGGCACATATATACATTACCAGTATAAATATTATTCATCTATCTCTAGAAGCGGTAAGGATTGTTTACTAAATAATATACTGAAGGAATTTATGGGTTTCTTTTTTCTTCCAAAAGCCTTAAATGTAGCTTACTGCAGCAATAATGTTGCAGCAATGACATTCAGTGACTGGAGAAGTTTGTTGAAATTTGTGACACTGTATTCAATCCATTCACTTGTTGAAAAATTGATACAATTTTTTAAGTAATTTACAAGCCTTCATAGCATACTGAAAACGGAAGAGAATATTTGAATGATCAATTACTGTCAATAAATTTATCTTGTTGTTTTAAAATTATAGGTTTATCATTATTGTATTATAGCAGCTACTATACAACATACATTTATTACTTATGATCGAACTAATTAGTTTTAGTCATTGCTGATAGACAGTAAATGCTACAACCAGGACAAGGTAACCTGTTTTGTCATATACCAAGTCTTGAGGGACCTATAAAATGTTGTAAGACTATTTCTTTTCTATATAATAGGTTAACTCGAAGAAAATAAATTTAGGTTTGTGAAGGAAGTACTTTTAAATGTTTTGTTTGACCTGTTCAGAAGTAGAGTCATCCCACTCCGTTTGTAATCGGTTTTGTCAGTTGCATACTATGGAACGTTTATTCAAACTTCATAAGCTTTTTCTTGTTGCTTTCTGCGAAACATTCATCCTTGTTAATTCACTGGATATTATTATTATTTATATTACCATAGTAATTCCGACAACATTTTTCACAGTTCATTTACTTTTTCTAAGCTGGGTTATGTAATCATAAAGTTTGCGTTATTCCTATGGACAAACTCATCAGCACAAATTTCCTATAGTAGTTGGCCATTAAAATTTCTTCACCAAAATCATCCTCCTAATCTACAAATATTCTTTACCATTCCAACAGCATTTGTTATATATCATAATTATATGGTTTTACTCTACTGTTTATAACTTTTTACTTTGCAATGACTTTCCTGATTCATTTTTGTGTGATTTCAACCAGTGAGATTTCTAAAATCTCCACAAAACCCCTTCTGATAATAATCACCTGCTCACTGGTGACTGACTTCAGGAGATACTCCTAGGAGTTCTAGTGAGAAGTCGTTACCAGTGGAGTTCAACCAGGTCTGTCGTGAGGTATCAGCTCACTGAAGACAATGGTGTACGGTGGTGCAGCTTCGTGGATTGGTTGAAGTTAGACATTAACACCCTTAGATGCAGGCTCAATGGTCTAGTTCGTTAAGCGTCTGGCACGAGACTGATAGGTCTTGGGTTCAAATCTCGCAAGGTGCGGGATCGTGGATGCGCACTGTTAAGGAGTCCCATACTAGGACGAAGCGTCCGTCCAATGCTTCCAGGTTTTCCATGGTGGTCTAGCTTCGATTGACTCATGATTTCAACCAGTGACATTTTAACTTTACCAGTGACCTGTTTTGTAAATATTTAAAGCATAATCGATGTGTAATTCACTATATTCAATTTGTAATTGAATCATAACGTTTATGTGTATACTGTAGTATGATTCTTCTTAGAGTACAGTATTTCATGAATAGAACCTGAAGTTAAAGTTCTTGAAAATAATTTTACTCTCAAATATCCCCTTGTCTTTGAATATATAATGATTTCATTTGTTAGTATTAATCCGTAGATTCTTATTGGTATGCATGTTTGACTTTATATTATTTCTAAGTAAGAGACATTGATAAGTTTGTTTTCTATTTTTTTTTTTTAATTATGAAGGTGAACATTTACGTTAATCTGTTATATTTGATTCGGTATTTTTCTTCTCATTGCGTTTCATTTTGATGCATCAAAGTAGAAAAGTCATTAATCAAAATAGAACGCACTCTTTTCAAGTTTTACTTCATGAATTTTTATTTTCTACTACTTTGGAGGTCTATTCTATACGTGGACATAAACATGTTTATCAATAGAATACTATGGTTTTTTTTCTCGAATTTTACATGATTGACTGACTATGTTAGGTGTGTGTGTGTGTGTGTGAAATATTAATTTGCTTACATCGTATTGAATTGAATGGGACTTTGATGTTTGCTTGAGAAGAACCTTTTTTCAATGTTCATTAAGTGTTTTATCTAGCATTTTTGAGCGTTTGTTTGTTTATTTAGTGTATTTGTGCTAAATCATGTAAAGCCATCTACATATGTCTTATGGTTGGTACGCTACTGTAGCGCACCTCAACTTTACGGATGCAAAACAGTTTAAAAAGTGAAAGTTACAGCTTGAAATGAAATCCTTAGTAAAAGTTAAACTCGTAAATGCATTATTCACTCACTACACAAACAGAAGACACCAGATGCTGCACACACATTGAACACTGAGAAACAGATGTGCTACAAATCTATGTATTCTCTTCATTCTTATTGTGTAAAATACTTTAAATATATTTATTATTAGAGGTTATTGATTTTGAAACAAAGTAACAGGACTTTAAGACTTAAACCACATATTTTATTGTGTTGAGCATCGCGACGTTGTCTAGTGGTTTGTTTATAATCGTTGTTTAATACCAAACCATCCACTTTTTGCTTTGCTTCGAGTTTTGGAATTTTAACTCTTCACTATTTTCTGAACCCATTGTAAGGTTTCTCCAGTTGTTGGTTTTTTCCCCATTTCACTATGAACAATTGTTTCGAATTAGAAATCCTTACAGTTTATTAACTTCTATGCATCAGAGGTTCTGAGTATTTCACAAATCACGATAACTTTAATAATGGTACCAACTTCGTTATAATATTTTTGATTTCATCAAAAATATGAAATAAACTTAGTCCTAATTTAGTAGTTTTTCGCTCCTCATTGACATATATATCACAATAGTATGGTCTAGCGAACTGGGGTAAGCTCGATTTGACCAATCATCATTTATACAATTGTTTTCCTTACTGTATATTTAACTTTTTCGCACTATTCTCTATACAACTCATATTTCTGTAAATGACTTCTACCTTTTTATAAGGAACATGGGATGGGACCAGTAACAATTGATACTTTACTATCTATTACACCTGGACAAACTGTATCACCTAATTCATTTACACCATCAGCATGCGAACGACGTATCTGTCCACCAGGTGTTGATTATGGTCGTCAATATCCTATATCTTATCTTCAATTAGCAGAACAAGGTTTTACAGCTATAATGAGTAGTGAAGAATTAAATCCTACTGTGAATAATGAAAATGTTGGTCATCGATCTAGATCATTAGCAAGATCTAATAATTTCAGTTCATCACATCATACACCAAGTCATCATCATGTATCAAGGCGAGATGTAGTTAGATCAGCGACAAGTAATTCTATGCCATTCCGACGTTCAAATGATATTGAATTACAAAAGCAAGTAAATGGATATAGCCCATCTAAATTGCCAAGTTATAGTGGTACATCGATATCTGTTGGAGTATCGAACACACCGATTTCACTAACCGGTCGACCTAAACGTGATATGTATGTTCGACAACGTCAACTTTCACCTGGTTCCAGTTCTCTTGGGTCTGGTGTTATGGGTTTTCGTCGTTCAGAACGAATGAATTCATCTACATTACCACCAGGCTTAGAAAATATGCGCCAATCAACAGGTTAGTTATTTAGATATCAACTGAATATCAGTTCTTAATTTTACTTCAGAGAAACAAATAAGTGTTAATTATTTCTATTTCGCAGAATTAGTATATTTGTGACTTAGGCGCTTACTATTTTTAGGTATTGATTAGAAGCTGCAAATCATAATCAGTTTTTGTGGAAATTACCCTGGGAGTATACAGTTTTTATTTTCCTCTCAATTATCAGTACATCAATCACTTGTTGTTTCTTCATATTTGTATTCTCTCTTATCTCAATATGTATTCATTTTTGGTTATTATGGTATATTCTGCACTTCTAATGGATGCGTTTGATTATTAAACAGGAATTCTTCCCTTTTTTTTTAAAGCTGTTCAAAACTTAAACATTGATGTAGTCAGTTCAAATCAAACTTAGATAAAAATCGTTTGATTTTTATTTGTGACAAAGACGAGTTTTGTGTACATTGGTTGTGAAACATACACTTTTAGCATAACGGACTAGCTTTCTGCCGTAAATCCCTTCGAAGCATTGCTCTGTCATATCAGATCTACCGAGTGAGGAATGTTGAGGCTAAACACAGGGCTCTGGGTAAATAAGTCGAAAAAACGGTGAATATTCATTAACTAAGTCGATCGGGATGTATGTTGCGTATACATAACCACAGTATATCTTGATGCGCGATTGGCTGTTCTAGTGATAGTTTGGGAGAAATATAGGTGCAGGAGAACACAAACGTGATATCAGTTAATACGTTTACTAACCTTCATACACATAGTTCCCTTTATCATTTCGAAAAGAGGAAGAACAAACATTCTGATACAATATCATGAATTCATTTTATTTCGTAGGTTCTCGCTAGCTGCTTACAACATGTGATACTTAAAAAAATCATAATTACCTAATGGGTTTAAATTACTTACATGAAAGAGTTTGGTTGGAAATTATATTGAAGACATATTCGTATAGTATATCAAGGGTGTAAATAAAATTAATAGACTGAATATCGTAAATATATACCCATTGCTACGCCATCTATTTGGGGATATGTGGTGTTATTAAACTGGAATTGAACATCTCTTGTGCACATTAGTTATAGTTTTTTGGATTCTGGGGCTGATAAAGATATGCTTAGACAACGTCTAAAAGAGAAAATGATTGATAATTCAAAAAACTACAACTAATGTGCACAAGAGATGTTCAATTCCAGTTTAATAACACCACATATCCCCAAATAGATGGCGTAGCAGTGGGAAGTCTACTAGGTTCAATTATGGCAGATATTTTAATGGTGTATCTTGAAAACACGGTACTTAAACAGGCGATTAATGCAACGACGGAATACTCCAGATATGTTGATGACACGTTTATTGTCTGTAACAATAAACAGTATGCAATCCGCCTGCTAAAACTCTTCAATAATGCTCATCCTCATATACAATTTATTATGGAACACGAACAGAACGACATGTTCCACTTTCTTGATGGTACCATAAAACGTAGGGAAGACGGGACGGTACAACGTTCGGTTTATCGAAAAAGTACTTGTAATGGCCTTTATTTGAATTTCAATAGTTTCTGTCCAATCAGTTACAAGAAAGCATTGGTTATAGCACTATTTTATAGGGTAGAAAAGATATGTACCACCGATAAACTGGAAGAAGTATTAATGAACGTTGAAAAACGTCTAAGAGACAACTTTTACTCACAAAAGTTTAATGACAAATATAAAAAGCACAAAGAAAACAAGACGGAAATAATTACGGTCAATAAAAAGCCAGTATCTATAAATCTTAACTTCAAAGGTGATGATATCGCACACATAATCAACAGGAGACTGAATACTGCGCTAGCCAGAACTTACCCGGCGGCTAGACCTTAAATTCTCTATAAAACAACATGTTCAATAACTCAATCAAAGGTCGACAGGCACCTCTTTCATGTTAAGGCCAACTGTATTTATAAATTTACGTGTACCTGCCAAAGCAACTACATTGGCCGAACAGAAAAGAGGGCATATCTTAGATTTCTCGAGCACGTTCCAGAAAGTCTCAGAACAAGGGAAAGAAAAACTCTAAATAGTGCAATCACCAAACATATCTTTGATACAGGATATCAGGTAGATTCCTTACAATCGTTTAAGGTGATTGGTAAGCAGCCAAACTCCAGTCTTCTGAAGTTTGCTGAGGCCGTTGTCATCAGGTTTCAAAAACCTGACCTATGTGTTCAAAAGGAGATGGTTATTAAATCTTTCCTTGCATTAGTGACAAATACTCTTTCGCTGCATCGTAAAAGTTGTTTTTCTTTTTCTTCAAACTCTTTCTTGCATTTATTACAACATTATTGAGTTTTATTTCAACTATCTTCCAAATGAATAATCTTATTTTATCAACTGAGCTCCACTCAATATATTTCTATCAATATTTACTCATTACGAAATCACTTGTTTCTGGTCGTTTGCACTGTTGTCACAATCAATGTTGTGGAATGTACTTTCACTTAAAGTATATATTTACGATATTCAGTCTATTAATTTTATTTACACCCTTGATATACTATACGAATATGTCTTCAATATAATTTCCAACCAAACTCATTCATGTAAGTAATTTAAACCCATTATGTGGTTTATTAACTTTTAGACTGAGAGGTGTTGGTAAGTGTAGACTATATTGTTGGGGTCCATATGATTATTTCAATCTAAGGTTTGGGACTTTCGGTGACACGACTCAGAAGCATCCGTTCTTTTTCTTCCTTTATATCTTGAGTTCTAAAATTATCTGATATTTTTTTATTGTATGATTACAAAATTTACCCTCGAATCATATAGTCTTCCCAATTATTGCTATTTCCGCCGGTCTTATTCTCGCTTCTACTAATCTAGGATTTGTCTTTATAATTTCATATTACTGTTCTAATATAGTGTGGTAGCTTGAATCGAAGCACATATTTTCCAGGTTCTAAGTTGCTCATAAGTGACTGAGAAATGTAAATCGTCCAGCTTTTGAAGTTGGAATAAAATTCAGAACATATTTTTCTCAAGGAATCTACAACAGATTCTGTCGAATTAAACGCTAATTGAATTGTCTTGAACGACTAAAAAATCCTCACCATTAAATTAGCGTCTAGTTTATTAAGCTCTTTCAAAGTCAAATGATTTAGGTAGCACTTTACCTTTTGGTTACTCCTGTTACTCCTTGTGAAGGAGCATAGGCCGCTCGCCAGCATTCTCCATTCAACCCTGTCCTGGGCAATCCTTTCCAGCTCCTTCTAGTTTTTATTCATCCTTTCCATATTTGCTTTTATTTCCCGACATAATGAGTTCTTTGGTCTTCCTCTTTTCCGTTTCCCTTCAGGATTCCAAGTTAGGGCTTGTCTCGTGATGCAGTTTGTTGATTTGCGTAATGTATGTCCTATCCATTTCCATCGTCTTTTCCTAATTTCCTCTTCAGCTGGAATCTGGTTTGTTCTCTCCCAGAAAACATTCACACTCATTAGTTTAAATCCTAGATATGGCGTTTAATTTTTAATTGCAATTTATATGATAGATTTGTATTTTATTACTACCTCTATTCAAAAATTCCTGGTGTAATATTCTTTCATTACATTAGTTATTTGTTCGAGAGTTGTTGGGGACGTTAGATTTTCAGAACTCACTTGGGAAAGGGACCTGATTTTGTAATTTTAATCAGGAAATTTGAATTTCTTTGTTTTCGCTCCAAAACGCTCTTGTCACCTTCATGTCGTATTTTCCACTGGGAAATATCTTAAATGCTATTGGTCCGTTGCATCTTTTAGTATGTTATTTTGTAACTCTCCTCAAGGACGGTTTTGTACTGTATATATACGTTTTGAATTGTGTTTGTTGTTGTCGCCCGTTTTCGGCTATTCGCAGAATATACTTCCCCATTCCAAGCTTGGACTTGGCCCTCTAGTTAGTGGGGCTGGGACGCATCAATAGTGAGCTTACTGGCCTTTGGTCACCGAGTTTTGTTTCTCGTTCGCAGATTAAGTGAACTCATGATAGCTTCAACCCTAGCAAGAATATTTTAGGTTGTTAATAAATTCCAAATATTTGTTGATCAGCTAAGTTCCAGTTTGATTTGAATCGATACACTAACTTTTGTTTTGGTTTTCTAAAACAAAACTTTGAAGGCTTTTTAGACAGACACCAACTGCTTTTTGAACAACAATCGGAAATAGTTTGTTTTATCAATCCCTCAATACTGTTTAGTTGGGATCACATTTTGTTGCGTGATATTAATTATCTATTCGGTTTCTACCTAGAATTCTCTGTTTAATACATGGAATTTAAAGAAGTAAATCGTCAACTTTGTTGGTCTGATGTTTTGATATGTGTCAGTATCTCATTCAAAGTGATGGTCGTTTATTAGTGATGAGTAACCGGAGAGACTTTAGAATTCGTTTCGTGCTTCGTTTAACAATCACTTTCTATGAGAGTAGTTTACTGACCATGTTATGACTTATAAAGTGACTATGAAAAATAAGTTTCTTTGTTCTGTCCTAACATTTACGTATTTGAGTTTACTGCCAACACTTGATTTTACCCACTGTTTACAAACACTGTAAGAGCTGTGTTTAGTTCGATTGTGTGAGAATCATTGTCTCATTACGTTTGCTTTCTGACAATGCTCCTCAAAATACTACTGATATTCCTACATATGACTGTTGATATGTCTTTTATCATGGACATCAAAATGTCCGATAGTCTTTTGTTCATTCAACTGTTAAATGAAGCTAAGCATAACTCATAATATATTTAATGGGTTAGCTTAGTGGAGTGATTAAAGGTTAAATCCCTCAACTTTCATCAGAAAATTCACAGTTTTCAACCCTGTTCGGTTTAATTGGTTCGTGAAGACAGATGGTATTACTGACCCTTGTTCCTAAAGTGTGACTCCGAGTCGAATGTAGAAACCTATATTCAGTAAATGAATTTGTTGTTATCTCTCCACTTACAATTCTTAAACATCTCTTTGTTGAATCTCTGAATACCTATACGGTGAATATGATTTAGATATCTCATTGCTTAAATAGGCTTAAGTTAATGATAGCAGTTAAATTGTATATGCTAAATTGTCTTGTTTACAGCATAATACATGAATACAATAAAAGAGATTATGTAATCGCAGGGTAGATACAGAATAAATGTCTGAGGTTATTAAAACCCTTTCGTCATAAGAGCTGATATATATAACTCGAATAGACTAAAAAGAAGTATGATGTTAAGGCGTAGAACAATGAATTAACAAACTTGAGGCTTATTTTAAATCAACCATAACACAATGAGTAAAATTACATTATATAGAATGGTGTTCATCCATCTTCCTATGAATTATGATCTAATATCTTGAGGAATATCTATTTCGCACTTAAGTTCATCATATAATCGAAAACTTCTAGTGTAATCCGTGTGTTGAATATCTGTCAATTACGACAGTTCAAGAGTTCACAAAAGGTTAAGCTACGTATATCAAAGGAGAATAATTTCTTTACGAGCATTTTAATGCAAAATCTCATCCATTTATTAAATAATAATAATAACAACGTGATCGTGTTTTGTTACTCGTTCCATACTTAATAAGTTTATCATCACTAAAGTTTCTCTTTTTTCTTTCTCATCTTAACTAATAATGATTACAAACGATCATTTTGGCATAAATTAACGATCGTGTGATCAAATCAAAATCATGAATACAGTTTCGAAAGTTGTGCTTTAATATTCTTATAGATGATAACCGATTGGTTAATCTTTTGCGCTAAATGATCATATGATTGTATGAATTATAACTTCTCGCTATGACTTCTCATACTTTGATGACGGTATACTGTGTTTTCTTTCATTTCATAAGTTTGATGAGATTTTATCCGTAATTTCTTTTCGTTTTCATGTCGCCTGTACTTAAAGATTCAACAGTGATTTCATTCTAATCAAGTTATCATTTTGAAATACAATTTTTAACCATCATTTGAAAATGTTATTCTCATTACAAGTATATACACGTTTTAGAAGCGTATGTTAAAGTGATTGAACTTAATTTGTTTCATTAATTGTGATCATATTGGATGATGCGTTCATTATGACACTATAGGTAAAATGTTTAAAAACTCCCATTATTTATTTACTGGTATAACATTATCTGAGCAATAAATTTCCTCCCTCTTAGGTTTTTGTACTTGGTCATTGGCGGAATACTTTGCATTTTGAACTAGTTCTATGCCTCCAAATGCCCTGGTACGGCCGAGAGTGAAGAGGATCCGCTCTTCCTCTCGAAATGCTCTCACATGGCCACGCGTATATAACTTCTGCTAGGGAAGTCCTACTCATTGCCTTCTCGTGGCGGGGGTATCGTATACGAAATTGAGAGGACGAAAAGCTGATGTCCGGCACTTTAACCGGGTTGGTGGACATAGTGAGTCCGCCTAGGGGAGTAGGAAAACCCTGATTCCAAACCAATAGTGCACATGGGCTCCACTATCCTGAGTGGACAAATGGCGTATGAACCAATCGTTGATCACCGGATACGATGAGACTACATCTCCTTACGATGCTCCACTGACTTGTAGATCAGACCTTCAGGTCAAAGACTCTGGGTGTGGCCCCGTAAGAATACCACCTGTTTCGGTTTGAGCACCCGTGTAGTATCACAGCCCTCACACGTGTCGAATGAGATTTGGGTGGCGCATATGTATTCGGTGCCCCTTTGTACCAATATATACGTCTTAAAATAAATAATAATAAGTAGTTCTATGCCTCAGTATGTTGTTTCAAATGTCATTTTATTACATTTATTAAATAATAATAATTCTTTATGTAATCAATGATAGTGAAGGATTTTCAGTTTTCTTTGAGAGAAATTTTCTATTTTATTCTTATTTCTTTTAGGACGTTATTCCTGTCGATCTACTCCGAATGTAACTGGGAAACGTGGTATGTATCATTATCATTATTATCATCATTATTATTTCATCCTTTCAAATATTAGTGTAAATGTGCATCTTAAGTTTTTGTACTAGCTTCACCAAATGTTTTTTAGCGTTGCCTTCTCTGTTATCTTTGAACCGAAAATACTCATATTCTGACTCAGTGACTTGATATACTAACGCTTATCGGTCCACTCGAAATTCCTCTCTGCTCTACGTTTCAATCACAACACAAGAAAAGAAACCCAGTCTACCTTTTATTACGTTGCATCAAAGACTTAAATCTTTATGTGCATATATATCTGACCATATACCTAACCAGGTCATTTACAGTGCCAACAGGAATAACAAGTTTATAATTATATTACAATAGTTTGGGAACATGGAAGGGTGTAACATCAGTTAGTAGGTCAACTAAAACCTTACAATTAAGAGAATATTAAAAACTTGTGTGCTGATTGTTTATTAGATACACATTAAGAAATATAAACACTGATCTAAAATAATAGTTCCGAACGTTTGTCATTCTCATCCATTCGTCTCTTCATCATAGTTTTACTCACTAAATCATTATAATTTAAATCAATTCACTTTTATGAATAAAAAGCAGACAATATATTGAGTATCATAAATGTATGTTGGAATCTGTAGCTGAATGGAATATGTTTCCTATAATGAGAACATTCTTTCAACATGTTCAAAGTTTTGTTTTCTTCGTGAAAGTTTGACCAGTACTACTATATTTTGTTTTTTTTAGAATATTGTTATGTATTGACAAAGGAAATATAAGATAATATAGAATAGATAGATTATAACTAGCAGCGAAATTTAAGACACATGTTTTGTACAATTTAATACTGTTCAGTTGGTTATACAACTTCGACTTACTCTGAACGATAAAAACTGGTCGAAATTCATTCCTGAATATCCACAACAGGACAACTCAACTAATAACGATGTAAATCGATCTTAAAATTGTTTTTTTCTTCAATATATTGGATCTCTTTAGTTGATATAGGAACTTAATGAGTCTAACGAATGCACGAATAAAACCTACCCCTATAAATGATGAAAATAACATTTTTATTACAATGAATTTTGTTTTACTTTACAGGGAAATAAGAAAATATTTGTTTGTTTAATTTATTAATGTAAGAATAGGTTGATATGCATTTATATAAATAATCAAAGTATGAATTCATTTAGCATAAATACATCTAAACACATTTATACACAGACTGTGTGTGTACCTACATATTCCTCTTTTGGGTACTACTGAGTTACGAACATGTACACTCCCAATAAACGAATAAGAATTATATATATCTTGAACAAACACACACGTGGATACATATATACTAAGTTTATTGGATAAATTTACTCATTTTACCAATGACTTTCCGATAGTACAAATATATAAGTCTTATATATAATTTGAGTGTGTTTTATGGTCAGATTCTAATTTTACGAAGTAATGAAATATTTACTATTATCATTATTAACTCATAAATTACCTTTTTAATGTATCTTATCTTCTATTCTATTCGTTATTGTCATCTCTCATTCACTGTCTTCCCGCCTCACCCCACTCTACCATCTCTTTTCGATCTTCTTTCTCAATATATGTATCGTAATATGGTTCATCGCTTTTTCCCTACAACTTCTTATCTGATTATCTATAGAACAGTGTGTATACATAATTACTAATTTCAGTTTGTGTATGAACAAAGTTGGTTGGATTTATTTACTGTGTATTTGATATTCCATGTATTTGTATGTAGGTATGTATGTGTTTGTGTAAGTGCATGTTTATATGCTGTATTCTTACCGACAGACTGTACTCTTCTCTTCTTACTTGATTTCATTTTATGCATTTCTTCGTTGTCTACACCATCCACTTTCATCTTGTATGCATGAATAAACGAGAATTCACGTTTCTTTGTGTTCTTATTAGAGAGAAATATTTATTTATTTTGCTAAATTATTATTATTAGTAGTAACATTCTATCAAATAGAATCAATTATATAATGAGTCGTATATTTTATTTATCAAACCTAAATATTTAAACTGTGATCACATATATTTCCCTTTTCTGGGAATTAAGTATCCTAATAATTGATCATGCTCATTGGAGTACTTAATAAGTGGTCAGTTTAAATTCGAATTTAATTCAATAAATTTTCGAAAGATTATTGTGATTATATTGTCGTCAATGAAGTGAAATAATCACTGAATATTGGACAATATAAATTATAATAATATCGAGAAAAGTTTCTAGGAGCGTTAAATGTACTCGAATGATTAAGTGGATAGAACTTGTAAAAATTAGATGTTTGTGTTGTTTATTTTTGGAAGAGATATCTACATCAAGAGCAAAAACGAAAAAAAAGTGAATAAATTTAATAGCAGTAACGAAAATCCAAATTTGAAAAGTATCATGATCCATAGTGATTTGAAGGTAGTTTTCACTTAATGGTTAGAGACCAATTGGCTAACCATTGAAAATCTAGAGACTAATAAAGAACTTTATCATCATATTTTTTATGTGTCACAGCTTATAAATACATGGCTCCATTGAAGATTAAAATCTGAAATTCACATAAAACTTCGTAACATATGGAGTTGACTTACTGGAGGATGAAATACTTGCAAACCACTAGGCGACATTACATAATGTTTACACTATATCATGAGTTTAAATGTTCATAAATGAAAATCATCCTATTACAATTCAGTAAATGATTAGTAGTGTACTTACCAGAAAACTTTCAGGCACTGTATGTGGTTCTTATGGAATTGAGAACATGGTTCAATGCAGAATCTCAATGACCGTTCATTCAATCTAATCAAAATTATTTAAAAAAAATAAAATTTATCAGTATTCAGTAAAAAAAAACCCAATGAAGAGAATAAATATAATATAGACTAGATAAGTATTATTTCCATTTGATTTTGTTTTCCTTTTAAATAATCACTCAGGTTTTCTTTTCACCACTGAAAAGTGCTTTTTTAATACCTCATTATGGGATTCAGTCTATTTTACTCTGTTAATAGTTTCTGACGGTTACCCACCTTAAAGTTTGTTGAATTATCGATTTTCTTAAGATAGGTTTATTTTAATATGGTTAGGCTTACTCGTTGACTCTTTTAGAGTCGTTTAGTGTAATTTAATTTCAGGCGATAGATTAAACAGAGAAATAGATAGACACATTATACTAGTTAACAAATTGTCAACTCATTGGAATTTCTGCTTTGATTCCGTACGGTAGTAGTAACAGTGGGTTACATAACGGAGTGACTTAATCTGTACAACTGCTGAGAGGTTCGCATTCAGTACTCCTCATGAAAGAATAGAACCCAGGACGTTCAGTCCCGCTCGCAAACGCCTAAGCTACATATCAGAATCGCCATCCAACGGTGTTAATGTCTAGTTGCAATCAATCCATGATGTTGAGCGATTGTCTTCCATTCTCTTCGGGGGGTAATTGCCTTACATTTGACACGGTTAAACTCCACTGTTCATCACTTTTCACTAGAATTCCAAGGATTCTCTTTCGCATCAAGTTACCAATAAGAACATGATTCCCATGTGCAGTTTGTCGACAAGCACTTCCAAGGTGTCCTATACTAAAACAAAACGGCCGCTCCCACGTTTCCAGTGATGTTCTAAAATTGATCGGCCCATGATTCTAGTGAAAATAACAACCGTTTTGCCTTAATACGAGACTAAAGAAACATGTTCCAATGACCTCGTTTAAGATCAAATCCGTGACTTTCAAATATCTCAGTTAAAACAAAATTTTAAGACCACTAATTTGACATTGAATAGTTTACATTTTCACAATGTAGTGTTTACTGATCTTCAGTGGTTGTTCAGATAAAGCAACTATTCTTTTATCAAATTTTCTTTGAAATTCAAGAAAATGAAGCCGTAGAAACAAGATTTTCCTTCAATCCTCCTCATATACTTGAACTTTAACACAATAATAGCAGTAGTATATATGAGATTCCGTCATAGTTTATTCCTATAGCAACAGTCTTTTCTATAAAACATGCTCAAATACATATCGGAATAAAGTTATCCCAGCCAATATGTTGTTCCTTAAGAAAATCTAATCAACTAAGTATTTCATTTGTCAACTGAAATTCTCTTGTCAGTTAACAAACTGAGAAATATGGAGAATTTATTTGTTTATTTTGTTGTTTTTTTTCTTCTTGATAATAATTGAACTTTCATAGTTGGTATCTAACACATCTACCTTTTTATCTATTTACAACTATTTACATGAATAATTTTGTCTATAAATTGGCATGTATAGTATTATTCGTAAACAGTATAAACTTGTATTGTTTTCTAACAATTTGTTTATTCATTCATTGTTTAGTTTAGTTTTTATCTTATACTATTTTCTTTTATGTTTCATATCACCATGGTTATATTGAAAATCTTCAATTTACATAGGAATGACTCAGTTAGGTAAGTTCGATTTTTAATTGTGTGTTTTTTTTTCACTATCATACTGGATTGAAAAATGTTGTATATAACTTTGTACGAATTTTATTTGTCTATTAATTGTGTCCTTTGTCTAACCCTTTTTTTTCTCTCGATTGTTTTGATAAGTTTCTTCTTTTTATAATTAACATTGTCTTGGTTATTGTTTATTGATAATATTCATATAAGAGTGTTGGACAATTATTTCGTTTACACTATCTGTAGGCCCCCAAATGCCGAAAGTGGGGAGAGTCCGCCCACCCTCCCGAAATGATCTCACATGGTCACGCTTATATAGCCTCCGCCAGGGAAGTTCTACTCATTTACTTCTTGTGACCTGGGTGTTGTTTACGAAATTGAGAGGACCAAAAGCGAATGTTTGGCGCTTTACCCGGGTCGGTGGACATGAAGAGTCCACCTAGGGGAGTTGGAAAATCCTGATTCCAAACCAATGGTGCACATGTGCTCCAGTATCCTGAGGGAACAAATGGTGTATGAACCAATTATTGGTCACCGGCTACCATGGGACTGCATCTCCTAACGTTGCTCCACTGCCTTGTGGGTCAGACTTTCAGTTCGAAGACTCCGGGTGTGGCCTTCTAAGAAAACTAACTTTTTCGGTTTGGGCACCCAGGCAGTATCACAGCCCTCGCACAAATCAAATGAGATCTGTGTGGCGCATATGTATTCGGTGCCTCCTCGTACAAATATCTATGTGTTAAAATGAAATTAAAATAAAATAAGTCTTTATATGCATCCAGTGTATGTTGGTATGATACTAATATCTCTAGTTTTCATGACTATCACTTTGTATTCAATGAATTTACTTTAAATCTGATGACAAATAATGTTAATTTTAGTTCGCTCGTGATATTAAACGACGATCATAGATTGCTTCAAAACTTATTGATTTTGATCCCAATCAAATCTATTATGAGATTGTGTGTGTGTGTGTGTACGCATCAATAATAAGTAACAAAATCTTTTTAATTAAAATATGGTTGAAAAATAAAACTTAATGCTATTCGAGTCAAAAGTGATCCCTTATAATTTTTTGGATGTGAGGGTATGTATACTTTACAATAAAACGAAGCAGCTATCTAATTCATTCTTTCTGCAGATATTTTCCACTATAAAATTCTTAGATGCAAATGAATTCAAACATCATTCAAGCCTCAACGTTAACTGAACTTTGTTTAACTTGAAAATGTTGTACTTCAATAAAATGTAATCAGAATTTGAGCTAAATTTTGGTACAATGCATCTCACTCTATTATTTCTAGTTCCAATAGTCTGTTTCAACATCTTATTAATGATTAGATTTTACAAATATTTTCGAATCACTTACCACCAATGATCATCGGAAAGTTGATATATTCCAACTTTAAAAAAAACCCGGATTAATCTTACAATTTCTAGAATATTACTATCATTCCTAGTTCAACTACTACTTTACTGTCTTTTTTTGATTTCATTTAGGCTAAAATAAGTAATTTAATTGTATCATAGCTTTTTCATTTACAATTCACGAGTATATATGTTTAGTTATTGGTAATTAAGTAAACATTTTTACTTTTCTTTGTTTTTCAACTTGGTCAACAAGAGTGTTAACTTATACGTTGGTAGTATAGAAATTTTTTAGAGGTTGTTGAATACTGACTTTTTTGTTAACCAGTCATTAAAATCCTGGAGGTCACTTGAAATTTAAAACTCTGACTTCCGAACACTGACCTTAATGGTTTAAAAGTAAAATGCCCAGTCGTGAGGTCCGAAAATCTTTGGTTAAAACTCTGAATGGATCACAGATGTTCACTTTGTGTTTAGGTGCACACTTCATTTTTCCCCAATGTTTGTCCGTAATGTAATCTATTATTTCTCCACAAACATTCCATATTTTCTAGTATTTTTTATTCATTTATCGAATTTATTCGCATTTGTTAAATCCGCACCGGTCAGTGACCAATTTTCTCTCCATTTCTAATTAAAGTAATAATTAGTTTCTTGACTTGATCATTTCTTTTAAATTAAGCTGAAACATTTGTTTACGCCCTCTAAGCATCTGGAGTTATAAGATTTTTTGTTGTTTCCAAATTGAATACTCTCTCTGTTGAAAAATGAATACATCTGTAAAGCTTGTATTGGACGTTTCAACCTTGAGAACTCATGACCTCACCACGACTCGAACGTAGGACTTTGAGGAGAGGCGTCCCCACGTTAAGACTACGACAATCAGTCAGCTACAACGTAGGACCAGGCACATATATACATCGGTCCAAGTTGACATACCTCATTAACAGAACACGAAGGACAACGGATTCATAAAAGTAGTTAATTCAGAGGTGGTAATATATAAAATAAAGATTGCACATAAGAATATAGTACAGGAAGAAAGAATTATTTCGTAGAAAGAAAGATATGAAGTGATTTTAATCTCTTAGTTTAAGGGAAGACAGAGAGTGTATACACCGACGCCATTGTGATAGATTCTGAGCCATTTCACCAAGAGTCTCCAATCATTGCTTACCATAGTCACGCGAACCCCAACCAAGTAGTCTGCATCTACCAACATGGCTCAGACTAGAAGTTAGTAACTTCAAGCACTGATGCCACGTTTTGGTTTGACCATCCCTAACTTTCTTCCAACTATCCCCAACACCGGTTAGCGTTGCACGTCGTGATAATCGGTGTTCGGGCATACGTAACACGTGGCCCAGTCATCTCAATCGATGCAGATTCACAACCTCATCAACTGAAATACCATCATCTCCTAATACTAGTAGCTTACGAATATCTTCTACTCTTAATGGCCATGATTTATTCCACTAATTAATCTATAATCTGAAAATAAGTCCATTGAAAAATGCTTGATTTACTGAATTTCTTTTGAACTGAATCCGTCACTCGTTTCGTTGAAAATAATATAAACCTCTGTATTTAGTCGGTATGTCTGTATTGTCATAAGAGAACTCTTTTTAGCGAAGTGGTATGTATGATACTTCACATACTCAGGACATATACTGAAACGTGGAAATCTATTATGAAGATGAGTATATAATGTTTTTGATAACAATTTTTTTACAATCATGTAATCAAATTAATCGTTAGTTTTAAATGGTATTTATTTATTATTTACGTAAAGGATTAGGAGACACGTAAAAAAGATTGTTTGCTACTATCACTACTACTACTACTACTACGACTAATATTATTATTATTATTATGATTGATGTTTCTTTTTATGTTCTAATGTTAACAACACTTGTCTGAAATATTTTATTACCCTTCTTTATGGTGTTACATAATCCTACAATGATAGTTATCATTATAGTCCAGTTGAAAATCTTTTACATAAATGTATTTTTTTCCACCTACGTTTGGTAATTTCTAGATTTCTCTCCAGTTTTTTTTCCTCTTTTTCTGTCACTTGAACTTTTTTTCTAGATTTGAAATACAGTTATTGTAATTTATTGGTAAATTTTAAAGTCATTAATATGAATTCACTTCTGAGTTGGTGGTGAATATTTATAGTTTAGGAGGATAATTTATGTGGAGTTTTGTTCTCTTAACTGAATAGTTTGATCGTAGGAGCTTTCATTGTTATTCTTTACGATCAAACCATCCAGATCAAAGGAAAAAAAGTACTCCACCTATGAACTCGCTTCATCTTGGAAAAATGTATAACTTTATCATTAACTAACATTAGATAGGTGATTCATGATAGTTGGAAACATTTTCTAATATTAAACATCCGCGAAACGTATATTTTATGCTCTTTTTACCCAAAGTATATCGTTATGAAAAAAAATAACAGAAATTCATTTCATTCAATACTCATCAGTTGTTTGCACATTTTAATAAATTTGTTAATTAAAAAGTAATATGAATATCTGTATCAGTATGATGTGGCAAAAATCTAAACAAATTTGAAAGTTATTGAATAAAAAAATGATAAACAAATATCTTAATAGAAGAATTAATGCCCTGAAACCTTGATTAAAGTAATAATATCAGAAGGGATTTTTGTGGAGATTTTAGAAATTTCACTGATTGAAATCATAAGTCAATTGAAGCTAGACCATCACGGAAAACCTGGAAGCACTGGATGGCCGTTTCGTCCTAGTATGGGACTCTTCAGTAGTGCGCATCGACGATCCTGCACCTCGAGAAGGTGAAGTGATTATACACGAGATTGAATTCAATTAATAATATTTAAAAATTACATAGTTTATGACTAGTTAGATATCAATAAACGTTTTAAGCGTTTGAAGCGAACGGTACGGGGTTCGTGTCCCGAAGTGAACATCAACTCCAAGATGCAAGTAAATCCAGCTAACAAATCTCAATTAGGACGAAACACACGTCCTGGATTCTACTGCTGGTCGCCAAACGTTTTAGGCTGAATTTTAAGGATATTTTTCTTTTTACTCCTTCTTTATTTCCATTTTGATGTTCAAGGAGAAAGTACATAGTTCAGAAATTTGTTCTCTCCCCCCCTACTTTGTATTTCAATTATTACCTAATTAAATTAAATTGAATTGAATTATTAATAGAAACTGTTTTAATTTAATTAATTAATTAATCATTTTTTTTTGCTTAAATTATCTAGAATTTTCCAATTTCTTTCTTTATTACTCTTGTTGTTGTTGTCGCAATTTTTCCCACTATTGGTCCTTTCTTTTCATTGAATCCTTCTTCTTCTTCTTCAAACAGTTTTAGTTCTTATGTGTCTGTTTATTTTCACTTCTTAATTCATTCTAATGTGTATTTTGTCATGTTCAAAAATGTTAAATCAATTTTACTACCGAATCTGTGATTTTATAGTATCGTCTAATTTATTTCAACTTAGTGAATGTTTTCTTGTTTGTTTTTATCTGGTTTAACACATTGTCGTCAACAGTGTCATTTATCGTTTGTTCACTTGCATCATCATCATCTTCATCTTCATCATCTTTGCGATAAAGGGTTTGTTTGTATAAAATACAATTCTGTAATGTAATAAGACTTACAGAGTTAATGATACAATTTAGAGAATAATTTTTCAATTAGTTAATGGGTTTTAATTTAATTAAACGATAAACGTATCTTTTTTAAGACTGTTTTTTTCTTTGATACTAAAACAATTTGAAAAGTAGCTTTATTTTTTTCAGTTCTTGAGTATATACTACTCATCATGTAAACGTAGTGTGACTAATGTAAATCAACATGAATATTATCATTGATTATAATGGGTGTCAATTTCAATATGAACAAACTACGACTGTTGGTTTCTGTAATTGTTCCGTTGATCAAACCTGGTTTAAACAATATTCCGGATGATCAAGTGGATTTGATGGGGATTAAAATCTCAGCTGCGTTATTATATTAAAAACCGAATGTACCTAATCTATCTAAAGAAGAAATGTGTGTTCTAAAACAGCTACATAAAGATAGAAAAATTGTTATTTTAAGGGAAACGCCACTGTTTTTATGAATAATTCTGATTCTGAATGAAAAGTCAACGAATATCTCCACAGTGGACCTTACGAAGAAATTATGAATAACACATATAGAGCCAATTTAAATAAGTTGAAACGGCCAAATTGCTACAGACATCAAAATTCAAACTAGGACCATCTCTATGGATTTTTCCTATATCCAAAAAGCATCAGCCCTTGTAGATTTTATGGAATACCAAAAATCCATAAAACAAACGTCCTTATAAGACCTGTGGTTGATTAAACAAATTCACTAACCTACAATCTTTCTAGATACCTAACCAAGATTCTTAATCCTTGTGAAAGTGAAATCAAATACCGAGTAAGAAATTCTAATGAATTCACAGACATTATCACTACTATTCGCATCGAAGACGATGAATTAATGACAAGTTTTGATGTTTTCTCTTTGTTCACTAATGTTTCTATTAGCAAGGTTTTAGATATTGTGTATAATCTCTTAGAGTCTAACACTGAGTATGAACAACGATTTCTATGAGGTCCCTCAGACATTATTAAAATTCTGGATCTATGTTTACATTCAACTTTCTTCAATATTCGAGGAGATTTGTACAGGCGAACAGAAGGTGTAGGTATGAGATCACTAGCCTATCCATTTGCTGCTAACCTAGTCATGGCAACAAGTGCAATCACAGTGTGCCCACTTCCATCCAAAGTCTGATTAAGACACTCAGTTGACACTTTTGACATTATTAAATGTGATGAATTAGAAAAAATGTTTAAACACGTCATTATTTATAACAAAATCAAATTCGCTAATGAGTTGGAATCCGTCGAACACAAATTACCTCTTCTGGACTGTTTGGTTGAAAGGAAATATGATGATTGTTTAAAAATTAATATGTTCCGAAAGCCAACATATTTAGATTATAAATCAGCACATCACCGCATCAAAGTGACAGTGATCAAGAATTCAATAACCAGAATCCCAAAACTCGTCACTGAACCAAATGATATAGAAACTGAAATGAATTTAATTATATCCACTCTGATGTCGGGTAGTTATTCGAGAGATTTCATAAAGAAATAATCAAGGACGAAGACAAAAAAAATAAACAAAAAGAATGGGTTAACACGGTATTGATCGCATATCGTAAAATAATTTCAGAAGAGATCAGAAGGATCCTAACTCTTCAAAACGTGAGAGTATTATTTCGAACAAACAATATTCTAAGGTCAAAACTGGAATCGAAAATCTTATACACAAGAATGGACAACAAAATTGTGTTTATGTAGTCAAATATAGTGATCGTAATACTACATATTTAGGTGAAACATCAAGACATCTGAACGTGAGAGTGAGTTAACACAAACTGTGCTTAAAGCACGTTCCTAAATCCTCAGATGATATGAAAACAACTCGAAAACAAATCAGCGATATCATAATACGTGATAGAGTCGGATCATACAATTCCTTTCAATGACACATGAATCCTACGAAAAGGTTTTAATTATAATGACTAACAGCTGAAGCCCTACATATACGGGAAAATCTGAATAGTATTAATAAGAGAGATGGGATACAATTAGCTGTCATATGAAAACTAATAATTAAGAAATAAACCTTAATTTCTTATTCCATTTAATTTATTACTTATTATCTGAACGCACTAAACGACCGTTTCGTTCTCCTATGGGACTCCCCAGCGGTGCTTCCAGGTTTTCAATTGTGGTCTCGCTTAAATCGACTCATTAATTTGACTATTAAAATTTACTAAAATCTTCACAAACCATTGTCTTAATAATTATCTCAATATATTGAACAATTAGCTGGAACACGAAAAGTAACAGAAACATTCACTCGTTCACTTTTATTTTGTTTATTTATCTTCGTTTTATGCACGCTGGAACATATTTGATTCATATCATATATAAAAATTATGTTTTCTTTAGAAATTCACCGGTTAGAGGTGACAAATTGTCAATGAAATTCCTTCTCACGTCTTAGATTTACCTACGAATACACACGATCTGTTATCTTAACCTACTTTTCGTTTTATACACACTACAGTAAATACCTAATTTAAACATGATTAGATTACCTATTTATAGTATATAATAAACCAGAGAATCATGTACTTACTTATATTCGATAATTTTGATTGAAAAATCATGGAACAGATTGCCAAGCGGAATGTTGGGTTTACTTCAAATTCATTATCTAAGATTTTACAAATACATTCTTCCTCTTTAATGTCTTATATCAACTCGGCGCCCAAATACTTTGAAACTATTCGACCAAATTTAGACGAAAGTTCTTTTATACTAATGTAATATAGTTTATTTATTTATTTAGTCTTATTTACTCGAAATTGATCCATTCTAGAACCTTCTATATCGTCCTAAAAATATTTGTTATTTACTGAAGTTTAACCATGTGACGTTTAGATGAGATTCCGTTACTATGTAAAACTCTTATTTGGGACTTTTAATACTTCAAATGATAACATCTTAATAGCTTTTAACAATCTCGAACAGTGAATTTATTTTCCATTGAAAAGAATATTTATTTGTTACTGCTTTTAATTCATTATTTTCGCATTATCACCATCCTTTATCAACTGAGGTGATTGAGACATGTGTTACGTATGTCCATCCACCGCCTACCTCAATGGCTGATGTTTTCTGGCTCCGAAGTAGGCCGAAAGAAAGCTATGGGGGCCAAGACATGATACCGCATTGATCTATAAAGACCCTGACGACTGGACTTAGCCATGTTATTAGGTGTAGACTACCTGGTAAGGGTCTGTGTGGTTATCGTAACCAATGGTTAGAGGCTTTAAATGAAATAACTCAAAACAGTTTTCAATGGCATAAGTGCATCGATTTGTTGTCCTTTCACAAATTCTGAGCTTATAAACTCCTCCTAACATTTTTGTTTCCCTGATTTGTATTTTTCTTTTCCAGTGGTATCTTCGAAGCTTAATCTTTCCTATTCCCACTGATACTGTTACTACTTTTATTGTTCTAGGATTTCGCCAGACAACTTCATCTGTATACTAATGAGATATGGCGACTTGAAGCAATGTACATACGTACAGGTTTTACGTTGTGCCCGATTGGCTTAACTAACTGTAACCCTGGCTTAAATATGGAGCGATTGGTACTAAACGTGTCTGTAATCATCTGTTTAATTCATTTTAATCGTAATCTATGTGTTTTATGCAGTAGAACTTGGAAACAAAGGTGTTAGAAACTGACTCATCTATCGGTTTTCATGAACTGGTATATTATTAATTATTAAATTTATATATCTCTTATTGGTAGCATTTCGAGATAATGACCAACTTTGCCTGTCATAGCATATAAATCTGTTTGTGGAAGATAACACTACGGTCTACAGCCAATAATTTTATTGACTAAACAATAATTTTACTTAATATGTTATTTAATACTTACTGAGTTCATAGATTTTTCTTCCCATTCAACATTGAATGAATTCTCTATTTTGTTTTCTTCTTGTCTTCATTGTTCTCCTCCACCCTTTTTTATTATTTGTCTCCGCTATTTTTTCTCAATAAAAAAGTCTTGGTTTCATAATCTCCTGTCGTCGTTCCTCTTTTTTTTTTACTGTATTCATTTGTATTCATTCATAACGGTAAGCTGAAAGCTACATTAGTGATAGTGGTTTTGTTGAATTGAATTTTCTATTCATTGCCAACTTATATTCTTGCTTGATTTCTCTTTCTCTATTTCTCTCTCCCTTTCTGGTTATCCATGGTGAAAATCAAAGTTGAGAAGAATCTTTTGACTTTGGATAAATTCAGTTCAGTTTACTCTTTTTCCTTAATTCATCATATTGAAATTAAATGATAAATCAAAAATAGATATCTGAATTGTTTGTTTGTCTTTTTTCTTCTCCTATTTATGGTCAGTTTTCTTCTTCTTTATATTTTCAACGGAACTTTTTTCTTCATTTATTTACTTACCGATTTCTCTTCTTCTTTTTTGCTCCTTCTGTCTTATTATTTTATGCGAGATTTCAACTGTCAAATATTATTAACTAATTAATCATTGTTGGAATGTTTTGTCATTTATTCTGGAAAAAAAGATGATTCTAGATGGTTTTGTCAAATGTACATCAATGCATAGTCATGAAAAAGGTTGACATAACGGAATAGATTATAATGAATGTATGTTCTTGCGATAGCAGTTTTTGTATTTGCATTTGCATTTGCATCACAATTAACGTATTCTTGTTTGAATGATGTTAATAATAATAATAATAATAATAATAATAATAATAACAATGATAATGGGGAGAGAAAGAAAACATTTTAGGGTAGAATGCTGACGCAAATAATAATTATGGGATATATGTCGTTGTTTAGGAGTTTTAACTATCACTCGAATGGGAATAGATTTTTTCTAGGTATTCATATATCACTGATAATGATAAATGTAACAAAAATATAACATTTTTGCAACATTGAATGATGATTTTCAGGTTGGAACATACTACCTACACCTTAAGTTTGGCAATGGTTTCATGACAATAAAATTGTAGATGAGTTAATCAGAAAAGATGTTCATGTGATTATTTATTGGTGTTATTAAATGACATTTTACTCCAATTTTTTATTTGTTATTGACAATGTGACATGGCATAGAATCAGTCACAATTTGTGAATATACGTTCACAGGTTATCTTCTCTCAGTTTCAGAATAATTTTATGTCTATTACCTGGTTTAGTATTTTTTTTTACTGCTACTGCTCATAATACTTCGGTTTTCATCTTACTGAGTTGAAATTCTGAGACACTAAAACCGATACACATTTGCGTCAGGCTTTTGGTACTTATAACAAGCTAAATTGTAATCCTTCAATCCGTAAACAGTGCAAGTTCATTTTTGAAAAAAAACAAACAAAAATCATCAAACAGATCATTAACTGAATTATTTAGATATTTGATTTTTAAAACCAATGTGTATCAGATTCAAACACACTCTTTACCTTGTTCTGTTTTAATCACCAGCTATTTTCATTAGATCTCAGATAAATAGAGTGACTGAAAGCCCATAGAACATAAACATATGCTTGATAAACGAGTACTGTTGTAAACGATAGAGTGAATTATTTCATCCTCAGTAACTGGTTTGTGTATATCTAAACCAACTGATAACCACTTTGATGGCCCGTGTATCTGACTCCTATTTAGATCGTATAAATGTTTGTTATCACCTATTCACGTATATAATCGTCGACTTAATCGCGTTAGCCAATAACGGAATTAAATAAGTCGAATAACGAAAATTGATTTGTGAGTACATATATTTTGCATATGAAGCGAATGAAACAGAGTAAAGCAAAATGACACGCCGGGAAGATGGCTGGGAAGCCAACTCCATTTTAGTCAAGCGTTACTCAATATTTATAGTCAGACAAAATGAAGCTACAGACATGTGATTAATGGAATAAGAAGGGCACACACATATACGCTCATATAAAAACAGTGAAGACGGATAAGCGAATAAATAACAAGGTCAAAGTATGGCTCAAGTAGAATGAATGAAATGGGATGTCCGAAAGCTAGGATAAGGTATATGGGCTTAGCATAATGACTGACACTACACCACAGTCAATTCCTTAAAAGACAAGTTTTAATCAGTAGAGCAATAATTCAATATTAAAGACATCCGAATTTTCAGTACTAAGTCACTAGTTCTAACTCTACTTCACCTTAGGTTTGCACACCCCTATTGTACCACTAGCTCTCACACTTAAAATGTGACCTAAAGCAGCGTACACGAATCTGTACCTGATAAATGAGTCCTTCATAAATTATGAAATTTGTAATGGACTTTAATAGAAATGAAATGCTTTGTTGTTATTTTTCTCTTGTGTTTAAAGTTTGTTAATTACACTACATTAGATGATACTCCCCTTTTTTGTCATAGTTCTTTCATATCACGAATCCAGTTCAGTGTGAACGCCAACTGAAATACGCGCACATATCTTGAAGTGATAACTTAAAATTTGACTGCAGATGGATGCATTTCGTTTTGCTAAAATCTAACATCTTTGAGATTATTTAACCAAACTATTCAAGAGATAATAATAAAATATTTTTCTAGTATGTTGTCTACCTTTCACAAGTCTTCTTCATTTCCATCTCATTCAATATTCAATTTTATGTCAATTAATTCTACTTAATTTACTTTCTCATCATCCATGTATTTGGTTTAAGTGTTTATGATCTACTCTTTCACTTCGTAGTATAAGTACCGTTTTTTTTCTTCATAAATAATTCATTATCTCTGTTCAATTCTTTTTTTCTTTTTGGCAAAGATGAGCTAATTCTCTTTTTTTCCTGTTAACTTTCTTGGCATTTTATTTTGTTTATATGGACTTATTCAACAAGATAAATATTACTCCGATGATTTGGTTAATCATTAAATGACACACTTTCATTTCACCCCTATTAGATGCGTTCTTAGACATACCCACATCCAAATAAACCTTCATACCTACATACGTACATATAGCGATCTACTAATAATCTACTACATCTGACTTGCGATTTTGAGCCACACATAAAAATGTGAATCAACACATACAAAGAAAATATGCATACTCATACTAAATATGCAGTAATACTATTTTTGACTATTACTTTAAGTGATGGCTGATTTAAGTTACTTGGCTCATCAAAATTTTTAAACTCTTGTACTTTACAATTATATTTTCTTTTCCCAGTTAGTTTCTCTAATCTTATCTGAATCCAGTCATCTTTTTCTGTACTGTAATATTCTGATTGGTATTAGCTGATGAATGATATGAGTTTGTGGAGATTGGCGAATTTCATTGAAATCCTGAACCAATTCAAATTAAACTATGACTGAAAACCTGGAAAAACTAGATGACTATTTCGTCCCACTATCGGACTCCTCATCTGTGTGCATCCGCGATCTTCCACTCGGAATCCAACCTGGGAACTTTGGGCTCAAGAGTGAACGCTTTACCTCTAGATCACTGAGAAACCATATAATGGTATTAATGTCTAACTTTAAGCAATCCACGATATGCTAATACAGAATTCACTTCTATCCCTGTTATCAAGAAATTTATTTATTCGAGTAAATTTTTCATCTTATAAATATTTATACTATCAGTCTAGAAGATTATAGATGCAGTATTAGTCTCTATCTTTACAACTAGGTTAATTCGTTTGATCCATATTTAATATACCCGTGAAAATATTACAGTCATTCCTATATGACCCATATTTTCAAAGGATTATTTTTGAGAAAACATTTCTCGTACTCCCATCTAATCAATAGACTAAGAAAATGCTTTCTTTTAGTTTACCTTGAAAAAATTGTCTTTCTGTCCGTCATTAAATGTTTCTTCTACTACCATTAGAGAACCAGAAAATTACCTTTCTTATTGTGCATATCTGTGTTTTATATTTCTCTGCTTTTTATATAGAGTATAAACCTGGTAACACGTCTTTCTATGTTCTACTGTATATTGGTTGTGTCTACATCAACTACTTTCTTCATTCTAGTTATTTTCAAAACTTGCCAAATTTTTCAGTAATTAATTCCTCCTACTTACTCTTCTCTTTCCTATTCTATTTCTCTGTGTATTGTTTTAAACAAATCGTATTTTTTTCTCGTTCTATCTCTCTAACTACTGCAAAATAATGCTAACTTTTAAAGAGAATCAAGTTTATTTTCTAAAATATAAGTAACCATTTTAGTTTAATCGCTTTGCATGTTCTATATATTACTCGTATAGTGTTTAACTACTCATGGCATAATGGATTTATCAAACGGAAAAAGGCATAAATTGAGTTGTGTCCAAATTCCCATGTATATATGTTTATTGATAAGGAGTATTTTTCAGATTGTGACACAACGCTTGTTCGAGGGACAGTTTCTTACAAGGCTATACACTTAATGATGATTTTTGTAAGAAAGTCAACAAATGTTAGATACATTGTCTGTTATTCATTTATATTGAATATTTTACTAAACTACACAACAACCATATCTATTATTATCATAAGAATAAAGAAATTTATAATGTTTTGTATATATTCGTTATAATTATGCAGTTGAGCAGATCATATTGTACAATATATTTAGAAATAGGACTATAATTTATGGACGAGCCAATCAGATTTAGGATAACAAGTCTTAGATTTTAGAGCGGACTTCATTCACTTATTTGGGCTAAATAGAGTCTTGGCATTATAGTTGATGTCAGTTCGTGATGAGAACCCTAAATCTAATTCCTAACCCTAACCATTAGCTGTAAATCATAATCCTTATTCTTCAAACTGCTTTATAGCCGTCATTTTGCCCTAGTAAGTAGGTAGACACTCTCAATGTCACTTTGGCTTCACTCAATGGTCGTCCATAAATTATAGTCTCGCCAATTTATCTACATTCCCTAAAATTTCTAATCCATTATTATTGTATTTCAGTGGCTGAAATAAGGCATGCATCATTGAATTATGAATGAACTAGACAATGTAACACGTGAAATTAGTGAATTTTTTTCCATACATTCCGACTTGATTATGTCCAATATATGTCAACTTTGAATCTGAAAGGTCATTCAAGTTTGGTGTAGGAAAATGCTTATGTAATATGTCGTGTTGTAACCACTGTAATAAAATAAGATAAATCATGTGGATATAAAAGATTATAGAAATGTTTTTTCTTTCTGGTTAATCGAGACAAAACTAATAATAATAATAATAATAATAATAATAATAATAATAATAATAATAATAATAATGGTAATGATAATAATAACGAAGTTGCGAGAATACGGATTGTTGCAGATTAGGGTCGTTGTGAGAATAAAGATATGAGACTAATGTGAACTGAGAATGATAAATGTTCTCAGAATACGGACCCAACTTCAACCAGTCACTTTTGGCATATGTGCATTTTCAGCAGCTACATCTGGCTTATGAGTCCTGAATGTGACGAGATGCGTTTCTTGAATTTTACCAAAATACTTGTGAATATCTGAAAACATCAAGACAATGCGTCCAGTATGACCATATACCAAAATTGGCTAATCATTTTCAGTGCTTGACAATAACAAAATAAAGACATAAACACTTGTAAATTACTATAAGTAATGTTTTAATCTTTTTGTTAAACTAAATTGTATATATAACTGTCGGTCAGTTATAACTGACCATAATTATTCATGCTAATAGACTTTTACAAGGTTCTGAGATGTTCACTGTTTATATAGAAAGAAAGACGTGTGTAGTAAATTGAATATAAGTGATA
Organism: Schistosoma margrebowiei; assembly: GCA_944470205.2. NCBI lineage: Eukaryota > Metazoa > Platyhelminthes > Trematoda > Strigeidida > Schistosomatidae > Schistosoma > Schistosoma margrebowiei. The sequence continues at coordinate 41,964,419 of OX104026.1, read as the reverse complement.
GTTATTCATTGCATTTAATGTCTTTAAGCTTGAATTATAATTCTTTTTATCCACAAAGACAACCTTTTCCTACTCAGCAATAAATGACATGCATCCAATTTATGACTTAACGCTGCAACTTTAAATTGAACATTTTATTTTGAAACTATTTACTCTCTCTCATTCCTAATAAGAATCTTTTTGTATTGAAATTAAATAATTAATGATTTTCATATATGACTCTTTTATCACTAACCATTCTGCACAAAACAGTCCAAATCAGTTCATGATGAATAGTTCTCTTTTTTTTTTCTTCTTCCGAATTCAATCATTCCCATGAAACACCTATGTCAATAATTGGTAATATTTTCAATAACAAAAAGAATTCTATCTCATCTTATTCTATTTTGTTTATTGTTTACCTCAATGTTTATTGAATTAAAGATTGTAATTGTTTTTTTTTTAAATATTTTTATCTTGAAATATCTTTAATGAATTTTCTTTTCAGTTTTTTTTCTTTTTTTTTTTACAGTTAATGACATAAATTAATTTTAAATCTTTCACCCACCCACCCTCACACAAAAAAGTAATGAAGATCTATTTAGTCACTATGTAGGATGATTGTAAATTAACATTTTGTCAAATATTTCATTTCATTTTATGGATAATAATAAGAAGAAGAAAAAATTTTTTTCATTGAATAAATAAGTATTTTTTCAAAAGGGGTTTGTAAAGATTTTAGAAATTTCACAGATTGAAATCATGAGTCAAATAAACCTAGACCACCATGGAAAACGTGGAAGCAATGGACGGTCGTTTCATCCGGTTGTGAGACTCCTTAGTAGTGCGTATTTACAATCCCGTCTCGCGTGCAAGCTCTTAACCTACTGGACCAATGGGCCGGTCGTCATCAAACGGTGTTAATGTCTAACTTTAATCAATCCACAAAGTTCCACCATCGTACACCATTTTCGTCATTGAGTTACTACTACGGCCGTTCAGTGCTTCTAGGTTTTCCATGGTGGTCTAAATTCAATTGACACATGAATTCAATTATTAAATTACTATAATATCCACAAAACCCCTTCTCTGATATAATTTTCGTCATTGATTGATTTCATTAAGCGAATAGTTGAAAGTTGTTAGGATGTATTTTACAATTATTTTGTATTAATATAGAATTTTGAGACAATTTACTTTACTTTTAGTAACCTATCAATTTTGCATCTATTGGTCAATATACCATATACTCAGTATGAAAATTATTTCAACATGTAACTCTAATATGTTATTATAACCATACCATAAGTTTTGTCATTAGTACTGTATTTATAAGTTATTATAATCATTCTGCAAATACCTTCGCTAAAATATCAAGAAACCTCGTTTTGTTTTTATTTTTAAAAAAAACAAATATATTTGATGTACTTGGAAATTATAGGCCGGGTCATGTTGACAACAATAAACTTGATCTTACCTCTTATTTATACCTTATTCACGAAGAATGTTTTGATAAAATGTAGTTTTTGGTTTAGATCATGAACCGATTGATGTTAGACCACCATTGAAAACCTGGAAGCACTGGACGGCCGTTTCGTCCTATCGTGGGACTCCTCAGCAGTGCGCATCCACGATCATGCGCCCAGCGGGATTCAAACCCAGGGCCTTCAGCCTCGCGCGCGAGCGCTTAACCTACTGGACCACTGAGCCGGCATCCAATGGTGTCAATCACTAACCTCAACCAATCCACGAAATTGCGCGACCATCTTCCATTGTACTGCGGTAGACACCTGTTTCTACCCGACACGGAATAGCTCCACTGGTCACAGCTTCCCACCAGAACTTCGAGAATTTTCTCACGAAGCTAGTCACTAGTGAGCACATGGTAATAATCAGTTTAGAGGTTGTCGAGATTGTTTAGTTCTTTTTTGTAAATTATCATATAATCTCGACGTCTTATCTTCTGACTTTAAGCATAAACGTCCCTTAACAACTTCGTATTTTATTTTCTCTACGTATAATTAAATTAATTTCCACTCAACAGATTAAAGAAATAAACACGAATTAGATTGTTATTGATTTGTTTAACCAACGTTTATCAGTCGACTAGTTAAGGGAATGTAATACTAAGTGTTTGAATGAACATATGAGTCACTAGTTATACACTGACTACATTCATAACCAATAAAAAGAATAATTAATGGACAAGAATACATCACACAATCATTAGAATGCACATAGCCCTTATTAAATGTTTGGCTATAGTGGAGCAATTCATGAAAGTACAATGAAATATTTATTTGACATACTTTTTGTCTGTCCTAGAAACATACATTGTATGTGTGTGTGTGCACGATTGAAAGGGGTTTGCTACAGTCTATGGCACTGACTCATTCATTAAGCTCATTTTTCGTCATGGTAAAATAACAACATTGGATTCATTGTAATTCATTACATTTTGTGATCTCTAGATCGTTGAACAATTCTCATCGTATTGAAACACAAACAGATGTGTGAACGAAGAATATTCTATCTTGTTTACAATCATAACATTCGAATTCCGGATTATTTTTAAAATAGAATAAAATTGTTAATCTTAGCACGATTAGTTTCAATAGTGTAATAAGAAGACAAAGATTATCAGAACTACATTATGGGAATTTATCAAAGGAGCTCATTGCTTTGAATAAGTTTGCACATAAAATGAAATTATAAAATTAATGATCAGGATAAATAATGAACTGAATGTGATGAGAAAGGTTATAATATATTACAAGTGAAATATTTAGTCATCTAGGATGCAGCTGGACGATCTAGACTTCGCAGATGATCTGGTCCTCCTATCACAATCGCAACAACAAATGCAGAAGAAAACGACCAGTTTAGCAGCAGCCTCAGCAGCAGCAGGTTTCATTATATACAAAGGGAAAAGCAAAATTCTCCAATACAACACAGTATCCATCAATCTAATCACAATTGACGGAGAAGATTTGGAATATGTGAAAACCTTTACATATTTGGGCAGCATCGTCTATGAACATGGTGGATCTGATACAGATGTGAAAGCGCGGATCGGCAAAGCAAGAGCAGCACATTTACAGCTGAAGAACATTTGGAACTCAAAATGCTTCTCTGTCAACCAACACCAAGGTGAAGATTTTCAATACAAACGTCAAGACAGTTCTATTGTCTGAGGAGAAAACTTGGAGAACTACGAAAGCCATCATCCAGAAGATACAGGTGTTTATTAGCAGTTGTCAACGCAAAATACTTCGGATCCGTTGACCGGACACTATTAGCAATAACCAACTGTGGGAAAAAACAAACCAGATCACAGCGGAGGAAGAAATTAGGAAGAGTCGCTGGACGTGGATAGGACACACATTGAGGAAAGCATTCAACTGCGTCACAAGACAAGCCCTCAATGGAATTCTCAAGGCCATCGGGGGTGAAGAGAAAGAGCAAAGAAAACATTACGCCGGGAAATGGAGATAGACATGAGAAAAATTAACAGGAATAGGATGGAATTAGAAAAGGAGGCCCAGGACAGAGTGTGTTGGAGAATGCTGGTCGGCGGCCTATGCTCCACTAGGAGTAATAGGCGTAAGTAAGTAAGTAAGAATTAGAAAACAGGGATATGAGCTAAATAAATTTCTCAAAACCCTGGCAAACATAATAATAAAAATTATAATCATCTCGAATAAGATAATCTTAAGCCAGGAAAAAATAGGAAGGAAGGTTGTTCGTACATTCATCGAATCATGTCATCATATCATCAAAATAACTTTTAACTGATTGGGCTCGAAGTTGGTCATGATAAGAGAAGATGTTGAACAAATCTCGTATGGACTCAAATCTTCGGCGTTTCTCCAAATAGATATTGATCGAGGTGTTCTAAAGATTCCTAGTCTAACGGACTTAAGCAGATATCTATTAGCACGACATTATTCCGTAAATGATCGTTCCATGTTATCGATATGACTTGTCTGTACCAGATTAGCTAGGATTGAGCTGTTAACAGTTTGATCCATATATTTGATTCTTCACACTGGAAGGTGCCTGCGAGCACCAAAATACATATTTGCTCGAACCTCTGCCAATATAATTTGCTCCACAATAGTAGTTGAATCGATAGATACAGAAAGAGATGGCTAGTCTAGGTAACTTATCTTTCATTGCGCATTAGTCATCTCAACATTAACAATTTCATTCTATTTTACAAACAATCCTAAGTTCACATTCGATAATCTTAAACGATGCATTTGCTTTAACCTGGTCAATTTTTGGATTATTAATGCGGATATATAATTGTAGAACCTGATTAGAATTTACTCAATAAAGTATTCCTCCTACATATATCTGTGTTCTCTAAAGTTTCGAAATGCCTGTCAGCTTACTGATATAAATAATTTTATGTACAATGCATCGAGCCATGTAGTTCACCAAACAACTTCAATTAGAAATTGAAGTTTTAGCAGAAGTGATGACTGGTGGAGCCCAGATATATAATGATTTTTATTCTTTCTTCTTATCTTCTTATGTAAGTTTGCAAGTGGTTGAGTAATAGACAAGATGAAATCCACTATTTTCTTTTCTATGCATAACATTGACAAATTCAATCTTAGCTTATATATACGTACTTTATATTGTCAATCGTAGTACAACAGTCAAATATTTTTAATTATAAAGGCCATGGAGACACTGTGAATGATGTCCTCATTGGTCAAGGTATTTGACTTTCAGTCAATACCCTGTATATTCAAACTTTCTTTCACTTACAATAGTTTGGATAATCGGTTAAAGTCATTAGCTCTCACAATTAAAATATGATTAAAAATAAAGTACAAAAATGTTGATGGAGTTTTGTTCTCTGAGGTGGATGGTTTGGTCGTGGAGCTTTCATCCTTCTTCTAAACGACATCATCAGTACAAACTTTTTCTATCTGAAGAACGATAAAAGCTCCACGACCAAACCAACCAACTCAGAGAACAAAACTCCATCAAAATCATCCACTTAAGCTACAAATCTTCTACACCATCTCAAAGTACAAAAATCCATACATAATAAGTGACTTGAGGTTACAGAAACGAAAACATTTATTTATTTAAATGTTCTATTTTTGAATAATTCATAAAAACGTTTTTCAATAAGATACTTGATTCAATATATAATCTAGTTTTTTTCGTGTTGGCGAGTTATTATTGGCAATACAATTATGTAATTAATGATTCTCATTTTTAATTGCACGTTTATTTTTCCTTCATATAAGTAAATAATAGTGAGGTTAGACACAGGGTATTAGGGAATGATAGTAAATCAGTTGATGAGGTTGTGAATCTTCATCGACTGAGATGGTTGGGCCACATGCTACGTATGCCTGAACACCGATTACCATAACGTGCAATGCTAACCGGTGTTCGGGATGGTTGGAAGAAAGTTAGGGGCGGCCAAACCAAAACGTGGCATCAGTGCTTGAAGTCACAAACTTCTAGTCTGAGCCATGTTGGAAGATGCAGACTACTTGGTTGGGGTCCACGTGATTATCGTAATCAATGATTGGAGACTCTGGGTGACATGGCTCAGAATCGATGATAATGGTGTAGGAGTATACACTCTCTGTCTTCCCTTAAACTTAGAGTTTGAAATCGCTTCATATCTTTCTTTCTACCAACCAACTAATTCTTTCTTACTGTACTATATCCTTATTACAATCTTTCTTTTATATATTACCACCTCTGAATTAACTACTTTTATGAATCCGTTGTCCTTCTTGTTGTGTTAATGAGTGAGGTATGGCAACTTGGACCGATGCAAATATGTGCCTGGTCCTACGTTGTAGCTGACTTACTTATATCTTTATTTGATGATTTTGATTTTGACTATTCTAACCTGAGGAAGTCCAGACAAGTTAGCTGGATGCGAAACGTTGGAATTGTTATTCTTGAATTTCAATCACTGAGATTATTTCAATTAGAATTTTCACACACATATAATGACTTCTCTTTATATTCGGTGCCCAATTTCTCTCATACTATTCGTTCTAATCTTGACAAATATTCGTATAAATCATTTAGTTTTATTTTTCTTTTGTTTACATGTTCAGACCTTATGATTGTTGTATTATTGATAATTCAACAATAATGATAATAAGTTGAAACTGTATTTCCTGAACACTATTTGATCAGTTGATAGGGATGTTTCATTTGGAAACGAATATTTTGTTAATCAATGTTTTTCTCCAAATTTATAAACATTGAACATTGAATATTATTTAATAATGATTATAATAAAGAAAACAAAACAAAAAAAATTTAATTGGACTATGTCCATTAAAGTGTTTAATAAAAAGAAAAAAAGAAAAAAACGAGATATATTCAAAATAAAAACTTAATTTGTTTATATTCTGTGTGTTGCATTTTGTTTTTCTTGTTGTTGTTGTTGTTTACTGAATGTTGAAATTATGTGAGTGAAATGAAAGAAAAGAAAAGAAAAGAAAAAAAAGAAACTGGTTTTTTAAAATATTTAATGAAATAAAGAAAAATAGTCTTCAATTTTTCTTTTCTTTCTTATTCTGTTGAAGTGGTATAATTTTCTCTTTGTTTTAAGATTGAATAGTTATATTTATCCACATATCTATCTATGCACACAACTATCTACTTATCCACACATCTATCTATCTATTATCTTTTACTCAGAAATTGTCTTATAGTTTTTAGTACATTTTATTGTGTTAAATATTTTATTCTTGATAAATAAGTACTGGATACCTGCTGAAGGTATTCATTCATTCATTCATACAAACATCTTATTTCTATATATATAATCGTATATTTGTTGATTTGTCTTAAGAAAAAACGATACATTATTTACAGTTCAGTTGTTTCATTTAACAAGCAATAGTTTGAACTATTATGGACATTTTTTGTTGGTGGCATTTTGAGATGAATAAATAATTACTGATTAACTCTTAATAAGAGTTTATTACATTTTTTTGGCTATAGAATAGTCAGATTATATATATATAGTAATAGTGTGTTTATTTGATATTCAAATAATTGACATAAATCACAAGTGATTGATCACTGTGTGACGATCAATGTCATGCGTGTCAAGTCCTTTTTAATGCAGATCGAATGCTATCGATCATGTTGCAATGTGGCTACCGTGTCGACTACCTCCAACCACCATCTAATCTCAATATATAGTGCCCGCAGTGTTGAGTCACCTAGACTGGTGGTCACATTGCAACATGATTGATAGCATTCGATCTGCACTAATATATATATATATATATATAATTTATTCGAACACATAAATATTGGTACAAGAATGCGTCAAATATATATGCACCACACAAAACAATGAGAATTTAAGGAGAAGAAAAAAAAAGAGAACAATAACGAAGAGATTGGTGTAAGGTAGTGTAGTAATAATGATATTAATAATGGGGGAACGGAATGGTACATTCAGAAGAAATCCTTCAGTTAAGGAAGATACAACCATTTTTTATGAAGAAAGTAAAAGAAGGTTACAACAGAATCGTCACTGGCTCCTATTCTGAGCCATATCTGATAACGTTTCTAGCCACTGTGTAGTACCATCTCTCGGACCCCATCCAGGGAGTCGTGAAGGACCAACATAAGACAGTCCTTTGCAGCTTTCTTTCATCCCACGAGACCATATCATATACTGACCACCTCTCCGCTCTTTCCAACCAGTCCCAGAGTTGGCAAATAATGCACGACGTGGAATTCTCTGGGACGACATTCGTAGAACATGTCCAAGCCACTGAAGTCAGTGTTTCAAGATGGTGACAACAATTTCATTATCGTCTCTGTGCCCGAACACACGATGCCGAACCTCTGCATTACTAACATGGTCTTGCCGTTAGATGCCAGCAATCCTTCGGAGATAACGATGATCGAACACAGAGAGTCGTCTAACGTCCTCAACTAATATAGACTAGACACACATGACATTGATCACCACACAGTGATCAACCAATTGTTATTACATCTCAGTCCTATAGGAGGTCAGTCACGGCTCGGATAGCTGAGTGGTAACGTCATTGACCGTGAGGCAGGGTGACACGATATCGAATCCGCCAGGGAGCACCAGTTCCCTCAAGATTACAGGTATACCTTGCTGACGAGTGCCAAGTAGCATTAAACCCGGGTCCAGGGTTTCCTGTGAACTACCTCCAACCACCATCTAATCTCGATTGGCATAAATCCATGCTTGATCTCGATTCCATGCTAGTTGATATTCAATAAGAAATAAAATGACACTGATTATTGTCTTCCAGGTTAAATGATTCATTTACTCAATATTCTATAAAATTTATTATATTTAGTTAGGTTACATTCAAATGATATAGCAGATCGAAATACTTTCTTATTAGTTCAATTTACCTGAAATTTCAGCAAATTGGTTATTTATTTATTTTTTGGTTTCATATTTTTTTGTTAAGCTGAATCACTTGTTCGACCTCGAGTTGATCGTACTGCTAGTCCACCATCTGCTACACTTTATTGGTCTGAAGCTCGAAGACTTGCTTCTTTTCCAAATGCTCGTTTACCGGATTCCAATAGTTTACCGGCTATAGATAGATATGATTTTCCTGCTCCACCTTCACCGGCTGTTGTTATGATTGATAAGCGTAAGTAAATTGTACCATGTGAATAAAACTGATAAGTCAATATTATAATGTATGAAATTTGTAGTATGTTATCATTGTTATACTATTTATAATCACTTTACTAGAAACTATAAATATGAACTATTCTGTTCATTTCATCAACTTTCAGGTCGTGAGAAACGTATGACTGGTGTACAATCACTTGGTGTAGATAGTAGAAATGGTACTCTAAGGAATGGAACAATGACATCAGTCGATACAGACTGGACCGATCGTGATCCTGTATTAAATGCTAAACTAGATCGAATTGATGCTGAGATTGAGACATTGAAACGATTAGGTGAAAGTTCCGGTATTACAGCGGTAAGCATATATTTCTTTTAAAAAAAATACTTTTACACCGATGATGAATTACATTGTGCTCAAATGTATTTTCCGTAAAAACGTACCACTGAATATCTAATAATTATGTCATTAGTTAATTGATTAATGTTGTAACAGTAAATGTGCCACGAAAAATGGATTTGTGAGTCAAATGTTTGATCTCATTACCAAAAAAGTTGTCTTTATAAATTTATGAACTTAGACAATAAGCTGTTGATAGTTGTTTGTTGTTTTCGTTTTAAGTATAGTTAGAAGCTTTATGAATGTTGAAGGGAAGTAAGTGGGTTTTTCTGATTTCTCCAAATATGACTAATATCTTATTTTTGTTTTTGTTATGTCCCGACAAGAATAATGAATGGTAACTTTTGGGATCTATTGATGGACCAATACTAAACGTATATTTCTATTGTATAATTATTAAGTAACTAAACTATGCATATTCATATTCCTCTTATTATAAGCTTTATTTTGACCCATAAACTATTATTATACGTTTTCCCATTCTTCAGTTATACCCAGTATATTAATTACTGCCTCCTTCATTCACACCTACATCTGGGTAATTCTTGTACAAATGTTGTTTCATATTTTATTGGTACAACGTTGTCTGTTTGGTTGGTATATAAACTTAGTATGTTTGAAATATAATGATTCATATTGCAGAGGCTGAGATCGGTGTTCTGAACTTAACTGGCTGGGCTAGGCGGAAAGTAGGACCAATCAGAACTTTAGGCTGCTCGCACGTGTTTTACGCGTCCTTGATCCGACCGATAATTCGCTACTTCTGATTGACGGCTTTGTGCCACAACATTTCTTCTTTAAATTTTTGTTAAACAACAATAACGAAGATTGTACAGTGAAATGAATTCATTTCACTTCGTGTACTCGAAATCACCCATATACCCACTAATTTGTACAAATAAATGAAATACTGTAAATTTATATGCAACATGTAAACATTATATTTATTTATACAAATCAGTGCGTATGTAGATGATTTAGAGGTGATGAAACGGAATTCACTTACTTTATTTTATATTGCCTGTTATTCTTTGTTTACAAGCGTTTATCAAACGAACGAAGTGCATGAAATACGTTGAATTTGAATGGATCTTAGTAACGAGATAAAACATATTTATGGCCATTTCCCCACTTACATTTTGGTCAAATTAAATCTTACTCAATATATCAAATTCCCGATTATGTACTTAAGCTTGGGCTAACTTTTTTGTTTGGAGAACATGTTACACTATTCAGTTGCTCGAATTACTGAAAGTGAATATGAATTAAAGGTTGAAACCTTAGTGATTGAATAGTGAAAGCTCTATTCAATCGATCACCTCTTCACTCTTTCATTTATTGTTCAAATAGTTTTATTATATTATTGAATGTTTTCTAAATAATGATTTTATTTATAAAATTCACTCATGGTTTAATGAATGTCTCAATATCCATCATCTATGTGATTTGAAATGTTATGTACTGTTTTGAATCAATTATTTAAGTGAATTTATGATACCAGCCCCCAAATGTCCTGGTACGGCCGAGAGTGGGTAGAGTCTGCTCTCCCTCTCGAAATGCTCTCACATGACCACGCGTATGTAGCCTCTGCCAGGGAAGTCCTACTCACTGTCTTCTCGTGGCAGTACTGTTGTTTACGAAAATGAGAGGACGAAAAGCGAATGTCCGGCGCTTTAACCGGATTCCAAAACAATGGTGCACATGTGCTCCAGTATCCTGCGAGAACAAATGGCGTATGAACCAATCATTGGTCACCGGCTGCCATGGGACTTCATCTCCTTATGTTGCTCCACTGCCTTGTGGATCAGACCTTCAGGTCGGCGGCTCGGGATGTGGCCCCCTAAGAAAACCACCTGCTTCGGTTTGAGTGTGTTGGCAGTATCACAGCCCTCACATATATCAAATGAGATATGTGTGGCGCATATATATTTGCTGCCTCCTTGTACCAATATCTATGTGTTAAAATAAACTATCATGGTATAATTCTGTTCAATCAAAACAAATAATAGTGAAACTTCACATTCTTTCTTCATCACACACAATAGTTATGCTGTGTTGATGTTACAAATTAAATGTTACGTTAACTTTTAGTTTAGGTAATGTAACTTGTTTATCAATTTAATGATGAGTTTTTTTTTATTAGAGAAAAAAACGATATATTTTGAAATCATTTCATATTGATGCTGTTAGTATAGTGTAATCCCTTTTTCGTATTTTACAAGTAATGACTTATTTGTTTTAAACAAAAATAGTACTTACTTAAGCCTGTTACTCTTAATAGAGCATAGGCCGCCGACCAGCATTCTTCAACCCACAAAAATAGTAATCTAACTTAAATAAAAATGAAGAAAACGATGATTAATGTTAAATTATAGTTCAATTTATGATGATGTGACACGACAACAATAACATTGTTTACGTGTCTGAAAAGTGTTTGTATACTGAATAGATATGTGTATATATATGTATTGCTCATTTTAATGAACTAATTTCTCTGTCTTTACTGAAATAATGTGGTTTACTTATTTTTATTATTGTCTCTGAAAGGCTCTTATTCAAGAATTGGAAGCCAGTAAATTACATGTTCATGAAACAGAATTAGATCCAATTTCTGCTTCACGATCACCGAATGCAAATGTAGAACCTGGTTACAAAACACGATATAGACGGCATGGATATACATGTAAGTTTGTTTTCCATATACATCATTTACTTACTTACTTAATTACGCCTGTTACTCCCAATGGAACATAGGCCACTGACCAGCGTTCTCCATTCTACACTGTCCTTGGCCCTCCTTTGTAGTTCTATCCAATTCTTGTTCATTCTTCTCATGTCTGTCTCCATTTCTCAACATAATGCGTTCTTTGGTATTCCTCTTTTCCTATGGTATTTAGGATTCCATGTGAAAGTTTGCCTTGTGAAACAGTTGGGTACTTTCCTCAATGTATGTCCTATGCACTTCCAGCACTTCTTCCTGATTTCTTCCTCCAATGGGATCTGGTTTGTTCTCTCCCACAATAGGTTGTTACTGATAATGTTTATCCAACGGATCCGAAGTCTTTTGTGTAGACAGTTGTTAATAAACAATTGTATGTTCTATATGATGGCTTTCGTAGTTCTCCAACTTTCCACTACATACAGTAGAATTGTTTTGACATTTGTATTGAAAATCCTGACCTTGGTGTTGGTTGACAATTGTTTTGAGTTCCAGATGTTCTTAAGTTGTAAATATACTGCTCTTGCCTTACCGATCCGTGCCTTCACATCTGCATCAGATCCACCGTGTTCATAAATGATACTGCCCAGATATGTAAAGGTTTTTACATCTTCCAAATCTTCTCCACCAAGTGTGATTGAATTGGTGCATGCTGTGTTGTATCGGAGAATCTTGCTTTCCCCTTTGTGTATGTTGAGACCTACTGCTGCTGAAGCTGCTGCTACACTGATTTTCTCCTGCATTTGTTGTTGGGTGTGTGATTTTTCTTTATACATTGATCTGACGTAATTGTTTTGTAATGAAAGCTAAGCATTTTAGAAAGACTTTGTATTAGATGTGTTTCTTGTTCAGTCAGACTCTATTCTTTGTAACTGATGTCATTCTAACGACACCATGATACTCATTATTCTAAAATTATCTGTTCAAATTATTTGTTAATTCAGCTTTTAGTCGTAACATGATTGATCAATTAACAATTTGATCATTCTTATTGAGTTGGACATGGATGCCAGTTATCATGTTTAATTTTTATTTGACAATATACTTCTGAGTAGTAGTATATTACGTCATGTTGTTTGCTATACTTAGTCTTTGTTCACCAGAAACTGTTTCGATAACTGGACTTTTTTCAAAAGTCATCTTTGTTATTATGAAGAGTACGTTCATGAAAATTTTGCAAAGCTTTTTCCTTAACCCTATATTAATGTTTCCTTTCAAACTTATATTAATGTTGTCCTAATGTAACTGTTCATTGTCTCGTTTCTAATATGTAACTTTATATTCAATTTAAACTATTTTCTATGATTAATCTGTGTCATTGTTGTGTTACCATTAAATTCAATTTTTTCTGTTGATTTTTGTTTACCATGAAATTCCAGCATTTCAAATTTAAATCTCGAATCTTTCCTTAAAGAATTGTTTTACTAAAAAGTATAAATACATATTAGTAAATAAACAGAAGAGAGTATATGTGTTAAACTCTTGACATCTCATTTGGATTTAAGTAGCTATTTTAAATAATTTAAAAAAAAAATGAAACCGTAAAGATTAGAAGAATGAACTTGCAAGTACAACAATGTTATATCATTGTATCAGAAGCGGTTTTGTGAAGATTGTAGTAATTTCAATAGTTGAGATCATGAGTCAATTGTAAATAGACCACCATGGAAAATCTGGAAACACTGGATGACCGTTCCATCCTATCGCGGGACTCCTCAGCAGTGTGCATCCACGACCCCACCTCGCGAAATTCGAACCCAGGACTTATCAATCTCGCACGCTAGCTCTTAGCCACTAGACCACTGAGCCGACAACCAACGGTATCCAACATCATTATGACATACAAAACATATTACACTATACGTGTATCTAATATCGGAATGAATAAATTTATAACAAATACACACAAAGTTGTTTAATGCCGGTGTATTTCTTTATCGATCAACTGTTTTCAAGAAATATCAACCCCCAAGTTACAAACAAACATTGTATTGTGTATAAATTTTTTTTCATCAACAATTTGGTTCATAAACGTTTCTCATTCAATTCTTTACTTAAGTTCATATTATTCAGTAAAGTAAATTATTTCATATAGTTAAATAATTACAGTCAGACAAATTCAATGACCTAAATGTTTAACATAAATAGGTTAATCAGTTATTAAACTATCTGTCTGTTAACTATTTTCACAACCCACGGCAACGATACAGCCTTACAAATTCCTTTTTTCCCATATATAATTTCTTTTTAAATATAGGTCATTTTTGAAACAGCTAAGGTTATCATATATACAAACCTTATAAAACTGTTTTATAGAAATAAACAACAATGGGATCCAGAATGAGCATCTCATTCGGTTAGAGACTCGTCAATCGAATGAACTTGCGTTTCAGTGCTGATGTTTACACTGAGATTTAAAACCAGTCCACTTTACTTCAAATGCCAACGCATTATTCATCGAGCTACTAAATTTTGATAGCCACTGACTTATGCAACGGGCATGAATTTTATTTGTAAGGATTTGTATTTTACCGTGGAACGAAACATACATTCTGAATTTCACTAGTAACCGCAAACCAAATATACTAAAAAAAAACCTTTGACCTATGACTTTATCGAGCCAATCAATTCAAGATGAAAGTATTTCGACAGAGATTGATCAATTGTAATAACTATCGTCAACAATTGAAAAATATAAGAACTTACAAATAAACAACTTTCAAGTTATCTCCTAAATATACTGAATTTTTTCCTAGAGTTGCTTCTTTGTATGCCTTTCACTTTCGTTCTAAAATGAAATCGATTTATCGGAATTTATATCTCATAAAATGTTCTTTTGGTTTTCTATGTTTTCTGATGCAGCTCCATCACGTGATACTAGGAGAGATCGTCGAAGTGGTCATAATTTATCCTATCGATTGGAATATTCCAGTACCGGTGGACGTTCAGGAACTATACCGAGCTTCTCATCAAGTAAAAATATAAAATTTTTTTATTAACCTTTTTTTACCTTGATCATATTACTTTAAGCATAATCTATTAAATGAACTGTGAATTTACTTACTTTTTTATAGGCTTATTTTTCTGGGATTCGTTGAGATTGTTTTATCACTGGTGACTTCCATTATTAATCAAAATACTTTCTTTTCCTGTTTACTTAAAAATGTTAAATTACATTACATTTTAATTACTCTTATCTATAAAAGTTATTAAGTTTATTCTGAATCTCATAAATCTTTACAAACTAACATAATATCTCATATAAATAATCATTACATAAAAAGGATGAGTTTAGATTAATGATTATTATTATTATAAGCTTTATTCAATATGATATTTTTGGTACAATATAGAATTCTTAGCACAAAGTATTTCAACAAGTTTCCGTTTCTTACTTCTTGGTCGATACTGACGATAAATATTGAGTGATCGCCGGTTAGATGTTAACAGTGCAGTAAATGAACATCTGAATAATGTACATTCTTTTCGTTGTATATTGCCAGCGACCACATTATCTCTTATTGGGTTTTTTATAACTTTGACAACGAAAGGTTGTACACTTTTCGGAAATGCACCAGGATATGTTATGCGATTAATAGACATAATGATATATATTAAAATAGATAACTTGTTGAAATATCTAGATAACAGGAACAGGTAGCCTGGATGCTCAACCAGGCCGCATTGAATGATGCAAATTATTACAAGTTAGGGAATATATGCGACGTAAACTCATTCAAATGCATTTCAATGTAGTTACCGTATTCAATAAGAGGTTTTTAAAAGTAAACATTATTAAAACTTAGAATATATATTGGATTCTGTTAATAAGTTGTTAGTTTAATATATTAATCATATAAAATGATTATTCTTTAAACTATTAAATAAATGAGACCATTCAAAACAGAACTGAATACAAATTGACATAAATTAGATAATCATACGACAATTTATCAGTGATTATGTGTAAATAAACTAATTTCGATAAATTGTAATAATAATAATAACAATAATAGTGATGATAATGTAAGTGGAAGTGTATACAATGTGTTACATCAGAATAATGCAAAGTTGGTTACATTTATCTAAAGTGTTACGTATTAACAAACTTACACTAATAAATCGTCATCTGTTTGATTAAATGGTACATTTTCAAGAGTTTTTTTTGACAATTTGAATAACAATAGAATCGTTGCCAAACATTAAATAAAATAGAATAACGAAAACTTATTATGAATGGTTTTTAGTGTTTCGTTGTGACGTAATTTTATAACCACTGATGTTTGAGCCTAGACTTACAATCATGTAAAGCCTTCATACTGAATTTGAACTGTTCCGTAACTTTATGATGATTTAGTGTCATCATCATTTAGCGATGGGTTTTTTATGTGTTCAATTCAACTTTGACCATTTGGATTCTTAATCATCCATTCCCTTTTCAACTAAGCATTCACGATTAGTGGTTTTTATGTAATCAATCACACATAGATTGTGTTCCTTGTATTTTCCAAAAAAAAATACTTATCAATTTAGCATAAAATTAATATCGCAATCTTTGGAATATTCAATCCCATTCCATTAAAAACTGTCTCTATCTATTTATGTATATTCATATTTGTCCACACCATCATCATCATTATTATGTTCTAGGATACGATCATGAGTATGCAGTCAGACAACATGGTCAGTACATGAGATCAACTTATTCAGATAGTCTCATTATCATTTTGAAATTATTACTCATTGTATACCTGTAATTAATGACATGTGGTTCTGTCAACACAAATTTGCACTTCATTTAATTTTTTTTTTGTTTTGCATTATTACAAATAAATATTTCTGTTCATTTTACCATGAATACAAGTTGTATTATTGAATACTTTTAATGGATTTCAACCTAGTTTAAGAAATGAGTGAATTTTGAATAGTTGTTACTATGGAGATGCTATTAATGGTAAAAAAAACAATAACACTACTATTAACTGGGATTTATCGATAATGAATGTTTCCCCTGTTTTGTTTCAACTTCATCTTTTTGTTCACAGCGGTTGTTAAAGTTGCGTAACTAAGATAAAATTACAACAATAGAAAGATCTTGACTTTGTTGAGGAAACAGTCTTTGGATAAATTGGAATAATCCTAAATATGGCTTCTTTTTTACACCCATATTATATACATGCTTTCGTCATGGAAAATCTGGTAGCAATCAACGTTTTTTTTTGCTTATCAACGATTACTTCGTTATTGTGGAAGGTAATAAATACATCATTTTAAGGAATAGCAAATTAGTTGGTCAAGTATTTGGATTTCTGTGGATAAAGCAATTAATCACTTTGTTTTACACATACGACAATCCCCTAATCGGAGTTACGTTGCTCACTTCTCGGTTATATAAAGCTTTAAATAAGTGGACTTTTGATTAGCTTCTTCAAAATGAACATCTACATGACTTCTACTTAAAACTTTGTTTGACTACTGATCTGCATTATATACTATTTTAATGTTTGTACATGTTGTAGGCAAATTTTGTTCTATTTCATACTTTCGCATTGTCTTTTTCTCACTAGGTGTGTTAGTTCCTAACGCTTTGCATGAGAACTATATGTTCCGTTATTTCTGAATATATGAATGTGAATAGATTTTGGTTAATTCTCATTATGTGTTATTCGATTACATTTGTTTACGTTTTTTATTGTAAACATGCATACAAACACGTTTACTAAACTCCACTATTTCTTTCACGGGTTTATGTAAGTAGCAGACAGTTTTTAGTGACGTTAGTAAATTCACTAACCAATTACATAGTTTATAATAGAATAATAATTCTGTGTTGGTAACGCATAAGTGTAGAATTCCTAAGAGATGAATATACAAGGTTTGTTTAGTGAAAGCCACAATTTTATATGAAGAGAACAGAGTTATTAGTGAAGTAAAAATGATTCAAAAGTCACATACTGCCTGAGTTATTCAAGTCTATTCTAAAGTAAGGATAAATCACGTCGGTGTGTAAAGTTTAAATTAGTCATTTAATATGAAGAAACAACTGATAGTGAGTGATTTTTCCATTTTCTCCAGATATCCGATTTCGTTATATTTATATACCAAACATCTAAATTGTTGTAATGATTCGAAAAATTATGATGATAATCTTAACTACTACTTATGATGTTTGGTGTAACTGGGTGATATTGCTTTTGAGATGGTGGAGATTTATAGCTCAGGTGGATGATATGGGTAAAGTTTTGTTCTCCGAGATGGATCGTTTGGTCGTGGAGCTTCCATCAGCAGCACAAACTTCAGGTAGAAGTTAAGTGTTCTAATTTCCCCTCATATATCTAACAGCTTGTACTGTAGACCTCGGTGATGATTGGTTACCGTTGACCTTAAACCTGTCATTGTTTACTTCATTATTTTGGCTGTATCTCCCATGCGTTTGATTTTTGGTCCTATATTTGTCTATGATTTTCTGATTGGTTGATAAATTGGATCGATCTCAATGTGCTCGTTGGTTGCTTATTGGCCCGAGTGCCAAGCTTCTAAAAATTCTCTGATGTTTTTAGAATTACCTCTATCAATATCTCAACATTTTTACAGTCGAACGTGTCCACATGCATTGATATAAGTGAGGATATGTCATAGCGTTTGACCGCTAGTTGATGTTCATACAGGCAAAGATGAAGAGGTAGTCTACTTTGTCCGATGTAGTGTTTTTCGTAATTAGAACAATTTATTTTGTAGATGATGTTCGGTTTTTCTTTTGTCATTTC
Organism: Schistosoma margrebowiei; assembly: GCA_944470205.2. Lineage (NCBI taxonomy): Eukaryota > Metazoa > Platyhelminthes > Trematoda > Strigeidida > Schistosomatidae > Schistosoma > Schistosoma margrebowiei. The sequence goes on along the minus strand of OX104026.1, from coordinate 41,945,910 downwards.
ATCTATTGGTTTGCATAGGATTGATCGCAGTGATTTTGTTGGTTTGTATGCAACACCTATTCCGAAGGGCTTCAGCAATCTCGTTGTAGTTTCTGATATGCTTTTTATATTTGGTAGTTTATACTGATAGTGTCGTTCAGAATAACGGTGAAAGCTCCACGACTAAACCATCCACCTCAGAGAACAAAACCACCAAAATAAAGTTGCTTTTTATCCTAGATTATAAACCAACAAGGAAATAAGTGAAATCTTTTGACAAATTTCAAACTATCTTATGACTTATTGATACGATGGAAAGAAAAGTCAATTTTCGATTGATTTACTCATTATGAGTTTGGTTCAAGATTACTTCCGTTTTGATTCAATGGAATGATTACCCAATGCAGTATTTGTTTTCTTTTCTCGTATGATATTTTATTCTGTTATAATATACGATATTCTTGTATTCCATTGACATGAACTATGCTCAGTATGTGATTTCTTATCACTCAAAGTATTTTTCATATATGTTATTTCATCCTACTTATTAATCAAAATGGGTGTACAATCAATATATAAATGAGTGTATTTTCTACCAGAATTGACGTCGTCGTGTTTTGGGGTTTATAAATCATCACTTTTACCAGTCTTGTGTTCTTACTTTCGCGTCGTGGGAATTGCAGAGTTCCCTCGTTCCGAGTATAAGTGATGAACGTTTCCGACATAACAATCAATGACGACCAGATACAAAAAGTAGCGTTAAAAGAGACAATAAGCATTCAAACGACAAGTTATAACACTGGGCAACACAATAGTGTGTATACCATACAATATAAACTTTATGTGTGGCCTGGAACATTGGTCGGCCACCCAAAGAAAAAAAACTTAGTTTTCTTTAGGAGTTACGTTCTTTATTCACAGTTTTTATTAAGAGCCAGACATTCAGTTTCCTCTCCACGTTCGTCAAAACTACCTTTCTATGTGAAGGCAAAGATGGATGTTATTGGGTTGTATTTTTCCTCTTGCTTAGTCGTTAAGTGTCTGATACTTGAATCAGTCAATTAATATCCTTCTGCTTTCAGAGAATAGGCATACTTTAAGCTTCCTAGTTGAAGGCATATTCCGTGATATCAATTCAGCTTATTGATCACGAAATTCTCTTGAATTGTTTATTATAGATCAAAGAAGTACATCAGATTTTCGGATTTTAGCTGACTGCAGTTGAATAGGTCATTGCTTGTAGCGAAATGTTCGCATTACTTTTTGATGGAGTTTTGTTCTCTGAGCTGGATGGTTTGGTCGTGGAACTTTCATCTTCTCCACCGTTCGCATTACATCTGTGTTATAAATATTTTATGACAAATGCTTTATGTATGTGATTACTTAAAGAATTATATCTTAACAAGGTCGTCTCATTAAATTGTTATTAGATAATTGATGAAGATCTAATTATTAAGTAAACTGACTAATTTCATTATTACTAATACTGAATGACAACTCAAAATGTTAGAGAACACTATGTTTATCCTCTAAATATAAAAATATTACATTGAAACTGTTTGTATGAAAAGTAGTTTCATTAGATAGAAGAAGATGAAATTATTCAGAGATCTCGACCTTTTCATTGCTCACTAGTGTCATCCCCTTTAATGGTTGAACAATTGTTCAAATTTCAAATCAGATCTAATTTATTTCAAGTTTGTCGCACAATACACATCATAAATCAAAAAGTGATTTATTTGTAATCTCTTCTACATACATTTCACCTAAGAAATCTAAGATCTAACACTGTTTATCCTAGAAATTATGTACGTAAACACTTGTTCAACGAATTAGTTACATTTCTAGTCGTTTTTAAACTTAAACTGTGGGGACTCGATTTTGAGTATTTTTAATTTTAGAATAATGTTACTCATATAAACCTAAAATCAATTAAAGATTACTAGATAGCAACTATAAATCTGTTTATATTCTGGTTATGCACTTTAATTAGTTATAATGGTTAGGACATATGGTACACATGGTTCATGTTATACTAAAGTTATTTTTTTGTTGCTAATTCTATTCTATATTGTCTAAAAACTAGTTTGTGTAAACAAGAAAGAAAAGGATTTTTATTTATTTATTTTTATACATCTGTGAATTTTTTCGCTTATTGGCTGTATTCATATTCACCTTTATTATCTTTATCACATATTTTGAAATTCATTCTCACCTGTCTTATTATTTCTCCCATAGTTATATCATTGGGGTTTTTTTAAAACACTCTTGCATGTTTGCATAGATTGGATAGCTATGCAAGTAATGGGTTCTATATATATTGTATCGTATTTCTTCTTTGTAATGTTTCTACAACACAGTAACTTTGTCAGTCCCTTTTTGTGGAGCGATGTGTAACTTTGAATATTTTATTCTGTTCAGCGATTTTTTAGCGAGTTGGTTTTCTATGGGATGGGGTCGCCAAACGTATGTCCAACCCTCCTTTATCAGGGCTTGGGACCGGCAGTAGCCTCCGGAGGGACTCCAGGCGGAGTTATGTGTAACCTTAGAGCATATAAAATAAAAATTCGATTAAACAAATGTTTTTAAAAAAATTCTGCTAAGGAATATTGTTTTGATTATGAGTAACTCCTAGATCACTTGCTTAAATCCAACTTAGATATTGTGAGTGGTAGAGTGGAACCATGTTTGAAGTGGGTCTATTGCGCATCGGTCACATTAGTGAACGATCGCTCTACTTGACAAGTTGATTTGAGTTAAAGAAGGAGTTTATTGAATTTAGATTCATATCTAAAATCTAAAATTATACTTCTCGTTGTGAGACATGAACTTGTTTTAGCGCTCACTGCAATACTGTTTTAAATTAGAATGAAAAATCTGTCTTCTTATTTCTAGCCCTCAATATTTTTTGGACGACGTCAGTCTGTGACTTTAATTTTCTTTAGATATCTCATATGAATATGAATTTCGTTATTCCAATCAATTTATCGGCGAAATTAATGTTTGACTATGTTTCATGAAAAGCCCAGTGTCTACGTTCGTCTACTAAACATACCTGCAAACCGTAAAGCAAAGATATAGGCAGTCACTTTTACGAACCACAAATATCAGTGTTCAGTAATGTTTTACAATCAACTATACTTTTGTTTACTGTTTATTTATCTAGTAGTAACAGTAATCTCATGATCAAAACTTGATTACTTTCTGAAAAGTAAAGTGTTTTAAGATGGTGGATAAATTCGAACACTTCACTTCTATCTGAAGTTTGTGCTGATGATGTCGTTCAAAAGAACGATGAAAGCTTCACGACTATAAACCATCCAGGTCAGAGTACAAAACTTTATCACAAGTAAAACGTTTTAAACAAAGAAATCAACATTAGAGCATATGATCCATATAAAATCACGACTAAATTATCGTAAAAATATTTATTGAACGATGCAATTACCAAACGTTTTATGATAAATTAAGTTTTCACTAATTCAGTCATTGATTCGCTGTATACTTCCTTCTGTTTCCAAATAAGTGTATATTTCATTCCCTTAATTAATTTTATTTTCTAAAACAAACAAAGAGATTAGTATTGTTTTTGTATAATATCACTAGTGACTAGCTTCGTGAGCGAATTCTCGGAGTTTTAGTGAGAAGCCATGGCCAGTGGAGCTAATCCATGTCGGGTAGAGACAGGTATCTACCTCAGTACAACGGAAGTTGGTCGCGCGATTTCGTGGATTGGTTGTTGTTAGACACTATCACCATTGGATGCCGGCTCAGTGGTCCAGTTGGTTAAGCGCTCGCGCGCGAAGCTGAAGGCCCTGAGTTCGTATCCCGCGAGTGGGATCGTGGAAGCGCACCGCTGAGGAGTCCCATAATAGGACGAAACGGCTAACCAGCGCTTCTAGGTTTCCGAAGGTGGTCTAACATCAATCGGTTCATGATCTCAATCAAAAACTGAATAATCTCCACAACCCGTAATATCTTATGTGTTAAAAATTTAGTTATGTTAAACATTCGTGTGATAATAGATATGTAGTTTAGTATGTCATTATGCCTACATTTGATAAGTCAAATGACAAAATAGACTACAGAATAGTTTCCTTTATGATTTATAAACTGTTCATAATCAATTTGAAGAGAAATGAATTGGTTATATCATCCTAAACATTCTATAGATTAGTTGATATATCTTTGTCTAAAGATCCATTGTTTTAATCACCAAGTGACTGTTATTAGATACGAAATATTTTTTTTACTTTACACATTCATTAAAGGGAATATAATTGATCATAAGATTGATTAATTTCCTATACTTTATATTTTTACTTATAAACATAAATTTCACTAGTTGAAATCATAAGTCAATTGAAGCTAGACCACCATGAAAAACCTGGAAGCACTGGACGGCCGTTTCGTTTTGCTGAGGAGTTCCATACTAGGACGAAACGGCCGTCTAGTCCTTCCAGGTTTTCCATGGTGACCTAGCTTTAATTGACTCATGAATTCAACCTGTGAAATTTCTAAAAATCTCCACAAAACCCATTCTGATGAACATAAATTAGTAGTCATAAAATATTTTGTAAAATTTCATTTTAATTAGTAAATTTATTGGTATTCTCTTCCGTAAGTCACTGAATTACTGACTTACGAAGATTTTACATTGTAATATTTCCCTGTAATTTTTTTTTTATTTTTCAACTTCACTAGTGATTTATTAATGTTTTGTCGTCAAGGTGACACATCTATTCAACCTTGAGTCTGTGGAGCCAAACTGATTTATTCAATTAAGATTAAAATAGTGTAAAATAGTGTCCCCATTTACCATTATTCTTATTAAAAATTATAATGTATAGTTTATTTTCAGTCTAGTAAAATACATTCAGTAAATATACGATTTATAAAAATACATCTCAACTTTATTGTTTAATGAGTTTATTCTATTTCTATTCAGTCAGTAGCAAGTATACTTATGTTTATTGTTGTCTTCAGTACTATTTATTGATATCTAATTTGTTTTGTAAATGATAGCTCCACGTCCTGGCTACACGTCTGGAATACTTTATGGTCGAGCGGTTAGTTTACCTCGACCATTTATCGGTATAGAAAATGGTGATACACTATTAGATCAAAGTACATTGTCTGGACATGTTCCAGTTGCAAGTTCAGGTATACGTGGATCTTTATCAACAACTTTGAGAACAATCCCAGCACGTCATAGTTATCATCCAGGTGGACATTCCAATCATTCAGGTGAAGCTATCAATGGTCCTGATCGTACAGTCACTGTATCGGAATCACTCAATACTAATTTTATCGAAAATGAATCACGTCCAATTGGTTTTCATGATGGATTAGGTTCATGTGAGTTATGTTATGTTATGTTTTTTCCCTTCTTTTAATCATTACTTTTCTATTCCGACTTTATAGTGTACGTCGAAACTCACTCGTTTACCTTGTTTGCTTAACTATCTTTTTAGCTCTTACTTTCAGCCCTACATAATTTTCAATGATGCTTTACTTGACGTTACTACAAATCATTTGATTGAAATGTAAAACATTGTATATGGAGCTAGTACTCCAAAGGTGAACGGCCTATGCTCCTCTATGAAGGGCAACAGACGTAATTAAGCAACTCTAGAAGTTAAGCACTAACATTGATATCTGAAGGATGTGGTTCTGATCCCCTATTGTAAGGCCGTGGATCCTCATTGCTATGAAGCCCCATATTAGGACGAAGCTGCTATCCAGTCATTATCGATTCTCTACGGTTATATGACTGATGTTAGTTCATGGAGTGGACCTATAAAGTTTTACAACCTTCATAAACCCCCATACTAAAATATCACCGATTTGGAAAATCTCCATGAACCTCTGAAGTTAATAGAAAACTTTTCTTTGCTCATTGGTTTTAAAAAATATAGTTTTATATAAAGTATTTGTTGATATACAGATTGTCCTGAAAACCTTGTTTGTTGATATTCCCTATTATTTTTTAAATTTATTCAATTCAGAGTGTTAATGTTTTCTCGATAAAATCCTTGTATTTTGTTGTTTGAGTGCATTGATTTAAGTGATAGCTATTGTTTGTATATCTACAAATAGGAAGGTACAAACTCTCTTCAATGTGGTACTTGCAATTTCTTACATACCGTATAAACGGACATTTGTGTATCTATGCTTAAAACTTACAAGAATTAGTGGTAATGTGTTTGCTTGTCCAGTTACAAATAAACGAACATCTTCACAACTGATTGATCACTGGGTGGCCATCAATGTCATGTGTGTCTAGTCTTTATTAGTGCAGATCGAATGCTATCGATCATGTTGCAATGTGGCCACCAGTCTAGGTGACTCGACATTGCGGGCACTATATATTGAGATTATATGGTGGTTGGAGGTAGTCGATAGGAAACCTTGTTTTGACTCGGGTTTCGTGCTACTTGGCACTCGTTAGCAAGATGTACGTGTAATTTTTAGGGAACTGGTGCTCCTTGGCGGATTCGATGTCGTGTTTCCTGTCGACTACCTCCAACCACCATCTAATATGAATATCTTTTCTAAATAATAATTTGTCATTATAACAAATGTTGGTGATGTACATCTATTAATTATTTGACAGTAGTCGTTATTGTACAGTTTCTTTTCTACTTAAAAATGATCTCATTCGTTACACTGTATATCATCTACAGAAAACCAGTAAGTAACAATGACCATTATTATAAAGATCATTTGATTTAGATACTTTTGAAATACTAACACAATGACAATTAAATAAATTGGTCGTAATGAACAACAGTTATTTAACTAACCTTTCTTGAACTCTTCTGCTTTTTAATAAAATGTCCTACATTGTAGCGACCAATTCTTGGTTCTTGACCGTTTATATTTGTTGTATAAATAAACTACTTTATTGAAGTTAAGCGTATTTTGCATTTTCATAATTCCCGTTTTTCTGTTTTTTTCTTGTTCACATTCATTATTACAGTGACAACATCAGGTTTATCAATGGATGGTTTTATGGCAGAATCCGGTGATGATATAACTATTACTAGTCCACATAATGGTTATTTTTTAAAATCCAGGACTGTAGCTGGTCTGCCTAGTTCTGTAACAGGTCTTCGACCAGTTGGTTTACCACCACATCATCCTTATCATCATCATCATTACAAAACTAGTAGTTCAGCGATGAGGCGTGGACGCATCAGTACTCCAGCACCAGTTAGAAGTGGTAGTGGTTTGGGTTATTTAACTGATCCTGATCTACTAGATATTGATGCTTATCCGTCTGTACAAAGTTGGTTAAGGCCTACTGCATCATCATCATCGAAATATGAAAAGTCTTTCAAAGTAAGCGTTGTTTCGTATTGATGAGTTTCAGGGATTTTTAAAAGATGTTTTCACGAAAATTATAATCTAATATTTTTAGACATTAGATGATAAAATAACTTAAAATTGATTTGGTTCTTTGAGTAAATGATCTGATCTATATATCTTACGTTTGTATGTTAAACGATAGTGATAGTTCATATTAGATTTATTACAAACACACGAATGATAAATTTAATATAACTTATTTGTTGTGTGTGCTACTTATATTGATATAAGTAGTATATGACGCGGGTCAGGAATGTAATATCTGGCAGCAGAATATGAGGGAAGATCAAGAAAGGAAGAGCGGTAATAGAAAGCAATTAGTATAGAAAATGCGAGAACAACGAAGTTCGAGATAATTATTGAACATTTTGCAAATTAAGTATTATAGTATGATTTTTCTATTTTACCAAGTAACTCTTTAGTGCTGTGCTAAATGTAATTCGGTTGTTCTCACTTGTGTTCCCCTTCACTACAATTAACCAAAGCACATTTATATTATGTACTTTGAATCACACTATGAGAAGATTGGTAATACAATCTATCTAACTCAAACATAGGAGATGAGCATGTACTTGAACCTGTGATTTTGATAGGTTGAAATTCAAGGGTTATAATGGCTAAATAACTACTATACAGATAGTTTTTGATGAAAAAAAAAGAATTGTATGAAGATGGATATCTTGTCAATGTAAGTCAACATATCAAAAATTGTGTATATAATGCACTTGTCATTATTTTTTTAAAATACAAATAATAACCAATTACCACAATTCATTGATCACTGGGTGGCGATCAGTGTCATGTGTGTCTAATCTATATTATTGCAGATCGAATGCTATCGACCATGTTGCAATATGGCCACCAGTCTAGGTGACTCGACATTGCGGGCACTATATATTGAGATTAGATGGTGGTTGGAGGTGGTTGGTAACGTCTCTGACTGTGAAGCTGGTTGTCACGAGATCGAATCCGCCAGGGAGCACCAGCTCCCTCAAGATTACAGGTACACCTTGCTGACAAGTGCCAAGTAGCACGAAACTCCGGTCCAGGGTTTCCTGTGGACTACCTCCAGCCACCATCTAATCTCAATTACCTTGTATTCTACTATCAATCTCATTCTTGCTTTATTCAAGTTATTACACTGTTTATTAACTTTAATATAATGAACATATAATCCAAGACTTTATATTACTGTTAGTTTAAAAATTTATTTTTATTTCTAATTGTTATTTCTTCTCCTATTTTTATAACCTTAACAATAAACTACTTTTGAATTACTTCTTTTTTTCTTTTTCACATACTTCTTATTGTCAGCTATACATACGTCACAAAGTGTTCTCTCTTGTTTTCCTTCGGTGTACTACATTTAAGTCATTGTGTTTCGTCTCTATGCATATACGCATTTATATCCATCTTGTCTGTATTACTTTTCTTTGTATTATTTTGTTGTTAATTATGCTAGAAATAAATTGACTATATTACTCATGAGATGAGATGTGTTTTTATTTCTTCTCTTTTTTTTCACATTATTTTAATGGTCAAATACAGTTAAATGGTTGAGCTTCCGAACACTATAACGATATATGTGAACTGTTGATACATATTATTTTTCTACTACAAGTATCCATAGTTATATATCACGATCATGAAATGTATATGTTACTCTTTACAATAATACTAAAATCTCCACAAAATCCCTTCTGATAATAATCATCATTTGCTCACTAGTGACTAGATTCAAAAGGTATTTCCTGGAGTTCTAGTGAGAGGCAGTGACTAGTAGAGTTCAGACGGGTTTGTTGTACGATAGTAACTCACTAAAGACGATGTCGGACGGTGGCTCAATTTCGTGGATTGGTTGAAGTTAGACATTAATACCGTTGGATGCGGATCAGCTCAGTGATCTAGAGGTTATACGTTCGTGTGCAAGACTGAAAGTTCCTTAATTCGAATCTCACGAGGTGGGATCTTAGATGTGTACTACTGAGGAGTTCCATACTAGGACGAAACGGCCGTCCAGTGCTTCCAGGTTTTCCATGGTGGTCAAGCATTAATTGACTCATGAATTCAACTATAAAAATTTTCTGACAGTAATTTGCGCTACTACCATTTAGTAGTAATATTAATATTCGATTGATTTGAAGATTGAATAACTATAAAATTAATATAAACTTGTACACGTATTAAGCCAACGTGTTCGTATATTTCTCATCGATATACAATTTATTATTTTTATTTAATACCGATGATAATCATGGATAAGAAGCTTAATAATTAAATTCTTTGAATATCCATTTTTTTCTAGATTTGAACGCTTATGTATATTCATTGTTAATAAAATACACCTTCTTCATGCTTCTAAAAAGTATTGACTTTAGGTCTAATACTTGGTAACATAAAACTAGATAAATAACAAATCATTGTATGGTAAATTAGTCAAATCAACGATTATCTCTAGCAGAACTTTGTACATATTTTTAATAATATTTTACATAGCTGGAACAACGTATCATTATCTGAGCCACTTTTTTCTCCATAGTCTTGATATCAGTCCGGTTGTCAAAAGCTGAGGGAACAGACGTGTTGATGAAAAGTGTCCTACTGTACGTTTTCAAAACCTTGGACCTGCATGGAAACTTATTGTGTTTAGTCATTGTTGTCAAGGCTCGGCTGTATCCAATGAGAGCACTAAGTTAGTAACTCTGTGGTTCATCAGTGTGTTCTGACCTAGTATTGATAATTGAATTGGTGTTACCATCTTGAAACATGGGCTTATGTAGCTTATACATGTTTGAGAATATCGCTCCAATGACCTCTACATAATGCATTAGTTGCTGACCCTGGGACTATAAGTATAACACTTCGTAACATAAAACCAGATAAATAAATTTTTGTCAGGCAAATCTTTTATATCTGGATGGTAAAAGTGGTAAGGTGGTGAATTCATAGCATGAAACCACGAAATGCAAGCTAAGTTTATAGGACCAGTAGTTACTAAATAATCACGACCTTTTAGTTTGAGCCCTATGTTACCTATTTTCTTACATCAAACGTATCTTTTGCTCTATACTGTTATAGTTTCTATGCTCATAGATTATATGATCCCCCCTATTTATAATAACATTATTATTTCACTTAATACAAACTACATTCTTTCGGTATCTTATTACATTGAAATCTATTTTTGTGTTGTCAATATGAAAAACTAGTAACTTTGTCGTAAATATGTCATCCATCGTTCAACAAAACAATCAAAAAATTGTTTATGTTAAATGTTCTTTTTTTGTTTTCTTTTTGTTTATTTATTTGAATTCCGGTAGATTTATCCTTATGAAATGTTAAAATTATCATCAAATCAATTGTTGAAAGGGGTAGATCGAACACAGTTAGAGGTAAATTGTTTCTTTAAATTGTAGCCTATACAATATGGATAATATATTCTCCTTATTTATTTATTTATACGTTTATTTTATTTATTTGAACACATAAATATTGGTACAAGAGTGCGCCAAATATATATGCGCCACACTTTCATCATTTTTGTGTGGGCTGTGATACTGCCCGGGTGCCCAGACCGAAGCAGGTGGTTATCTTAGGGGGCCACACCACGAGCCTTTGACCTAAAAGTCTAACCCACAAGGCAGTGGAGCATCGTAATGAGATGCAGTCTCATGGTAGCCGGTGACCAACAATTGGTTCATACGCCATTTGTTCCCTCAGGATACTGGAGCCCATGTGCACCATTGATTTCGTTTATACGTTACACAATAATCGGTCATGGTTACTATTGATGATATGGAATGAAGTCAAATAACTGTTTATCGAGAAATGATCAATACTAACAATGTTGAATATCGTTTATTTATCATGTATCAACATCAGGTTGAATATGAACTAGTCATCCACTAATTAATATTTGTATATTTGAACTGGAATTCACAGATTGTTATTTATTACAATTGAGTATTTGAATTGTTCTTCATATGAGAAATCTAGGAATATATTTTATGATAGTTTTTATGTTGAAGATAATCATCAAAACGTTTAAGCAAAACTTCTAATTACAATCAGTTGTTTTACAATTCATAACCTTAGTAAGACTATCATTCAAAAACAGAAAGAACAAAACTATGGTTTCGTTCTAGTATGGAATCTTTGAACTTTGTATCAATGATCCTACCGTTAAACAAACTCAAGAATTTTAGGTCAATACAACAATTGTATAGTTATTCCTGGTTTCCATTAGTTGCTTGACCAAAGTCAATCTGTCATATAAAGTATACAATTTAGCAATTTGCACAAACCCCCTCTACACTAACAAAATCAGTTTTTTTTTCTTCAAGTCTAATTATAATAACTACTAGGAAACTGTTTATAAAAGGACGAGTATACTGCGTGGCGGTCCGTTCTGCTTTCATTTACGGCAGCGAAACATGGCCATTAAGAGTTGAAGACACTTGTAAGCTACTAGTATTTGACCACAGATGCCTTAGAAATATTGCTGGCGTCTGCTGGGATCATCGGGTAAGTAAGAGTGAGGGTATTAGACGCAGGGTATTAGAGAATGATGGTAAATCAGTTGATGAGGTTGTGAATCTTCATCGACTCAGATGGTTGGGCCACGTGTTACGTATGCCTGAACACTGATTACCACGACATGCAATGCTAACCGGTGTTCGGGATGGTTGGAAGAAAGTTAGGGGCGGCCAATCCAAAACGTGGCATCAGTGCTTGAAGTCACTAACTTCTAGTCTTAGCTATGTTGGTAGATGCGGACTACTTAGTTGGGGTCCGCGTGACAATCGTAACCAATGGTTGGAGACTGTGTGTGAAATGGCTGAGAATCGATCACAATGGCGTCGGTGTATACACTATTTGTCTTCCCTTAAACTAAGATTAAAATGACTTCATATCTTTTTTTTCTACTAACTAATTCTTTCTTTCTGTACTATATTCTTATGTGCAATCTTTCCTTTATATTTTATCACAACTGAATTAACTACATTTATGAATCCGGTGTTCATCTTGTTGTGTTAATGAGTGAGGTATGACAACTTGGACTGATGCATATATATGTGCTTGGTCCTACGTTGTAGCTGACTGACTGACTAACTGACTGACTAAACAAACTGTTTATCTTTAATTATTTTCACTTATTTATATAATAAATTTCTATTTTCCACTTTATATATAGTGTTATTTATCAATAGATGAATTTGAACGTTTATTCAATATGTGTCCTGAAACATTTCAACGTTTACCTGAATGGAAAAGAAATGATTTAAAAAAGAAATTAGATTTATTATAATCAATTCATTGAAAAATAATTGATAAATGATCATATTAATAAATAAAAAAAATAGTCATATTGATGATAAGGATAATAATAATAAGAGAATAAATGATTAAAATATATCCCAAAAAGTAATGACACGAATTTATTGATTTTATTTATTTAACATTTAAGAAGGAATAGAATAAGAATCCCCCGCCTCGCTTCCCCATGCCCAAATTAATTTCTAATTTTATTCCTCTTATCATCATCATCTTTATTTAAATAATGGTTGAACAAAATTGAGAATTCATTGTTGAAATATATCGACGTGTTCTTTTCTTTTCTTTTTTTGTTGTTCATTATATGCACAACATTTTCATGTTTGCCTCTTGCACTTTATTTTGTTGTATGTATCCATGTAAGAGTCAATAAGAGTTTGTACGATCCTCATTGTCATCATCGTCACGATCAGTATATATATACCATTGATAGTAGTTCCAACATTCAATGATATTGATTCATTTATTTGACTTTTATTTCGCTTCTTTTTAATTGTCAAATTGTATTCTATATTATTTCTTCTTTTTCTTTTTTTCTCTTTTTTTTTTGTAAAATAAAATCTATTTTTATTTTTACAAAGAAACTGAATATACAAATTTTTCTTCTTTTCTTTTTCTAAAGCAAATCAACTTTGTTTTTGTTTTTTTCGTGTTGTATTTTACTTCTTAGTTCTAAGTATATTCAAGTTATATTTTGTGGTCATAATGGGAACCCTAATGATTATCATTATGGACACATTGTTAAATATGAATAACACTAAGGATGATTATGTCGAGATTTCTGTTGTTGTTGTTGTTGTTTAACATTCATTGAATACAGTCTGTAATTCGGTTTGAATAACTTTATATAATCGAGCGTTTATATGTGTGTACAGTGCATATTCTTACTATAATCATTATTATTATTACTATTAATGCTGTGCTTCATCTTAGCCCTGGTTTACATAGGTATTTACACTCAATTACTCACATCATATGTGCCTCTCACCTCCTATGTATAACCTGTATTTCGTCCGTTATTAACGAAATGTATCAATGTTAGTTTCTGTTTTTATGTTTATTATGATGTTCTTATAAACTTGAACAAATGAATGAATGTTTGTTTTTCCTTTCAAAGATAAATGTTTTGTTATTCTCCTTGTTCTTATCATCTTTCTTTTATAGTTTCACATTATACAAAATTTATATCATATTAAAGTTTATTCGCTTTTGTACAGCAGTTATTGTTGAATGTGTTGAGTATACTACTACTACTTAATACAGATTTTCGATTGAGCAAACATAGATCTTTTTTTTCTCTTTTATTTTGAAAACAAGATAAAGAATTACATTTCATCTTCTCAGCACTTTGAGAAAAAGGAGGAGTAATCAAACAGTCATGCAAATGTATTTCATCATGTTATCTCTCTTTTCTTTCTGGGAAAAAGATATAACTCTTTATTGATATGTCAATTCGCGAGACTTATTGCTCAATGTCTTTAACGGTATACATATATTCTACTTGACAAAAAAGTGTATGCATGTCAAAGTGAATAACATGGAACTAACAGAATAACATTGACATTTCATTTATATTTGTAATTTATAACGTTTGATGAATTCATATATGCAAGTGTAATAATATATATCTGTTAACATTGGCTATCAGTTGTTCATAAAGTCTTTCTCTGATATCATTCTTTCTTGCTATCTTGCCTCTTAATTATAAATTAGCTATTTATTTGTGTGTACACATTGCGCACAAAAAGATTTCGATTATTCGATTGTATGTGAAAAAGAAACATCTTTCAAGCATATTCATATACATATATATATATCTCTTGAACAAGAAAAGATAATTCCTATATAGTGAAGATAATTCACAACTAAGAATTTGTTCATCTATTTTGGTTTGCTTTATTTGAAACTTCGTAGAATTTCTTTAATAGTTTTTCTTATTTCGTTGTCATTGATGCCTTTTCTTTTTTCTTTTTTTCTGTCCGTTTCGATGCTGACAACTTACTTATTCATTATGCATCTTTTAAAGTTTTAGAAAAGATCAACTTTCTTTAATGTATGCAAATACTCATTTGCACGTATACAATTGCACATTTAGCAAAACTAATGAGTGGATTCACGTTGATTTGATTTGTGTGTTGTTGTTTGTTTTTTTTTTCGCCAGTTTATTAGACGATTGTGCTAAACATACTGTGTTAATGATGTTGATGCATTTTCTTTTCATTGATTCTTGTTGCGTCTTTCTTTTCTCTCGGCTAAATTGTTTTGTTAATCTCACTTTTTGTTTGTTATTGTTGTTGTTGTCTATTTTGATTGTCAAATGAATACTGAAGAAAAAAAAGAAAAGAAAATAGAGAAATATAATTATCAAAAAAATAGAGAATAATGAAAAAAAAGAAGTGTGTTTTTCTCTTCTCTGTTTTTTATTTAAAGAAATCTAAATCGAATGCCAAAAAAATGGTTTTTGATTTCTTTATCATTTGCATTCATCACAATTGAAATGTGTACTGCAAAACATTTTAACTCATTTATCATGAATCGATCATACTAAATAAATCATGGACATATTATACATTCTCAATCGAGGAGATTGGATTGATGGGCAGAACACTTTAGGGATCAGTTCAACTGGCCTTCAGCCACACTTTGGTTTCCCACGATCTCCAGTCAACCTGAATGGCAAGTTAATGTAGGTCCTCCGTCTCTTTACGAAGTTGAAAAAGCCATAGGAAATCTGAAGCAAAGGATAGCAGCAGGCCCTGACAGGTTTACTCCTGAGATTTTTAAGGATGGTGGTTCAGTATTAGCAGTGAGATTAACTGAGATCTTAGGTAGAAGTTCTACTTTGTTACTGACTGAAATAAATCATATTAAATGATAGTAGTAAAAAGAAATATTTGAGATTTCAGGAAACAATCAATGTGTTTTTTTAACACAAGTAATCGTCAACCGATGATATTGTCAATTCTGGAAGTAAATAGAAACTAATTTCTATTTGATATGCTATTCTATTAAGCTGTATTCATTTGAATATTGTTTACTTGAATCTTCCTATTGTACATCCAGATGACGAGTCTCAAATAGGGAGGAACACACGTACTGGATTCCACTGCTAGCCACTATCCATCCTTGCTTAATTGTGAATATATATACAGTCTTAGAGACAAGTTTCTATTTTTCATGTGATATAGAAAGTTTTAATGATGATTTCTATTAAATTTATAATATTAATTACAGCTAGTCGTTTATTATCGATTGAAATTACTGGGAATTGAGAAGTTGTGCAAACATAATTAGATTATGGGGATTTGTGGAGATTGTAGTATTTTCACAGTTGAATTCGGTAACTAGCTTCATGATGGGACTCCTAGAGTTCTAATAAGAAGTCATGACTAGTGACGTCCAATCCGTGTGGGATGTGAAACAGTTATTCACCTTATACAATGGATAAAGGATTGCTCAAGATCATTTATCGATCGAAGTTGGACATTAACTTAACACTGTTCGATGCCGGCACCGTGGTCTAGATGTTAGGCGTTCGCTCACAATATCGAAGGTATTCATATCATTAGACAAAGCTTTAGAGTTGTATATATGAAATTGCTATAATCATAATACATAATAAACGTTTCAATAACACAATTGAATATATATCATGAGAGAAAGTTTATTAAGTTGAAAATATATTACTAATGATTGACAGGCAATGAGCTTGTTTTGTTTTTAATCGTGATATTCTAACATTGTTTTCCAGAACAGGAAATGCTGAATAATTTTAAGTTGTCTGATTATGTATTTTAATTTATATAAAAAAAAATCATTCATGTGTAAATACAGTGAATGTAACTGACTATATTATCTGAAACAATTGTTTGTTCATTGTTCACCTCAGTCTTGGAATTGCAAGAAAACTAAATCGACGTACCGCCACCCCATCTGAGTTTGTTATTCAACATGTTGATCTAAATCAAAACTACGATCATCAGAGCAAATAGATTATTTATAACAAGCTATTCATAAGCTCATTCAGTTGGTAACCTAAGTTCGTAGCGACGAAACAAGCTCAAGTCAGTAATTCAACAACGGTTTTTTTTAGTGGGTCGATTATCTCATTTATGGGGTTTTTAAAACTAACTTTTAGTCATTTCGCAAACTTGGCAAAGAGGTTACAAAAAAGCTACTTATACTTTACTCCGGTATTCTGAATAAGAAACATAAATATAAAGCATTGTAATGAAAATACGGACAGCCAAGACAATAATGTCATTCCTAAAAAATTTTTATAAATGTAACACAAAACCAGAAACGTTTTAAGACAATTCGAAACAGTGAATGTTTGTCTTCCGTGCTCCACACAAACGTATAGGACTTCATGAAATAAACATACGTTGCCTAACTTCATTGCCTCTGTATGGGTATTCATTTGTTGAACTGTTCTTCTAGGATTAACTTATAAAAATACTACTAGGTAAGTTCATCTATGCACTTCTCAACATCACCTTCCATAGTTTGGAAAAAACGGCTGAATGATACAATGTTCGATACTTCCACACTTATTTGATACTGAAATTTTGGAGGTTGCTTCTTTAGAATAATTGCTAGCCTGCCTTTCCTTAATCAATATCTGGGAAAATGACATCTCAATCGAAATTCTGAAATATTCTCCAGTTCGAGTATGCTAGTCTGCCTGAATAATTATTTAACCCGTCCAATAAAAAACCTAGGCTAACACGAGTAAACTTTCATCAATATCTTAAAATTATTAAATTACAACCGATAGTGTAGACTGTGCCTATACATCTTGTAGTGCACCTGTTATTCACCTAGAATACGCACATAATTCAATTGTGCTTTAAAAAGTCAAACACAAGTATGTAACAGTCTATTGATTAATTGTAGTACTACCGGTTATCTTTAGGCGAGGTTATTTACCGATTTTTCAATGTTTAATGTATGTGCAATGTCAGGCATCTTCCCTTTCACTAAGTGGGTGAATCGTGAATATAGAAGGATGATATATTCTGAGGATTTTTATTTCACGTTCTCGCTTCAACCTTATTTGCTTATTAATCAGGATGCTACCCTGTAGTAACACGTTCATAATAGACAAAAGTGAATAACCTGAGATGTTTGAAATGAAATCCGCAGTGAAAAGTACGCTCTTGTATCACTCACAAAGGAGTGGGAAATTGACCGAAAGTGCTTGATCATGCATATATATTAAACATTGAAGAACAAGCATACAACTTCACTAGCTATTCAATATCTACTCAACATTGTTTTAATATATTTGATAACTCGTTCCATATAATTCATTCCCTCATTCCTTTTTATAAAACTCAACTCTCACCTTGTCCACTTGATTTTATTTAGGAACTAATGAGCTAGAAATAAAGCTAATTTATGCTACTTCGTGTTGGCAATCACAGTAGCTTAGTTGTTCAAGTCAATTAGTTATACAAGGCTAATTGAGTTAACCTAATTTTTGGATTGAATACTCATAAACTTAACTAATATAAACAGCGTAATTAAGTGCTGATTAGTACGAAAACTACTTTCATTGAATTGTTGTTATGAAACCAACAAAATGATAATAATTCCCTTCCCCTCCAAGAAAAAGCTGTTAATAGATAGTATGATTTTATATTTAAATTACCGAACATTCATTCGAGTTTTGGGAGATAAGCTTATGGAATAGAATTTACACACTGATTCAAGCATTCTGTAACTTGATATGACCATAAATGATACAATAATATGACAGACATTCAATTGGTCTAACATCTTACGTTTAGGCAAATGACATCTGTTTTAACAATGAATGGTTGGTGCAATGAACATCTATTACGATAGAGATAGTACGCTTTGAAGAGTAAAATAGAGTCTCGTTTTAGACATGAAGAATATCACTATGTACAAACAATTTTGAGTGCCTACTATTAGAGAATTAATGATGGAACTTCGTTATCATACGTTCATTTGTATTGATTGTTTAGATTTTCCCATAGATGTTAAGAGCTGAAATTTATTAGTTTCTAATTGGTTAATGTGCACCCTGTGTGAATGGCCTTGATATTTTCTTGAATCACAAACACAGTATTCTAAACATAAATAGGAAGATTCAGACAATCAATGCAAATGAATTAAACTTCGCACCATCTGACAATCTATAGCTATATGGACTCAGTAACTAAGTGGATAACACGGAGGCGTTTGTAGTGAAATGTATTAAGTTTGAGTTTCAAAGTGAACGTCAATTCTGGGATTCAGACACATCGAGATGAGGAGTCCTAAATAGGACGGAACGCGCGTCCTGGTTTCCACTTTTAGCCATTGTTCATCTCTGCTTACTAGCTGTCATAGGTTTTTGATATGTATAAGAAAAATAAAATGTTAATTGAATTTAATACGATAACGAGTAACCCAATCATAAAGATACTTTGTTCCATTACATAAATATTTAACGTTTACTATCAGTACATTAAGTTATCAGTTATGAATACTTCATCCTAGTCGACTGCATCTAAGTTTGTAACCTTACAGAAGGTTAATTCAATTGGTATTGTTTTACTTGAATCTTCCCATTGATCTTTTAGGACAAAAATTTATCAGTCTCTTGTTGGCATATGTGCATACTGTGCGTATGCCTCGATATTGCCTTAATTTACAAGCATAAAAGCAATGATGGATAGTGGCTAGCAGTGGAATCAAGGACGCGCATTTCGTCCTGTTTAGGACTCGTCAGCTGAATGTCCATCATTACTTACAGAAGGTGCTTCATTCCAGTAGTTGATTAGAAATGTGCAAATGTTTATCGTGTATGAAAAAACTACCAATCTCATGGAATATGTAAGACATTCAAATATACTAAATTAATTTTCTTTTTCTTTCAAATGGTTGGCATAATGAACTAAACATAAATATATAATAAGACGTAATTTTATATGATAAATTCTCTCTTACTTTATATGTATGATGATTGTATAACCGACTTATTATTAGGCTACAAATTGATGTCTTTTAATCTCAATAATCTACATATCACTGACCTTGTTTTGTTCTAAGATAAAATCATTCCTTATTGTAAATGATTAGCTGATTATCTCATAAATTTCCCAAAACGTTATCGCTAATAAAGAGCTGACAATTATTTATCATCATTAATAGTTTTAAACTAATTGTTCATGTGGTGTGGCAACTTGGACCGAAGCATATAGGTGCTTGGTTCTAAGTTGTAGCTGACTAACCGACTGACTGGACTGAACTGATATATTGCGTAATTCATTTCACTTTTAAACAGTCAAAGCTTACAAATCTCGTCTATTAAATTAATATAATATTTATATATGTGGTTTATAAAAAGTCTACTAATGTAGTTCATTCATTTAGTGGTGTAATACATGTCAAGTATATACCTTGTTCTACTTTATGTATATATAATAGACACTTGACTGAATAAAAAATATAAAACTGTTTATAATCATGAATTTATATATTTACATATGTAATTCAATTTCACCGAAACGTACTTCCAAAGATCACAAATTAAATAAATATCTTTGTCCATAAAAAAAAAGAAACGAATTTCAATAATGCTGAATATACTAGAATATTGAACGTCTTCAATAACATCAACCAATATCAAAGTCATAATCTTCAATACGAACGTCAACACAGTCAGTTCTACTGTGTGGAGCTGAAACTTGGAGAAATACAACAACCATCATCAAGAAGGTACAATTATTTATAAATAGTTGTCTACGCAAGATAATCAACATACATTGACCGGATACCATCAGCAACAGCCAGCCTACTGTGCGAAAGAACAAATCAGCCTCTAGCTGAAGAAGAAATTATGAAAAGACGATGAAAATGGATAGGACATACATTACGCAAATCATCAAACTGCATCACGAGGCAAGCCCTAACATGGAATCCTGAAGGAAAGCGTAAAAGAGGAAGGCCAAAGAACATATTACGTCGGGAAATAAAAGCAGATATGAAAAGGATGAAGAGGAACTGGAAGGAGCTGGAAAGGTTTGTCCAGGACAGGGTTGGATGTAGAATACTGATAAGGGGCCTATGCTCCTCCACGAAGAGTAACAGGCGTAAGTATGTAAGTAATGCATCTGGTTTCAGCAGTGTATTATCATATATACATGTTATTTGTAAGCACAATTATGTTACAACTCATAAACATCTGGACATGTAAAATCATGCATTTTTTCCATTTTCTTTCTAGAATAAAACATCATCAATAAATGAATGTAAATCTGTGTACTTCTTATTGTGTATTTTTTTTTTAATGCATGATAATTATAAATGATACAATAACAGCAGATGGTCAGTACATGTTGGGATTTTATTCTATTAGGATATATCTTTATTGTCTTAATTAAATAGACTATAATCTACCATCGAATTGATTGTGTATAAACAAACAATATTCATTTCAGTCCCTTTTGGAATTGAATTCATTTCATAAATAATAATCAAATACAGATGAAAAAAAAGAAGCATTTGTTATCATTAATCAAAACAAAAACTATTGTCAAAACTGTAGATTATGTACATTGTGTATTCTGTCTTCACTTATAGTAGTTAAGATGAATAACATGGAATGTTTATAACTATTGTGAATAAACCATATAATGATCTGTTGAATAAAGTTATGTACATGAAACAAACACTTCTGTGTATTAGAACAACACAAATAAGAGAACATAATTGCTAATAGTGGACTCGCGTTTCGTCCTACTCAAGACTTGTCAGCTGAATGTACCTGCATCCCAGAAATAATGTCCACTCTGTGACCATTCACTTCAAACATCATCGCGTTCTCCACTTAGCTACTAAGTTCTGATGACCACCGGCTCGTGATTGAAGGCTTTATCGAGGCAATCAGCACAGGAATGCACATATGCCAACATGAGACTGATCAATTGTAGTCCTAAATAACAATCGGAAGATACAAGTAAAACAACAAGTGAATTTAAGAGAACATAATTGTCAAGACTTAATTTGATATGCATGAATATGGATATATGAATATCTGTAAATATTAAACCAATCCTGATAACTGTGATACAATGATCACAATGAAATAAATGACATAACTAGGCGTGATACGTAAAAAGTACAAATGAATAGCAAGAAGGCATGTGCGATAAGAATAATCAAACAATAAAAGTTCTAGTCAATAGTTGAACATAGAAACCAGGTGAACCTTAGGCGAATAGACTTTAAAATAGTAACCATTAGAAATAATTAAGATCACGTAATAAGAAGTGTATAAAAAATCAGATACTGTAGTATTGATGAACGCAAGCACCCTCACCTCCACCTTGGGTTTGTATATGTTTATATTTAGTAAATTAACCTACTTAACGGACGAACGATTTTATGTTTACCACTAAACATTTGCTTATGATCTCTACATAAATAGATTTCTATGCTTATATGAACATATTTCTTTAATCATATGTTACAGTAATGCAGATACCTCTCTTGACTATTTGAATGTCATCTGCTTAAATGGCTTGACGACTAATTTTCATCCCTGTATGTATTTACTTATTGACTTCTATTGACACATGTTGTCTCGTTAATCAACTCATATCTTACACAGTATATTTGTCAATCTCTTGATTTGTGTTGTGTTGAAACGAACTTTGTATTGCGTTCTGAAAATTATACACCGTTGAATATTATGGTAATATCGGTTATCAGGGCGCTTAATATGTGAAGTATAGGAAGAACTTTGAAGATGTTTCGCAACAAATATCTAACATACGACGAAAGAAGAAAAAGTAGTATCACTATTGAACTCGGAATAAATAAGTCAATGTTATAAGTTCGAATCTCTACAGTTCCTGGTATATGTAGAAGACAGGATCGAACCACATAGAGTAGTAACAAATGTATCTCAATCCTTCTGCATATTTAAAGTAATAAGCTCGGGTAAATTGTGTTAAAAGAAGAATAAACATGCTCTTTTGAGCTGCATATATAACCACTATTCCATCTGGTTATCGAGGGCGAAAAGGAAATCATTCAGCAGTTTGATTTTTGTAGCATGTTTCAAAATTATCTATAAAGTTAAGCTAATCGGTTCTCTGTTCTGGATTGTTATTCTCTGAACTGGATGGTTTTGTCGTTAATCGTTCATCTTTATTCTGAACAATATCATCAGCATAAACTTCAGGCAGAAGGAAAACGTTCGAATTTCTCCACATATGGCTCACAGCTTATTCTGTAGACTAAACTATCCACCTGAGCTACAAATCACCACCATTTCAGAATTAGTTCAAACTAAGTATGGCTCAAAAACCCGTGCCAAGTAGTGCATTTAGGAATACAGTTACTTATATATGAACAACAGATTCGAAAGCTAAATATGTTACCATCTAAAAATTAAAAAATCTTTTTTCTTTCCTACACACGATGACTGATTGTATAGCATAAGTAACAGAAATTCCTTCTATTTCCTAAGATGTTATTTTCACATGTTTTTTACATTATGAATTATAAAGTGCAACACATAGAGAGTAAACTTAATTCAGGTGTTCGTTGTCAGCATTTAATAACTTATAACATGAGTATATTTGTAGTAACTTACTGGTTAGCAACTCAGAATTAGTCAGAAAACATCATAATCCTATGTTTAGTCTTTTCACCATGTGATTCATCGTATTTGCATTTATATTTGAACTGTGAACATGGTATTTTTGACGAACAAACACACAACCGGTAGAAATCCATGAAGACGCAAAGAGTTTTAGATAACTGTTTTCGTCAAGTGTAAGACTGTAAACCAGCGTGCGACCTTACCCCAAGTCGAACATGGAACTTAAGCTTTTAGAGTTTCTTAGTGAATACCATATTTTTATACCGTTGACATATAAGTTAATTATATATATATATATTTCTTTGATAATTTTGACATTCATTATTACCCTGAAGAAGTCCAGACAAGTTAGCTGGACGAAACGTTGGAATTAGTTAAATTTCAATCGCTGAGAATATTTCAAATATAATTTTCACATATAATGACTTTTCTATACTCGACGCTCAATTACTGTCAAACTATTCGTTCTAATCTTAACGAACATTCGTATAAGTTTTTTATATTGTCCAAAAATCTCATCAAATATTTTTCCAAAACATGACATGAGTTCACTCGACAACACATAACTTCTTCATTGATTTTCACAGATATATTTCAAATCTAATCACTAGTGAGTAAACTATGTATTCAATTTAAATCAGTCTTCAGAAAACATCGTTTTGATATAAAAATTCATGTTAATGAAGATCTATTGATGTGAATATAATTTATGGACAACCTTTGAGTGACGCTAGGCTGACCTTGAGAATATCAACCAAATTAGTAGGACCAAAGGAAGGTTATCAAGTAGGGCGAGGAATATGAATGATTATTATTATTAATGGCTTTATTTAATATTATACGTTGCTACAATATAGAATTCTCAGCACAAAGTATTTCAATAAGTTTCCTTTACAAAACAAAACAAAACGACAACAAAAACAAAAAAGAAAGGCGATAGTTGAAAAAACAATCTGAAAACTGTACAACTTTTCAAATTAGAGACATGGTTAAGAATGCAGGCTATTGACTAGTTTAACTCTAGCAACCTGTTCCTCACAGAATACATTTTCTAGGTAAGGTATTATAGAACTTTTATACTTTTGCTTGCGTGTATGGATTTTAATGTAATTACATCTCGTTCTACCAGAAGATATACAAGAAGAAAGATATGAGTGAAGGGGATGGTTAGTATCTGATAAGATAACACCTACCAGGAGTTTGACTGACTTTACATGTCTATCCACAATCATATTATTTATGACCTCGAAAGATTCACCGCACTCTCCGCAATAGAGCAAGGTCTTTTCTCAAAAGCCCAGTAAAGCATAATGAAGAACAGTAAAGAACAATAGGTAATATACAAGAATTGACAAATTATAAGAGTAAATGACGAGTAATCTCATGAGCATGCAATCTCCTTATGTAGTAAGTCAGACGGAAAACTTTCTTCGATAACAATAAAACGTGAGAAGACCAAGAGAGATCAGAGGAAAAAGTAACACCATGATAATTAACCTTCGATACTGTGTTTATCAAAGAGTTTCCAATGGCACAAGCATTATGAGATCTGAAAATGTTGTTTAGACTCCGTTCATGTCTCATGCTAAAGTTAACAGATTGACATTTAGACGGATTAAGTATGAGACCATTAACAACAGACCAACATTCAAAACGAGACAAAAACTCATGCATTGCTATGGGATGTTAAGGGGAAGATATAGGCATACATACAGTGAGATCATCCGCATATTTCACAAAAGTGTTTTCTGTGGAAGATTGCAGATCATACAGAAAAAAGGGAAAAGAAGAGGTGAAAGAATAGCTCTTTGAGGTACACCTCCTTGAGACAGTAGAGACTCTGAACACTTTCCTCCAAACACAGTGTACTGTTTACTTCCAGAGAGGTAGGAACATAGCCAGTTGGTTATCCAGCTGTCAGTGTTAACGCTGATGAACTTGTTAATTAAACGTTGTCTTGGTATAAAATCAAAAGCTGAAGTGTAGTCAAGAAAAGTGCATCAAACACACTTCTTACCCTTTGCCAAGCTGAACACTATATTGTGATGCAGAACAGTAACGGCATCTAAGGTGCTTCTTTTGCATCTGTAAGCAAACTGATACGGATCAATGTGCACTTTTATCGCAGGTTCAATTGGAAGCATCAATAATTTTTTGCATTGTTTTGAGGAAAGGTGAAATTATTGCTATGGGTCTAAATTTCACATTCTTACAGTCGATGATTAAAGTTTGAAATTAGATTTAGGGTTTTCACAGGACGAACTGACATCAGGCCAAAACTTTATTTATCTAAATAGATGAGTGAATTTGGCGCCATAATCCGACACCTGTTATATTATACGTGATTTGTTCGTCCATAAATTATAGTCTCGACGATCAATTTTATAACATGGTTGTTAGCGTTTATAAAGAAATAGATATACTAACATTTTATAAGATTTTTCGAACCTACAAAAGGAAGATAAGGATTTACTTTGATTTTGTCATTTAACTAAATAATTTTTCATCATATTGTATCTTTATAGTTTTCCTCTTACTTACTTACTTACTTTCACCTGTTACTCCTAATGGAGCATAGGCCGCTGAACAGCATCCTCCAACCCACTCTGAAATGGGCCTTCTTTTCTAGTTCCATCCAATTCTTGCTCATTTAATTGTTGTTCATTCTTCTCATGTCTATCTCTATTTCCCGGCGAAATGTGTTGTTTGGTCTTCTTCTTTTTTGGCCTTGAGGACTCCATGTGAGGGCTTGTCTTGTGACGCAGTTGGGTGCTTACCTCAACGTGTGTTCTATCCACTCCGCCTGGGGTCCGTCCGGGGGCTACTGCCGGACTCAAGCCCGGATAAAGGAGGAGGGTTGGGCATGGAGATAGCGACCCCATCCGATAGAAAACTAACTTACTAACCAGAAAAAATAGTTCAAACAGTTTTCTTCTGGATCAGTTTAAATGAATCTTTCACTTCAGAATTCTAATTTCAAACTAAATCTGTTTACTATTAAACAACCAATAATCATAATGTTTGTATTTATAACATTTTATGTTCATAAGATGGTTTTGTATCATCAAAACAATGAAATTTATCCTACCTTTCACACAAGTCTAGGAATTTTACTTCAATTCAAAAAACATCTGTTTAGAATGATAAGCGTTCATTTCTTATTTGCAACAGAATAGTTGAATATTATATATAGTTTGCGAAGTGGAAATCATTTAATGTAAAAAAGCCTAAGACTTACTGAAGACTAAAAGAACATTTTTAGGAAAGTTTTTACCATATCTGTTTCGATAAAATGGGGCTTATAGTGTTTTTGGTCTTTTGAATAAGGTAAACTTTAGTGATGTTATACTTGCTTCACTTAGCTTTGTAGTTATTTGATGATAGGTCGTTCATTAGAATACATTTTTAAAAAACGTAGTTGAATTGAGCCATTTTGTGTTTGTTGTACCTGAGAAAACTACTGAATAGTTGCTACCTAACATAGATTAGCTCCACTGGTCACGGCTTCTCACTAGAACTCTGAGAATTCCCCCACGAAGCTAGTGATTAGTGAGTACACGCTAATTATCAGTATGAGTTTAGGTAGAGACAGGTATTCATCTTAGTACAATGAAAGATGGTTGCGCAATTTCGTGGATTGGTTGAGGTTAGACATTAACACCGTCGGATGCCAGCTCAGTGATTTAGAGGTTAAGGGTTCGCGCGCGAGACCGTAGGTCCTGGGTTCAAATCCCGCGAGCGAGATCTTGGATGAGGAGTCACATAATAGGACGTAACGACCGTCCAGTGCTTCCAGGTTTCCAACGTTGGTCTAACACCAACTGATTCATGATCTAAATCAAAAACTTAACAATCTCTACAACCCCGTACTGATATATTTTAGTTATCAAATATAATGTGAAGATATGGATGCTACCGCAGCACCTGAAATGAAGGAGGTGGGTTTATTAGCGAACCTACTCTCAAGCCATCGTCCAAACATACAAATAAAGCAACTTCAGGAAATGATAAACTGTGATAGATAGCCGAAATAGATTTATATATTGTACAATTTCATAAAATCTTGAAGCATATCTGCACCACCAATTTGATGTAATTGCTTTGTTATCTCTTCTTCCGCCTTCGCCTGACCACTTTAACTTCTAGACGTATACTTGAGCTCTTTTACCTTTATATGAATACCATTCCATAGAGGAGGTTATAGATGATGCCGTAAATGGTAGTTGTAAAACTTTCGCTTGGAAGAGAGGCCTTCTTCACATTGGACCATAACAAGTCTTTTGCTAAGTTGCGTCACTTGTGAGATGACCGGGATATTCGCCTTCCGACAAGTTTACTGCGTAGCAGTTAACTTCGTCCTGCTTCAAGGGTGAGAATATCATTAAACACATGGTGATTTTTGTAATTTTCGTCAGCCCGCTTTTTGAATTTTTCATTCCGTTTCGTCCGATTAGATGACTAGTTTTAAATTGGTAATAATTAGTTACTTATTTCTTAAAATTGATTTAAAATGTAAGTACTTGTCGACAGAGCACCTTTGCTTCAAATTGTGGACGTTAATAACGTACAAAGTACAAGCTCTATTATTTCGAACGTTGTCACGGACACGGATAATGTGTTCTTGAGTACAGTGCATCCGGTGGCGTTCCAGTTGCTTGGAGCATTAAAAAGCACCACCAGAAATTATGAAAGGGTGACGTATTACCATTATGCAGTGAGTGATTCTCATTTCAATGGAGATCATAATCTGTATATTAAATTTGTATAGTGAAGAAATGACAGTGGGACACCTAGCGGATGCTCGCAGGTGATAAAGCTAAAAAAGTAATTCAAATAGTTTTATTATATTGTTCTTGAAGGGCTGCACTATCCGACCTTCATCTATTGTAAGTTTACTGAGAGCTACTAGACTGTTGTCCGCCGGAAAGTGCAACACAGTCATGAGTGAAATTCTCTGTGAATTCCTTTCTTACGTAAAACAATTCAGTTACTAGTGATATAAAATGTTCTGACATTTGAGTACAAATAAGTTTAAGTTATCATTAACGTTGATTTATAGTACTATAAGTTAGAAATTAGGTAATAAGATTAAATCAGTAGTATAACAACATTATTTCTATGGGAAAGAGGTCAAATGAAATAACACTGATGATTTATAATCAAGCCGTAGTGAGAATAATAGTGATAATGTGATTATAGCTCACATATTAGGAATACATTTTTACGGTTTATCAAATGTCTGTATCATCAAATGTACACTAATCTGTCTAACAATAGTACATGCAACATTCAATAAGCTTGTTTCAACGTTTGTTTGTTTGTTTAGCTAAACAACTGTACGTTTTTATTTATTACATCGAAATTAAACATTGATATAGCTAACTGTCAATTGATACAATTGACCTTATTCACATTTAGATGTAGAATCGATGTAAAATTTTGTTATGTCAGACGTAAATTTGTTAATGAGCACTGAATATGACTAATATTTCAATTACTTTTCAAAAATGATTACTTTTGTAACGTCAAGCTGTTTCAGGATCCAAATCCCGAGCTTCAAATTTTGGGGAATTCCACAAAATTTCTTCGAAATTCCCCTTTAACCTTGGTCAACTTCATTTGACTTTGGGAGTTTCCCCGAAATACCCCAAAATTTCCCCAAATTTTCCCTAAAATTGGGAGCTTGGGATATTACAAATATGTACATAGAATTTGTTAGTGTTCACCTAATATGTTTAACAAATAAAGCTGATGATCCGTAAACTTATTCCAGACATTATAAATAAATAACCTTTGCAATGTGATTTACAAATGATATTCATAAAGTTAAGTGAATGATCTAGTCAAACTGTATAATTACAAAACATTTGCTGTTGACATGACGTGAAAAAAGCCTCTAACTCTCACTTCCCTAACACACAATAACTGATTTACATTACTATATACACGAAGTTTTTGTTTTATCATAATTATATACTACTCAACTACATAGAATGAATAATGTATAGTTGGAAACAGCTTTACTTTTGATGGATTTACAACAGCTACTCATTGAACTAAAGACTAATATCATGAAGAATACAATCTTCCGTTTATTGTCGATACCCTTTTCAAAGTTAAATAAAAGAACTCGTTTTGTACTAAGCATTATTGTTTGCAAAATCATTCAAGCATAAACATTATTCATTCTTTCTGTATAAACTATTATTAATTTAAGAAAGCGTAAGCGCTTATTCATTCACATGTCTTTGACAATTGGCATGAATAGTATATACCATATTCATTACCTTATCACAATGATTTATTCCTCAATGGGAAGATACAAGCCAAACAACACCAAGTGAATTCAAATTCACCCCATTGCACAAGCAAGTAGCTATCAGGATTCAGTAGCTGAGTGGATAAAGAGAGGGCGTTTGAAGTGAATGGTACTGAGTTCAAATCTCGGAGTGAACATCAACTCTGGGATGCAGGTATATCCAGCTGACGAGTCTCAAGTAGGACAAAAGGTACGCCCTGGATTCCACTGCTAGCCACTACCATCATTGCTTACAAATAACTTGTAAATTTAGGTAA
This sequence comes from Schistosoma margrebowiei, assembly GCA_944470205.2. Lineage (NCBI taxonomy): Eukaryota > Metazoa > Platyhelminthes > Trematoda > Strigeidida > Schistosomatidae > Schistosoma > Schistosoma margrebowiei. The sequence continues at coordinate 41,916,026 of OX104026.1, read as the reverse complement.
TGTTGAGGCATACATACAGTATGCACATATATCAATAACAGACTGATCAATTGCAATCTTAAACCTCAATGAGAAGATACAAGCCAAACAATACCAAGTGATTTATTCATATGTCTACACGCATAAAACGGTTATTACAAGATCAAAATGTGGATTAAAATAACTCATTGGAAATACTACAAAGAAAATCAGTTTACTACTTATGCATTAAACATTTGATTAACTTTCAAGTTCTGTAATCACTATTAGCAACTATTAAAAACAGTGATCAGTTTTTCTTCAATTTACTTTTACTCATATGCATAGTATTTCTTTTGTCACTATATGTAATGACTTCAATTCCATTTCCACTTGATTAAAAAAAAAACTTTATTTCAATATACATTCACAGACAGAAGTATAGAACATAGTAGTCGAAGAGAATTAACATCAATTATTTTTTACAACGGGGGATGAAGAATGTTGGTATTTGATCATAGGTGTCTTCATACGATTGTTCGTGTATTTTGGGGATCATCACGTGAGCAATCCTGAGGTTAGGAATAAGTTAATATGTGAAGATGATGAATCGACTGATGAGATAATAAATCTTCAACTGAGGTGTTCGAGACATGTGTTATTTTTCCCAAACACCTCTTATCCCGAGGGGTGATGTCGTTTGATGTAAGAATAGGTTGGAATAAAATTATGGGCAGCTAAAGATTGACGTGGCTCCAAACCGTGAATGGGACTGAGATATATGAATAGGTATAGATTACCTCGGTTACGGTGTATGCGACTAACATAACCAATGGTTAGACACTTTAGATGGCAAGGCCAAAAACTCGTAAATAATAGCGCAGGTGTATTCATTCTAAAATTTTGAGTCCTGAAATCTCATTATGCCTTATTTCTTTTTCTATACCGAATCTTTTCCACTACTGCTGATATTAATACTATTCCTACTACCCTGGGTTTTGTTTTTAAATGATTTTACCTCGTTGTGCAAATGTGGTATAGAACTTGAACAGGTCCACATGTATCAGGTACAGATGACTGACAGACCAAGCCATTTACAAGTAGCAGGCTTAGTAACAAGAACAAACCATTCTAATTGTTATCATGGCAACAAAACCAGTCGGAAGTAAGTTACAAAATGTGAAGTTTTCGTAGTACATGACAAATAATTCCTACTAAATCGATAAAACTAGTGATGGTATAAACAAAATAGTATCTCCATAGTAACTTGATGAGTATTAATCCAATACATTAAATAATGTTGCAATATTAAAGCCAAATTATATTTAACTATTAAGTTCAATTGAACAATTACAACTGTTTACAAACTAAAGTATAGAATGCATTTTATAATCTGAGAATCTTCCATTTGTAATATCAATAGCAATCTGTAATCAACAAAGAGCCTATGAAAATTTGATGTACTTTTTCAACCAACTAATTCAATACATAAAAGCATCTAAGATTATTTCTTCTATAAAGAATGTACCGTTTATATCTATCCTGTTTAATTCAATGTTCATTCATTACTAGTTCTAATATCGATTGTATTATTTATTGATCATTTTCAGTATATAAAAACCAGTGCAGACGATTTATTAAAAAACACGGAAAAAATTATAAACAGAATGGGTTTTGTGAAGCTTTTTAAAACTTTCACTGATTGAAATCATGAGTCGATTGAAGCTAGATCACCATGGTAAACCTGGAAGGCCGTTTCGTTCTAGTATGGGACTCCTCAGCAGTGCGCATTCACGATCCTGCACCCCGCGGGATTCGAACCCGGGAGTTGAACCAGGTCCGTTGTGAAATATTAGCTCATTGAAGACAATGGTGTACGATGGCGCAACTTCGTGGTTTGGTTGAAGTTAGACATCAACACCGTTGGATGCTGCCTAAGTGGTCTAGTGGTTAAGTACTCGCGCGCGAAGCCAGTTTTTCCCGGGTTCGAATCCGGTGGTGTGGGGTCGTGGATGCGCACTACTGAGGATTCCCATACTAGGACGAAACGGCCATCCAGTGCTTCCAGGTTTTCCATGACGGTCTAACTTCAATTGACACATGATTCCAACCTGTGAAAAATTATTAAATTTGCTTTTTTGGTTGTTACGCTGTTTTATTTCTGTCTCTGTGCTAATATATTCAGCTAAACGTTTCTTTATTGGTAACATGCATCATTAGCATAGACTCCAGGTAGAAGTGAATTATTCGAATTTCTCCACATATAACTCACAGATTGTCCTGTCGACCTCAGTCTAGATTGCTTATTGTTGACCTTAAACTTGTCATTATGCACTTCTTTATTTTGATTGTATCTCCCTTTGATCTGATTCTTAGTCTTATATTAGTCCATGATTTTCAATAACAACGACAGATTGAATCGATTTCGATGTGTTTGTTGACTGCTGATTACCTGAGTTTTAAGCTTCTAAAAATTCTCTTGTGTTTTTAGTATTCCCTCCGTTCAATATTTCGACATTTTTACAGTCGAATGTGCGTTCACAGTTGTCCCCATGCATTGATATAAGCGTATATATGACGTGTCGTTCGGTCACTAAATGATGTTCGTGCAGGGGTATCAATTTTGTCCCATGTAGTGTTTGTCGCAGTCGGAAAAATTTATTTTGTAGATTATGTTCGGTCTTTCTCTTGTTGTCGTTTCATCCTTTACTCTGCATTAGACTGATTGCAGTGAAGTTTCTGGTTTTTATGCTACGCCTATGGTGTGTGCCACTTATACGGGTACATATAAGTAGTATGTATCAGAAAGTGGATATAGGATGCTTAGTGGCAGCAGAGCAACATGAAGAGAAGAGAAAGGAAAAAAATCAGACGAGTTGTAAAGGACGATTCAAAAAAGATGTCCGAATGGTGTGTTCAATTTCTTGTCTTCATATTATACTAATGCAGTGTGAGATTTTAGCTGTTGCAATCAATTTGTCTATCTTATCTTGGTGTTTATTTGTTACACACCTGTTTCAAATGACTTCAATAACAAGGTTGTATTTAGAGGTGGTCGATAGGTTACTTTGGACCTACGTTTCGTGCTATATGCTCTCGCTATCAAGGTGTAACAGTAATCTTGTCAATCAATACAGGAACAGTTGATCAACTCTGGATACTTTGTTCTAAAGAAATGTTTCTTTAGTCGAATGAACTGAATCAAAGGAAAGTCGAATCAAGAACGACTAAGGCGCTGGAGACCTATTAGCTTAAGCTTGAACTCTACTACGTCCAACCTCACATCATTCCTTAGCCTCAATTCACTGTTTCAATATATTTTGATCTTGTCTTGCTGTTTATTATTACTTTGTCATTTCAAATTGTAATCAGTTATGATTCTCCTCGAAAAATTTTTCATAAATATTATTCAATCATTATTATGACTTATATGTTTTTCATTTTCTTCATATCTGTCAAGCGGACAACTATCTCTATCTCTCTCTCTCTCATAATTCTGACCCGTAAATTAGTTTCATCCTCTTATTCTTCTTTAATCTTTTGATCATTCATCAATCCTTTTTTGATACATCTGAAATCTCAAACCATTCTAGGATACAACATCTTTCTATCTTTCTATAAACTGTAATATTCATTAAACAACGTATCTACATTGAAAGTAAATCATCTCGTCAAAAAGAAAATTCTCTTCAATAATAATCATTTTCCCATAGTAATTACTTTTTTTGTTTTGTTTTAGATACACGATAATTGGAATTATTGAGTAATTAGATTTTTGTCAAGATCAATTCACTTAGTGATTGATCTATGTGAAAATTGTTTCTCAGATTAAAATATTGTAACTAATTCAATAATAAATGAATAAATGAATTACTTATTTACTTACTTTACTTACGCCTGTTACTCCTTGTGAAGGAGCATTGGTCATTCATCAACATTCTCTATACAACCCTGTCCTGGGCAATCCTTTCCCACTCCTTCTAGTTCCTATTCATTCTTTTCATATCTGATTCTATTTGCTGACGTAATGTGTTCTTTGGTCTTCCTCTTTAACGTTTTCCTTCAGGATTCCATGTTAGGGCTTGCCTCTAGACAAATGAATAGTAAGGTAGATAATAAGCATTTTAATTAATTAAAAAAAATATTTGTACAATATTATGATGCAACAAAAGTGTCAAAAATAGTTTCAAAAGTAAACTGTAAACAATAATTGTTTACAAATAAATTTCTCAAATACACCTTCAATTTGTCTATAACAAATAAACCGAAAGAATAAAAAGAAATCGGTAATGTTAAGATGGCGAGACTCTAATTTATGGACGATCTTTGAACGAATCTTCAGTGACCTTTAGAAATATTAGCCAATCAGCAAGCAGTCAGTGTAGAGTAAAAATATATTATACAAAACCAAGGAAATAAAGTGGATACACTTCTTCAACGTGGTTCAAAATCTTGTCATAGTTAGAAAGAGGTTCAGAGGTTTTAAAATCGTAATGCATACAGTAGAAGAAATCATTAATGTGGCTACGGAATAGTCGACCTCTGGAGCCATGAGAAAGTCTCAAAAACTCTTTCACCTTCGACCACATAGCTTCAATATTGTTTAGTTGCACTTCGGTTGTTGAGTGCACAAAATGCTACTTGTGGATAACGATAGGATGCACATAACCAAGCCTATGTAGGAGTTTGTACACTCTCCAAACATCCGTATGTATTGTAGTACCTGGCTGCAGCCAGTGTTACTGGTACTTTTATTATCCAGTTCGCGATAATTTTCGTAGTTTGGGGGGTTTTCATCACGAACGGACATCATCTATAATGCCAGAAATTTATTTAGCCAAATGCATGAAAGGCTTTTGCGTTAAAATCCGAGATCTATTATCTTATACCTGATTGATTCGTCCACAAATTATAGTCTCGCTATTTTATTTGTTATTGCCTCTCAGTTATCACGTTTTGTACAAAATTCGTTGTGAACCGATCGTACGTTAGCATTAAGCACTGAGGTTGGCACTGTAACTTTGAAATCTCTAAAACGCCTCTCATTGGCTTGTCCATAAATTAGAGTCTTGCCGTTAAGGTTTATCAAGTCGATAGTAGTTGAAAAAGTACTTCGAAATGCATAACAGAATTGCTAAACAGATATGATTAGTGAATTCCAACCATCTTAAGATTGAAACTGTTATGATAGATGACATTAGATGATGTTTTTAACGGATTTATATTACGTCTCAACTACCCACATTGTACTGAACAAACAATATTTCTAATAATAAGTTGGAATATGAGATTTTATTCTTGTCATGAATCAAAGTCAGTCTTTTTTCACTAAATGAGACAAAAAGCTTTCATCAAATATGTCTATTATTACAGTCTTTGTTTTTACGGACAAAAGATTCATAAGAACTTATCCACGTATGTATTAATGCTTAAGATAGATTCTTCCCTAACCTGATAAGAATACATCAATAAAACGTTATAAATAATATAGTCAGTATCAAGTTGACTTCACTTTGATTTGCTCTTAGATCCTTCAGTAACTTAAGAGGCTTTTCTCTCTTTCTGGATGTTTATTTATACAAACTATTGGTTTCGAAGTATAGACAATGACTAATGTTTAAGCAATTTTCAGTTTTATTAGAATTGGTTTTGTGGAGCTTTTTTAAAAATTTCACTAGTTGAAATCATGAGTCAATTGAAGCTTAACCACCATGGAAAACCTGGAAGCATTGGACAGCCGTTTCGTCCTAATGTGGGACTCCACGAGCCCGTACCCCGCTAGATTTGAATCGAGAACCTATCAATCTCGGTCCAGGCACTTAACCACTAGAACACTTACTCGGCATCCAACGGTGTCAATGTCTAATTTCAACGAATCCATGAAATTGAGCGACACATTCACCATTGTCTTTAGTGAGTTCTTGTCCCACGACAGACCTGGTTGAACTCCACTGGTAACGACTTCTCACTAGATCTCCAGGAGTGTCTCCTGAAGTCAGTCACTAGTGAGCAGGTGATTATTATTATCAGAATGGGTTTTGAAGAGACTTTTTGAAATCATGAGTCAATTGATTTAAATATTTGGTGGCCTTTATCTCAACTTGATAAATTACAAATGTTATAATTAGATAACTTAGAGTTTATTAGTTTAATTATTAATCTCCTTTGACACGGACTATTATCGAAATGTATTTTAAATAGCAATGTTTATGAGAAATCTTTCAAAGCAATTAACACTATCCATTTGTTTTAAAACTCTTTTTATACATTCTGATGAAGTATTAACGATTGTTTGTTTGCTAAAACAGTCCAACCGTATTTATAGTTACCTAAGAAACAAAGTTGTTTTTCACTTGATGTTGTTTGGCTTGTATGTTCCCATAGGTTGTAAATTAAGGTAATATGAGGCATACGCACAATATGCACATATGCCAATAACAGGCTGATCAATTGCAGTCTTAAACCTCAATGGGAACATACAAGCCAATTAATACCAAGTGAATTCAAATTCACCCCATCGCACAAGCAAGTGGCTATCAGAACTCCGTAGCTGAGTAGATAACGAAGCGAATGGTACTTGGTTCGAGTCCCAGAGTGAACGCCAACTCTTTGAGATTCAGGTACATCCAGCTGACGAGTCCCAAATAGGCCGAAACGCGCTTCAAACTGGATTCCACTGCTAGCCAATGTCCATCATCGCTTACAAAGTTGTATTTATTGCAAAATGAGGAAAGGATTACGTCATAAAGTGTTTGAAATTTTTTCAAGTGTTAATAGAGAATTGCCTAAGAATCTGAAATTTACAGAAAAATTATATGAGTGGAATCAGATATATAATAGAAAATGATCAATTTGACGGGTGCAAAGAAGCCAAAAGAAAAATAACAACATAAAAGTAATGAAAGTAAATCATCTAAACTATACTGATTAACTCATTCATAGAGAATTAAAAAAATTAGTATTAAACTACGGGCGAATGAAAGCTTACACAAATTACTTATGCATACTGAGTTTGAGGTTTGAAATGATGAACTGTTGTTAAGTCACCTGTATTGAAAAGGGGATCAACTTTATTCCTTCTTATAATTCAGTCACTTGACCGCATGAATGAATACGAAGGAGAATATGCAACAAACGAAAAAAAGCTTCACTTCGAAGAATTATTTTTTTTATCCTTATTCACTGGTACGGTGTATTCTTTTCGTTATTTGATGATACAGAATTTCCTTTGAATGAAAAAGTATAGTCGACGTGTTTGATATTGTCATTTCCTTACTGTTAAATGTACATGATGAAACTATATATATCGCTGAGTTTCACGAGTAATCAGACAGAACTTAAATATTTTTCGATAGAGTAAACCTCATTAATTTGAAATGATAAATGTTAAGTCAGTTGTTAGTCGGATGAAACTTATTTACAATCACTTTTGTACTTTTCAGTTATGCAATGTGAATTCATTGAAAATGCCTTGAAAAACCTTATCTAGATAATTTATCCGTCGACTATCCAAAATCGAAAATACTAAAATAATTTTAAACAACGTAATGTTTTAATCGATTCACTGTTAACAAGGTTTCTACTATACAAAACTTCATAACTCTAAGATTGTAATGTTATCAAATAACTATAGAAAAAGTCAATTTCCTTCTGTGATTACCATTTCAACTGATCACTGAATTATTAATACTTTATAATAAATAGTCATCAAGATGATCTCATTTCCCAGTACGTCATCTGAGAACTCTCTTGATCAGTCTTACTCATTGTAAATTATTTGTATTAATAAAACACGTCATACAACGGACAGATTAGAATCAATTAGACGATTTGGACTTCGCAGATGACCTAGCTCTCCAATCGCATACACACGAACAAATGCAGACAAAGATAGCCAGTATAGCAGTAGTCTCTGCATCAGTAGGCCTCAACATACACAAGGGGAAAACCAAGGTCCTCAAATTCAAAACGGAGAACAGCAATCCAATCACTCTTGATGGCGAAACTCTGGAAAATGTAGAGTCCTTCACATACATGGGAAGCATCATCGATGAACAAGGAGGTTCAGATGCAGACGTAAAGGCAAGGATTGGCAAAGCAAGGACAGCATTCCTACAGTTAAAGAACATATGGAATTCGAAACAACTTTTAATCAATACCAAAGTGAGGATCTTCAATACCAACGTCAAGGCTGTTCAACTGTATGGAGCTGAAACTTGGCGAACTACAACAACCATCATCAAGAAAGTACAAGTATTTATAAATAGCTATCTACGCAAGATACTCAACATCCATTGGCTGGATACCATCAGCAACAACCTTTTGTGTGAGAGAACAGACCAGCTTCCAGCTGAAAAAGACGATGGAAATGGATAGGACATACATTACGCAAATCATCAAACTGCATCACGAGACAAGCCCTAACTTGGAATCCTGAAGGGAAACGGAAAGGAGAAAGGCCAAAGAACACATTACGTCGGAAAATAAAATCAGATATGGAAAGGATGAATAACAACTGGAAGGATCTGGAAAGGATTGCCCAGGACAGGGTTGAATGGAGAGTTCTGTTGAGTGGCCTATGCTCCTCCACGAGGAGTAACAGGAGTAATTAAGTAAGTAAGTAATGATAATTTGGTGTTAAAAGATAAACAAACAGACAAATTTTCATTTCGAGATGATAAGCGCGATAACAACTAAGAATCTAATGAAATTAATGGACTGAATTATGATTACTAAAAGTAAAGGACATAAATACAAAATTTTGTTTTTCTTCATTCATTCACTTAATTAGAGGTGTGATAAAATTTTTAAAAAAAGGATTATATGAACGTACGGAATTCTTCTATGTTATAGTGAAATGGATAACTATGTGGCAAAAAGAATTTTCCGCTTACATTATCATAGTCGTTTCTTTTTTCCCCCTATATAATTCACTGAAAGTTCTCCTCTCTGTTTCACTGGTTCCATCTCACTGTCCACTTATAAAAAAAGTACCCATCCGTTCGTCAAAGCATATATAACCAGTAACACCTTCTAATATGAAGTGTACCCACCAAGTGAAATCAAAAGACAGAAGCGAGGAGGTTCGAAGATATATTTGATAGGCTATCAATATAGAGAGGATCGTCTGATCTAATCTGGATAGCGATTGCAGTAGATGTTGTGCATGGCGTTCCCACTCGTGATCTGGTGCGGATGCATGATCGAGTGCCTTCAGTTAGGTCGGTCCATTGAAACTAATGTGGTCAGCATCCAATGTCGAAACTTACAGAGCTATTTATTTTGGGGATTTATTTACCGCTACATGCTTAAGACGAACTAAGTTCTGTTGTGAATAAAAACTTCATTTTTGTAAAAATAAACACGAACAATCATGCTGAAGAAATTAAACATAAACGCAACATGAAAGAAAGTTTTATCATTATGATCTAGTTTGAAAGTTCCTAAACTCTTAATGATTCTAAAATATTAAAGATTCCCAGTTTAAAAATCAGAACAACACGATAACAATATTGTTTTCAGTTAGACTGTCATTAAGATTTACTCTATATATTCACTTATATAAGAGTAAATTTGATAATGATCCAAATAAAAATAATATTGCTCGCTTATACTTATTGTTAAAGAACATATCGAACTCAAAACAACCATCAACCAATACGAAAGTCGGGATCTTTTATACGAAAGTCAAGACAGTTATTTCTATTGTATGGAGCTGATACTTCGAGAACTACTAAAAACATCATCAAAAGGGTACAGGTATTTATGAATAATCGTCTACACAATATACTCAGCGTCTGTTGGTTGGATACCATCAGCAACAGCCTACTGTGAGAGAGAACAAACCAACTTCTAGCTGGAGAGAAAATCGGGAAAAGATGCTAGGAGTGGGTGAGGCATACATTGAAGGAATCATTAAACTACATCACGAGGCAAGTCCTAACTTGGAATCTTAAAGGAAAATGAGGAATTCAAATTCCAAAGAACGGATTGTGTCGGGAATCGGAGGCAGACATGAAAAGGATGAATAGCAACTGAGAACAACTGGAAAAGGGACCTCATGGTAAGGCAGATTTGGGATTTCTGTTAGGCAGTTTATGCTCCTTCACGAGGGATAACAGGCAAAAGTAATTAAGTATTCCTGTCGTACATAATGATTTCATAACTAATCTGGTACACTACCACGGAGTTGTCAGTTTGGGTATCTGTGAAGCTAACTAGTAGTTATCATTTCCTCACTAATTCTGATAAGTAAATTCTGCAGTTCTGGAGAGAAATTTTAATCAGCGGAGTTCAATCGCGTTTAGCGTTAGACAATTACTTCCTGAAAGTGATCAAAAATGATTGTACAATATCGCCAATTAACTGAAATTAAACATGAGAACTATCGGATGATGGCTAACTAATTTCAGTGTTAGAACACGTCGAGCACCTGAAGTTCTTGTCGTGGGGTCGTAGGCACGGACTCCTCAAGACGTAAGTAGTTTCTAATAACTGTCAAACTTAGGTGATCTCGACGATATATAATTATTTATGTGAAATTGTTTACGTCAATGTCACAAGAAATTATATTCAATGTATCATATGTACATACAAATAGTCGTTTTGGTATAGACCAGAGTAGTTATTAATTTTTAAGACAAAGAGTTATTTAAGATCCTTAAATACAATCAACTTGTAAGCTAAATATCAGAATTATAAGTAATCTGATGCTATAGCATATACACTATACTAATTCACAGAAACTATTTTTAGAAATTTTGTAAGTATTTGATTATGTATGTTTTACCTTGGTTTTATTACTGATGCAATTTTGTTCTCTCTTTAAATACCCTATTGACTATTGAATCAATATGAAAGTATGTTAAAGGAATTGCACGGTAATAAATGAAGTGTCACACGATGCAAAACATTAGTAAGTGACTTCATGAACTCCTGATAAACTACGATTTGGTTGTAACTAGGCTCATTGCAACACACACCTTGCACAACCAGGTTAAACAGAATACAACATGAAATTTCTTAACACATCTTCCAATCAAAATAATATATTTGTCTAGTACTCCGCAACTGGTTTCAATACTGCTTAATGAGTGATTACAAAGTTTGAGAAATATTATTTATAAACACTTGTGATTAGAAATTTATAAATATCTACTAACTTCAGAAAACAAGTTTCTATACCTTAAAAGTTATACAAAACGATGTGGTGCTCACTAAACTCACAATTTATAAGATAAAACCTGAAAGGATGTGTTGTAGTCACTAACTCAATACATTTGGTTAGACTTTAGAAAAGATAGAAACTGATTGATTTATACTCTGTAGAAAGTCTAGGCATTTTAAGACAGTGGTACATACATGCCTCATTGGCAAATGTATACCGAATATATTGGCATCCAAACTTCTAAACTGGTTTAAACATTTTTTCTGGTTAGCGTTTTTTTAGCGAGTTAGTTTTCTACGGGATGGGGACGCTAACCCCATGCCCAACCCTCCTCCTTTATCCGGGCTTGGGACCGGCAGTAGCCCCCGTAGGGACTCCAGGCGGTGGTTTAAACATGCCTTTCATTATATAATGAATTTAGCTGAACTGACTATACAAATGAGAAAATTAGAAAAATTCTCAACTAATCCTACCAGGATTTAAAACAAACTTTAATTTGAATGTGTCACACTTAATAAATGGTTCTGGTCACCAATGGTTTATAGTGTAAATGTTATACAACTCAAGTTAAAGAGCGAAATATCATTGATCACCATCGTAACTACTTGTTTCATATATGAAATCAATATACTTTATCGGTTACAACTTCTCAAAAATGTATCTAAAATAATTTATGTTTTTCAATTATTACATTACAGATTTAATTTAAATAGACAAATATCGATTTTTAATTTTTTAAAACTTATTCATTGATTTCCAATTAATCAATTATTTTCCCAATTTAATCATATTTGCATAATCGATTATTTTGGCAGTCGTATAGAGAGAAAAATATCGACAACAATATTACAATTTACATTTCAACCAACTAAGAGTTGATTTGTCCATTAAAAAAACAAAAAAAAATAATTTTCATTGCCAACTTATTCAACATGATGGATTTTTGTTTTGTGAATAAGAGAAAAAGAGAAAAATGTTTCTTTTCAATGAATTTCTCATCAGATTCTATAATTATCTCATATCCAAATTAATAATCCATAAAATTGGCCAAATTTAGGCAGAGAGTACATCATCATTTAGAAATTGTAAATATGTGAATGAAGAGTTGTTGTTTGTTAAATTACCTAGACTAGTCACCTCCTTCTGTATCTATCAATTCATGTGCTCCTTTGAAGCAAGTTATATTGACAGATGTTCTAGGAATTTGTACATTCGAGCTTGTGAGCATCTCTCCGTGTGGTTAAGCAATGGTGTAGTCAAAACGGTTAACAGCTCCATCATAGACCATCTAGTTCAAATAGGACATATAACCAACATGAAGTAATCTTTTGCAATAATCTATCGTCTTACCAGCAGTCTACCTAATTCTGTCAGACTGTGAATCCTACAGACAGCTGAAGCAATTGCTATTCGGATCAAAAAGTCAGAGCTTTGTATCCAAAAGAAGTATGTTCAGCCACTCCTTTTACCCTGGCCAACTCTGGGACCAACCGGCTAATAATCAATCTTATAATGTGGTGACGTAATCTGATTAATGTTCATTTTATGTCCCAAACTTATTGTTATTACTATCATTTTTACCACTGTGATTATCACCTTTATCATTGTTATTATTATCATGATTACAATTGCTAACCTTTTGAGGAATTTAATCAATATCCACCCCTTAAATCTATTATATCTGACCTAATTCATATTATTCTACATATGACGTAATTTCCGATTTGTAATCACAATATTCTCTCTCTCTCTCTCTATTACCCCATGTTGACCATATTTATTTTGATCATTATTTATCTTATCAGAATGAGTTTTGTGGAGATTTTAGCAAATTTCACAGGTTGAAATCATGAGTCAATTGGAGCTACACCACCATGGAAAACCTGGAAGCACTGGACGGCCGTTTCGCCTTATTGTGGGACTCCTCAGCAGTGCGCATCTACGAACCCGCCCCCCACGGGATTCGAACCCAGGATCTACTGTGAAATTTTCTAAGATCTCCACAAAATCAACTGCTCACTAGTGACTGACATCAAGAAATACTCCTGGAGTTCTAATGAGAAGCCGTCACCAGTGGAGTTCAACCAGGTCTGTTATGAGATATCAGCTCACTGAAGACGATGGTGTACGATGGCGCAACTTCGTGTATTGGTTGAAGTTAGACATTAACTCTGAGATGCAGATATATCCAGCTGACGAGTCCTAAATAAGACGAAACGGGCGTCCTTGATTCCACTACTAGCCACTATACGTCATTGCTTAAGATAAACAAATACTACGAAATAAGGAAATCTAACGTTAATCATTCCTATCAGATAGCCATTATGATATTTCTTTACACTAACAATTTATGTCTGTTCATAACATAAGTATCTTAAAGGTTGTATTGGTCTCTTTTCTTCCCCATTTATGCAAAGTCTAGTCATATGGATGATATTTTGTTTACATATTAACATCACGACGTCATTTCAATCATTATCTATTCCTTTTTTTATATTCTGTTCATTTTCTTCATTCCATGAATCAACTAATTTCATATTGTTATTGTCAGTATTGTATTGTATAAGATTCAGTTTAAAACAACTTTGGATTTAAAAAAAAAAGAAGAAAGAAAAACAAAGTTATCCCACGGTTTCATTTGGTTATTTAATTGTGTTACTAACAATGGATTTATGTTTCCTACTATTTGACAGATAAGTTTAATATCATTTATATATAGTCGTATAGAGTAATTTATAGATTAGATTTATGATTACTTTTTGTTATTGTTGTTGTTTAAGTTAAAGTATTGAAAGAGTTAAAGTTGAAGTTAATTTAACCACTTGTAAGAAGCTGGATGGTAAAATTTAGTGATAACTTCAGCAACAAGCATCCACGATCTCACAATCTGGGATCATATCCAAGACCCTCGGTTACGAGCGCGAACGTTCGGCCACCAATGGTTTTAATGTTTAACTTCAATCAATCCACAAACTTGTATGACCATCAACAATCTCCACAGCTTCTTACTGACAATTATCATGTGGTCACTAGTATTTAACTTGAAGAGTAAATCTTCGGAGTTCTAGTAAGGGGAAGTGACCAATAATATCTTCAGATTTATGATTATTTTTGTTAAGTCGGCTTTCCGAGAACTGCAACGGAGCCTCCAGAGGCCATAAAGGAGCCGAAGAGTTCTAGTCAATCAGAGCATGATGGAGTTTTCTAGAATGTCAACATGGCGTGCTACTATTAGTCAGTAGCATAATATATCTTTTAGCGGATTGGCTAAAATATGATGTCGATTTACAAATGTTAACGTCTATAAATACCCGTGTTTTCTGTACAAAAACAAACCTTGGAGTAAAGTGTATCTCTCATACTTTGCGTCTTCTTTCTCGTATTCATGTCGCTGTATAGTTCTAGCGTGCAGGTTATCAGAATAGCTTACGAACGAATACAGCGTCCAATTAACAAGACATAACAACTTTCTTTTTGTTGAAGTTAAAGGATTGAAACAGTTAAAGTTGAAGTTATTTTAATCACTTGTAAGAAGCTGAACGGTAAGATTAAATGATATCTTTATTCTAAATTATAAAGACTGAACATTTCTGGATGAAATGACAGCAGATTATATTTTTAAATGCTCAAATTCAATTAAAGTTAACCAGTAAACTGGTTTTCAATCTGTCAGTATGTTTCTATTAAGGATAGTCTTATCCTTGAAAAAAACTTGGAGATCCAATTAACGACAATAACATGATCAGAGACTTGTTAGCTTAAAGTCGACTTTAGTTAAAAATAAAACGTTAGTACAGATTAAATTACTTATGATGACGGGTATCATGATGAATTTCTTGCTAGCCGAAACCTATTAAATGATAAAGCATTACGACTTGAAAGCTAAAAAATCACGTAATGTACTCTAAGTCAAATTGGCCCACCAGGGTGCTTGTTACCTGTGTGCTTTCCCCACAGGATTGAGCTGTACTATTCAGATTGTAGCATTAAAGCCTTTACGGTTTCTGGTTCTCCTGCTGAACGGGGTTAAGCTGTACTATTTGAGTTGTAACGTGATGGTGTCTGGTTCTCTTGAAAACCAAAGTAAAATTACCCTGACCCATAAGGGTATATTATATAACTGATATATAACTCTAAGTCAAATGCTTGTAAATAACTGATGATATAAATGGAATAAGTTATGCAATCATAGTTGTAATACTGGTTAGCGTTTTTTCTGAGGAGTTAGCTTTCTACGGGATAGGGTCGCTAATCTCATGCCCAACCCTCCTCTTTTACTCGAGCTTGGGACCAGCAATAGCTCTAGAAGAGCTACGAGAGGCGTTAAAACTAGTTAAAAATCCAGAAGTTCGATAAAAATCTTATTTAATCCATTATAATACTCTTAACTACTACCCTACTATTATAAAACCTAGAATAAAAAATAACAGTAACTAACCAATTAATTCGTATTTTCTTCTATCATATATTATCAATACACTTAAACATATAGACATGCATTTAATTGATTCATTATAGAAGTTTGACTGATTTTTATATTTCTTACTCAATGATGAGAATTATAAAACTTTGACTGATCTAAGCCTTGAGCAAATTGATAGAACTCGTTAAACTGAACTTATGTATCCAGTCTCTATGTTTACCTTGACCCACTACTGGATCACCTGTTACCTAAACTGGATATTATAAACCTCTTAATTCCTCCCAAATTTCTTTTGTGTGTACATCTTTCTTAATCTGCATATTCATCCTCTCAATTTCAAATGAATTCCTTCTTATTGTAATTACCTTGATAACACTCCTCTTAACACACATTTTATGCACACAACGATGTTGCTTTTGCTATTAATGTTATGAATATTATTATTATTATAACCATTATTACCTCGATTAAGGAGAAGAAAATTTCCTATTATGTATCTTACACTATTTTTTATTTTGTTATATGGCTATTATGTAGAACAAGAGCAGCATATTTACAATTGAAGAACATCTGGAACTCAAAACAACTGTCTGTCAACCAACACCAAGGTCAGGATTTTCAATACAAATGTCAAGACAATTCTACTGTATGGGGCGGAAACCTGAAGAACTACGAAAGCCATCATCCAGAAGATACAGGTGTTTATTAACAGTTGTCTACGCAAAATACTTCGGATCCGTTGGCCGCACACTATTAGCAACAACGTACTGTGGGAGAGAACAAACCAGATCCCAGCGGAGGAAGAGATCAGGAAGAAGCGCTGGAAGTGGATAGGACACACATCGGGGAAAGCACCCAACTGCACCACAAGACATGCCCTCACATGGAATCCTCAAGGCCATTGGAGGTGAAGAGGAAGACCAAAGAACACATTACACCGAAAAATGGAGATAGACATGAAAAAGATGAACAAGAATTGGATGGAATTAGAAAAGGAGGCCCAGGACAGAGTGAGTTGGAGAATGCTGTTCGGCGGCCTATGCTCCATTATGAGTAACAGGCGTAAGTAAGTAGTATGGCTATTATACTCATTATGACTTGATACTTTACTTCTGGCCTTTGTTGAATAACCTTTCTAATTTACAAATAACACAATTTAGGAGTATTTATATCGTAACAGATTCAAACGTTCACCATTTTTAGGATTGTCAAATTTATTAATGCATACCCTGTTTTGGCCTTTGTACAATATCACAATAGTTATGGACTTATGAATTGGAATGTCTTTATGATGAAGTTCGCTCAAATATTCTTTATTTCTGAATATTCTATGGAGGTTTTTAAATTGCTGAAAGATTAGTTTCTGTCTAATATGTTGACTAATAGAGATTTGGATTCCTTGAATAAGTGTTGACAGATCAATATCAATATTTGACAAATGTAATTTCCAAGTTTACCAGTAAATGATTTGTTTTTAAGTTCATTTTACTTCTAGTAAAGTTTTATGAATTTATGTAGTTTATGATGGATAGTAGTGGCTAGCAGTGGAATCCAGGACGCGCGTTTCGTCCTATTTGGGACTCGTCAGCTGGATGTACCTGCATCTCAGAGAGTTGATGTTCACTCTGGGACTGATCAATTGCAGTCTTAAACCTCAATGGGAAGATACAAGCCAAACAATACTAAGTGAATTAAATAGTTTATGTATGTAATTTCTCCTTCATATACAAATTAAAATCTTCTCTGTAAACGTCCTTATTAGTCACATACCATTAAAATAAAACCAACGTCGTAGAATCTCCAGTGTGATTATTTTGTCTGAAGGAATTTCATTTTTGACATTCGATTGAATTTTCTTCTGCATAAAGAGCATACTAATTCGTTCGTAGGTTAATTTGATTACATTACTCTAAATAAGGACTCTATTGTTTAGCAGATCGATAATCAAATATACAACATATATTTCTCAATTCACGTACTAATGAGCATTTGTATTGACCTAATTGAACAATTGACTACTTGAGAATAACTTGAGTAATAAATGAGGGTTTGCTAAATAATCATTTAATCTAACGGTATTTTTCATTAGGATTCTTTTTTTGGTTTATAGAAAATGTAATGCGAATTACTTACAGACAAGTTAGAGAAATCCTTTCTGTAAATTAGTATAATATTTGCAAAAGATATACTACTAATAAGTAGTACGATCAGTTATGTTTTCCGGTACCTAAATAGATTGGTAAACAATTTGACAGAACCAAGTATTTATGTATTAATTAACTTCAAATACAATAGGTGATCTAAATTATCGAGTTATTTATCTAGTACAATCTCGCTTGTTGAAATCATGAGTCATTTGAAGCTAGACCATCATGGAAAACCTGGAGGCACTGAACAGCCGTTTCGTCTTAGTATGAGACTCCTCAGCAGTGCGCATCCACGATCCCGCACCCCACGGGATTTGAACCCAGGACCTATCGTTCTCGCGCCAAGCGCTTAACCAACTAGACTACTGAGCCGTTATCCAGTGGTGTCAGTGTCTATCTTCAACCAATCCACGAAGTTGCGCCACCATACACCATTGTCTTCAGTGAGTTCCTCTCTCACAACAGACCTGGTTGAACTCCAGTGGTAACGACCTCTCACTAGAACTCCAGGAGTATCTCTTGAAGACAGTCACTAGTGAGCAGGTGATTATTATTATTATTATTATTATTATTATTATTATTATAACCAGAATGGGTTTTTTGTGGTGATTCTTGAATAGATATTTTCTATTGATTGAGATCGTGAACCGATTGGTGTTAGACCACCATTGAGAACCTGAAAGCACTGGACGGCCGTTTCTGTAACCATCAATTTGAAAGTTGATTGTAATCTTATTCTGTTTAATGCATTTTTTTAATCTTAAAACGATTCAAAATGGTCAGAAAACTTATTATTACTTCTTTTCAACAACTAACTATAAGTATAAACATCATTTTACAGTTACGAGTGAAATTTCCTTGATCTCAGCATTTGTAAACCTGATATAACTTTAAATCTTATAAGGCATATATAAACTATTGCATTTACCAAACATATAGTTTTATTGAATTATTCATGATACATGTGTTATAGCCCGACCGTAGCCACTACCATGACGCGGCGGTCAGGCTTGCCTACCGTGATGACCCAACCGAACTATATTGGCTGGAACATATGTTCCTGTAGGTTCTAGCATGTCAGGCAGGTCGATTGGAGAACGGTAAGACTAAAAGCAGCAGCAGCGGTTCGTTCCGTCCTACTTTATGGCAGTGAAACGTGGCCGGTAAGAGTAGAGGATATTCGTAGGTTACTAGTATTCGAGTATAGGTGTCTTCGAAACATTGCTCATATATCATGGGACCATAGCGTAAGTAACACAGCTGGATGGCTCAAAATCGTTTGCAATGGCGCAAGCGCATATACTTTTTGTGTTCTTCCAAATTTTAATCTCCTGATTCCTCCTTGTCTCTTTTTTCTCTTCCCAAATTTATTTCACTGGATTATACTCCTTGAATAACATCTTCAAACCTTAATTTCTCTGATTACAACTTATAATTTTACTACATCTAGCACTACGTGATTTGAGTCGACCACTGCATTTCTGTGTTAATGTGGTGTGGTAACTCGAACTGATTTACGTACGTACGAAGTTCAACGTTGTGACTGGCTAACTGACATGTGTTATAGTAGTTCTAAAGATTATTGAGAATTAATAATAAAGCATTGTGAATTTATGAACAAAAGAAATTAATTAATATAAACAGAGAAATTCGGATTGCATGTACAACCTTTTTTTTATAACAATCAATTGAAGGACTGAGAGTTTTTTATTCGAACACTGTTATCCTTTAAGTTTCATCCGAGAAAACAATAATTAGTCTAATGTATATGACAAGGCTCGATAGTTTCATTGGATTACATTTATAGATTATAAAAAATCACCAAACAATACAAAACTTATCAAACAGAAACTTGATGAAACCAAGTAGAGTAGTCACTGGTACAGATCATGGTATTAGATTTATGAATCAATTTGCTTCTCCAAAACGTTTATAAATCAATAGAGATCATTAAGTATGCCAAAATATAAACAATGAAACACTAAATGGATATATGATCGAATATAAAATTTTGATCGATAATTCACCCACAGCTACCAACCTATTCAATATCTATATATCTAACTACATAGTTATTTATCAAGTTGAGTTCGTGGTAGGTTAATGTCCATTTTTATGTTATAATTATTAATCTCTACTTACATATCTATTGAATTCAGTTAAGTTAATTACAGAGAGCAGCTAAATCGATGTTCTTTTTTCGAATAGTAATGGAACGACTGAACAAGCAGTAACTGTAGCTTAACTTCAATGACAAATGTATGATGTTTTTAGATTAAGATCTTAACGATTTGAAGCCTATCACTTTCATTATAAAAGTTTGTCACTATGCATATGCACTCAAAATATCATAGTTATATTTGTATCAAGTATCCATATTTCATGTAGCGCTAGTTGAAACAATCACTTAAAAAGGCTAAAAGAACAAACAAAATTACATTTTCACTATTAGCGATCACCAGAATGGTAGTAGTAGTGTGAGTAGTAATAGTAGTAGTACTTACATGAATTCATACATATTATTGTTGTGCACGTATCTGTATAGACTCAAATGTAAATTTCACGCCAATAAAATGTCAACTATAATTAATCACTTGCTCTTCATGTGATGATCAAAAAGAGAAGTAAAGTAAGTAATGAATCAAATGATATAGAAATACTCCAACCTAATCAATCAAACAATAATCATACATAGATAAAACAACAACTCTCGAACCAATGCTCTGGACTTTATCTATCTACATAAGGAATACTCGATAATATCCTTTTAATCTATTTACTAATTTCAATAAAAAATGTTAACAAATTATCAATTATATTTTCAGAAATTTGTCGAAATTCAGGCTATCAGAATATACGTTTTTCACATAAACAAAGATGTTCATATCAGGGAGTGAGTGAGAGATAGAGAATATAAGGATTGACCAAATTGAATTCACAGGAATGTCGAATCAAAGAACAAAACCATTTGAAAACATTGACTGAATATATAACACAAATCAGCTGTATTATTCTCTCTCCCTCTCTCTCTATCTCTCTCTGTTTTCTCGCATACTTTCTTCAAATGGATTTTGAATGTTTACTTTTTTTGCACATGTAAATATAAATACACAGACTAAATGTAAAATAGTTACTATGTAAATGAAAAGGATAAAAAAAAAACACTTTTCCAATCCTTTATCTTTTAGTAAGCAAAAATAGACACACTACAATTTTGTCCAAGTAAAACTACTTTCATAGATATTAATACACACAAAAAACTTCCATTGATTAGATTAAGAGATATACAGTTGGTTCTAGTTGGTTTATTTAACGTTTAACAAATATGATTCTTGACAGATTTGTATCAAGAAGTTTGTTACTAAGTCATCCAATGAATTAAAATGAATTGGGTAATAGACTATTACAATAAATAATTAAATAGGTTTATGATAAAAGATAATATATCTTAAAATTTTTATAATCCTATACCATTCTGGTGTGTGTTACTTATATTGATATAAGTAGTATATGACGTGAGTTAAAAACCTAATGTAGGGCAGCAGACTATGGGAGAAGATCGAGAAAGGAAGTGCGGAAACACAATGCAATTTGTAAGAAAACGCATGAACAATGAAATATGAGACAATGGACTGATGTTTACAACAGCAACAGTTGAGGTTGATATGATGAATTAAAATTTTGCAAACTAACGATTAACTATATAGTTCTTCTATTTTACCATGTAACTCTGTGATTCTGTATTAAGTATGTTCGAATGTCCCGTGTTCTGTTCACTTAACTACTGGTACGATTACTATTACCATCTACCAATTCTTCCAAATTACCTTATATTACCTAAATATCACTCTTTGTGAACATAACATAACAAAAATATATTTCAATGGGGGGTCGTTTGAAATAAATTTCTAAATCAAACAATAAAAAAATTTACATTTTCTAAGTGATTTTACAAATATACTTTTACTGTTGTGTAAGTGATCAATCAGTTTCCATTACAAACTGCTTAAAATACACACAACAATAATACTATTTTAATCAGAAATTATTATACACTATTAGCTTACTTACTTACTTACGCCTGTTACTACTCGTGAAAGAGCATAGGTCCTTCACCAGCATTCGCCATCCAACCCTATCCTTAGTAATCATTTCTAGCTCCTTCCACTTCCTATTCATCCTTTTCATATCTACTTCTAGTTTCCGACGTAATGTGTTCTTTGACTTTCCTCTTCTCCTTTTCCATTCAAGATTACAAGTTAGGGCTTGACTCGTGATGCAGTTTGACGATTTGCGTAATGTATGTCTTATCCGTTCCCAGAATCTTTTCCTAATTTCTTCTTCAGCTGGAAGCTGATTTGTTCTCTCCCACAGTAGGCTGTTGCTGATGGTATCCGGCCAATGAATGTAGAGTATCTTGCGAAGACAGCTAGTTATAAATACTTGCACCTTCTTGATGATGGTTGTTGTAGTTCGCCAAGTTTCAGCTCCATACAGTAGAACAACCTTGACATTCGTATTGAAGATTCTCACTTTGATGTTAGTTGAAAGTTGTTTTGTATTCCATATGTTCTTTAACTGTAGGAATGCTGTCCTTGCTTTGCCAATCCTTGCCTTTACGTCTGCATCTGAACCTCCTTGTTCATCGATGATGCTTCCCAGGTATGTGAAGGACTCTACATTTTCCAGAGTTTCGCCATCAAGAGTGATTGGGTTGTTGTTTTCCGCTTTGAATTTGAGGACTTTGGTTTTCCCTTTGTGTATGCTGAAGCCTACTGATGCAGAGACTGCTGCTACACTGGCTGTCTTCATCTGCATCTGTTCGTGTGTACGTGATAGGAGGGCTAGGTCATCAGCGAAGTCCAAATGGTCTAATTGATTTTGAGCTGTCCATTGAATTCCATGTTTGCCTTCAGATGTCGAGGTCCTCATAATCCAGTCGACCACCAGAAGAAAGAGGAAGGGAGAGAGTAAACAGCCTTGTCTGACTCCGGTCCTTACTTGAAATGCATCTGTCAGCTGTCCTCCATGCACGACTTTGCACTGTAGTCCGTCATATGAGTTCCGGATAATGTTGACAATCTTCTCAGGAACTCCATAGTGTCGAAGAAGTTTCCATATCGTCCTCCTATCTACACTGTCAAATGCTTCTTCATAATCAATGAAGTTGATGTACAGTGTTCAGTTCCACTCAATTGATTGTTCAATGATGATCCATAGTGTCGCAATTCGGTCTGTGCACGACCTATCCTTACGAAATCCAGCTTGTTGATCTTGAAGTTAGGCGTCTACTGCATCTTTCATCCGGTTCAGCAAAACTCTGTTAAAGACCTTTCCTGATACTGACAGTAGTGTAATGCCTCTGTAGTTTTCACATTTGCTCAGATCTCCTTTTTTGAAATCTTGATGAGATGCCTTTCTTTTCAGTCCATCGGCACTTGTTTCTCCTGTTCAATCTTAGTGAATAGAAGGTGGAGCATGTTTGTAGTTACTTCGATGTCTGACTTCAGTGCTTCAGCCGGCATATTGTCGGGTCCTGCTGCTTTCCCTCTCTTGATTTGTCTGATGGCCATCCTGATTTCTTCCGTCGTTGGTGGATTAACATCTATAGGAAGATCTGTGTGTGCTGCTTTGATTGGAGCCGGCCTATTCAGGAGTTCCTCGAAGTATTCTATCCATCTGTTGCGCTGTTCTTGAATTTCAGTGATTGGCTTGCTTTATCTGTCTTTGACCAGTCTCTCTGGTTTACTGTATTTCCCTGCTAGTTTCTTCGTTGTATCGTAGAGCTGTTTCATATTTCCTTCTTTAGCAGCCTTTTCCACCGTCGTTGCTAGTTCTTCAACGTATTTCTTCTTGTTGGCTCTAATGGTTTTTTCCACTTGCTTGTTTGCTTGTATGTATTCAGCTTATACTTGGACTTTCTCGGTTCGTGTTCGGCTGTTGTTTACTGCTGTCTTCTTGTTCTTCCTTTCTTTGATCTTGTCCAGTGTTTCTATAGAAATCCATTCCTTATGATGGTGTTTCTTTAGACCCATAGCCTCTTGATACGTTGAAGTTAATGCTTTCTTGATGCCTTTCCAGTTGTCCTCCATAGTAGTTTCTTCTTCCTTCAGTAGATCCTGTAAGGCTTGGAACCTATTGGTGAGAGCTATTTTGAATTCGTTGATTTTATTAGTATCTCTGAGGAAGGCCGTATTGAACCTTTGTATTGCTGTTTGTCCAGTTGTCCAGTTCTTTTTTAGCTCTCCTGGTTCTCACATCTTCCATTGTCCTACGGAATTTTTTGTTGATGCAAATATGATCTATTTGATTCTCTGTAGTGTGGTCCGGTGAGATCCATGCAGCCTTGTGTTTACGCTTGTGTGGAAATATTGTGCCCCCTATGACCAATTTGTTGAACGCACATAGATTTGCAAATCTTTCTCCATTTTCCTTTCTTTCTCCCAGTCCATGTCGTCCCGTAATATCTTCATATCCGGTATTGTCTATTCCGACTTTGGCATTTAGATCTCCCATCATAATGGTGAGGTCCTTTCTTGGGCATTTCTCTATGATTTACTGCAGCCGCTCGTAGAATTGATCTTTAATGTCGTCGTTGCTATCATTGGTAAGTGCATAACATTGGATAATATTCATTGTGATCCTCTCCTTCTTTGTTTTAAATGATGCTTTGATTATTCTGGATCCGTGAGCTTCCCATCCTACAAGCCTTTTCTGTCCAGCTTGGGTCCAGTCGCTTTCGCTGATTCCCAGTACTGCTAAATTGTATCTCCACATTTCCGTTGCTATTTCACTGGTCTTCTCGGTCTCCCAGATTGTTCGGACGTTTTATGTACCTACAAAAAGTTTGCTTTGGTTGTTAGAAGGGGCATCGGCTTCGTGGATTCCGAAGGAACTCGGCTTTCACCATGAAGCGTCATAGTTCTTCTAAATGAAGACCTTCTAACTCCCAGGGCAGAGTTAAAATGATTTGAATTATTTTTTCTGGTAAGCGTTTTTTTAGCGAGTTAGTTTTCTACGGGATGGGGACGCTAACCCCATGCTCAACTCCTCCTCCTTTACCCGGGCTTGGGACCGGCAGTAACTCTAGAAGAGCTACAGGCGGAGTTATACATCAGTAGAGTACGAAACAAACGAAAGGTGTGTGATGTGGTTATAACTATTATTTGTTGATTTATGGGAAACACTTGGCTTTATTGATTTTGGTTTGACTTTATGAAGAATTTATAAATCATCCTTCTTAATGTGAATTTCTTCTTCAATGTTCATTTAATTTAAAATGCATAACACCATTGTTGAGTCGGCTTTCGGGGAACTTCAACAAAGCCTCTAGAGGCTCAAAAGGAGCCGAATAGTCCTAGCCAATCAGAGCATGATGGAGCATTCCAGAGTTACAATGTGGCGTGCTACTATTGGTCGGTAGCATAATATGTCGTTAACAAATTGGCCGAAATATGATGTCGATTTAACAAATGATAACATCTATAAATACCCATGTTTTCTGTACAAAAGCGTCTCTTTCTGGTGTTCATGTCGCTGTATAGTTCTAGCGTGCAGGTTATCAGAATAGCTTAGGAACGAATATAGCGTCCAATCAGCAAGACTTATCAACTATGATGAATAAAGACTTTTTACATTCACTTTAATTTGAATCTTCACAGTAGTATAAACATTCAAAACAATTTGGAAACGAACTTAATATCTTTGATTTTGGTAATTATAAAATAAACTGTTATCCTGTTATTTAATATTTCAATTTTACTTATAGAAGCTTTGGATAAAACATCCCTATTCAGAGTTGAAGTGAAGAAAGCTAAGTTATTATGTATAGTTAATGAATATCAATTAATAGTGATATTTCAATACTGATTAGGAGATCATATTACAACGTAGATATTAACTGATTAGATAACACCAAAGTTATTAAAATGTAAAGACTGGATAATAGACTTTAAAAAATAGCCTTCATCTTTATATAGACAAACATTATTTTGATAACTTCCATTGCCTTGAAATCAAAACAATAGACACATTATTGTCATCATACTTGGGATAAAGACAATGTAAATCTTGAGATGTTTATTTACAGTGAATCAGTCGGACTAGGAATATTTTTCTAATTTCTAGACAGATTAATAATTTTACTCTTTTCTGTTGTTCTGTACACTTATCTTTTTAGGAATTGTCACAATGATATGTCAGAAGGGGTTTGTGGAGATTTTAGAAATTTCACAGATTGAAATCATGAATCAGTTGCAGTTAGACCATCATGGAAAACCTGGAAACACTGGACGGCTGTTGCGTCCTAGTATGCGGCTCCTCAGCAGTTCGCATCCACGATCCCTCACCCCACGGGGTTCGAACCCAGAACCTACTGGTTTCGCGCACGAGCACTTAACCAACTAGACCACTGAGCCGGCATACAACGGTGATATGAGATAAGAGCATAGGATTCCAATCTCAGTTGTCCCTTTAACTCACTCTTATATATAATTATGAACTCATTTATTTATTTATTTATTTATTTAGCACATAGATATTGGTACAAGGAAGCACCAAATACATATGCGCCACACAAATCATTCGATTTGTGTGAGAGCTGTGATACTGCACGAGTGCCCAAACCGAAACAGGTGGTTTTCTTAGGGGACCACTCCCCGAGCCTTTGACCTTAAGGTTTATCCACAAGGCAGTGGAGAATCGTAAGGAGATGCAGTTCCATGGTAGCCGGTGACCAACAATTGGTTCATACGCCATTTGTTCCTTCAGGATACTGGAGTTCATGTGCACCATTGGTTTGGTTTGGAATCCGGTTAAAGCGCCGGACATTCGCTTTTCGTCCTCTCATTTTCGTAAACAACAGTAATGCCACGAGAAGGCAGTGAGTAAGACTTCCCTGGCTGAAGCTGTATAACGTGGTCATGTGAGAGCATTTCGAGAGGGAGAGCGGGCCCACCCCATTCTCGGCCATAGTAGGGCATTTGAGGGCATGAACTCATATGTGTTTGTGAGTATATTTCATATATATATGATAACACTTCATGTCGTTAGCTCATTTTTTACCGGTAATACTCCAAAATGTATACACAACTTTATCATTTAATTTGATTTTTCCTTACTGAAAGGCATTTGCCTACGATGCCCTAACTTTTAAGTTTACATCTCAATTCTGTTATTGAGTTTCAATATGATTAGACAATTGATTTAAGAAAATGACATGAAATAACCTTAATATAAGTTGACCAACTTAAATCAATTACATAATATCCATATTTTTACCATAATATAGATATGTAGGTCAAAATAAAGAAAAGTAGGTAATTACAAGAAATATTGTTTTAAAGAAAGATATTTGATTCCTTACACTTTGATTGAAAGTAAATAAAATTACACAGTTTGTACAATAGTATATTCAAGGGAATTTCTAGCTTAAGCAGTATGCATAAACGTAATCTCTGTGTAATTCTACTCCATTAAAAATGTATTTCATAAAGAATCAAGCAGTATTTGTTATTAGACTAGTTAAATATGACAATAGTCACCATTTCGTTATCAATCAATTACAAATATCTAAGTCCTACAGGGGGTTAGTAGCGATCTGAATAGCTCAGGTTATGAAACACAATAACATGAGTTCATATCCACTATAGAGCATCAATCCATTCGAAATTACAAGTACACCTCGTTGTGAATGAATGCCATTCAGTGAAAAGCCTTAAACCAAGGTTTTCTTTCTTCTGTTTCAACTTTTCTGACTAAACGTGTTGCATAAACCTCTATAACCTAGTATGAAACAATAGATTTCGTTTTTGTTTTGCTTTTGCATTAACATGATCGTTAACAGACCTATAGATTTTTGGTTGACACCCTGCAAAATTTGCCCCTGTATACTATTCTAAATTCCAATAGGAGAATCAAATAACTATCTAGAGCTCACTATTCATCAGTCATTTATCAGTTTTAAAAATTTTTCAAAGTATATTGTAAATGATTTTCAATGGTCATTGTAAACCTTCTATAAAAAAAATATGTAACTACATCAAACTAGAAAATTTCGACACAGATCGTAAACGAATACTTCATGAAAACAATTACTTACTTACTTACTTACTTACTTACTTACTTACTTACTTACTTACTTACTTACTTACTTACTTACTTACTTACTTACTTACTTACTTACTTACTTACTTACTTACTTACTTACTTACTTACTTACGCCTGTTACTCATAATGGAGCATAGGCCGCAGACCAGAATTCTAAAACCCACTCTGTCCTCCGCCTTCTTTTCTAGTTCCATCCAATTCTTGTTCATTTTTCTCATGTCTAACTCCATTTCCCGGCGTAATGTGTTCTTTGCTCTTCCTCTTCACCCACAATGGCCTTGAGGATTCCATGTGAGGGCTTGTATTGTGGTGCAGTTGGGTACTTTCCTCAATGTGTGTCCTATCCACTTCCAGTGACTCTTACTAATTTCTTCCTTCTCTGAGATCGGATTTGTTCTCTCCCAAAGTACATTGTTGTTGATAGTATCCGGTCAACGGATCCGAAGTATTTTGTGTAGACAATCGTTAATAAATACCTGTATCTTCTGGATGATGGCTTTCGTAGTTCTCCAGATTTCCGCCCCATACAGTAGAACTGTCTTGACATTTGTATTGAAAATCCTGACCTTGGTGTTGGTTGACAGACAGTTGTTTTTTGAGTTCCAGATGTTCTTCAATTGTAAATATGCTACTCTTGCTTTACTGATCTGCGCTTTCACATCTGCATCAGATCCACCATGTTCATCAATGATGCTGCCCGAATATTGTAAAGGTGTTTACATATTCCAAATCTTCTCCATCAATTGTGATTAGATTAGTGTATACTGTGTTGTATCGGAGAATCTTGCTTTTCCCTTTGTGTATATTAAAACCTACTGTTGCTAAGGCTGCTGCTACACTGGCATGAAAACAATATCTTAGACTAATTAGTTCTATTCGATTAATAGAAGTATCCATGATATACAATTTCTAATGTATAAACAATCACCGTTTCATATGGGTTAAGCTTAAACTTTACACTAGTAGTTTTCATAAAATACAAAAAACGTTTTTTGTGTATTTTCATAAACTGAATTGCTAATCTATGTACTTTCATTATTTCGTCATATCGCTGCTCTAAATGAATAAATTACTACTTTATATATGTAACATGTATTGTATAAGATGATTGTGATTAGAATAAAAGTCGTACAAAGTCAACTTGTTAATGATGGTTGATTTGTCTAGTTGGTTCCTGGGTTTATGATAGAAAAAAATTGTTTTTTTGTGTGTGTTTTTCTCTCTCTCTCTCTCTCTTTCTGTCTTTCTTGCTGATTGTTGTTGATTGTAGACTAACTCATTTAAATAATTAATGATATTCGGATTAGATATACAACTCAAAAGTTGTTGTTGTTGTTGTTGTTGTTGTTGATCACAATTATCATTATTCATTTTCGAGTCAATTACATTAACCAATCAGAGTGTTCACATTGTTGCACACAAACGATTGTTGACTCTAAATAATATTACTGATCAAAATATATGTGTACATGTTTATGTGTGTGTGTGTATGTTTAAGTCTGCAAGTCTGCACATATCATAAGCATATTCTGAGTACACACATAGTGCTGGAAATTAGTAGTATATATAAACATTAATTCTGTTATTATGATTAATATTTTTGTTATCCTAGTAACAGTACCCGGCGATTATCAGCATTGAGTATACTGATAACTTACATTTTCCTTATAAAAAAATCTATACTCATCAAATACCAACAATTGTAATTGTCTTTAAACATGACATCCACTGATACTAAATCTATTTCACCAACAAATTCTTTAAATCTTGGACAAAATTTTAAATATCAAGTATTTAGTGATAATACTGAAGGTATTTCCATTGTTAATACACCTCAAATAACTATGGATAAAAAGCATTATTTATGGGAACGTGTAAATAATATGAAAACATCTTTGGTTGATTCAGTACAACGTAAAATACCTGTAAATCATAGTAATCAATTAAATGATATATTTAAACGGTTTCAATATTTCTTTTCAATTATTGGACCAATTTTATTACTTATTATGTTTATATTAGTATTAGTTTATTGGAAACGTGAACAAAATGAATTATGGAAAAGTCATAATCAATGTTATACAAAAGAATGTTTAATATCTTCTAGTTCAATTATTGCACATATGAATAAAACAATATTACCATGTGAAAATTTTTTTCAATTTGCATGCGGTTCTTATTATTCACCATTTCATCCAAATCAAAATGCTGAACAACCAGTTGTACAAGCTCATCGTATTGTTGCAAGCGCTTTTGGTAAAGATACTATACAAGATTATTTTAAAAGTGGTCGAAGTCGACGTATGTTAAGATTTGATCGACCTATGATTGAACATTTAACTGAAATTAATGTACATGCAATTATTAATTCATTACGTAATATTTATAGTAATTCATATGGACAATATAATTCAGCTAAATATAAAGTTGCTCAATTTTATGATTCATGTTCTTCTACTTCATTAAGAAATTGGCTTGGTGCACATCCATTAATGACAAAAGTGGCACCACTTCTAAATGGTATATGGTTACTAGATAGAAATGCATCAAATGAAACCGGTGCTAATATAGTTAATCAAACATCAGCATGGCCAAAACGTTTATTTTGGGATCCATATTTAACCCAACAATTTTATATGGCAAAAAATTGGTCATGGATGGATTCCATTAAACATTTACAAGTTCAACTTAATGTACCGACATTTGCTGACTTTTACATATACACAAGTCCAATTAATAAACCACGATTATATGTAAGTTTAAAGAGTATAGTTTTATCATTGAAAATATGATATAAATATATAATTTATAATTTTTATTTATTTAACACATAGATATTGATACAAGGAAGCACCAAATACATATGCGCCACATAAATCTCATTTGATATGTGTGAGGGCTGTTATACTTCCCAGGTGCTCAAACCGAAACAGGTGGTTTTCTCTAAGGACCACTCCCCGAGCCTTCGACCTGAAGGTTTGATCCACAAGGCAGTTAAGCATTGTAAGGAGATGCAGTCCCATGGTAGCCGGTGACCAATAGTTGGTTCATACGCCGTTTGTTCCCGCAGGATACTGGAGTTCATGTGCACCATTGGTTTGGAATCCGGTTAAAGCTCTGGACATTCGCTTTTCGTCCTCTCAGTTTCGTAAACAACACTTGTGGTGCGAGAGAGCAGTGAGTGTGACTTTCCTGGTACAGGCTGTATACGCGTGGCCGTATGAGAGCATATTGAGAGGGAGAGCGGATTCTCCCCACTCTCGGCCATACCAGGGCATTTGGGGGTGTACCTGTTATGTTTACTCTATCAAAATAACAGCTGGCATATTTTAAAGAATGTTTATTAGAAAAAAACTTGATTTCCACAGAATTTATTGATTTCCTCTTTTCAATCATCTTACCCTGGAGATCTTCATAATTGACATAAGTATATTATGAAATTGAAAACGGATAGATGCACATATTTCTTTTATTAGTGATCATTCTGTCACCCACTAGCTGCATTGTACAGTTCTGTATTCTATTTTTTTTTACTGACTTTATTTGTATAGAAGAAATTTCCTCTCAAATTACTATATAATTTGATTCAGTGTTTGCTTGGCATTCAATGACACCTATTTTTGTGATGTATCACATTTTGAAAATGGAACCCAAATTGTTTTGTCTCTTAATCCCTATTTGCTTCTGAACACTTGATAAACGTTTTTTTAGTAGTAACCGTAGTCGATTTGTTTTACCGGAATCACAAATATTGTGTTCTGGGCAAACATTCATAAACTGATTAGTATTAGTAAACTAAATAATCATCATCTAATCTAATTACAAGCAAACGAAATCTGCCCTCGGGAAATAAGAATCCAAAAATCTTTACAATAATTAATCTGAAATAAGAAATTGGTAATAAAACATTAGTGGGGGAGGGGGTGACATTAAACTAGAGACATTGAAATTATCATTTTTTTTTATAACTGTCAAGACATGTTATAAAATCTGTTTCAATATTGTATGGTAACATTTCACTCAGATGAATCGATCATATGGTATTGCATAATATGATAACGACTATTCATATAAATCCATATTGATTAGAGATCAGATCATGATACAGTTCATAATGAGTAAAATCTCAGAGAAAATTGTTTTCAGTTTCATAGCCAATCTTAGATTAAATTATAAATATGATAATGAAATAGACAATCAAAATGAGTAGACGATCACTGAAGAGTAGGGGGGCGAGGTCGTGGATGCACACTGCTGAGGAATCCCATACTAGGACGAAACGGCTGTCCAGTACTTCCAGGTTTTCCATGGTGGTCTAACTTCAATTGACTCATGATCTTAACCATTGAAATAAATTTTATTGTTGAGATATGCATAAAATTTAAATAAATAAATTGATTCTAAATCACTTGTTAAAACGAAACATGAATGTTTAACGGCATTGAAACAGATGAAAATACATTCAGTTACGTTCAGGGAGTCTTCTTTTAAGAAATTTAAAACAATTAGTCCCTTTGATAAATTTCGATAATGATATTAGAAGATGATAATTTTCGTCTTCGATAATCTTCGTCTTCTAATATCATTATCGAAACATTCAGTTACATTAGAAATGACATTAGGTTAGAGGATATTTGGAGAAAGTTTAGAAAAAAAACTCTCCGACTAATATGTTAATGTGTAATTGAGTTAAAACTGATATCAATAATTTCGGTAGTTCGTTCTGAGTAGATGATGAATATCCACTCAAAGGTAATCAGAATTGTGGCATATATATAGAGTTGAATTCACAAGTTGATCTAAGCTAGATCATCATTGAAAATCAAAAAGCAATGGATGATCGTTTTGTATTAACATGGACTGATCAACTCCGTGTGAAGTTAGTGAGTTCTACTGACTAACTCAATTGTTTCTTATCTTTGATAAAATCTTACTGATTTGTTCTACATGTTCACAAATTTGTCAAAAATGATACATAAAAAAGTTATAGGCTACTGGAATTATTAATAGTGGAGATTCGGTTTCGATCCCTCTACACTTAGTCGAATCTAGCTTATATGCACTGCTTATATACAGTCTGTTATCTCGACAAATTTGTCGTCCTAGTATGGTAATTCCCATCAATCCTGATATTCGATGTCTTATACTTCAAATTTAAGTCATGATTTCTCATCAGAAACTTAACAAATTCTTCTTGAAGTATTTTACATAATGATTGTTAAAAATCACCTTAACTTTGTGAATAAACTTAAAATTAGTGTTTACTTCTTGTGAATTGAATTGATTACAAAAACGATATTCATTAACTATTCTTATCTTTCTTCCTTACTTACTTACTTACACCTGTTACTGCTCGTGAAGGAGCATAGGCCACTCACCATAATTCTCCATCCAACCTTGTCCTGGACAATCCTTTCCAGCTCTTTCCAGTTGTTATTCATCCTTTTCATATCTGATTCTATTGTCCGACGTAATGTGTTCTTTGGCCTTCCTCTTTTCCGCTTCTAAGGATTCCATGTTAGGGCTTGCCTCGTGATGCAGTTCCATCGTCTTTTACTAATTTCTTCTTCAGCTGGATGCTGGTTTGTTCTCTCCCACAGAAAGCTGTTGCTGATGGTTTCCGGCCAATGAATGTAGAGTATCTTGCGAAGACAGCTAGTTATAAATACTTGTACCTTCTTGATGGTGGTTGTTGTAGTTCTCCAAGTTTCAGCTCCGTACAGTAGAACTGCCTTGACGTTGGTAATTGGAAACAAAATACTAACATAAATAATTCACGCACACCATGAGAACTACTGAACCGATCAACTAAACACATGTTGCTGATGATATATTTGACAAAAAATTACTTTAAGAAAAGATAACTAAAATACAATCATTCACATGTGAACATCGTCTACAGATAATAATCATGATACATTTATGGTGAATTTACCTTATTCATTTAACTAAAAGTACATTATATAATCATCTAACAAAGAGTATGTTATTTTAATTAATCGAATTCAGAAAATTCTTTCTGATATGCTTACTTACTTACTTGCACTTGTTACTCACAATGGAGCATAAACCGCCGACCAGCATTCTCCAGTATTCTAAGTAACAGTACCAAGGTCCGACTTGATAGTTTCAAATAAATTAAGCTTTGGTTAGAAAAGTTAATAATAATCATTGGGATACCACAAACATATATATTAGTAATAAGTTAGTTGATGTAGTATTATCAAGAGTTGAACAACATATCCTATTCAAATAGCTACACTGTATCCAAATCTCTGTAAGCAGTTTCATTAAGGAATTGTATATTTTTTTAATAAGCTTAGTCTTGTTATTTGATGTTCAAATGAATGATAACTACAAAATATGAATGTATTAACTAATTAAATAGATTATCATCATATACTTTACAAGTTCTATGATCATATTCATTGAAATACCTCTGAGGTTTATATCAATTAAATGAAGTGAAAACGTTTCAACGGGTAAAACCTGCATTAAGACATTGGTAGCAAAATCTAATGTAATGGCGATGAATATACCATTTGATGAACACTATGATTTATCTTATTCAAATTTTAATTTCATTATTTGAATGAAAAGTTCCTCTTAATTGTGAACTGTTCAATTATCACAATTGATTGATCACTGTGTGGCGATCAATATCATGCGTGTCTGGTCCTTTTTAGTGCAGATCGAATGCTATCGATCATGTTGCAATGTGGCTACCAGTCTAGGTGACTCGACACTGCGGGCACTATATATTGAGATTAAATGGTGGTTAGAGGTAGTCGATTCAATTATAAAAGTGCGGATGAATATATAACTTTCAACTACATACATTTTAATATTAGTCACTAGTGACAAAAATCACAGACGAATAGGAATGTTTAAATCTAAGTTGATTTTAACGTATCATTATTCTGTCTGGCAGAGTAACGAACATTAAACCTTAAGTATTTCGACAAATACCTTCAGTTCATTAATTAAATTTCAAAGTGCATCTGTACACAAATCAAAACAAAATGTCTTTATTAGAAGAGGTTTGTGGAGATTTTAGAAATTTCACAGATTGAAAGCATGAGTCAATTGAAGCTGGACCATCATGGAAAACCTAGAAGCACTGAACGGCCGTTTCGTCCTAGTATGGGACTCCTCAGCAGTGTGCATCCACGATCCCGCACCCCGCGAGATTCCAGCGCAAGACCTATCAGTCTCGCGCCAAACGCTTAACCAACTAGACCACTGAGCCGGCATCCGATGGTGTTAATGTCTAACTTCAACCAATCCACGAAGTTGCGCCACCGTACACCATTGTCTTCAGTGAGCTGATATCTCACAACAAACCTGGTTGAACTCCACTGGTAACGGCTTCTCACTAGAACTCCAGGAGTATCTCTTGAAGTCAGTCACTAGTGAGGAGATGATTATTATCAGAAGGGGTTTGTGGAGATTTTAGAAATTTCACAGATTTTAAAACTTTTCACAGTAATTATTAATTTTCTATTTATGATCACAAAGGTTTATGGTTAATCATGCTCTTATAGCATGTTTATAGCATAATGTGTTATAAATTAGTAACTATGAAAACGTTTACATCGAAATACAGATATCGGGATCATAATTGTGTAAGATGAATGCCCGGGTAATTTCCATAAGTATCAAGAATTTTTTATGACCTCAACCGAGATGAAGAACCTATTTATCAGCATCCATATTTATTCAGTGGCCAACAGAAAAGTTTGGCATTGGTGCCTTTCAGAGTGAAACTAAGTGATATAGGTTCGAATCCGTGAATAACTATACGTTGGAGTAAAGAACGTCAGACCGGTGCTTACAAGGATGAACTGTTGGTTCAAGAAGTTGGCACTGAATGAAATTCTGTGTCTAAAAATTCTATCTTAAGTAAATTATTAGTGTAGTGTTTGATTACAAATCTCTAATCAGCACTGTGATGTTTTCTATGTAGCCGTTAGTTAAAAAACACAACTTATCTGGATAATGTGTTGCCATATTCACATAAACTAGTGTAAAAGTGGCTTCAATGTCGGATTTATATCTCTGAATGTAAATGTTCGGGATGCGAAATCCTCAAATGCAACTCAAGAGGAACAAAGTCATATTTAGGATTCATTTATTGTGAATTGTGTTCTTGAAATTTCAATGTATTTTTTAATATAATTTGTGTTAATTGAGAACTAACTGGTTCCTAAACAGTGATTGTTGCAATCTACTTATATAACTGATTATTTTAAACGTATTTTGAATTCTACTGGATTCCGTTAATAAAGCTTCTATACAACAACTAAACTTATTACTCTGGTTAGCTGGACAGCAATGATGACAATATCAGTAGTCTCTTAAATCATATTGAAGTCGAAGGTAAGCAACAGTAGATTAGCTTATAGCCAAATCAATAAATGACAATGAAGTACCTTGGTAATGGAGCACTTAGCAAAATAATTTTCTAACTCAATAGTTATAACATTTTAAGAGATAGTTTTATTGTGTTAACAGGTATAAAACTGAATGTCTTATTGCATTTCCATATCTCATTACCCTTCTAATCTTATAAAACTGTGTTCAGTTGAACACGATTATATTTAGAACTAGTACTTTTTATATATTATCACCTTATTACTATCTTAGCTCACAATGATGAAGTGATGTATGTCATCGTTGATTCATATCGGTTGCCTTCAAATCCCAGATATGTAACTTACAACTGATTAATAGACATTGTATAATAATGTTAAACAGTAAGAACTCGTTAAAAGTAATTTACTATACATCGGTTTACGCAGTTACATGTTATAAATACTTGATAGCGCTTAACTTTACGGTCTCAACAAATTATGTAATGTACTATGTTTACCGCTGAAGAACTACGAAAGGGATCATCCAGAAGATACAGGTATTTATTAACAATTGTCTACGCAAAATACTTCGGATCCGTTCGCTGGACACTATCAACAACAACGTACTTTGGGAGAGAACAAATCCGATCTCAGAGAAGGAAGAAATTAGTAAGAGTCGCTGGAAGTGAATAGGACACACATTGAGGAAAGCATTCAATTGCACCACAAGACAAGCCCTCACATGGAATCCTCAAGGCCATTGGGGGTGACGAGGAAGACCAAAGAACACATTACGCCGAGAAATGGAAAAAGACATGAGAAAAATGAACAAGAATAGAATGGAATTAGAAAAGAAGGCGGAGGACAGAGTGGGTTGGAGAATGCTGTTCGGCGGCCTATGCTCCATTATGAGTAACAGGCGTAAGTAAGTAAGTAAGTAAGTAAGCATTATGTTTACCGACATCAAACTTACGTTTAACTAGTTCGAATAATTAAGCACACGCACACATATATACGTGTTAATATAATTAGATAAATGTGTAAAAAAAATAGGTAAATTTGCATAAAGTTTACTATCAACCATTGCTCATACCAATGAATAACATTATCATATTCGTTATTACCATCATCATCATCCACAAAACTTAATTAATAATTACTAAGTAATTATTATGTTTATGTAAAATTCGTTACTTCTCTTCTTCCTTTCTCTCTCTCTCACTCTCTCTCTCTCTCGCACTCACTCTAATTTTAACTTTTTCATTGAAGTATATTCATGTAGTTTTGATCTATTTTGAATAGTCAAATATACTAATCATCATAGACAAACAAAAACAAAAACAAAAAAAAAATACTAATTATCTATTCAGAATTTGTGTATGGTGTATGTCGAGTCGATTTGTTTCTATGTTGAGATTTTTATTTGATTAATTCTATTTTGTTTTGTTTTTACTTCTTCTGTTTATTTGTTCTTAAATACAACTAACTATCTGGAATGAATTACATAATTACTGAGAATTAAATGTTCATCATGAAATAAACACAACCATATTCCATAGCAAATGTTCTACATGGATACACTGCTGTTTTTTTTTAATTGTGTATGTGTGTACATTTGCACATTCATATATACATGTAAATGTGTTTAAGTATCTAACTATACTTAACACTAAGCAATCATTACAAGACCGTTAAGTATTTGATGCATAATATTTAGCATAAATTTAGAAATTCATGAATTATTTTATTATTATCAGAATGTGTTTTGTGGAGATTTTTAGAAATTTTCACAGATTGAAATCATGAGTCAGTTGAAGCTAGACCACCAGTGAAAACCTGGAAGCACTGGACGGCCGTTTCGTTTAAGTATGGGACTCCTCAGCAGTGCGCATCCACGACCCCGCACCACCCGGGGCTCGAACCCAGGACCTACTGGCTTCGCACGCGAGCACTTAACCATTAGACCACTGAGCCGGCATCCAACGAAACGGCCGTCCAGTGCCTCCAGGTTTTCAATGTTGGTCTAGCTTCAACTGACTCATGATTTCAATCTGCGAAAATTATTTTATTGTTTTGTTATTGAGTTCTACTTATTTCCAGATGTAAATATACATCTGCTTGTGATAAAATGGTAGTATACTCATGGTATGGATGTTTGTCAACAAAGAGGACTGGAAATTCAGTCATGAATATCAGCTATTAGACACTTCAAGTTCGAACTAATAGCGATATAAACATCATATTTGTTGAATAAGTCAAAGGCTGTCTGCATTCAAAACATCACTAAATAGCGCGTGTGTTAAACAGGAGGTACTGGATTGAAATTCTAGCGTGAACATAAACACGAATCCAGGTACATCCATCTGACTAGTTCGATGTAGTGTAAAACGTAATTTTTGGATTCCACTGCCAAACGCCACTCATCTGTTCTGTAAAACTCGTTAGAATATACCCATATTAAGCCCATCCATACAGTATACACAGGCCAACAAAGACAGACCAAAATTTAATATTAAATATCCGCAACACTCTATTTTAAACACTTACTATAAAGTATATTAGTTAGGTGCTTATTTTTAGCTTAAGAACTTACCAGCTCTTACGAAATTTAGTGGGAAATCAATCGGCGTCTTAATCATGATGCTAGTCCTTTGTCCTAAACCAATTCACTAGTTATTTCTTCAGGTACCTTTATCATTCACTAAGCTTGACTTTTGATATAGAAACTTTGAATGCCAAATCACAGCTTACATTCAGTAGACTGAAATTCACATCTAATTGCTGAGCATATAATAAGAAATATTTTATTGGGATGAACATAATAAGAGTAGTTGATTTCTTCCCTTGATACCATTTGAAGTTCTCCGGACTTATAATGAATGCATATCCTTTAACTTCAAGGCATATTTTTTTTTAAAATATGATAAGTTAGCACATTACCAGTATATCTACTTGGATTCACTTTAATTACTACTGTTATAAACATAGCTACTCATATCATGTTGTATGTGGCTGATAAGGATACAATAAAATACAATTTTATTCATTGTATTCTACAAACACTGTTATTCTTTACTTAAACCTGTGAAGGGAAACAATGATAGAAAGAAAAACAAAATGAATCCATCCATTTCGATAATGATATTAGAAGACGAAGATTATCAGAACTATGTGATATATTAGCACAATACAATACGAACAATCTGATGGTTGTAGAAACAAATACAATCAAGTGACCCAATAAGAGTAAAAGATAAACATCCATCATCCTCTATTGCTAAACTCATAATTGAAACAGGTCACAAGATTGATCTAACCTCAGCTTTTTTAGTGTTGTATAAAAGTGTAAAAGGGTGCATACTAAGGTTTATTAAAGCTTTGGGCATATGTAAATTCAAACCCCCTTTGTGTGTTCAAAAACAGTTTGTTCTTACCTTAAACCAACTCTGGTAATATTGACTTATTATCCAGAGTGATTAGGTTTCAAATTGTGTTCACATAATTATTATCCTTATATCCATCCTCTTACCCCGTTTCCAGTTTAGTTGACCTTTTAATTTTTCATATATAAATGTGCTTAACAAGTATATGATGTGTGATCAGATTGTTCGAAATGTATTGCGCTGATATATCATCACATAGTTCTGATAATCTTTGTCTTCTTATTACATGATCGAAATTTATCAAAGGGACTAATTGTTTTAAATCCATTTATTGTTTAGATTTTGATCACTTTACAAAATAGAGTTATAAACTTGACCTACTAATATCCTTAATGATTGTTTCCGTTCATTGTTTCTTTCTTTTTTAATTCATTCTTTCTCTTTCAATCTCTACTACTTATTGAATTAGTGTGTGTGTCTGTGTATGTTGAATGTGAATTCTTAAAATTCCCCATTTACCAGTTTGTATAAAGTGAAATATGAACTAAGTTAAGTTGTAGTTGAAAGTCTGATGTGTTTAATTGAGTTTTAAGTGAAAAAAAAAGAAGCGAATCAGTCAAAACAATTAATCATAATTAATTGACCATTAACACAGCAACTAAAAATAGAAATGAGGTTTTATCAGGTCATTAACATTTTTCATTGTTTTGTGTTGTGTTGTGTTTGTTTATTTATATAAAGAAAGAAAAATAGAAGATCGAAATATATCTTAATTCAATAAAGATAATTCAACATTGACCTTAAGAAAATCTAGTTCTTTATATTTTTTTTCGCAAATGGAATTTCTGGATTTTGGGTTTCTGTTTCCCACCCCCCTCATAGTTACTATGCCAAAATACTTAGGTTTAATCACATTGTTTTTCAATTGTGAGAACAAAAATACAACAGTGTGTCAGTAAATAAACTACAAACATAAAATAAGTGAATAATTCAATTAAATATTGGTTAAAAAGTAGTATGAAGCCTTCAGTTTTGGATTCATCAATAATCCCAATAGATTCATTCAAAATATCACTACTAATTTATACGTATTTCACAGATTGAAATCATGAGTCAGTTGAAGCTAGACCACCATTGAAAACTTGGAATCAATGGACAGCCGTTTCGTTCTAGTATGAGACTCCTCAGCAGTGCGAATACACGATCATCCACCCCACGGGAGTCGAACCCAGGGCCTTCAGTCTCGCACCAAGCGCTTAACCAACTAGACCACTGAGCCGGCATCAAATGAATGTTAATGTCTAACTTCAACCAATCCACGAAGTTGCGCTACCGTATACCATTGTATTTAGTGAGCTGATATCTCACAACAGACCTAGTTGTGATCCACTGGTAACGACTTCTCACTAGAAGTCAGTCACTAGTGAGCAGATTATATATATTTATCAAGAAATGGATACCTAATTGTCTGAGAATAATAAAAAACAAACTTAGAAATAATTAAGGCAAATTTATAAGTATACTCGCTATTCAGCAATGAATCATTTCAAGTCAGCATTTTACAGAAGAATCTTTAAAAAAAATCGGGAATTAACAAACCAGTACGTCAGTGGTCTTGAGTGCTTTTAGAGGTATGAGGGTGGTTATCACTTCCCGGTTGCCCACACTGTGGAAGGGTTCTTCTGGAGGTGCCTGGAAAGGAAATTGGACTATAGGTGGTCTTAGTGACCTGGGAGCGTGACCGCAGTGCCCAAGGGACAACTGCTTGAGGTCAGTCACACACGATCTTTTTATGGGTAATTTTTGTGTTAGCTCCGTACTTGTTCAAATCTTACCGCCGGAGACGGAGATCTGTGGGATAAGGCGAGGTGTGTATTTTTTGGGTCGACCTTTTCTAACCCCACCCCTCCTTGTGGGAAGGCAACATCGCTGTCATGCTGGTTGTCTGAAGGAAACACCTCACTGCTATCACAACTCTGTACAGTCGTCAGAACGACTTCGCCTTTTGACCTTAGGCTTGTTGCTTTTAGTCTTACTGCTCTTCAACCGACTTATCTGACATGATAGGATCTTCAGGAACAGTTGTCCCAGCCAGTATAGCTCGATTGCTTCATCACGATAGGCAAGCCCGACTACCACGTCAAGGTAGCAACAACAGTCGGGTAAATATAATATTTAATACCACTAGCTAGGGGGTCAAAAATAAAAATTGTCTATTAAATCCCAGATTAGATTTCATGACAAACTAACGCCAGAAATATAAAGAAATAACAACAATCGAAACCAGTCACCGCTAGTTAGTTATTCCAAACTAGTTTGTAAATCCACAATAATGATTACCTTCTGTCGAGATAAAATTAAAACTAGGGCATTCATATCTGAGCAAATAGTTTTAGGTTAGTTATTAAGGTTAAAGAGGAATCAGTTTTTTCAATGTTAGTTAACTTAAAATAGAATACTATCATCATTTAAAGTTACTGGTGATATCTGTCTCCGTCCGGTCATGATTGAAGTTCGTCGATCATGATCTATCAATAAAATCTTGAAAATTCCTCTTGTAACTAATTATTAATGAACATATTATTGTTATTCAGAGTAAGATTTATGAAGCTTGTTTAGTATGACTGTTGTTTGGGCTTTGTAACCAAAGTAACAAGTCTGTTTTATAACTTTATTATAGATTTGCTTCGAAACGCGTAAGGCTATACACTTAAATCCATTCTAAATCTCCAAGATCCTAATTAAATAATAAATAAATACTCTTTAATTAGGTGAATACTGATTTTCCTTAGGCTCTGTAATGACTCAGTCTTATTCTATTCATTTTAAAGTGTAGTACAATTCTAATGGTCATATTTGAAGTTTACTTATCTAAGCACTAAGGTGAACTATTTCATTTGTCATATCTCTATTCCATGCTTACTCGAATATTCTACCTAGCAAAAGTATGTAAAACAAATAAGCAATTCATTATTCAGGGACACCTGCTATGAGTTGAGTAATGTGAAAACTTTCATTACAGGTCCTTCTTTGATGATATATAAGTGCAAAATGACAAATATTCCTAGAATTTCAGTCTAGTTTTATCTACCGCCTGTATGCTTCACAACTATGCCTTCCAATTTCAAACTTCACATTGTCTATTAAACGGTAAATCAACACTGTACAGTTTATTAAATGGTCTGAAGTACTAGAGAATTCATTAGATAAATTATTGTCAGAAACTAGGAGATTTCATTCATCAATAATATTTCACAACTAAAGAATGTCTAGTGTAATAATTAATTCATAAAATATTCAATCATTTGATAAGATTATATATGAACTTTTATTATCCACTGACTGAGTTCGATCCAGACCTTCACAGATCATTATGTATTCCTGAAAAACTTGGAGATCTAACTATTCGATAACTACAAATCGATTCATATAAAGAAAACTAGATGAAAGTAAATCTCAGTATAGTGGTTATGGAGATTATTAAGTTTTTGATTGAGATCATGAACCGATTGATGTTAGACCATCATTGAAAACCTAGAAACACTGAACAGCCGTTTCGTCCTATTGTGAGATTCCTCAGCAGTGCGCATCCATAATCACGCTCGCGGGATTCGAACCCAGGACTTTCAGTCTGGCGCGCGAACGTTTAACCTACTGAACGACTAAGCCAGCATTCAATGTTGTTGATGTCTAACCTCAACCAATCCACGAAATTGAGCGACCATCTTCCATTGTACTGAGGTAGACACCTGTTTCTACCCGACATGGATTAGCTCCACTGGTCACGGCTTCCTACCAGAACTCCGAGAATTTTCTCACGAAGCTAGTCACTAGTGAGTAAATCTATTGAAATTTTGAAATTATGCATTTTCATAAACGAATCTATGGTATAATTCATGTTTTTAGAAGTGTAGTTTTTTATAGTATATCATCAATCTACACCTATCCAATTTCTACCATAATTTCAAACAATATATAAGTTGATCTAGTGAACAATCAAATAATTAATGATTAACTACCTACATTAATTAAAAAGAATTTTAACTTCTTACGACCTAAACATTTCAACAATCTCAGATGGGTTTTGTGGATATTATAGTAATTTCAATGATTAAGATCATGAGTCAGTTGAAGCTAGACCCCGTGAGATTCGAACCCAGGACCTACTGGTTTCGCACGCGACCACTTAACCATTAGACCACTGAGTTGGCCGACATCCAACGGTGTTAATGTCTAACTTCAACTAATCCACGAAATTGAGAGACATCCACCATTGTCTTCAGTGAGTTCCTATCTCACAATAGATCTGGTTGAACTCCACTGATCACCGCTTTTCACTAGAACTCCAGGATATACCTCGTGAAACCAGTCACTAGTGAGAATATGTTGATTAATATCAGATGGGTTTTGTGGATATTATAGTAATTTCAATGATTAAGATCATAAATCAGTTGATGCTAGACCACCATGGAATAATTGTCAATTAGACCAGTTACATGTGTTCAGTGAACATTACTGACCAGATTAACTAACTAATAGCTTATAAACATTCATGCTCAATAGTTGACTAGAAATAAATCATTTGGTTTATTTACATTTAAAAAATCTTTGAATTTATCCATTCTATTACCATATATATCTCTAATGTT
This sequence comes from Schistosoma margrebowiei, assembly GCA_944470205.2. Taxonomy (NCBI): domain Eukaryota; kingdom Metazoa; phylum Platyhelminthes; class Trematoda; order Strigeidida; family Schistosomatidae; genus Schistosoma; species Schistosoma margrebowiei. Next base: position 41,871,838 of record OX104026.1, on the reverse strand, counting down.
TAAAATCAACAAAACATTCCTATCTGACAGTTATGAAAAAAAGAATTTTCAGTTTTATAAACAACTACTAACTGATAGACGGATACAATCCTATTATGTTTGACTGGATACAAAATATCATGATCGATAAGTGGGAGTTTAGATGAAATTGAATTTAGTTCAACTATAAATCATCAAAAACAAAAGAAAGAAGTTGAAATCGAAAACTGAAATGACTAAATTAACCATTTATTAAATTGCTATTCATTTTCTATGGCATTTCAATAAAGCGTTATATATATGGGTGGATGAAGCAGATAAGAGACTGATCAATCGCAGTCCTAAATAACAATGGGAAGATACAAGTAAACAACATTGGGAGAATTTAAAACTTCACCCCGTTGTACAAGCAGGTGGCTATCAGGACCCAGTAACTAAGTGGATAACACAACGGCACTGGGTTCAATTCTCGGAGTGAACATCAACTCTGGGATGCAGGTATATCCAGCTGACGAGTCCCGAATAGAACGAAAGGTACGTCCTGGATTCCACTGCTAGCCACTATCCAACTTTGCTTGAAAAGCTTGTGACTTAAGGCTATATCGAGGTAATCCGCACAGGGTGCATATATGCCAACAAGAGACTGATCAATTACAGTCCTAAACAGCAGTGGGAAGATACAAATAAACAACACCAAGTGAATTTAAAATGAATGGTTTACATATGATTCCTGTAACGAAAAAAAATGACAAGATGGGTTGAGTAATAAATGAACAGGTTCTGAAAAGTTTAAATAAGCGAAGAGAATTGAATGAATGAAGGAGTGGTTTTAGTGTATAGAAAATAAGAGTTCGGTAAGCGAAGACCACATAACAACACGAACACTAACAAAATAAAGATGATGACAAAAATGATCTACCAGTGTATTGATAGGTTTATGACCGTCCCCTTTTGGATACATAAATCAGGTTTGAGTTTTTTTATCGCTACTGCTTCAGCAAACGATTACTGGTTTAAGTCGTCTAATATCTGAGTTCACTTTTAATTCCATGTTGAATGGTTGAAGCGGAGTAAGCAGAAACCTTTAGACTTGGGGTTTGCGTTGGTTACTACAAATCAATTGTCTTGCCTACCCGCCTCAAGCATTTTTAAAATTAAATAAAGTACTCATTATTTCAAACCACTTATAGTAGGATTTACATTAAAGATGATTCATTCATTACATTCCATAAATGAACACTTTATATTTCCATCACTTACTTACTGACTTATGCCTGTTACTCTCAATGGAGCATAGGCAGCCGACCAGCATTCTCCAACTCACTCTGTCCTTAGCTTTCCTTTCTAGTTCTAATCAATTGTTGTTCATTTTTCTCATGTCTATTTCCATTTCTCGGTGTAATGTGTTCTTTCGTCTTCCTCTTCACCACCAATAGCCTTGAGGATTCCATGTGAGGGCTTGTCTTGTGACGCAGTTGGGTGCTTTCCTCAATATGTGTCCTGTCCACTTCCAGCGTTTCTTCCTGATTTCTTCCTTCTCTGAGATCTGGTTTGTTCTTTCCCACAGTTGGTTATTGCTAATAGTATCGGGTCAACGGATCCGAAGTATTTTGCGTAGACAATTGTTAATAAATACTTGTATCTTCTGGATGATGGCTTTCGTAGTTCTCCAACTTTCGCTCCACACAGTAGAAGTGTTTTGACATTTGTATTCGAAATCCTGACCTTGGTGTTGGTTGACAGTTATTTTGAGTTCCAGATGTTCTTCAATTGTAAATATGCTGCTCTTGCTTTACCGATCCGAGCCTTAACATCAACATCTCAATAATTTAATTCGAAAAATCTTTCAGGCACAAATTTGAGTAGTGTAGGCAAGCACTGGCATAAAATCAAATTTTCTGGTCAAATTCACCAAAATATAATTTGGGTTTCTCATTCTACTCTATTTAATTATTGATTCACTTAAATTAGCATTGGTTGTCAAATTTAACCTAACTTTGCTATGTATCAATACATTACAATAATCAATGATGTATGCTCGCAAAGTGAATATTGTGTTTTCTGTTTGGTGTATATCACCAGGACATATGGTTTAAAATATAGACTACTTTTAGTCACAGCAAATTTGTTACTGTGGTTTGTAGTGGAATATAATGAACATATTTCGGTCTGTTTGAGATCCTACAGTTGTATACACTTGGATCATTGTTGTGATATTTACATCGGGACTCGAACTATGCACCTTTCACTTCGAATGTCAACATAATATCCAATGAGCTGCTAAATCATTAACTTTTTTGACGGATATTGTTAAGATTTTGCAGTTGTCGATATTCAAAACTGAATAGAGACTGACTAAAAGTCACTCACGTAAAAACCAAGAACTGGAAATTACAATTACTTGTGAACACATTAAAACTGTTCTGAATATTTGACAGTGATGAAATCAACTTTACCGGATTTTTATTAACTGACTAGAGATTTACTTGCTTTTACTACTTGTTCAATTAATACGTTTGTTGTTAAGTTTTTAAAACGTAGAAAGGTGTTCAACTGTCTCCACTACGTTAAAAAACTATCAGTGACTTCTGTTACACATTTATTTGACATCTCTTAACTTTCACCTTGAAGCATGACTCGTGATTTAATCATCTCAGCCGTTACATGGTCAAGAATACACAAAGTGACCTGTTTTATTCTTGATTATACTTTTAAAGTCAGCACTCACACTGCTGTTCTGATGTCATCTACAGAAAGTATGCAAACATCCATAAACTACTTATGTCGCCAAGTTTCAAAAACTTAAGTGAACAGCTGTGGACTACTGGTTTGCATGATCTCAACATGTTTTTATCGTAAATCTTACTATCATCTTAGATATTATACATAAGCGTAATCCATACCAGTCATCATTCTTTTATCATTAACAAAAAGGCTTATGGAATTTGTCAAATAAATGAAGTGACATACTAGCTCAGTTGACTCAACTTTTCAAAGTATGGATAATCCAAACGCATTGTCACATAAATGTTAAGTGTCGGTAAAATATTAAAGACAGTTTGTTCGAAAGAAGCTTCATTTTTGCCAGCAAATTATTAAAAACAGAACTGCGCTGTTCTGTCGTTCGGCATCACAATACAGTGTGCAACTTAGAAAAGGGTATGAAGTATGTCCGATGCGCTTTCCTGGACTACACTTCAGTTTTTCATTCTATATCAAGACAACGTTTAATTAAAAAGTTCATCAGCGTTAACACTGACAGCTGGATAACCAACTGGCTATGTTCCTATCTCTCTGGAAGTAAACAGTACACTGTGTTTTTGCAGGAAAGTGTTCAGAGTCTCTACTGTCTCATGAAGGTGTACCACAAAGAGCTATTCTTTCACTTCTTCTTTTCTCTTTTTTTCTGTATGATCTGCAATCTTCCACAGAAAACACTTTTGTGAAATATGCGGATGATCTCACTGTATGTATGCCTATATCTTCCTCTTAACATCCCATAGCAATGCATGAGTTTTTGTCTCGTTTTGAATGTTGGTCTGTTGTTAATGGTCTCATACTTAATCCGTCTAAATGTCAATCTGTTAACTTTAGCATGAGACATGAACGGAGTCTAAACAACATTTTCAGATCTCATAATGCTTGTGCCATTGGAAACTCTTTGATAAACACAGTATCGAAGGTTAATTATCATGGTGTTACTTTTTCCTCTGATCTCTCTTGGTCTTCTCACGTTTTATTGTTATCGAAGAAAGTTTTCCGTCTGACTTACTACATAAAGAGATTGCATGCTCATGAGATTACTCGTCATTTACTCTTATAATTTGTCAATTCTTGTATATTACCTATTGTTCTTTACTGTTCTCCATTATTCTTTCCCTGGCTTTTGAGAAAATGACCTTGCTGTATTGCGGAGAGTGCGGTAAATGTTTCGAGGTTATAATTAATATGATTGTGGATAGACATGTAAAGTCAGTCAAACTCTTGGTAGGTGTTATCTTATCAGATACTAACCATCCCCTTCACTCATATCTTTCTCCTTGTATATCTTCTGGTAGAACGAGATGTAATTACATTAAAATCCATACACGCAAGCAAAAGTATAAAAGTTCTATAATACCTTACCTAGAAAATGTATTCTGTGAGGAACAGGTTGTTAGAGTTAAACTAGTCAATAGCCTGCATTCTTAACCATGTCTCTAATTTGAAAAGTTGTACAGTTTTCAGATTGTTTTTTCAACTATCGCCTTTCTTTTTTTGTTTTTGTTGTCGTTTTGTTTTGTTTTGTAAAGGAAACTTATTGAAATACTTTGTGCTGAGAATTCTATATTGTAGCAAAAATATAATATTGAATAAAGCCATTAATAATAATAAATAAATAATGGTCAATCACAAGAAACTTAGTCAAGAGAACGAACTAAGGAAATAAGAGGTTAAACAATATCGTGGTTATCAGTACACACATGATCATATCAGATATCAGTATCAGAGGTCATTTAATGTGACTACAATTTCTATTAAAATATATTTTGTTTTATAAGAAACTATTTTCAATGATTTGAAAATGAATGAACTTTCAGTAAGAGAGTTTCATTGGAAGCATGTGATATCTTATGTTATGCAATACATGTTAATAAAGTATTCTATAGAAAGATATATGGTTGAATAAAATCTTGTAAACCAATCAAGCTTATTAAAAAATATAATAATAATAATAGTAATAATAATAGTAATAGTAATAATAATAATAGTAATGGTAATAATAATAATAATGATGATAATAATAATAATAATTAATAAATAAATTTCACAGATTGAAATCATGAGTCAGTTGAAGCTAGACCACCATTGAAAACCTGGAAGCACTGGACGGCCGTTTCGTCCTAGTATGGGACTCCTCAGCAGTGCGCATCCACGACCCCGCACCACCCGGGGCTCGAACCCAGGACCTACTGGCTTCGCGCGCGAGCACTTAACCATTAGACCACTGAGCCGGCATCCAACGGTGTTAATGTCTAACTTCAACCAATCCACGAGGTTGCGCTACCGTACACTATTGTCCTCAGTGAGTTCCTATCTCACAACAGTAGGTCCGGGGTTCGAGCCCCGGGTGGTGCGGGGTCGTGGATGCGCACTGCTGAGGAGTCCCATACTAGGACGAAACGGCCGTCCAGTGCTTCCAGGTTTTCAATGGTGGTCTAGCTTCAACTGACGCATGATTTCAATCTGTGAAATTTCTAAAATCTCCACAAAACCCATTCTGAAAATAAATAAATCAATAAACAGAACAAAGATAATAATCCTCATTGATGAACATAATCAATGATAAAAAAAAAACTGATTAACAAGATAAATACCATGGCACATGTTTCATTTGAGAGATTTTTTAAAGTTTTATTAAATTGTATTCTAAACAATGTCAAATTTATTGATTTACAAAATAATAACAAGATGATTGGTTTATCTAATTAAATTCACATTTTGAGATGATGGAGAAGATTTGTAGCTTAGATGGATGATTTGGGTGGAGTTTTGTTCTATGAGCTGAATGGTTTGGTCTTAGTTTATTAGATTGTTTGAAGTCTTTATGATTTGATTGTCTGATTTTTTTGACGGGATTTGTATCCATCAGTTTGTATGTGGTCTTATCTTTAAGTAGTTCTTCAGCTTTTTTGACGTATTCTTCTTTGTCCATGACTAATGTGGTGCGTCCTAGTATTATGACAATATCCTTTCTATTTTTGAGTTCCTTCAAAGCCTTTTGTTCTTGTGGAATCAGTTGGTTATTTTCCTTCACCTGTTGAGTTAGCGGTACTATAGTTTGTCTTATTTCCTGTTGTGTTTCTTCACTGATTACGGAAGTTTTGAGTGATGACTTTAGTGCTACGAAGAATTCCAGCTTTGAAGCATCGCTTGTATTGTAGTTTAATCCTTTTTGGAGTAGGTGTTCTTCCGTATTTGTTAGTGGTTGTTTTGACAAATTAATCACGCAGCTGTTTGTGTTTTCTTCCATGGGTGGTTTTGAGATCTTGATTAGTTTTTTTTTAGCTCAGAGAACAAAACTCCACCTAAATTCACATTTTTTAAAATGAATATTTGAATATAAAGACCTTCTTTGAAAGGATCATTATTTTCAGCTACTTGTTCTTCAAGTCCCATAGTTAAAAAGTCATAAATATTGTACTTCGAACCGGTTAGTGTTACTCAAACACAATGGAAAATTTCGCAAATGGCTCTCACTTGATTACTTGTAAAGTATGTGAATGACAATCATTAAAAGTAAATTAAAGAATGAATGTGTTAAAAGATTATAAATTAGAGATTCACTTCATTAGGTGTTTCAAAACTTTGACAAATCTTTACGTATCTGTGTCTGTTAGGTTAGTTAACTTGGATGATACTACTAACTCGGCTTATTCAGAATGGAACGAAGGCTCAGAATTCGGAGATTCAATACGCTATTCTGGTCCGTTGTCCCCGACTCAGCTAACTCGATCAAGAAGTTTTGGTAAGGCATAGAAAGTATATTCTACAGGTAACCAGCAGAGTGCCACAAAAGAAAAAGATAATCCATTATTCAGTCAGGAATTAACATTATGATGATGATGATAACAATAATAATAATAATGAGTTCAACAGAGTTGTGAACTATGGGTACTTTTAGTTACTTTAAAACTATCAAAAACGATATGACCTGTTTGTCATGATTTTTATATGTGAAGTAGTTTAATGAATGATTTTATAATTTCCGATTGAAATGTGTGGCGACTGCCTCGGTAACCACTACAATTTATAAAACTTGAGTATTGCTTTAAAAAGGATATGTAATGACATTTTAACGATTTCGTTTATTTTCTTTTTTGATATTTTGTTTTTCAGTTGTTCCCTGACTCAGGAGCTATGGGATATTTATCTGATTATAAGGTGAGTTATTGTCAAACGATATAACAAAATAAATCTAATTCACTTGGTATTGTTTGGCTTGAATCTTCCCATTGAAGTTTAAGACTGCAATTGATCAGTTTGTTATTGGTATATGGGCATACTGTGCGTATGCAAGTTGGCTATCAGGACTCAGTAGCTCAGTGGATAATGCGATGGCGTTTGATGCGAATGGTACTGGGTTCGTGTCCCAGTGTGAACATCAACTCTCTGATATGCAGGTACATTCAGCTGACGAGTTCCAAATAGGACGAAATGCGCGCCAAACTGGATTCCATTGCTAGCCACTGTCTATCGTTGCTTAAAAATAAAACGAAGTTCTACTTCTAATGTATACCACATATTTGCTAATATTAATCGACTATAGAATACAAAGAATAATGATGAGCAGTATTTGTTTAAATCCAGTGTAAATCTGATACATTCTGTATCACATTTCCAAAATGCGAGATATTACCACTGAGTTATTTAAAACATGGCTAACCTCTCGTGAGATGTTTTAATTCGTAAACTTAAATAAGACAAGAATAATAATATGTACACGATGTGATAAATTCATCATACCATATTGTTTTCTGATAACCTGGTTACAATATAACTATAACGTGGGATAGGATGATCTGTTCCTTAGTTTCTAGGGTTACCTTTATAATGATATGTTTATTCACTGAACATTTCTTGATGAATTTGTTAGGATAGCCGTTCTTACGTGAGATAGACTGAAAACCCATTTCTTCAATTTTCCGTGTCAGGATTTTACTACAGTGGCTTTTGGCTATTGTGAATAATGTCTAAGGACAAGTTTTTTTTTATTATTCTGGGTTGTTATTACTGTAGTTAAATATTTTATTCATGTGGTTCGGTTTCTTGTTTACTCATATTTTAAAGTTGTCAATCAACTTTTGAGTTTGTCTCACTTCAAGATAAAAAATGTGTCATTTACATAAAGTATCCAAATCTTTGACTATTGATAGAGCCGTAGCCTTTAGTCTTTGCATTACAGCTTCTTTAACTAATCCTGATATGAGGGATCACATTGAGGTTCTATCAATCTATTTATAAATCTAACTGTTGAGTTATATATATATATAGACTTTTCCAGATTTTAAACTAGACATGAATCATATTCATGTAAATACTGAGTTAAGCAAATACTTTACAATAAGATCACCAACTGTTGCGCAGGTAGAAAAGTAACTGATAAGTCTTCATAAACATCAAGGTATTATTTAATAAATAACTCGTGAAACATGCATTCATCAATAATCGCATAAATTTTGCACAAGATATACATTTAGATGTTAATGCAATTTACAGTTCGCTGTATAAAACCTCAGGGTGTGACTATAATATATGGAAGACCATTGAGTAACGCCAAAGTGACCTTGAGAGTGTATACCTACTCACTAGGGTTCTAAAACAGTTTGAAGAATAAGGATTATGATTTATGGTTGATGATTAAGGTTAGGAATTAGATTTAGGGTTCTCATCATGAACTGACATTAACTATAATGCCAAGACTCTATTTAGCCCAATGAGTGAATGAATTCCACTCTAAAATCTAAGACCTGTTATCCTTAATCTGATTGTCTCGTCCATATATTATAGTCTCGCCAACCTCAGGTTACGTAGAGTTTTAAAATCGATATAGGAGAAACCGACTAAGTTGCAAATCTTTTGAAGTATACTTCTATGCTGGGTTTTAAATGTATCTGTGTGTTTGTGCAGAGTTACTATTGCTTTATTATATAATAATGTATAAACTTACCATTCGTTCATCAGTACAAAGATATACACTAATTATCATCACAATTGATTGATCACTGGGTGGTGATCAATGTCATGCGTGTCTAATCCTTATTTAGTGCAGATAGCTCAGTGGTAACTTCTCTGATTGTGAAGATGGGTGACAGGAGATCGAATTTACCAGGGAGCACCAGTTCCTTCAAAGATTACAGGTACACCTTGCTGACAAGTGCTAAGTAGCACGAAACCCGGGTCCAGGGTCTTCGGTCGACTACCTCCAATCACCATCTAAACTAATTATCACATTTTACAAAAACATTTCATCCATTCACCATTTAGTTTGACATCGAAAAATGAATAAAAAGAGAAACAGTTAAATTTAATTTATTGTAACATACAAAGTTCAAACTAAGGACATTAGTTACACAGATTTGTTATTAAATACAAAAGCAGTATATAAAACTAACATGCATTTCTCAACTGATCTATCTACATGATAACATCATTTCAATCAGTTTTACTCCCACAATCATCATATTCACTCATTCATTCATTCATTTCATATAGCCATGGATATTGTTTTCTTACTGATTTATCTCAATATAAAATGCAAGTCAACATGAATTATATTTAGTTAATTTAATTAGTACAATTACAATTTAATTTAATAAATTAATGAATTTCACTGATTGAAATCATAAGTCAATTGAAGCTAGACCACCATGGAAAACCTGGAACAATACTGGACGGCTGTTTCGTCCTATCGTATGACTCCTCAGCAGTGCGCATCCACGATCTTGCCCCCTGCGAGATTCCAACGCAAGACTTATCAGTCTCAACTAATGAAATTTCTGAAAATCTCCACAAAACCCATTCTGATAATAGCATATACTAGTTCACACAATGTATTTACTTGATTGAATTTCCACATTAGCAAAACAATCTGATTTAAATCATGTAAAACAAAACAAAAAAAAAGTTGAAAGTCATTTCCATTTATTTTATTGATCTAATTGTTTTGTTCAAATGTATATCATCAGAATATTTTATCGAAGTTAGAGGGATGTTGCCAAGTCAAACTTTGACTTTTCCATGTTATTTTTTAATCAATAAAAAGATAAATTGATTGAATTACATGTTTGAATGAGATAAATTTATCATTTTGAGTTAATTAGACTAGTGGTCAACAAGTCCAATACTTTTTGACTGAGATCATGAATCGATTGATGTTAGATCAACACCTTTGTAAACCTGGAAGCATTGAACGGCCGTTTCGTCCTGTTGTTGGACTCCTCAGGAGTTCGCATCCACCATCCCGGTCGCGGGATTCGAACCCAGGGCCTTCGATTTCGCGTGTGAACGCTTAACCTATTGAACCACTGAGCCGGCATCCAATGGTGATAGTGTTTAACAGTAACCAATGCATGAAATTGCGCTACCAACTTCCGTTGTACTGAGGTAGATACCTGTCTCTACCCGACATGAATTAGCTCCACTAGTCACGGCTTCTCACTAGAACTAGAATTATTGTTATTTTACCAATAGACTATCGATAACGTTTTAAAGAGACATTCGTATTTTACATCGTGTTTTGATTTTGCACTATATCTCTATTCATTCGATCAATAAAAGCAACCTAAAACTTATATAATTTGTTTTGCTAATTACAACCTCTGACCTTAGAAAAACATTAGTTCGAGCCCCAAAACTAACACACACACACACACACAAATATGATCATTTTTATCTTGTACTGATGTGACACTGTAGCAGTATTGACAGCTCATTTTTGAGCAGCTTTAATTCAGAAGAATAAAAGACACTGATTAGTTCAATCCCATTAAACTATTAAATGATTAAAATCTCCACAAAACCCTCTTCTGATAAATATGTTAGTGTTTAAGCTATTAGATCTAATTATTGAGAAAATTGTTTGAAATAAGTAGTCATTCACAAAGTAAGCAGGGTAATATGTTACAACACATTACTACAACTAAACTTACAACGGTCCTACATGTTCTTAATTGAGATTGTCAACGATGAAATACACATTAAGTATCTTTCGTCTATGTATGACTTGTTAAATAAACATGCTCATATCCTAATGAATGCTGATATTCTCATATACTTTAATCCATGTGATGGGCGCGAATCGATATTACAACAATATAGTAACATATTCATCTTTTGTACGAGTGAGTTAAAATTAAAACTTATCATGGCGTAAATAAATCCAATTAACAAGAGTTGATTTAAAAAGCGGAAATCCAAATATTTCACTATCATTCACTTCCCAGTAAAACAATAAAGATATAATCAGTGTTAATATTCAATGAAACCATTATATGAAGCAAAATCAAAATCATTTACTACTACACATTACAAATGTCATTGAAAAGTAGTTACATCTTCTTGTAACATCACTTACTGGTGAACGTTATTTTCATACTGTAGTGAACGAGAACACGGGTGAGCACAATCAAATGTAATGAGCACAAATTACAAAGTTACTCGGTAGAACAGAAAAACCATATAGTAAATCGTTATTTTGCAAAATATTAATCCATCATATCAAATCGGACTGTTCCTGTTGTAATCATCAATCCATTGTCTCACATTTCATTGTTCATGCGGTTTCTTACAAATTCCATTATGTTCTTGCGCTTCCTTTCGTGATCTTCTCCCATCTTTTGCTGCCAGACATTACGTTCTTTAACTCACGTTATCAATATAAGTAGCACGCACTACAGTACTACTTATAGAAGGTTCCAAAACAAAAACGTTTTTAATTATAAAGCCTGTAACGGAACAGATGATTGATATATTCGAATATTCAAAACTTGAAAATCATTTCTTTTCCTCTTTTTTTTTATTTATTTCATAAAATGATTTTCTTTTTTGAAACCAGTAAAGAAACAGAAATTCAAAATGTATGTTAACTATTGGAAGTAACTTCCGTTTTATTTTGTAAAAAATAAATGTCTTCAAATCATATCGAATGTTGAATACAAAAAAAAGGGGGTTTTTTGTTGTCGTTGTTGTTGTTGTTACCAACCAATATCGATCAAGTAAAATCTATATGATAAGAATAAAATAACATATACAGCCTATATACATAAAGCCCACCCACCCCCTCCTTCATAAAAGTGAATGGTACATTTATAGTGTTAAGCCTGATATTTTTGTTTAGTGATTAGCGTATCTATGAAGCTGTTTAAAAATGACACAATACTAACTACTCATCATTAAATAATCACTAAACTTGGTCTATTTTATTGTGAACTTTTACAAACACATTTTATAATAGATAGAAGCAATTTTTCTATTTGAATGAAAGAGGTTACTTCCTGTCAGATGTTATTTGAGCCCATGTTCTAATGTTGTTTTTTAATGACTTTTCTTCATTGAAAAGATTAAACAAATTTGAAGTAAAGTAATCTACAATATGACTTATCCATTCATTAATAGAAAAGTGAGGATAAGTATTATAGAAACAACTGTACCCTAGTGACAAATAAATAAGAAAACAGTGATAAAAGCCAAGATCTTTCATTAGTAGTAAAGCAAATAGATAGATAACAACGTACTAAAAATGTATCAATGAATCTTGGCTTTAGGGGACAAAACACTTTGTACAGTTTCATTAAACGCTACCTGATGAACAAGTAACACTGTTTAAACACAATTAAATCATTGATAAGTAACAATAATCTTGCCTAATGAAAATTCACATAGCACAACTCATAATGTTAACTCTGTATTCAAAAAGAGCCACCATTTACTTACCTTGGTAATTTAAATCAATCCAATTTTTATTCTTGTCCAAAATGAATGTTTGCTTCCTAATTTATCCTTCCAAATTAATCATAAATCTTTTTCTTATTCTTGTTATAACACCATTTGGTGCCGGCTCAGTGGTTCAGTAGGTTAGGCGTTCGCTCGCGAGACCGAAGGCCCTGGGTTCGAATCCCGCGAGCGGGATCGTGGGTGCGCACTGTTGAGGAGTCCCACAATGGGACGAAACGGCCGCTCAGTGCTTCCAGTTTTCAATGGTGGTCTATCATAAATCGGTTCATGATCTCAGTCAAAAACGTAACAATCTCCACAACCACTATACTGATACAACATTATTATTTGTTAATATTCTAGAAATATCAGTCATAATCCATCGAAACGTCATTAGAGCTTTAGTTTCATAATTCATTGGTTTTATCCATCATCGATATTACTTTTTTCTCACTGCTAGTTAATTTGATAATATAAACTATGCTAATACTTTGAATAAAGTATTGTATTGTTTAGATGGTGGTTGTAGGTACTCAACAAGAAACCCTGGACCCGGGTTTCGTGCTACTTGGCACTCGTCAGCAAGGTGTACCTGTAATCTTTGAAGGAACTGGTGCTCCCTAGTAGATTCGATCTCCTGTCACCCAGCTTCACAATCACAGACGTTACCAATGAGCTATCCGAGCCGCAACTAACCTCCTGTCGGACTGAGATGTAATCACAATTGATTGATCACTGGGTGGTGATCAATGTCATGCATACGATCTGCACTAATAAGGATTAGATACGCATGACATTGATCACCACCCAGTAATCAATCAATTGTGAGTATTGTATTGTATTTAACTAAAGAGAAAACCATAAAATCACAGTGAATTCATTGCATTTCACAAACATTGACATTCATAATAAATTTCAATAGTATAGTATCGTTAAATGTACTTTACATATATATTCTTCCTATATGTTTTTTTATTCAAGATTAAAACATATGTGAGTGGTGTGCTAGAAGTATTGGCCAAAGACGCTGGCATTCCATATGGAAATGAAGAGTACAAAGAACGAATAAGAATATTTACAAATGATCTAAAACTAGTAACCAGTGAGTTACAAAAGGTATGTAATATGTTAGTCTAATTTTGTAAATGTATTCTTGTATATTGAGATTTTCATTCTTTATATAAGATAGAACTAGCCTTATTCGTAACAATTTTTAAAAAAATCAATAACAATAAATTGTATAGGATAGAGTTACTTCCTTAGTTTGACATCACAGATTATCCTCAGTTAGACAACGATTGAAGACCAAGAAACAATCGATAGCTGTTTCAATTTTGTATAGGAATGCTCAACAGTATGTATTCACACTTTAGGTAGATATTGAACCTAAGTGAATGGTTAACCTTAAGACCTTACATTTAGTGATATACATTTCTAACAAGAGTCATTTAGTGATATTGTACTAGTATCATTCATTGACATCTGTCTAACAACATTTGACAAGAATTCATTTTCTTATTTTCGTAGCCTCTAAAGTTCCCATATACATATTAATGTTTGTAAATAAAATTCCATAGTGTTAAGTAATAATAACCCTAATTCTTACAGTAAAAATAAAGTGGAAATTGAAACTTTACAAAGATGAACAGTGTGAACCTTAGTACAATAAAAATCAAAGATGGTAAGAAAAAATGAAGAATCATTAGAACAGTGATAAGTCAGAAAATATAATGAAAACAGGGTCGAAAGTAACAGTAAACCGAATGGAAGTGGAAATCGTGATTAAGAACAAGTCACTTCCTTTTTTTAATTAAAATTAATTAATTTGTTGTTCCTTTTGTGTACTTATTACACAAAGTGTAAATTACTTACTTACGCCTGTTACTCCTCGTGAAGGAGCATAGGCCGCTCACCAGCATTCTTCATCCAACCCTGTCCTGGGCAATCCTTTCCAGCTCCTTCCAGTTCCTATTCATCCTTTTCATATCTGCTTTTATTTCCCGACGTAATGTGTTCTTTGACCTTCCTCTTTTCCGCTTCCCTTCAGGCTCGCCTCGTCATGCAGTTTGATGGTTTGCATGATGTATGTCCTATCCATTTCCACCGTCTTTTCCTAATTTCTTCTTCAGCTGGAAGCTGATTTGTTCTCTCCCACAGAAGGCTGTTGTTGATGGTATCCGACCAATGAATGTTGAGTATCTTGCGTAGTTTAAATGGATCTACTAAATTATCTAGACTCATAATATAATTGCATGTGAAACTGTCGGGTAATCTAGCGTCATTAACTCACATATTCCTTCGTACGCATTCATAAATTCTTTTAGATAAAATCCTGTGAGTATTAGTTCGTTCTCTAATCAAGTTATTCGGATTTAATGATGGAAATGAATAATCCACTTCAGCGTTTCAGTGGTTACACAAAATTCTTCTAACTTGTGATGTAATATAGTTTGATATACTTTTTTATTATGTTATGCATGCGACATTAATTATGAAGAAGAAGAAGAATAAAAAGAATGAACTCATGTCATCAAGTTGATTTCAAAGTATTACACCAGAAAATATTAAATGTTTACACAATATACTCTAAACAATTAACTAAAATTATGTGTTTCATATCAGAAGGGTTTTTTAAATATTATAGTGATCTCAATAGTCGAAATCATGAGTCAACCAGGTCTATTGTGAGATAGTAACTCACTGAAAACATTGTATGTCGGTCTAGTGGTAAAGCGCTCGCACGCGAGACTCATAGGTCCTGGGTTCGAATCTCGCAGGGGGTGAAGTCGTAGATGCACATTGCTGAGGAGTCCCACAATAGGACGAAACGGCCGTCCAGTTCTTTCAGGTTTCCCATAGTGATCTCAGTCAGTCAGTAACAACGTAGAACTTAGTACGTACGTACATCAGTTCGAGTTGCCATACCACATTAGCACAGAGATGCAGTGGTCGATTCAAATCCCGTAGTGGTAGAGGTAGCAAGAGTATAAGCAGTAATCGGAAAGATTAAGGTTTGGAGATGTTATTTAAAGAGTATAATACAGTGAAGTAAATTTGGAAAGAGGAAAAAAAAAGGGGCATGAAGAATTCAGATAATTAGAATTTGGGAGAACATAGAGAGTGGATGCACCTGCGCCATTGCAAACGATTTTGAGCCATGTCATTCAGGGTCTCTAACCATCGGTTGCTATCATCTCGCGGTCCCCAACCAGGTAGTCTACACCTACCAACATGACTCAGTCCACTTGTCAGTGACTTCATGGATTTGTGCCATGTTTTGGTCTGGCCGCCCCTAGCTTTCTTCCAACCTACTCCTATACCACTGAATATAGCACGTCGAGGTAGTCGGTGGTTGGGCATACGTAACACGTGTCCCAGCCATCTCAACTGATGAAGTTTCACTACTTCATCAATTGATTTGCCATCCTTACCTAGTACCCGTTTCCTAACAGTTGCGTTACTTACTCGGTGGTCCCAGGATATACGAGCAATACTTCGAAGACACCTATGATCAAATACTAGTAACCTACGAATATCCTCTACTCTTACCGGCCATGTTTCACAGCCATAAAGTAGGACGGAACGAACTGCTGCGCAGTAAACACGTCCTTTGGTTGGTAGACGGATATCTCGCCTACGCCATAAATGACGCAAGTTGGCAAAAGCTAGTCGAGCCTTCTGTATCCGTGCTGAGATTTCGTCACACACCAGACCACAAGGGCTGATGAGACTTCCAAGATAAGTGAAGCGGTCGACACACTCAACTACTTCACTCCCTATCACTAGTTCGGGTGTCGATGTAACCCAATCCTGAAGCAACATTTTGCATTTCGAGGGAGAGAATCGCATCCCGAACATGCTTGCATTGTTGCTTAGAGTGGTCAGAAGACTCTGCATTTTGTCAGCGTCTTCACCAAATAAAACTATGTCATCTGCATATTCTAAGTCAACAAGTGAACCTCCCGGTAGAAGTTCAACCCCCGAAAATTTAGATGAGGAGAGTGTTATCTCTAAAAGTACGTCGACCACAAAGTTGAACAAGAATGGGGAGAGTGGACAGCCCTGACGAACACCACTTGAGGTAATCAATTCTGATGACAGTTCGCCATAAGCTCTCACTCTACCAGTTGTGTTCGAGTAGAGAGCCTTTATAAGGTTAATGTACTTCTTTGGTACTCCTTTCAATGACAAACACTGCCATAGAACCTCACGGTCAACAGAGTCGAATGCCGCCTTAAGATCAAGAAATACTACCATTGTGGGGCGTCTGAATGTGTGTCTGTGTTCTAGAACCTGACGTAGTGTGAATATCTGATCTATACAACCACGTCCAGGTCGAAAACCAGCCTGATTTTCTCGAGTCTGCTCTTCACGAGCTTTGATTAGGCGTCGAAGTATTATTGAAGCTAATATTTTAGACACTATATTAGTCAAACTGATTCCTCTGTGATTGTCACAAGAGGACTTTTGTCCTTTCTTATAAACTGGCACAATCAGTGATTGAGACCAGTCAGATGGGATTACGTCCAGTTCCCAAATTCTCCCTAAGACCTCGGTTAATCTCATTGCTAATACTGGACCACCATCCTTAAAAATCTCAGGAGTAAACCTGTCAGGGCCTGCTGCTCTCCCTCGTTTCAGATTTCCTATGGCTTTTTCAACTTCATAAAGAGACGGAGGACCTACATTAACTTGCCATTCAGGTTGACTGGAGATCGTGGGAAACCGAAGTGTGGCTGAAGGCCAGTTGAACTGATCCCTAAAGTGTTCTGCCCATCGATCCAATCTCCTGGATTGAGAATGAATAATATGTCCATCTTTCTCTGATATTGTTTCGCTAACAGTCGGGTTCCTAATTCCGGTTTCCTTAACGAGTCTAAACAATTGTCTGCTATTACCTATTGCCGTTGCCTTTTCCATCTCTCTTGCTTTCGCTACCCACCACTGTTCGCGATCATTGCGTAGACTTCTTGTCAGTTTGCGCTTAAGCTGACTCCGCTCTTCACTATGTTCAGAGCCAGGTGGAATGAGTTTCCGAGCATCTATCAGTGCGATAGATGCTGCTGAGATCCAGTGTTGCTCCCTAACCTTCTGGTTTACCTTACTAACAGATATCACTGCTGTTTCCACAGCTTTTCGGATATCATTCCATGCTGCCTCGGGGTGGGCATCACATACATGGCTGCCTAACTGTTTTCCTAGTTGTTCCTGAAATATACTCTTAGCTTGACTATCATTAAGTAGGCCCCTAAGAGGTTTCCTTGCAGCGGTTTTCCTACGTCCAGTAAGACGCAAGCAAATACGCGCTCGTACTAGAGCATGATCTGAATCTAGGCATGTGCTCCAGAATGAGCGACAGTCTTCTATCGAGCCCCTCCATCGGTGGCTGATAGCGATGTGATCTATTTGGGTCCAACGTTGGGACGAATTAGGGGGTCGCCATGTTAAAAGATGTTTTTCCTTATGCTTAAAGTTAGTATTTGCAAGGAACAGGCGATTATCTGAGCATAGCTGCAACAGACGGTCGCCATTATCTGTTCTTTGAGCCACTATACTATAAGATCCACCCAGGTGTCTTTCTCTATCGCTTAGTTTACCTACTTGAGCTTTAAAGTCACCGGCCACTATTACTACATCCGAGCGCTTAGCTTTTCGGAGAAGGTCCGAAAGCTTTCTGTAAAACTCATCTTTTACATCATCTGAGCTGCAGTCAGTGGGAGAATAGACAGAAACGACGAAGAGGCAACGACGAGTGTCCCTATCTTTCCGGATTCTTACTGTTCCGTTCAGTCGGACAGCGCACAAACGACTGTCTACTGGGATCCACTCTAAGAGAGCTAGTTCTGCCCTAGGACTCAATGCTATACCTACGCCGGCGAGGCCACGGGAAGCAGAATCAGGGCTTCCAGATACACGAAGCGTAAATCGAGTCGGTTCTTTATTTTGGCATGGTGGGGTCAAATGAATGATGCTACTTGGATCCTGTATGCGCGTTTCGGAGACGCAACACACATCAATGGCGCGAGATTCTAAAGTCCTAGCTAAGGAAGCCTGCTGTCCTATTTGGCACAGTGTTCGGAAGTTAAAAGCTCCTACGTGTAGTTTAGAGCGTGGTTTGAGGAGACCAGGAATAGAGTTCCACGTACTCGAATCGTTTGCCCTAGCGGTGCGAGGTGATAAAGAGACGTGAGGAGGGTTAGTCATGGAGATAAGAGAGGTATTAGGTGTAGGAAGGATTTGAATGTGACCAACTTGGTCTCGCGTGCTGTTACAGGTATGAGGGCTGATGTCACTTCCCGGCTGCCCACACCGTGGAAGGGTATTTCTTGAGGAACCTGAAAAGGAAATTGGATTAGTGTTGGTCTTAACGACCTGGGAGCGTGACCGCAGAGCCCAAGGGACAACTGCTTGAGGCCGGTCGCGCACGGCCTTTTCGTGGAAGGTTTTTGACGTGTTAGCTCCGTTCTTCAGATGGCCTTACCGCCGGAGACGGAAATCCGTGAGGTAAGGTGAGGTGTGACATTTTTAGGGTCGACCTTTTCTAACCCCACCCCTCCTTGTGGGAAGGCAGCATCGCTGTCATGCTGATTGTCCGAAGGAAACACCTTACTGCTGTCACACCTCTGTACAGTCAGCAGTACGACTTCGCCCTCAGACTTTGAGTTGCTGCTTTTAGTCTTACCGTTCACCAATCGACCTGCCTGGCATGGTAGAACCTACAGGAACATATGTTCCAGCCAATATAGCTCGGATGGGTCATCACGATAGGCAAGCCCGACCACCACGTCAAGGTAGCAGCTTCGGTCGGGATCTAGCTTCAGTTAACTCATGATCTCAACCACTGAAATTAAAATTATGCATATTTGTAAAGATAAAAAAGAACGATATACAACTGAAAAGGTAGGTGTATGTTATATAGATGAGGAACATATTTGTCTGATTTATGATCTCTTATCTGTTTTTTTTTAAATAATGACAATAAATGTTTATTCCTATCAAGTTATATGATACCTGTCCAAATATGATCTAATCTATAAATTACGTCTAATTTAACTAAGTAATTTAAGAATAACTTAAATATAAAAAGGTTGCATAATAATGAAATGCAATATTTTCAACCAATTTCAAACATACTTTAAGGATAGATATATCATGAGCTAATACTAAAATTCTGTCTGCAGCTCTTCTAGGGCTATTACCGGTCCCAAACCCAGGTAAAGGAGGAGGATTGAGTGTGAGTTCCATAACCACATCCTGTAATAAAAAATATTGCTAAAAAAACGCCGACCAGTTTAAACTCTGTCGTCCGAGTTGAAGAGAGTATTATGATGCCTCAGGATGAAAGCCGAGATTCTTCGAGAGTCATGAGGCTGATGCCCCTTCTAACAATCAGGGCAAAAACTTTTATGGGTAAGTGGAACGTCCGGACAATCTAGGAGACCGGAAGAGCCAGTCGTATAGCTAACGAAATGAGGAGATAAAGCTCAGCAGCACTCGCAATCAGCGAATCTCATTCATCCTTAGATGGACAGAAAAGGTTGGGTAGGGCAGAGATGCTTCTGTACACCGGTCACAAGGAGCAAAATGCTCCACAGACCAAGGGAGTTCCTCTGATGCTGTCCAAAGAATCTCATGGATCCATCATCATCAAAGCACCACTCAAAACAAAGACAGAGGCAATTACAATGAGTTTTACCCAATGTAATGCACCCACTAATGATAGCAATGACGACGATCAAGATCAGTTCTACTCCTGGCTACAATCAATAATAGCGAAGTGCTCAGGAATGCACATGTCTAGGAACAAGAAGGCAAGACGATAAATGAGACTCAAGAACAGAGGAACAGATGGGTGGAACACTTCAAAGATCTCTTGAATAGGTCACCTCGATCGAATCGCCTTGACATCGAAGCAGTATACATAGACCTTCCTATAAATATCAATCTACCAACGATTAAGCAAATCAGGATGGTCGTCAGACAAATCAAGAGTGAGAAAGCAGAATGACCTGACAGAATACCAATTGAATCATTCAAATCGGACATAGAAGCAACTGTTTCGGAACCGGATGAAAGATCAAGTAGACGCCCAAGCTCCAGATCAACACACCGGAGTTCGTAAACATCAGTCGTGTACAGATCAAATCACGACACTACGAATCATTATTGAGCAATGAATTGAATGAAACTCATCACTATACATCTACTTCATTGACTATGAGAAGCATTTGACAGTGTGGACAGTGAGGACTTTATGTAACCTTATTTGACACTATCATATAGATGAGAAGATTGCCAAAATCATCCGGAATTCATATGACGGATTACAGTGCCAGGTGGTGCATGGAGGACAGGTGATAGATGAATTGCGATTGAGGACCGGAGTCAGACAAGGCTGCTTAATCTCTTCCTTCCTCTTTCTTCTGGGGGTTGACTGGATTATGAAAACCTCGACATCTGAGACAAAGCACGTAATACAATAGACATCTTGGAAACAATTAGAAGATATGGACTTCTCAAATGACCTGGCCGTTCTATCCCATACACATCAACAAATTCAGGTCTATACAACTAGTGTGGCAGATGACTGTGCAGCAGTGGACCTCAACATACACAAGGAAAAAAGCAAGATTCTCAAATACAACACAAAGAACACACTTGATGGATAAACTCTGGAAGAGATGGAAGCATTCACATGCCTCGACAGCATCGCTATGGCCACATTCCTACGGTTGAAGGACATATGGATCTCAAAACAACTAATAATCAATACCGAAGTCAGAATCTTCAATCCAAACTCAAAGGCAGTTAATTCTATTGTGTGGAGATGAAACTTGGATAACTATCACAACCATAATCGAAAATGTACAGATATTTTTAAACAATTGTATACGAAAGATACCCAATTCCTGTTGACCGGATACCATCAACAGTCTACTGTGGGAGAGAACAAACGGACTTCTAGTTGAAGAGGAAATTGGGAAAAGATGATGAGGTAGATAAGACACACATTGAGAAAATTATCAATCTGCATCATGAGGCAAGCGCTAACTTGGAATCCTGAAGGAAATTGGAAGAGAGGAAGATCAAAGAACACACCGTATAGGGAATTTAAAGCGAATATCAAAAGAATGAATAGAATTTGGAAAGCACTGGAAAGGATTTCTCAGGACAGAGTTGAATAGGGAATGCTGGTGGGCTACACGTGCTCCTCCATGAGGAGTAACCAGTGTTAGTAAGCCAATAATTTCTACCCCCGTACATCCATGAAGAACACCACTCAAGTACACATAGGCGACGGATGACTTGGGACAAATAAGCATCACACAAGTTGACATATCCTACATCACTGCAGTGAGAAAGACAGTACAAGAAGTGAAACGGAAAAATCTAATACCGTTTGAAGTGTGAAAATCGAAAAAAACAAACATCAAATAGATCTCTAGAAGAATGGATCAAGTTAGACAATAAAAAGTAAAAGAAGACCTACGATAAACAAAACAACAGAAATTTGGCTAAAATCTTACTTGAATTTGGTTATAAGAGAAATACTATAACTTTTCACTATGTATCATTCAAAATGGATTTTTTTTTTCTGAATCAAATAATTTGCTTTATTACATATAATACATGTCCAAGTATCACAGAATAATTGAACTCGATACACTTTTAAATGGAACAGAATAATCTGACTGTATTAAGACACCATGAGAAAAAAAATAATGAATAACCATACACCTGATATGTTCTAACAAAATATTGTTCATATATTTGTTTTTTTCCTTTTTTCAAACTATCTAGAAGAATTACTTCATTTCCATTCAATGAACAATACCATTAGACCAGTTTCTAGACAATTTAACAAAAGTTCTCCTGAAGAAAATAAAATCAATAAGCATGTTATAATATAATCTATTTTATCCATCCATTACAAACATTAATCGTGAACAAAGACCTTAGTTACAATAATATTCCTCTAATTAAAGTATTTCACAGAATACTGATTCTGACTTAATATTGTTTGATGAGATCATACTGGATGATAAACGTTTGGAAGCTTCACATCTACACAAAGTTCACTTTGGTAATACGTTTAGAAAGGAAACTAAGATATTTACTATTAAACTTCCTATGTTATCGAATTGCTAACTCTTAGATCCAAGTACATATACATTGGTTACTAAATGATTTTGAAAACCTACAAAAGATTATTTCTATCATTCAGTAAATTGGATAATATATTCCGTTATTTTTCCTTAAATTCTGTTTTGACTCTTAGATTTATCGAAGTACAACTCCATCAAAATGGTCACAAAAATTTAAACTTGGTGATTTAAATATCAATGGAAATGCTTACGATTGGTCAGGCTTATTAGGTGCTTATTTTGATGAGACTTATGTGGTTTTTGATTCGGACTATCCAATTTATACTCGATATTTAGACTATTTACAAAAATTTCCAATACTTATTGGCATATTGGAAAGAAATTTCACAAAATCTGTAGCTGATCGGTAAGTAGATATTTGTAATTATGATGATCATCTTGTGGACAATCTTTTTACTTACTTACTAACGGCTGTTATATCTAGTAGAACATAGACCATCGATCTGCCATGGGATCTCCTTTCTAGTTGTTCCAAAGTACTGTTCATTCGTTTGATACATGCCTCCAGTTCCCGGACATTGTGTTCTTTGGTCGGGCTCTTTTCTTCTCGTCTTGAGAACTCCGAGTAAGGCCTCGTCTAGTGATGCAGTTTCGTGTGTATCCTATCTACCTCCAACGTCTTTACCTAGTTTCCTCTCCAGCTGGAAGTTGGTTTGTTCACTTCCACAGCGGGTTGTTGCTCATGGTATCAGGTCGACGGACATTGAGATTCTTGAGTATACAATTGAGTACTCTCCATACATATTTAGTAACGAATTTTAATTAAGAGAAACTAAATTTTCTTGTTAGAACATATGCGATTTCACTTAATTTTGTAACACTGTACGGATCCAGTCAGAAGTAATCTGTTTTATTCAACGAAACAGACAAAAAGAAATTCATTTTTTGTTCCATACTCATAACGTCACAATAAAATGGATCATTAATTCATTGAATCATTACCCGGTGGGGACAGGAGCACGTGTTGAACTTACTTTCATTTTTTAAAATAAAGGGCTTCATTTTTTCAATCATCTATATGACATTAACTAATGTAATTCAAAATATTAGAAAATAATTGCTTTTAGCAAATTTCTCTTAATGAGATAACCATATTAAATATTAAAGTGACTATTCTTTGCCTTATATTCAATCAAGAGTAGATAAATTGTAGTATTTATTTATATCAGATGGGTTTTTGTAGAGATTGTAGTAATTTCAATGGTTAAGATCATGATATTATTCATTATATGCTCATTAGTGACTGGTTTCACGAGGTATATCCTGGAGTTCTAGTGGGAAATAGTGACCAGTGAAGTTCAACCAGATCTGTTGTGAGATAGTAACTCATTGAAGACAATGATGGATGTGTCGCTCAATTTCGTGGATTAGTTGAAGTTAGACATTAACACCGTTGGATGTCGGCCAACTCAGTGGTCTAGTGGTTAAGTGGTCGCTCGCAAAACCAGTAGTTCCTGTGTTCGAATCTCGCAAGGGACGAGGTCGTGGATGCGCATTGCTAAGGAGTCCTACAATAGGACGAAACGGCCGTCCAGTGCTTCCAGGTTTTCCATGGTGGTCTAGCTTCAACTAACCCATGATCTTAACCATTGATTTTTATTTCGAATTAGTCAGATGAGACATTTTAAAACCATAAAGAGAAACATTTTTTTATCAAAAGACTTGTTAATACTAATTCTAATGTTACTGAATACTTTTCATTGATCTTAATATAATTTAAAGCATCGTAAACTGATGTAACCATTTATATTCCTTTCTTCCTTTTAATATAATATCTTCGTTAATCAATTTGTTCCATACAAACTATGTATGGTATTTAGAATGTTTCTTTATAAGGTTGTATATTGACCTATTAAATGTGGAAAAGATTATTTTCTTTTAGGTATCCTTTGCATTCCTTTCAGGGTGAATTCATTAGTAGTTGGGTTAGTTAACATAATCAATTTGATGGAAAACCCTTAAATTTAGAATTTCAGTATATATGCACAATAGTGTTTTTTTTTGGTGGTATTTACCGTAGTATAACAAACTTTCCCCCCCCCCCCAAAAAAAAAATCAACATAGAAGTAAACAAACCACAGTAAAAGGGGAGAAATGATTTGAAAATACAAAAAAATGGTTTATTAATTAATGTATTAATGGAAATGTAGATGAAATATTTAACACTTGATATATGATTATACATATATATGTATTAGCAAATAAAAAGGTTATGACTAAAGAAAATGTTACTAACATCAAGTAGAATATGTTTTTTTATTTGTTAGTTGGTACATTTTAGATGAACATCTATTTTGATCTATGTACATAATGATTATGATTGACTAATAAATTTAGAAATGTTGAGTTTGTTTGATGAGTACACTGTTGTTGTAACTGTGGACTGTAGATTAGACGGCAGCAATTTATCGAACGGATCAAAGACGTGTAAAACACGTAAGAATGACCTAGAGTTCTGATTCGTCTTGCTTTCTGCCTAGTCTAACCAGTCAAGCCCAGAACACAAGTTTCAGCCTCTGAGATATGAATCATTATATTTCAAACATACTGAGTTTATATACCAATCAAACCGACCACAACGTACCATAAAATAGGAAACAACATTTGTACAAGAATTAGTCAGATGTGGCTGTGAATGAAGGAGGTAGAGATTAACAAACAGCGAATAGTTCATGAATGGTAAATCGTACAATAATAGTTCATAGGTCAAAATAAAGCTCATAATAAGAGGCACATGAATATGAAACTGTTTAGTTACATAACAATTACACAATAAAAATATACTCATAATATTATTGGTCCATAAACGGGTCCCAAAAATTACCATTCATTAGTCCTATCACGATACAACAACTGTCATAAATAAATATGATCTTGGGTCATTGTTAATGAAGCATATCGAGAGCCATTACGTAAGAAAAGTCTTTTATTTTCATATTTTTCTAATGAAAAAGTAGCCAAATTTTTATATCTTTTTGATGATTTTACATTTTTTGAGCTGAATGGTTCAATAAACGAACATTATCTAGCCAGCATCTTCCTCTCGAGCTATAAATAGTCTCCTTTTGAACTTACACATTTATAGGATACAATTACCTTCCATATTATGTGAGTTTCCTGTTAAAATAAGGAATACACATGTAATACAATCATGCAGTAGTAATTCTATGCTTACAAAGTTTCAATGTTATCTCATATATTGTTATTTTTTAACAAAATCTTTCTGAAGATAAACATCTCAGCAGATAGTCACTTAACAATTATTTCTCGTTTAGTCTCTTGTTCAAGGCATATGGAATGATTTAAGAACACTTATTACCGTGTAGAAAACAAATAAATAGGTCAGTTTGATAAGGTAACAGCATAGGATTTTGTAAATTGTTTAATAAAATAAAGAATAATAATCCATGTTTATATTTCCCTTCTGTTGTGACTTCAAAGACAAACCGATAGCGTGTGTAAACAGACTACTAGATAACACCACTTCAACCAAGACGCCAATTATTTTTAAGTCTGAACACATAACGTGGTGATAAGATCACTCTTTATTTAGTGATTTTAGTCCCATAAATAGTTTATTCATGTTTCCAAACAAATGTGTTAATTTCTAAAATCTCCACAAAACCACTTCTGATAATAATCATCTGCTCACTAGTGACTGACATCAAGAGATACTCCTGGAGTTCTAGTGAGAAACAGTGACCAGTGGAGTTCAACCAGGTCTGTTGTGAGACATCAGATCACTGAAGACAATAGTGTACGGTGGCGCAACTTTGTGGATTGGTTGAAGTTAGACATTAACATTCATTTGATGCCGGCTCAGTGGTCTAGTTGGTTAAGCGCTTGGCGCGAGACTGATAGGTCTTGCGTTGGAATCTCGCGGAGTGCGGGGTCGTGGATGCGCACTGCTGAGGAATCTCATACCAGGACGAAACGGCTGTCCAGTGCTTCCAGGTTTTCCATCGTGGTCTAGCTTCAATTGACTCATGATTTCAACCTGTGAAATGTGTTAATAACTAACATTTAAACAAAACACAAATTGTCATCACACTTTTATTTAAATAAATATCCGTGATTGTTTTATAGATTAAAAACGATATGATAAATATCTGATTAAAAAGTCAATTAAATTATTGTTATTCAATTCATGAGACACTATTCTGTGTGTTTCACATTGAACCCATTGATATTTTTTCAGTTTTGTAAAAAGTTATATTGATTTCATATAATAGATAACGTGTTATGTAAATCATTGTCCAGATTGTTAACTTCATAATACTCATATCATTAGCAACTAGATTTCCGCTATGATGTGTACATATATGAATCCTTATGTTACGTTCGCTTGATAGGAAGATTGTATATTGATAAATGAGATTTTTTAAAAAAACATGAGTTTATATTAGTCACAAATATTTCTGAGATACTCATATAACTGTCCATCTACAAATCTGGAGGCTCCGTTGAAGTTCTCCGAAAGCCGACTCAACAAAATCTTATCAAAATTTCACAATGAGATCCTATACAAAACAACACTATCGTGGAAGAAAGAGAAAATTTCATCTAAAACACTCATATTTAATAATTAAAGGTCCCACAGAAAGTGCTAATCTGTTGTGAAGTGCATACAGCTTTAAACTAATAAACCAAATGTTTTCATCATCCGATGTAAGATTATCCTTTTAATAATGATTAATTATAAAACATTGTTTCCTAAAACATTATTTATATAAGTATATTGAAGAAAACTAGACAAGTTTATTGTATATTCAAATATGTAAAGTCGAATTCTGAAAATCTCAACAAATCCAGTTTATGATTGAGATCATCAACCGATTGATGTTAGACCACCTTTGGAAACCTAGAAGCGCTGGGCGGCCGTTTCGTCCTATTATGCGACTTCTCAGCAGTACGCTTCCACGACCCCACTCGCAAGATTCCAACCCAGGGCCTTCGGTTTCGTGTGCGAACGCTTAACCTACTGGACCATTGAGCCGGCATCCAATGGTAATAGTGTCTAGCATCAACCAATCCACGAAATTGCGTGACCAACTTCCGTTGTACTGAGGTAGATACCTGTCTCTACCCGACATGAATTAGCTCCACTGGTCACGGCTTCCCACCAGAACTCCGAGAATTCCCACACGAAGCTAGTCATCAGTGAGCACATTTTGATTACTACTATAGTAGTTGTGGAGATTATTAGGTTTTTGATTGAGATCATGAACCGATTGATGTTAGACCACTTTTGGAAACCTGGAAGCACTTGACGGCCGTTTCGTCCTATTGTGGGACTCCTCAGCAGTGCGCATTCATCTCAATCAAAAACCTAATAATTTTCACAACCCCTATACTAGAAATCTAGTTAACACAATAAAAGTTACTCCAAAACCTTAGAAAATCGGGGCAAGATTTTAAACTAATTTTTAGTCTCAGGCTCTTTTTTCCGTATAATGACGACCAAAATTTTCAACTTTCGGTAAACACTATAGTTTAAAATGATTAACTTTAAATCTAGCAGTTTATACATTCCCTTTTATTGAATCAATTTTCATAAACTACCCTGCTTAATCAAATCATTTAGATAAAGACTAGTTATTTATTTGATTATTAATGTCTATTAAATTAGAACAAAAAGAATTTTAAATAATCAGTATGATAGTTTATTCAGTTACTAAAAAGTACTGAGTTAAACAAAAGGTGACTTAAATGGTAATTGTGACGACGGACCACTGGTGAACTCGAGGAAGCTGTAAGAGGATCAGAAGGAGCCGAAGACGTTCCATTCAATCACCTTTCGGGAGAATATTCTAGAATTCCTACATGTAGCTTCCCGATTTCATAATGCCAATAGCCCCCTGTATGCGGATTAGAGGACTGTAATGATGATTTCGTTATCACTAAAAACTATTAATACCTGACAATTTTGTACTATAATTGACACTGCTTGGAATAATATTCCTTTCATCAGTCTTCTATCTTATTATTTCAACTTGGAAGGGTTTTGGTGTTCTAGTGCTCTGTTATACGCGGTATATCAAGAAATCAACTTTTAAGATATAACAGTGATAAATAAGTGCTTTAAAACGTTAATAAAAGTAAATATTTCAATTGACTGTATCGGTAAAATAACTGTATTTTCAACAGTCTTAGGATAATTTGGCTGCTATTTAGGCTCTTCCTCCTGTGTTATATAGTACAGAAAATTAGTTGACAGAATAATGATCTACCTCAATAAATAATTTAGTAAAACTGTTCTGTATAAATGCTTGTAATTCACAATATACATCCGTGAATGACCGTAGTTAAATGATCACTGTATTCTAGTAATTGATGGACAGCTGTTTGAGTTCTATTATGGGATTTTTTTAATAGTGTAAATCCTGGATTGCATCATGGGCCGAACACAGGACCTTAAGATCACTGGGGAAGAACCCACTAGTGTATGTACTTAACCTCAACCACTTCGAAATATAACACAGCCGTTTTCTAATATCTTAGGAATTTGTAAGGACTGTCGAATGTTCAGTCCAGTGCTTTAACATTTTCAATAGTTAATTAACCTAGATTGGTTAGTGATTTCAATAAAATTCCATTGACTCTACCCCCATACCAGTGGTTCTGGATATGGCTAATAGAGACGAAATCATCTGTCGTTACAAAACATACTTCTGTAGAGTTATAAACATTTTTCCCAAGTTTATTCCTTTCATCAAGCACGTGTCTGTGTGGTTACAAGTAGTAAATAACATGTACCCTAAGGTATTTGAAGCTACCATCAACCTTTTACAAATGGTTTATTATGTGTATTTTAAGTACTGATCAACCAGAAAACCACACAATTTTGTCTTATTTAAATTAACTACTATAACAATGTAGACAATATAAGACAATACCAAGTGAATTACTATAACAATAATTAAGTAGTATATAAAATTTTGCAACAATCATTGGGATCATTCTCTGCATGATTTTACGTCATATCGTTTTCGTGATATTGTCATGACTTTTACCTCAAGTATTGATTTTGATCTACCAATTAAACGGACCTCATTTCAATTATGAGCCAGTTATTTTAATGGTCACATCAAGATCATTTACGACAATACGCGGTTAACAAAAGTCATTGGAAAATACGAGGTTGTTTAAACTCTAATTACTAATTTACAAGAAAACAACCACCGAAGCCACAAAATTACCAATATTATTTTTGTCTATATGATACAATTATGACACCACTATGCATCTTATTAAACATGGTCATAAGCCACATCTACCTTACGAATTCTACAGATACAAACTGAATCATTCAAGTGAAATAGTTGTTTGTGTGATGAGAGTTGTGGAGTGATAAGTTTCAGTTCTTGACTCTAGTGTAACAACAATTCGACAATAAATCATGCTAACAGTTACCAGTCTATGTTTCATTTTATCCATGAATATAAATATTTTTCTATTTCTCATCTTCAGTTTACCAAAAGCATGTTTATCTTCACTATTTGACGACACCTCTTACAGAAATTTCAGATAAATTATTCACATAAACAATAAATGGTTATGCGTTTTCATCCAGTATAAACAATAAACATTTATTATTAGTTATTTATTTAAACACGTAAACATTGGTACAAGGGGGCACCAAATACATATGCGCCACATAAATCATTCGATTTCTGTGAGAGCTGGGATACTGCACGGGTGCCCAAACCGAAGCAGGTGGTTTAATTAGCGGGCCACTCCCTTCGACCTAAAGATCTAATCCACAAGGCAGTGGAGCATCGTGAGGAGATGCAGTCCCATGGAAGCCGATGACCAACGATTGGTTCATATGCCATTTGTTCCCTCAGGATACTGGAGCCCATGTGTACCATTGGTTTGGAATCCAGTTAAAGCTTCTCGTCCCCTCATTTTCGTAAACAGTGATGTCAGTGATGATCAATAATAGAGTAATTATCTACCATATATATTCATCATAACGGTTATATTATATAACTTGACAACATAAAAAAATAATCAATTTATTTATAGACATCTCAAAATGTATAATTTTTTGAGTTTTATATTACAAATACAGTAAACTGATGCAAATAAAATACATTTTAGATATTTGATTCTTATTTGATTGATCATGTAACTATAAACTGTTGTAGTTAACTTTAGAGATACTATAACTTTACATAAATATGTATGTTCAAACAACGCAAATCTTACTTTCAATTAATAATATTAATTCTATACTCATTGTTTAATTTCAGTATGATTTGATTGTTAATGATATAGATGAAATATAGATCCTAATTATTTATATGCTCTGTCGATAGAATCGGTTGATAACAAGTTGGATTTGAAAAAGTAGGATACTGATGGTTCGGATGTTTATTATTTCATATATCTACTTTAGCAAGTAGACGAAGAAATAAGAAATGTGAATGTGTCTACTCAAAATATTATTAATATAATAATAACTAGAATAGATAATCCATAGTATGACAGAGGAGCAGTCACTGAATAAAATAATAGGTGTATAACACCCAAGAATACATTAGAAGTAAAAGTGTAAATGTGTAAGGACATGAATATAAGAGATATATGTACTGAAGGTCATAATTTCCAATCAAGAGAATAGAGTCATTAAGATGGCAAAACAACTCAATAGTTAGATGCTGTCTGATTTGCCTACTTAATTACTTAATTACGCCTGTTACTCCTCGTGAAGGAGCATAAACCACTCACCAGCATTATCCATCCAACCTTGTCCTGGGAAATCCTTTCCAGCTCCTTCCAGTTGTTATTCATCTTTTTCATATGTGATTCTACTTCCCGACGTTATGTGTTCTTTGGTCCTCCTTTTTTCCGTTTCCCCTCAGGATTACAAGTTAGGGCTTGTCTCGTGATGCAGTTTGACGATTTTTGTAATGTATGTCTTATCCATTTCCACTGTCTTTTCCTAATTTCTTCTTCAGCTGGAAGCTGATTTGTTCTCTCCCACAGAAAGCTGTTGCTGATAGTATCCGACCAATGGATGTTGAGTATCTTGCGAAGACAGCTATTTATAAATACTTGTACCTTCTTGATGGTGGTTGTTGTAGTTCTCCAAGTTTCAGCTCCATACAGTAGAACAGCCTTGACGTTGGTATTGAAGATCCTTATTTTGGTATTGATTAAAAGTTGTTTTGAATTCCATATGTTCTTCAATTGTAGAACATATGGAACTCAAAACATCTTTTGTTACTATTACTGCTGTAAAAGATTCTTCTACATAATACAGAGATGGCAATATTTTGTTTAATCTCGTAAATTTATTAACATCCTTGCAGTACCATACTGATTTGCGCAAAACAACTTCCAATTAGTCTCATTTATGTAATTCATTTCAAATCAATTTGTTAGTATAATTTTTAAATATTACAGATCTCAGGCAGCTGATGTGAACCCAACGTCATAAAATTCATTCTTGTTATTCTGCTCAAATCTATGTTCTTGTCCTCTTGAAACTTAGAAGAAAGACTATGTATGTATATAATGGAGAAACAACTAAGTTTACTATGAAGCAATGAAATTTCCCTCTCCATATTTGCATTCTTTGTTATTTTCTTCTGTGTTCAAAGATGACTTGATTTTAATCTAAAATGTTGTCTATTTGGTACACTTTCAAAAATTACACTTAACTGTAATACATATTGTATTTCAAAAGTTTAAATTTCTGTAGTAAATCATAATCACTTAAGATTGTAGTGAACAACCCTAAAAGTTTGTTGTTATGAGATGATTAGTTTGAAGTTATTCTGAGTTTTCGATTATTATTCAATAACTTCTGAGAATGTAAGTCATTCACTTTCTCAATGGTAACTTCTGAAACTATGATACTGGGTGAAAAGGGTTTGAATAATATGAGTATGGTTATTTTCATCACTATAGGGGGTTTGTGGAGATTGTAGACCTTTTTTAACATAACTCACGTGAGCAAGAACAACGATTCTCTCTTTCTTTAAGATAATAAAGGGAACTATGTGTATAAACCACGTGCTAATCTCATCTAGACTCCCAGTAAAAATCAAAAAGCATTGAATAGTTGTTCTTTCCAATCTCATATTTTTCGGGAGTTCGTATTCACGGTTTCACCAAAGGAGATCGAACCAGGAATCTTTAATCTCGTGTGTGAACACTTAATCTTTAGATCACAGATTCACCATCCGATGCTTTACATATTTTACTAGATTTCGTTACCTTCATGACTTCAGATGCACTTTGAGAACAAATGAAAAATCAACAAACAAACTAAACTCTTATAGGTGGGTTATTACATCCTAACACTGATTTATCGGTCAATTAATCATATTTAACATCAGAATATTAAAAAAGAAAAAACCCCACATTATTTAAAGAAATTTATATGATATATGTTTTGGTTATTTGTTCTCTGAAGAAGTGACTTACACTAAGTCACGAAACGTCAGAAAATCCAATTTTCTACTCATTGGGATATTACAAATATATTATTTTTATTTATAACAATCAACCCAATGCTCAATTTATTCGAAATTATCAAATCAAACCTTGGTAATGACACCTATGATATATGTTTTGTTTCATTTTATAGAATAATGAATAACTACATGTTATGGAATGTTCTAGATACATATACATGGCATTTATCATATGAATATTATATGTTACATTTATCTTATAATTATCAAACTGAACATATAATGGATTTGGAATGTTTTTTTGTAACACATGAATTATTTGATACTGTATTAGGTGCAATTTATACTGAAAAACATATACATAATGAAACAGAAAATGAGGTAAATATAATATGGTGAATTCATTTGTTTATTTGCTTCTTTTCTTTCTTAATTTTCATTTTTCATGTTTGAGCATATTTAAATCATTATTCATTATGAGTAATATTAATAATTGGATTAAATCAATTGGATACTTTATTTAAATTATTGAGAAATTCTATATTGATCGTTTTAAAGAACCATTACTACTTCTCATCAGACGTACATCGAGAAAAGGAATTGATTGGTCCCGTTCCCTTTTTAACGTGAAGTCTATAGAAGGGTGGCATGAGTTAAAGGTGTTTAAAATATCCTTTAAATCAATATTATTGTCACAAACGATGAACGTGTCGTCCATATATCTAACGTACAGGTGAAATTGACTGATCATTGAGCTTAGTTGGTCGTTTTCTAGTTTTGCCATGAAGCAATCTGCTAAAATCGGACCCAATGGAGACCCCATTGCGATCCCATCCCTCTGTCTATATATTTCATTATTGAAACTAAACTGGACATTAAAGGTACAGCGTAACAATAATTCTTTCAAGTGTTCAGTCGGCAGACCTAGATCTATGTTGTTGGAATCAATATACTCACATATATAACGATCAATCTTCAGAAAACAAACATGGAATGGACAGCTAACTAACTTCTATAGCTGGGTTCCGTTAAGTAGAAAGAGAAATTCTATATTGTTTCAATATTCAATACTTATCTTATAAACTAAGATAAATGATGATCATGTAATAAGAAGACAAAGATTATCAGAACTATGTGATGATGATATATTAGCGCAATACATTTCAAACAATCTGATCACACATCATATACTTGTTAAGAGCATTTATATATAAAAAATTAAAAGGTCAACTAGACAGGAAATGGGGTAAGAAGAGATAAGGGACTAATTGTTTTAAGATAAATGAATCAAATTATTTACATAATGAACAATAGTTAGATGAAATTACATTTAAAATATTTACATCGTATAATACATTAACTTGCAGAACAGAAACTTATCTGTTATTGTTGTTCACTTTGGTATAGAGTTATACTATGAATAATGAATAAAAGTGAATTGATTGTATCACTTTTAAACTTCAGTTTTCCTATTCACAATGACATATGCAGGTCAAAATAGGCGCATTCCTCTTAAGGAATAAGCTTTTATCATAATATTAAATCTCTTTGTATCAATAAACTGATCTTGAGTTTTTATGATAATCTACCATCTTTTAGTGTTTCAATAGTAATTAAATGTTAAAATATATTTCATATTATTAGTAACCCATAGACAATTAATATCAGAAGGGATTTTGTGGATATTATAGTAATTTCAACAGTTGAGATCATGAGTCATTTGAAACTAGACTATCATGCAAAACCCGGAAGCATTGGACGGCCGTTTCGTTCTATCGTGGGACTCCTCAGCAGTGAGCATCCACGACCTCGCCTCGTGGGACTCGAACTCAAGACCTACCAGTCTCCTGCCAGGCGCTTAACCAACTGGACCACTGAATTGGCCGGCATCCAACGGTGTTAATGTCTAATTTCAACCAATCCACGAAGTTGCGCCACTGAACACCATTGTATTCAGTGAGTTACTACCTCACAAC
The DNA here is from genome assembly GCA_944470205.2 of Schistosoma margrebowiei. Lineage (NCBI taxonomy): Eukaryota > Metazoa > Platyhelminthes > Trematoda > Strigeidida > Schistosomatidae > Schistosoma > Schistosoma margrebowiei. The sequence continues at coordinate 41,836,816 of OX104026.1, read as the reverse complement.
TGACCCGGTTGAACTTCACTGGTAATTGCTTCTCACTAGAACTCCAGGATATATCTCTTGAAGCCAGTCACTAGTGAGCATATGTTTGTTAGTATTAGAATGGGTTTTGTGGAGATTGTAGTAATTTCAACAGTTGAGATCATGAATCAATTGAAGCTAGACCATCATGGAAAACCTAAAAGCCTGGCGCGAAACTGGTAGGTCTTGAGTTTGGATCCCACGAGGCAGGGTCGTGGATGCGTACTGCCACTGAGGAGTCTCACAGTAGGACGAAACGGCCGTCCAATGCTTCCAGGTTTTCCATGGTGGTCTAGCTTCAATTGACCATCATCATTTTCAAATGAATGAAGTTATCTAGTAGTGTTTTGGTGACTTTTAAAACTTATATACATGTACAAATATGTTTCTTTTTTGTTTGTTTTCAGGTGAAACAAATGACAACCTATTTAAAAACTAGTTTAAAAAATCATTTAAAACAAATTCAATGGATGGATGAACAGACTAGAAAAGATGTGAATGAAAGAGTAAGCAAGTTATTCTTTTTGATTTTAAACCCCTTTATTATATTGAATAAAATGAGGGATGTTTAAAAGTATTAATAAAATGAATAATATTTTACCATTTGAAGATTTAAACTACTATTGTGTCTTATGGACTGCAGATTAGACGGCAGCATTTCATCAATCGAACCAAAGACGCGTAAACACGTAAGAACGGTCTAGAGTTCTGATTAGCCCCGCTTCCCTGTCTAGCCCAACCAGTTAAGTCCAGAACACAAGTCTCAGCCTCTGAGATATGAATCATTATATTTCAAACATAGTGAGTTTATATACCAATCAAACCGACAACAATGTACCATAAAATAGGAAACAACATTTGTACAAGAATTAGCCAGATGTGGCTGTGAATGAAGGAGGTAGAGATTAACAAACAGCGAATAGTTCATGAATGGTAAATCGTACAATAATAGTTCATAGGTCAAAATAAAGCTCATAATAAGAGTCACATGAATATGAAACAGTTTAGTTACATAACAATTACACGATAAAAATATACTCATAATATTATTGGTCTATAAATGGATCCCGATTGTTACCGTTTATTATTCTTATCGGGATACAACAATTACAAAATATTTTAATTAATTAAATTGTATTCATAATTACAAAAATTTTGTGGAGATTGTTACAATTCATTCTTTACATTACGAATTGATATCAATGAAACAACCATTGAAAAGCAGAAAGTGCTGTATATCTGTTCTGTCCCAGTACGGGACTGTTGAGTAGTACACATACACGATCTCAACGAAGATTGAACCTGGAACGTTCGTTAGGGTTATAGAAGTATCCTATACAAAACTTAAATAGCTTTCCGATGCTTCCCAGTTTTCAAATGTTGTTAAACTAGGGTTAGTCAAAAATATAATCCACAAAATTAAAATGTATGTCAAAATATAAATAGATATTTGTTTTTATACACATTAGTCAACCATACCTTGGTTTTACCAGACATACGAGAATAGATCATCATGATTATTATTATTATTATTATTATTATTATTATTATTATTATTATTAAACTTCAGTATTTTATCACCTTGTTCAAAACTCATTTCTTATTGGGGATGAGATAATTTTTTATAAGTCTTGCGGATTAAACACTATATTCGTCTCCTAAGCTATTCTATAACCCCCAAGTTAGAACTATACAGTGACCTCAACAACGAGAGAAAAGACTCAAATTATGCGAGAAGTAGTTTACTTCAAGGTTCATTTTAATACAGAAAATACAGGGTTATTTATAATATTTTAAATGTCCTTGGGTTGCTAGAAGATTCTTGAATGCTACTAAACATAGTAGCAATGTAGCTGCCAATCAATCAGAGCCTCTGTATGTGACGTTTCGCTTCCTTGAATTTTTGGCTAAGACTTCAAGTGAGCGCTGATTGAATGAAATGCTTCTTAGTATTTCCTGATGCTTGCTTGTCTTTTGCAAGCAATTTTCTGGATTACCCCAACAGAACCAAGGGGAAGAGATTGTAAACGTACAAGTGAAGTTGAGATGTCGAAAGTAATTCATTAGAATAGAACAAAATATTATTAATATCCATCATAAGAGAAAAAGATCATTGAAGATGATAAAAGAAATTAGATTTAGAAAGAAAAACATACACAATCAATCATGTTTGAAAGCAATGGTCATTTTGAGCCCATTTACATCAGAAATTACATCAAACAATAGGGCAGTTGAATATATATATAGGTAAACTAGTAAGAAGAGCTGAATTTGGAACGGGTTCCTTTCTAATAAACTATTCACTTAACTACTAATAGTCTGCTTACCAATTACACTCTTATTTGACATCTCAATCAACATTTCTCAAAATAAAAAACGTAAATCCAACCTAGTATTAACTTTATAAATAACTTTGTGAAGGATACCTTTATTCATACCAATCAATTTGTTACTTTGAGTGTCAGGCTAACGTATCTTAATAAACTGTTCTGTAAGGTCTCTAGAAATCAAAATCAAACTTCTATAGATCCATGTTCATTTCGTATACTTCTTCGAATACTCCCATTTCATAATGAAATACATCTGACTATACGAAATCAAAATGTCCAATACGAAGTATTTGGAGATGAATGTATTTTAGACACACCATATCACAGTAGACTAAATACTTAAGATAAAACGAGTGAAGTATGTAAATATGTGAATAATATGAGCATTTTTTGAAAGGAGTAATTGAACAAAATATCGTTCATAAATTTAATACAATGAAACATTCAAACAGACACACAAGCAGTCATATGCATACATAAAAGCTGTTAATTAGTCAGGCACATAAATGTTGGGCTTAAGTGTCCACGTATGAGACTGAATGTTCTTGGCTTAATTCCCAGACACAGCGTTGTGGATACATACTGATGAGAAGACCCATAATAGATTTCCAATGATGGTCTAATTAAGGTTAGTTCATGATTCAATCTATAAAAATATAGAATAACTAAAATGCTGAAAAATATCACATTGAATCGTTATGTTTTTGTTTAACTTCTAATCTGTTTACATCGAAAAAACGCTGGTACAAACTGCTCATTCAAATTTACGATATACTGGTAAGTTTAATTTTAGGCAGATGCTCAATAAGAATAAGATCAGTCTGTTTCAAACTTTAATCACTTAAAATTCACTTGGTATTGTTTGGCTTGTATCTTCCCATTGAGGTTTAACACTGCAATTGATCAGTCTGTTATTGGCATATGTGGATACTGTGTGTATGCCTCGACATTACCTAAATTCACAAGTTATTTGTAAGCAATGATGGATAATGGGTTCGTGTCCCAGAGTGAACATCAACTCTGAGATGAATGTACATCCAGCTGACGAGTCCCAAATAGAATGAAACGCGTGTCCTGGATTCCACAGCTAGCCACTATCCATTGAATCACTTAAGATCAAAATAATAGATTTTTATCATACAGTGGATATAACATAGTATCCAAGTAAATTATATGAAACGCTTACTCTTTCTAAAGTAAATTCTATCTGATACAAAATTTTTCTACTTTAATAACTATACTAAAATTGAATTCATCAATGTTTATCTTTATGTAGATTAACAAAATGAAAATTTTATTCAAAGTTCCAGAAATTATGCGCGATGATAAGAAATTAAATTATGCCTATCGAACGGTAAGCTTATTATAATCTTCTAATGAAGATTACTTGAAATGTATGAACTAGTTTAATGCAAAATAAACCGTGTTGATCTAGAAAAGATTCATAATATATGTAGTCATACATAACAGGAATGATATAAATATTACAGAAGATATTAGATAAACGTCTCGCTCTCTTAGGAATGAACTGAAACTAAAAAATTTATGTGTCCAAAACACTAACTGTAACTAATATATTTCCATATAAGCCCCCAAATGCCTTGGTAAGGCCGAGAGTGGGGAAAGTCCGCTCTCCCTCTCCAAATACTCTCACATGGCCACGCGTATATAGCCTCTGACACGGAAGTCCTACTCACTACCTTCTCGCAGCGGAGGTGTTGTTTACGAAATTGAGAGGATGAAAAGCGAATGTCCGGCGCTTTAACCGGATCCCAAATCAATGGTGCACATGGGCTTCAGTATCATAAGGAAACAAATGGTGTATGAACCAATCGTTGGTCACCGGCTTCCATGGGACTGCATCTCCTTACAATGTTCCACTGCCTTGTGGATCAGACCTTCAGGTTGAAGACTCGGGGAGTGGCTCTCTAAGAAAACCACCTGCTTCGGTTTGGGCACTCGGGCAGTATCACAGCTCTCACACAAATCGAATGAGATTTGTGTGGCTCATATGTATATGGTGCCTCTTTGTACCAATATCTATGTGTTGAAATAAATAAATAAATAAAAACAGACACTGTTATTACTCAAGCTCAGTAGTCAAACTATACTGTATTGACTACGAGATATTAGAGGTCTTTCTACATTTCATTTCAACTTGAATAATTTCCATGCATGCGTTAAAAAATTGTTTATTATTTCTTATTCATCAGTGGCTCTTCATATGATCTCTATCTGTACTTTGAACTATCTTTCACACACAAAGCTGTAACAGACTGAAAATTCCTAAATGTTTATGCGAGATGCATTCCAAATTCAATCATTCTTACTTTTGACTTATGTAATTTAGGCACAGTAATTATTAATGATAAGCAGGTCAGTCTATTAAAACGCATAAAATAATATTGTAGATGGCTACGTTGATTAATTACTGAATATCAATCAATGTTGTGTTCGTCTAGTCCTTAGTGCTAATCGAATTCAAGAGCTCATTTTTGCAGTGTTGTCAACGGGATAAGTGATTCAAAATGCATTATCTTTCGAGTAGAGGTAGTCTGCAGGATGAGTCTCCTCAAGACTCCAGACATGTCTTGCTTAAGAGTACCGACTATGATGGAACCTGGGTCAAGAGAAGTTTTCTGTTTATCATCTATAATCACCTAACAATTTTGATAGTGTACAGTTCTTTAAAATGTATGGTTTAGTTGAAAAGCTGCAAATATCTTCCTGTAGTCCATCGTAATCATCTACTTGGAATAGAAGAGAAATTCTTGTTCAGTTATTCCATAAGAAAAATCGTGTATAATTAATTTTCTTCATAGCTATGTTTTACCCATACCTGTGAACTTCGTAGACCGTCTAGTTGACCCATAATCATGTTATGAATTAGATCAATATCTAGTAACTGACCAAAATATGTTGCTTCTAGAAATTCTACCTTTTTTTTAGTTATTTCCCAAAATCTTATTATTTTTCATTGTGAAGCTTCCCTTCCACATTTAAATTATTGAGCTGGGATAGTGGAACGCTAACCGCAATAATAACTTCAAATGTCAACGTTCCATTTGTTTCAAGTTAGAATTATTGAAATGTCTAATACATAGAGGTTTACCATTCGGAAAAAATTGAATTCAACGAGTGAACAATCTCTCCATAGTTTAAATATCAAAAATTAAGTAATATTCCATCATTATATCTTCATATAACCTAACTAGTCATTCATTATCATACCATTTATGATATTCGCACAGTACTTTGTTGATTCTATATTTCAAATATATACTTTAAGGACTAAGTATAAGTAGCAATTCTATTATGTATCCTAACTATTATTACAAATATCTTTGAATTTGACATTTAATCACTTCGAAACACTAACTAGATGGAATACTTAGATTTACTAAATAAAGTGTTACATGTTTCACTCCAAATAAACAGAACTATTTCATAAAATTCAGAGGCAAATAATTTCCATTAAATTAGTGTTAAAAGTGATGTAACAAACTTACTTATGTCTGTTAACTCTTGTGAAGGAGTACAGGCAGCCTAACAGCATTCTCCATCCAAATCTGTTCTGAGCGATCCTTTCTAGTTGTTTCCAAATTCTGTTCATTCGTTTGATGTCTGCTTCCAATTCCCGACATAGTGTGTTGTTTAGTCTTCTTCTCTCCCAATTCCCTTTAGGATTCCAAGTTACCGCTTGCCTCATGATGCAGCTTGATAATTTTCTCAATGTGTGTCTTATCCAAACTCAGCCTGTGACTCTTCTAATTACTGCCGGTCTCAAGACCGGAAAAAGGAGGAGTTGAGCATGGGGCCGGCAACCCCATCACGTGGAAAAAAATCTTGCTTTTCCTCACATGTCAAAGTTTTTGGAATACAGTCAATCACCAGAAGAAAGAGGAAGAGAGAGAGTAAGCAGCCTTGTCTGACTCCGGTCCTCAATTGCAATTCATCTATCACCTGTCCTCCATGCACCACCTGGCACTGTAATCCGTCATATGAATTCCGGATGATTTTGGCAATCTTCTCATCTATATGATAGTGTCAAATAAGGTTACATAAAGTCCTCACTGTCCACATTGTTAAATGCTTCTCATAGTCTACGAATTTAATGTATAGTGATGAGTTTCATTCAATTCATTGCTCAATAATGATTCGTAGTGTCGTGATTTGATCTGTACACGACTGATGTTTACGAACTCCGGTGTGTTGATCTGGATCTTGGGCATCTACTTGATGCTTCATCCTGTTCAGAAACGCTCTGTCGAAAACATTTTCTGAGACTGACAGTAGTATAATGCCTCTGGTTTCCGTAGTTCTCACATTTGCTCAGATCTCCTTTCTTTGGTATCTTGATGAGGTATCGTTCTTTCTAGTTCATCGACACTTGTTCTTCCTCCTAAGTCTTCTTGAATAGGACGTGAAGCATGTTTTCATTTTTTTCTATGTCCGACTTGAATGCTTCATTTGGTATGCTGTCAGTGATAAGTCTTTCTGATTAAATGCTATATTCGGTTCCTAAGCTATACTCGTAACACTTAAGCCAGAACTACACAGCGACCTGAATGTGAGAGTAAAAGCGCAAAATATGCGAGAAGCACTTTGCCCCAAATGTCTGTTCTAGTACATAAAACATAGGGTTTTGATAGTATTTTAGATGTTCTTGGGTTCCCCGAAAATTATGGAATGCTACTAAACGTAGTAGCAGTATAGTAATCAACCAATCAGAAACTCTACATGTGACTTTTCACTTTCTTGATATTCTGGCTAAACTTCTAGTGAACGCTGACTGGATAAAATGCTTCCTAGTGTTTACTGGGCCTTTCTTGGCTTTTGCGAGTTTTCTGGACCACACCAACAGTCAGGTCCTTCTGATTTCCAACTCTTGATTTGTTTGATCGTTGGTGGAGTGATATCAATGGGAAGGTCTGTGTGTACAGCATCGATATCCAGGTGATTCGATCGAGATGCCTATTCAGGAGTTCTTCGAACTGTTCCACTCATCTGTTTCTCTGTTCTTGAATCTCATTGATCGTCTTGCCTTCATTGTCCTTGACTGGTCTCTTTGGTTTACTGTATTTCTTTACCAGTTTTCCCGTTATGTCATATAGTTGTCTCATATTTACTTCTCTTGCGGTCTTTTCCACTGTCGTCGCTAAGTCTTCCACGTATTTCTGCTTGTTAATCTTCACTTGCTTAGTTTCTTCTGTATATTCAGCCTTGATTTTCTCTGTTATTGTCCAGCTGTTGTTAATTGCTGTCTCCTTATCTTTTGTTCTTGAATCTTTTACTGCTGTTTCCCCAGCTGTCCAGTGTTTCTTTAGCTTCAGTTTCATCTTGGCCACAACCAGGTGGTAATCTGAAACTATGTCAGTAAACTCTCTTGGTTCTCAGGTCTTCCATTAACCTTGCGAATTTTTCCTGATGCAAATATTATTTATCTGGTTCTTCGTGGTGTGATCCAGTGAGACACATGTAGCTTTGTATATGTATTTGTGTAGGAATAGTGTAACCATTTTGTTGAATGCACATGAGTTTGCAAATTTGTCACCATTCTCGTTCCTTTATCCTAGCCGCATGATACCCGGTGTTGTCCATTACGAATTTGGCGTAAAGTGGTATAACGGTATACAATTATAAGACGATTATTTTTATAGTTCTTTTCATATTATCCTAATATTACACTAATTTTTGTATAAATAATTATAGAGAATGTATCTTTTACTAATTTTTCTAGCTGAGGACTTCATATAATTACTTAAACAATCTATTCTCAGCTATTCAATATATTCGTGGAGTGTATAATCGTCTACTTTCTGGTGTTACAGAAACAAGTGAAGAAAATTGGAGTTCACGAGATGTTATGGTATATGATTCACATGTAGCTTTATATTTACAATTAGATGAAGTATTTATTCCACCTGGAATGCTTCAATTACCAATATTTCATCATAATTTACCAGCCGCTTTTAATTTTGGTGGTTTAGGATCTTTGATTGGTACTGCTATTGGTATATTAGTTGGGGAATATGGTTAGTTCTATAAAATTTATTAATGATATAACATATAAAATTGTATCGTTTCGTGAATTCCCAATTCAGATAGATCTACTTCTTATTTGCTTGCCTCAACTGTCATCATAAGTAAAGAAACCAAGAGATGATTGTAATTGGCAAGTTGAATAAAGTGCATATGGCTCATTAGCATTTGAGTAAAGAACTTTAATATTTTCATAATCGACTCCTAAAAATGAATCTTGTTTATCATATCGATTTTCCTTGAGATGCCCTATGAGTACAAGCAGATGATATGTTTCGATTCTCCCAAACAATTAAAAGTAGATACTTTTTTTTCATTTAGCTATTCTTATCATAAATTTTCTTATTGAATATCAAACTAATACCAATTTCTTAGTTTTGAGTCAGTTAACAAAACTTATCAACTTTTAGTGTCAAATAAAAATTCTGTTGAGTTAATGCAAAATACTGATTGGGTAGTGTGGCGTCGAGTCACGTTTGATTATGATCACCACTACAAGAAGACTACGTGTTAGTTAACTGGTTAGATCCCCCCCCCCGTAGACCAAATATCATAAGGCAGTTGATGGCTGTAGTCGAGATGTATTTGTTGTCAATCTCGTGGTATCGAGAGAATATCGAGATCGTGCCAAGGGGTACAAATGGAACTACTGAGCGAACAGAAGTTCGTGCAAGGACACAAACAACTGAAGAATGTATGTATTTTGGTACAGTTACACGAACAAGTACGGTAAAACAATCCCTAGTACAATTGGTTATAATAATAATTGTCTCCATTACGCCGATAGCGTTCTCTTGATAAAAGTAGGTCACTACAATTGATTGATTGATTGATTGATTACTCACTTGATTCATCCTTGATACTAGATGAGTAAATATGGGTGTTATAATAGATTAAGAATTCAGTTGTTTAGACTACTAACTGTAGACAGTATATTATCATACTAGATTCATATGATACATTCGACCCAAATATCTGACCTAAGATCAAACTATAAATAGACCAGAATTCAGTTTACTGACAGGAAAAAGCAGTCAACAAGTGAACCCAAATTAAGATACAGATAGAATTAATAACAATATAAAATTGTCTCATGTTTAGTTTAGTCTAATATGTCTGTCTTTTATTGTTGATCAGTAATGGCTTATTGCCACCAGGCATATTATTAACAATAAAAATCTAACAAATTAAGTTCTATTTCATAGGTATTTGATTTAGTAGGAGACTGTAGAAAAGTCACAGCGATACAAAAATTCTTCCAAATTCAGAGGTTAGGTCTGTTAAAGTTAATTCCTACAGCTTTTATTGTTTTAAAAATGTTATTTTACAAGATGCATGTATAAGATGACTATATAGGTTACCTCTACTTGAATTTGATGTTCAGTATTGAATAAATGTGTTTTTACCTTCCATTCAGCTGTAAAGGATGATGATGAGCTTCCCTGGTATTATTCTCGTAGTGATAAACACACGTTAAGGAGATGAAAAACGTTAACTGATATCCGCCTTTTAAACTTACTTTAGTCTGACTAAATAACGAAAATATCCTATACGGTTCAGTATTCTTTAAAATGTTCCTTCTGACTTACGGCTATAATTTTTACAAGGTAGTTGACCTTTGAATTATGAATTTAGGACAATCAGGTTTAGAAGATGCATAATCTTCCTTTATACCAGTCGTTATTATGATCTGTGATCCGATACAGTTTCTATTCCACTCCCTTAACTCATTCTCTATCAAAATAGGCCAAGGAAGAAGATAAAAACTGCAGAGAAACTGTACATCCAGAAACAAAATCAGTTTACTTACATTTCAGGTGTATTCTCATATACTCTAACGTTCACCAAGACAGAAATGTCAGTGGAAGTGATGCTGAGTTGATGAACGGCTTGTTCATTCATATTAGCTTACACATACTTGCATGTGATTTACCGTCCTGTCTTGAATCTTAAAGCGGCTTATTCATTTTAGCCTTTTATACAAGCCTTTCGTCACTCATACGTTGAATTTTATTTATAAATGTTTTATTGAGACTCCAAACAAGATAAAGACATCACGGAATTTATGGAGAAACTATAGTCATATTGTAGTGAAGTAGAACACAGGTGAGGACAATCGAATTATACAGAGTTACTTTATAAAATGGAAAAACACTATAGTAAATCGTTAGTTTACAAAATATCAATGCATCATATCAACCTGAACTGTTCCTGTTTCCATTGTCTCACATTTTATTGTTCATGCGTTTTCTTACAAATTGCATTGTTTTCCCGCTCTTCCTTTCTTTATCATCCCCCATCGTATGTTGCCAGACATTACGTTCTTTAACTCGCATGATATACTACTTACATCGATATAAGTAGCACGCATCACAATATAACTTTCATCATTGTTTCTGAAAAATACAACAATCAATAAAATGATGATCAATTTTAAACGTTTAATCTTGATTTTTCTTTTCCTTACAATTTATTTCATTTGCACTATTTGAAAAAAATCTATGGATAAAAAAAAAAGGATCAGTTATGCTGAAAGAAGGTGAAATTCAATCGGTTTGGACATCTGAAACTACTCGTAAGTATCAAGAACAAAAGAAATGTGTTCAAGATCAGATTTACAATGCATCAAAAAATTATTTTAATTTCTCTGATTATGTAAGTTGATAATAAATTGGATTCATTCATAAAATATTTTTGGCATACTTTATGTTATCTTAAACCAATCTTAATTGAAATAACTTTGAAAGCTTTTTGTATGGAGAAATAAGCATTTCTGTTTTTTTAAATTGATTCATGATCCCAAATATTGAAATTACTACAATCTCCACAAAACCCATTCTGATACTAATAAACATATGCTCACTAGTGACTGGCTTCAAGAGATATATCCTGGAGCTCTAGTGAGAACCAGTGACCAGTGGAGTTCAACCGGGTCAGTTGTGACGTAGTAACTCACTGAATACAATGGTGTACGGTGGCGCAACTTCGTGGATTGGTTGAAATTAAACATTAATACTGTTGAACGCCGGCCAACTCAGTGGTCCAATTGGTTAAGCGCCTGGCACGAGACTGATAGGTCCTGGGTTCGAGTCCCGCGAGGCGGGGTCGTGGATGCGCACTGCTGATGAGTCCCACAATATGACGAAACGGCCGTCCAGTGCTTCCAGGTTTTGCATGATGGTCTAGCTTCAATTGACTCATGATCTCAACTGTTGAAATTTTCTTAAATATTTTGATTACTTTTTACAATTTACATAAATATACAATTATCAAGTAAATATCCTACAGATTTCAGTGTTGATCAATTGTTGTGGATTTTTAAGTTGTGTGCTTTATGAGCTGGATGGTTTATTCGTGAAGCTCTTATTGTCCTCCTGAACAGCATCCTCATTCTGAGCTAAAAGCATTCTCCATCATTTCAGAATACTTGAGGCTTCAGGTTTTTTTAATTTATTTGCGATTGGAAATATGCTAAAAAGTAGGTTTGTTGCTTTTGAAGCGAGACATGTAACTATTATTTACGGGGAAATGATTGACTTTGTATTGATTCTGGTCATTCTTGGAATCAGGATTATTGACACTGTTATAACGAACATTACACTATTTAGTGCATAAAATTTCAGATATATAATCGTCTGATAAATAAATAATACCTTAGTTCATAAGCTAGTTTATATTCTGAAGCCACTGAGTAAATGGAAGCTGTCCACTTTTTCGCGTTCTCATCAGCTGCTAACAAATTAAGCTAGTGAATCTTAGACGGATGTTTTAAACGGAACTGAAATTACGTAATAAGAGGTAATCGACATAAGATTTAGCATTTAATACAATTAATATTAACTCATGTTTATATATCGATCTAATCTTTTTAAAGAAAAGCTAAACAAAAGATGTAACTAAACACTCAACTTTGTTCTCAAGTTACTCATTTTACAGATTACTAACCTATTAACAACAAATATTCATTTATTTATTTATATGTTTATTTATTTCAACATATAGATATTGGTTCAAAGAGGCACCAAATACATATGCGCCACACAGATCTCATTCGATATGTGTGAGGGTTGTGATACTGCCCGGGTGCCCAGACCGAAGCAGGTGGTTTTCTTAGAGAGCAACACCCCGAGCCTTCGACCTAAAAGTCTGATCCACAAGGCAATGGAGCATCGTGAGGAGATGCAGCCCCATGGAAGCCGGTGACCAACGATTGGTTCATATACCATTTGTCCCTTCAGGATACCGGAGCCCATGTGTACCATTGATTTGGAATCCGGTTAAAGCGCCAGACATTCGCTTTTCATCCTCTCAATTTCGTAAACAACAGTGATGCCACGAGAAGGCAGTGAGTAGGACTTCCCTGTCAGAGGCTATATACGTGTGGCTATGTGAGAGAATTACGAGAGGGAGAGTGAACTCTTCACCCTCTCGGCTGTACTAGGGCATTTGGGGGCAGTAACAAATACTGTTACCTCTCTATGCTATTGTATCTTTCAACTTTTCATATTAAGATTTTACTCAATAAATAAAACACAAGATAATAAAGAAATTACTGGGACTAGATGTTAAAATAAGAGTGTATCACTTTGTTTTTTACAGTAATTAGTTTATTTATTTTATAGGTTATGTCATCAATCAATGATGATATCAAGAAAGTCACACGTGCAGTTATTCATGAAGCATCTGGATTAGATATTGCTAGATCTGTAAGTACCTTTATTTTTTTTGATAATGTTTGTTTGATACCAAATAAAAATATTTGGTGAATGAAATAAACCAGAACTTGTACGACAACATTTCGGTTCGACTTCTCTGAATAAAAGAAACTAATTAATCACTTAGTATTTCATAAGAACGTCTTTTTAACTACATCATTTGGTCTTCTTATTACATTATCAAGATTTATCAAAGGGATTAATTGATTCAAATTCAAAGAGCTATACCACAATAGTTAATAAACGAAATTTAACGATCAATAAATTGCAAATCTGAACTTTATTTCATCCATTTTGTCACATCAACCTACATATAGAAATGGTGTACCTCCAAAGCCGAGTAACTGAATTTATGCTCAGCAAGGTAGGATACATAGTATCATAAAGTGATTCGAGATTTCAGATATCAAAAGTGTTATATCTTAGTGAAGATCAATTTAAGCGTATCTTCTGAGAACTATTATTAAACTAATATTATACATATATATACATATTCTTATTGTACAACTATTCATTAACTAGATTATGTATATCTATATATTCCTCTTATTATAAGCTTCATTTTGATCTATAGCCAATTATGATACGATTTACTATTCTTAAATGATACTCACTTTATTGATTACAGTCTTCCACGTTCACAGTCACTTTTTGAGTTGAAATTGTAATAAATGTTATTTCCTATTTTATGGGTGAAATGGTCTGTTTGGCTAGTATATAAACCAAGTATGCTTGAACTAAATGATTCTTATAGTGGAAGTTGTCATTGGTGTTCTGGACTCAATTGGACGGGCTAAGTGAACAAAGGATCAATAAGGACGCTGGGCTGCTCAGATCGGTCGAACGTCATTGGTTTGACACGGTGCTAAGGTTTTGTAAGCCTTATTTCAATTAGTAAGTCAAGTGATAATTAGCCGGGCTTGAAGTCACAACAAAAAGGGCTTGAGTAACGATCAGGCGATTAAAGAAGAGGAGGATGAAAATAATTTATGGATTAGAATTATGAGAAATAATTGTCCATTTGACAGATATGACGAAAATAAAAAAACCCATAGGTCATAATAACGACTGAATAACATTCATGAAAAATTGTTAGAGGAAAATCGCAATGGCTTACAGTTTAAAATTCCAAAGTAATAAATAAAAACAAAACAGGACCAAACTATTACTGAAAAAGGGAATTTGAACTAAGGAAGAATGAGAGGTTGAAAGTGAAACCCATTCAAAAGAAATATTATTTAAATTATTTCATTTTAGTTGACCTCTAACTAGCTCTCTTTTTACTACTTATACGTCAGGATTGTTGTATTAGATATCGAATGGGCTATTGTTATGTTCGAACGAAGAATAAATGAGTGATAACTTCCAGGTTTTATGTATACATTCTTATTGCATAATTATTAAGTAACTAAATCGTATATATTTGTTATGACCTTGGTATGTCTGAGTTTGCTATCACGCGACCTATCGACCAATCCGAATACGACTTATACGAATCATCACACTAGGCCAATCAGTGACGTTCAACCGGTGTGGGCAGTTTAGCGTCTTTATTAGTCCTATGTCTTCCGAGCCCTTCCACTTGAGTCCAGAACACAATACCAACTTCGAATCAGAGCAGATCATTTATTTCAAACATACTCGGTTTATATATCAAACAGACAGACCACAACACACCATAAATTAGAAAATAACATGTGTACACAAATGAGCCAAAAAGTGGCTGTGAACAAGGGAGATAATAATTAATAGACTGAACATAGTTTAAGAACCGTAAATCGTACAATAATAAATTATAGATCAAAATAAAGCTTATAATAAGGAGAACATAGATATACATAATCTAATTATTCAATAGTTTTACAATAAGAATATTTATAGAATATTAGTCCATTAATAGTCTTCGGGAGTTACCTGTAATTTAATCTTCGCTCGGATATAACAATATTAATATTCCTTTTATCATAAGTTTTCATTTGACCCATTAACTGCTCTTCTACAATTTCCTGTTCTTAATTTATTTCCAATCTAATAGTTACGGTCTTCAATACTCATAGCCACTTTTGACTTGATCTTATATACTTAATACTTTTCATTTTATGGTGTGATGCAGTTTTGTCTGTTTGTATATAAATTACGTATTCTGAAATATACGATTCATATAGCGGAGGCTGATAATTGTGTTCTCAACTGAACGGTCTGAGCTAGGAGAGAGGCTACTATATAGAGGACCGATATGGGTTCAGGCTTGACTCAAGAGTGCTAGTGATGGTTGACGTATTATTTAGTTTAGCACAGAGACGAGGTCATATAAGTCGGTATTCAGCTTAGCGATTCTGTCACATGATATTTGACGGGTCATAGAACATTGTAGTTATGTTAACAAAAAATGCATTAAAAAAATCTCACTATGTAAACAAACACTTAATATAAATTAAAAGAGTAATGAAGTTCAATGGACTTCTTTCATTTATAATGGTTTGAATTTTCTCTAACCCTAACAGGAAGATTCAAACCTTTACAAATATAATAAAACTCATCTCCGTTGCACAAGTACGTAGCTATCTGATCACAGTAGACCAGTGGATAATGAGCCTTGTGTTTGAATATAAAGACACCGAATCCAAGTGTTAGTGTGAGGATCAACACTTGTCTGAAAGTATATTGAACTAATAAGAAAGTGCTCATCTTGCATTCCACTGCTAGTCACTATCAAAACTGCTTGAAAATGCGTATGACTTAGTGGCAATATTGAAGTAAAATACTCATGATGCATGTTTGCTAAAAGAGGCTGATCAATTGTAGTCCTTGATATAAATAACGGGAAGGTTCAGACCCATAAAAACACTTACTAATTATTGTGTTATTTTTATTTTTTAATTCTGGACATTTTTTTGAGTTTCACACTAGATCTACCTTACATTTTTCGGAGTTTGGAGACTCTCTTTACCATCTAGCTTTAAACCCTAGTTCCGAGGCGATTGTAGATATATGTGTACACATGTACTACTTGTTTACATCAACCTTCTACAGTATCAGTCGAATAAATCTTTATTAGAAGATTCGTATTTTAGAGTAGTTAGGGTTGGAAGAAAAATAAAGTTTGTGATATTCAGGTATCAATGTGAAGCAAGTTATTGGCAATATCTTGAGATATATGATTAAGAAATAGGTTCGAAGTAAATGCCACTAGATAGTCATGTTACTGTTCAACTTAAGCTGTGATTTATTAAATACTAAACTTAAGCTTCAATTAGCGCTAACTTCTCTTGATATTTTGCTTATATTTTTCTCAATAGGCATTCGAAGATTGGATCAATGATTCCCCAGGCGAAAAATATTTACGACATTTACCTGGTGTTACATTTGATTCCAAACAATTATTTTACTTGATATATGCACAAGTAAGTAATCATAAAAATATAAATTTATGTGATTGATTCAATTCTTCTACATAAAACTGAAGAAAACGCTATACACCAAAGAAACCTGTAAACATTCATATAATATTGTTGATTTAACGTTATTATTAGTAGTATACGTTATATTTTGTTAGTCATAAGTCATCAGTCGGCCGGACACTATTAGCAACAACCAACTGTTTGAGAGAACAAACCAGATCCCAGCGTGGGAAGAAATTAGGAAGAAGCACTGGAAGTTGATAGGACACACATTGAGGAAAGCACCCAACTGCGTCACAAGACAAGTCCTCACATGGAATCCTCAAGGCCGAAGGAGGTGAAGAGGAAGACCAAAGAACACATTACGCCGGGAAATGGAAATAGACATGGAAAAAATGAACAAGAATTTGATGGAACTAGAAAAGAAGGCCCAGGACAGAGTGAGTTGAAGAATGCTGGTCTGCGGCCTATGATCCATTAGTAGTAACAGGTGTAAGTAAGTAAGTTATCAGTCAAGAAGTTCTTAAAGAGTAATCAGTTATATGACTGCAGAATATCGAAACAAAATCATTCAATCAGTAATAACACGGGACCTGATGCAAGTTTTGATCAGTTAAAGTTGACACATCATGATAATGAAAGGAAATTTATAAAGTCAAGATTAAAATATGTTGAAATAACAGAAATGTGAATAATGACGATGACTATTGTTGACTTATTCAACTAATACATAAGATCTATGAAATATTAATTCAAACCAGTGATAATAAAGTATGCCAAAATGAAATAAAGCCAGTTCCTATTTTCACTTCCCAGTACTTCTATACTATGACAATACACGTTCACAATATTCTTGTCTAAGTTTTCTGTTGGGTAACATGACATGAATGGTAAACTTTTAATAATTTTGTGATGTGATTTGTGGAGATGATTGAATTTCCATGGTTTATATAACGAACTGGTTTTGGTCTGACAAACATTGGAATACATTCACAAATCAAGAGGGGATCGAACCTAGAAGCGTTCACCCTCTAGACCACTGACCCTGCATCAAATGTCATGCACATCTAATCTTAATCAATTTGCAATATTGTGAGACCGTCTCTTAACCCAATCGATATCGTGGATGCCCATTGTTGAGGGGTTCCATACTAAAACGAGAGAGACGCTCAATGTTGATCTAACTAAAAACAGCCCACAATTCAGTCTATGAAAATTATGTGGTAGCTTAGAAACTATTAAACATTTATTACCATTATCAACAGTTTATGATGAAATATGTGAATATTATTTAACACTTTTTTATTTGTCTTCCCAGACATTTTGTCATGATATGGATTTATGGGATGAATATTATCAAATGATTATGAGAACACCCCAACCACCTTATGAAGTTTTGTAAGTAGTGTACATTTTAAAACAATCAAAATATCAATTTTATGGAAGTTAAACGTAAGAGTGGGGAGGAGACTATTGTAGTGTTCTCATGTAATCATAAATTGAATTATTATCAGTTCAAATATCTTAACAACTGATTGGTAGATCTTTCTTGAAACGGTTCATTTCCAATGTAAGTTCAATTTTGAAAAATAGTCCGTTTGGGTGACAATGGGTCACAGTAAAGTTAGTTGACCTAAAGCGAGTCCCAATGAAAACCGATATACTTGGAAGTTGTGGTTTGTGGAGCTGTGTAACCACCTAATAAATTACAACTACATATTTTAAGCGACAATTAATAGATACGACGTATATCAAGAACTGGAAATACAGGTTTGGAGATTTGTCCAGCTGAAAAATAACTAACAGAAAGAAGTATATATACTTAAGTTTACAAACCAACCTTAACTTTCTCTCTATCTGCTTCTATGATGGCCAGTACTCTAAGTCAAAGTAGACGGTGACTGAATATGTATGTCATATATCTAGTTATTTTAGTCGATGAAAGTGCACAACTGCATACTATGGAAACAATTCAACATGAAAATTGATATTAAGCATATTAGCTCATTCATATTAACCATTTGCATAATCGCTCGACTGATTAATTAAAATCAGTTATAAGCTTGATTGTGCTCAAAGTCGAAGTTAATTGGAAAGTATATTTAAATGATAAACGTAAATACATTCAAAAGAACTCACGCATTATTGACGTACAACTAAACGTTAAGACAAAAAAACTATTACCAAATGCCATAATTTTGTAATAATGAAATTGCATAGAAATGAAAATTAGAAATAATCAAAAGATTTTGCAATATAAGATTAAAGTAACATAAACATTTGGAAATAAAAAGTTTCATAATAAGTTTTAAAATAAAATCAGTAAAACAGTATGAAAAGCTATCAGGGTCAACTAGAGAGATATATGAAACACAACGACAGAATTTGAAAGATAAGAAACCAGGCAGTTTGACACTTCAGCTCTACTTTTCCATTGTTTAAATGTAGAAAGAAAACTAAGTTCGCGGTTAGTTGTTTGTTCAACTTACATCCCTTCTTTTGTAGATCCAGTAGTTTTGCTTGTCAAACGTTTTCCAGTTACCACTACACAAGTTTTATGTTTAGTGTAATAAGAACTTGGAGTGTGGCGTCGAGTCGAGGTTGACTATGATCACCACTGCAGGAAGACTACGTGCCATTTAACCGATAAGATCCCCCGTAGGTCAAATATCATAAGGCAGTTGATGTCTGTAGTTGAGATGTATTTGTTGGCGATCTCGTGATATCGAAAGAATATCGAGATCGTGCCAAGGAGTACAAGTGGAACTACTGAGCGAACAGAAGTTCGTGCAAGGACACAAGCAATTGAAGAATGTATGTATTTTGGTACAGTTACACGAACAAGTACGGTAAAACAATCCCTAGTACAATTGGTTATAATAATAATTGTCTCCATTACGCCGATCGCGTTCTCTTGATAAAAGTAGGTCACTACAAACTCATGATATGTAACAACAGTGATCAGAAAGTGTAGAACATTCTCATTGATTTTTTCCCAAGAAATTCACAAATGGATCACTGGTTTATTTAGAGATAAGACCGAACAGTCACAACACTGATATATCATTGAATATTGTGCAAAACCAGTATACTCAAGAAGGTAAATGAAATTATCACGAAAACTAGTATAATTCTCCGTAATATGGTAAAATTGTTTTGCTTACCAGTGAGCAAATGATTTTACAAGCGAGGCCGTATTGATAATTATTACGGAATGAGGATTCCGCATGACTTCAATTAAAATAATGAAACGACCATTAAATTTTTGACAGTAAATTCCACGAACTGTCATATCGTTTAGAATTTATTAGATAAGATATTACTTACTTACTTACTTACGCCTGTTACTCCTCGTGAAGGAGCATAGGCCGCTCACCAGCATTCTCCATCCAACCCTGTCCTGGGCAATCCTTTCTAGCTCCGTCCAGTTGTAATTCATCGTTTTCATATCTGCTTCTATTATCCGACGCAATGTATTCTTTGGCCTTCCTCTTTTTCGCTTCCCTTCAGGATTCCAAGTTAGCGCTTGCCTCGTGATGCAGTTTGACGATTTGCGTAATGTATGTCCGATCCATTTCCATCGTCTTTTCCTAATTTCTTCTTCAGCTGGAAGTTGGTTTGTTCTCTCCCACAGAAGGCTATTGCTGATGGTATCCGGTCAATGGATGTTGAGTATCTTGCGAAGACAGCTATTTATAAATACTTGTACCTTCTTGATGGTGGTTGTTGTAGTTCTCCAAGTTTCAGCTCCATACAGTAGAACTGCTTTGACGTTGGTATTGAAGATTCTCACTTTGATATTGGTTGAAAGTTGTTTTGAGTTCCATATGTTCTTTAACTGTAGGAATGCTGTCCTTGCTTTGCCAATCCTTGCCTTTACGTCTGCATCTGAACCTCCTTGTTCATCGATGATGCTTCCCAGGTATGTGAAGGATTCTACATCTTCCAGAGTTTCGCCATCAAGAGTGATTGGATTGTTGTTTTCCGCTTTAAATTTGAGGACTTTGGTTTTCCCTTTGTGTATGCTGAGGCCTACTGATGCAGAGACTGCTGCTACACTGGCTGTCTTTATCTGCATTTGTTCGTGTGTATGCGATAGGAAGGCTAGGTCATCAGCGAAGTCCAAATGGTCTAATTGATTTTGAGCTGTCCATTGTATTCCGTGTTTTCCTTCAGATGTCGAGGTCCTCATAATCCAGTCGACCACCAGAAGAAAGAGGAAGGGAGAGAGTAAACAGCCTTGTCTGACTCCGGTCCTTACTTGGAATGCATCTGTCAGCTGTCCTCCATGCACGTAGATAAGATATATCCAAATTAATTTGCAGGTTATGTTTAAGTGTTACTGATTAGCGATTCCTTATTATTAACTGTGTGTAGTTTGACAGTAAAACTTGAGTTTTATCAATATTTGGGTTTTGTGGAGATTTTTAGAAATTCCAGTTGTTGAAATCATGAGTCAACTGAAGCTAGACCACCATGGAAAACCTGGAAGCATTGTACGGCCGTTTCGTCCTATTGTGGGACTCATCAGCAGTGCGCGTCCACGATCCCGCACCCCGCGGCATTCGAACCCAGGGCCCATCAGTCTCGCGCCAGGCGCTTAACCAACTAGACCACTGGGCCGGCATCCAATGGTGTCAGTGTCTAACTTCAACCAATCCACGAAGCTGCGCCACCGTACACCATTGTCTTCAGTGATCTGATATCTCACAACAGACCTCGTTGAACTCCACTTGTAACGACTTCTCACTAGAACTCCAGGAGTATCTCTTGAAATTGTTCACTAGTGAGCAGGTGATTATTATTATTAGAATGGGTTTTGTGGAGATTTTTAGAAATTTCAGTTATCAATATATTTAATAAACATTAAATTAAATAACATAAGCAATCATCTAATATTTGCATTTCTCTAATTAATTTTTCTAATGTGATAGAGTCAATCATATAATGAATGAGCTACCCGATTTCTCTGATACTTTTAATTGTCCAGTTGGAACACTGATGAATCCTAAAAAGCGTTGTCGTGCAGCACTCTAGTGATATTTATCGATGAATCTATTTTAATTCATACACACAAGGTTTTATGTTATAGTATCCATTCAAACTGTAAACGATTTGTATATCTACACATGATTCAAATGAAATGGTAATTCAATTTGATTACTTTAAACTCTATTCACCAGAAATTGTTTACATAGACTTGTATTGATGAAATTTCTCTCCTTTGTAATTTTATAAACATTCGTATATTTCTTTTTAATATTATCTTATAATTAACAACAAGGAAGGGAGCTCTATAAGATGTTTAGATACTTGATTTATCGACAATATTTTACAGATTATAGTTTACCAAGCCCAATTCTTTTGTTTATTTAATAAAGTGAAAATAGAATGCATCAAGTTGAAAATTTGAGTCAAGCTGTATGAAATAGCAAACTATTTTAGTGATCCGTGAATATCTGATTCCAATTTGATCATGTGATTATCACTATCGTCTTACCCAAGTTGCCAATCTTCGCATATAATTATCGACTTAACTTGCGTTAGTAAATAACAGAATTAAGTCAAATACGAGAATGAAGTTTTGAATAAGTATATTTTGAATAATCGTTGATCAGAACAGATAATCAAAGGAGAGATGGAGTGAAGGAAGCGAAGAGAAACGGATTGGAGAAAGCATATGAGCCAAATCACTTTAATTGTTACTCAATATTTATAGTCAGACAAAAATAAGTTAGAAATGTGATGAGTAAGATGAGAAATGCGCACACATGCTCACACAGGCGAATAGTTAGTAAGGTCAAAATGTGACTCAAAAAGGATGAATAAATTGGTCTGTCCGGAAGCCAGAATAAGCTGTGTAGGCTTGACACAAAAACTGACACTACACTTTCATAAAATTACGTCATAGAGTGAAATTAATTGGAGAAATGATTGAAATCTATAGGGGCATTGGACAATCGTTTTGTTCAGTTTAGACTCCTCGGTGGCATATATCTACGACTCCACACAGGACTGAAGAACGAATCTTGAGATCACATAATATGCATCAAGCATTTAAACTGATGAGTCTGAATTGAATGGACCACATAAATGGCCTACATATAAAAATTAGACGAGTAACAATACGTTTCGTGAAATAATTGTGCACGCTACCGTGTACTAGACACCGAAGAAATTCAGTTTATCGTTAAATGAGAACATCCGAGATGAAATTTAAATATATAACAGTCAAAAGGTTTAAAGAACGCACACAGGAAAGTAGTTAAGACATAAATTTAGTCACCACATTGCCATTTAGCAGGACCATTGGGTGTTGAGTCCACTTCAAGTTAAATAACACTGTTGACCTTCGCTTTATGCGTTATGCTCGATAAGTATACTGACGCTGATTAGCCCACAGAAATTATTTCTGTCCTCAACCTGCTTAATCATAAAACTAAGAAAACCAGTCGACTTTCTTCGATTATTGTTTTGTTACGACTAAAAAGGTCGTAATAATAAACATCGACTGCAGGATCACAAACTCGCCATAAGTAGAAAATGACTAGGTCATTTCTAAAAGAAATCTAAGTAACAGGCACATAATTAGATGTAATTTGTAACTAGTAAAACATACATCGACAGTTAGTGAGTTGTTTTAAAGCCTATAGTCAAGAGAATATAAAAATATGGAGAACCAAATACTTGAAAAACGTATAATGAACCATAGCAGAACAATTCCCAAAACCCCACACTTAAATTATCCATCCACATTCAAAAAATCATAATTTCAAAATTATGTGAAAGTACTAAGAGATAAATTCCAATGCAAGATAAAAATGAATGATGAAGTAGTTAAGTAGAAATACTAATGAGCATTCATCGTTAGGGTATAGCAAACTTTGGGGTTCGATTTTATCTCTTAACAGAAATGGCCTCTAAGAAGCAGAGTGCAGAACAGTCATATTGCCAAAGGATTATTGTTAAGGCACACACGACATCTAATTTATGAGTAAGACCAAGTAGATTATGAATGTTTACAATATTGATATTACATGGTTCACTCAGACAAATACATTTCTGGGCATACTGTGCAGTTTATTTTGATCAAAGCATTTCCAAGTACTGACAAAATACCACTTCAAGTTTTTTAATTAATTAGCACTTTCCCATCTTACTACAGAACACAATTTTAGCAAATAAAAATTGACTATAAATAAGATGTTATTGGTAACAAATGTTAAGTTGTGCAATCACCTTCTTTATGTAAACACCACGATTTCCCTACCAACATCTTTACTAAACTGAGTTTAGTGTATTCAACAAGACTGCTACTTATTGTTTTTAGAGTTTACGAATGGACGATGATACTTACTAACGTTGAAGTAGGTTAGTATTTTAATTGTCATATATTAACTGACATATTAACAAGGAGAAATTGAGTACGATAAGTTGATGAAAACGCCCAATTCAAATGAACTCTAACAATTGAATTGAACACTAAGCCGGATGGTATAAAGGCGAAAATTCTCGTTTTCAACTTATATATCATGAATCAAATAGTCCCAATGAACTTGAATGTGAACTGGTATCCTCGGTAACAGGTGTAATCGTTAGTTGATTTCTAATCATGTAACTGCCTAACATTACGCTTTTTGCTTGACAGTAAACGAATTATATTTTACCAGTATTTAAAACATAATTTTTCTCATCAAAAAGATAATTTAAATAAATTACCAAGTATATGCTTATGTGATTTATTAATTTATTTTAACACATAGATATTGGTACAAGGAGGCACCAAATACATATGCACCACACAAATCTCATTTGATTTGTATGAGGGCTGTGGTACTGCTCGGGTGCCCAAACCAAAGCAGGTGGTTTTCTTAGGGGGCCACACCCGGAGCCTTTAACCTAAAGGTCTGATCCACAAGGAAGTGGAGTACCGTGAGGAGATGCAGTTCCATGGTAGCCGGTGACCAACGATTAGTTCATACCCCATTTGTTTCCTTAGGATCCTGAAACCCATGTGCACCATTGGTTTGGAATTAGGGTTTTCCAACTCCCCTAGGCAGACTCACCATGTCCACCGACCCGGTTAAAGCGCCGGACATTCGCTTTTCGTCCTCTCAATTTTGTAAACAACACCCTCGCCACGAGAAGGCAGTGAGTAGGACTTCACTGGCAGAGGCTATATGCGCGTGGCCAGGTGGGAGCATTTCGAGAAGGAGAGCTGACTCTTCCCACTCTCGGGCGTACCAGGGCATTTGGGGCTTATGTGATATGTCTTTAGATTTGAAAAGAGCCACAAACTCAATTTAAAATACCCTGTGTACAGATGTAATAAATTAGTAATATAAAACTATTATTGAAAAAAGTATTCTTCGTTCATATAAGTGTGTTTTAATATAATGGGAATTTTTCATTGATTAATATAAAACTGTTATGCTGCTCCATTAACGTTTATTGGATAATAATCAGTGGCCAAATAGTTAACATAATACAACACTGATTAGTCGAAGGATTGTCAATTTAGTATCGTTTACCTTTCAGGCGTATAAAAGAAATCCTGAGACTCCAAACAATCCTGAGCATCTGTTTGTATATTTAATTTGGTTCATGATACCTTAGTATTTTCACAATTGAAAATCCATATTCCAGTCACTTACTATTTGGGAAGCTTTTGTCATTCATAGATTACAGTTAAACGACTAAATACATTGCCCAGATTTGTATTGCAGATGTCCCCGTAATGTACCTACTGAGATTTATTATTCGTGTTACGTTTATAATCAAGAAAAAACGGGGTAACATATTTTATATTATATGCATAACACCTGAATCATTAAACTCACTGTTTTCGGGTACGTGAGCAAGTCAGAACAACACCCCTGAAGTTACTACAAGAGTCTACGACCACCCAAAATCAAATAGAGTCATCACAAAGAACATAGGACATAAGTATATCAGTCCAATCTACTGTTATCTCGTATAGTTCAAACAAACTATATTGTCCAACTTCTCATTACTTATTGGAGCAACATCCTACCTATCACTGCTTATGTAGCATAAGTACGGTTTACAAGCACGTAGTTATGGTGTTGTAGGTTCAGCATTTGAGGGGTAATTGTAATTTGGCAAGAAATGTGACAGCGAACAAGAAGTTAATGTAAAAATACCCCTTCTAGTTATTGTGTCATATATGTATTGAGTGTTATACAAACAGATTACTGATAAATATTACAGACTGACGAAAACGAAAAAGAAGCATCACTATAAACGCTTAAGTCTGTAAACAAGTAAATCACACAAAAGAACAATGTAAATCAGTTTTCGGAACAATATTTACTCTCTAAATAATAAAACAGAAGGATGATGCGCAATAGCTTTAGCTAAGAATGTGTATATTCACCACTGTCAAAAATAAGAACCCAAACAATTAATCATCGCGAATTTGAAAATCAATACACTGTTCCTTAACTATTCTGCTTATCCTCATCTTCTTTTTCATCTTTTTTTGAACTTCTCTGTGACTGGGACTTAGTTAGAGCATCTATAGCCTTGCGAACATCTTCATTCTGAGTATCCACACCTGGCAAACTTTGTAAAACTGATTCCAAAAACTCAGCATCGTACATAACGTCCAAGTCAGCAGATGTAGGGACAGTTGACGAGTTGAAAGCTGATGTTGCAGCTGCCAATGTACCGGGATTAGGAGATAATTTCGGATTTTCAATGACTTTAGTAGGAGTCTGATCTATATCCATAGCCACACCAGAAGGTTCAACAATAGTCTGTTGAAAATGAGACATTGTAGAGCAATGATGAAAATTCAAAGAAATATAACCACACTGAAATAAACTAGATTGTTAACAAAAACTCACTGTTTATTTAAACCTTTCTGATTAGTCCGCAGAAATACAACAATAAGCGAGTTATTCATAAACAATGTAGGATCTAACGTATATGGGTCTGCTCAAGACACACCACATTAGCACCGAAGGATAAGACTGCTAGATCCAAGAGTAGTAACAGTAGAAAAAGAAACAGGGTATACAATTTCGAGATTCATTAGTGAATGGACCTGCGCCACTATGGACAATTTTGAGCCGTATCATTTAGTCTCTAACTATTGGTACAATAATCACATAGACCCTAAGTGGGCAATCTAATCGCCAGTTAATTCATAGACCGATATTATGGTGTCGTTTGACTGCCCATAACTTTCTCCAAACCTACTCCTGCACCAGAAGACATTCCCGTCGAGGTAAGTGGTAGTTGAACATACGTAACACATATCCCAACCACCTCAATTGATGAAGATTTATTACCTAATCAATCGACTTCCCATCTTTACATAGTATTTTATTTTATTTCAACACATAGATATTGGTACAAAGAGGCACCAAATGCATATGCGCCACACAAATCTCATTCGATGTGTGTGAGGGCTGTGATACTGCCCGGGTGCCCAGACCGAAGCAGGTGGTTTTCTTAGTGGACCACACCCCGAGCCTTTGACCTGAAGGTCTGATCCACAAGGCAGTGGAGCATCGTAAGGAAATGCAGTCCCATGGAAGCCGGTGACCAACAATTGGTTCATACGCCGTTTGTTCCCGCAGGATACTGGAGCCCATGTGCACCATTGATTTGGAATCCTGTTAAAGCGCCGGACATTCGCTTTTCGTCCTCTCATTTCCGTAGACAACAACCCCGCCACGAGAAGGCAGTGAGGACTTCCCTGGTCATTCGTTCCCTCAAGATCCTGAAGCCCATGAGCGCGATTGGTTTAGAGTCAGGGTTTTCTAACTTCCCTAAGTGGATCCTTCATATCCACCAACCCCGTTAAAGCGCCGGACATTCGCTTCCCGTCCTCTCATTTTCGTAAAGAACACCACAGCCACGAGAAGGCTGTGAGTAGGACTTCCCTAGTTGTGGTTGTATGCACGTGACCAAGTGAGAGCATTTTGAGAGGGACAGCTGACGCCCCCCACTCTCGGCCGTACCAGGGCATTTGGAGGCCAGTGCTTAATAGCTGAATTCCGTTTTTATGGCAAGTAATATGGCTGTGATTCATGCATACATAAAATTGCTTTAGAGATGGTGGAGATTTATAGCTCAGGTGGATGATTTGGGTAAAGTTTTGTTCTGAGACGGATGGTTTGGTCGTGGAGCTTCTATCAGCAGCACAAACTTCAGGTAGAAGTTAAGTGTTCTAATTTCCCCTCATATAGCTAACAGCTTTTCCTGTAGACATCGGTGCTGATTGGTTACTGTTATTGTTTACTTCATTATTTTGGCTGTATCTCCCATGGGTTTGATTTTTGGTCCTATATTTGTCTATAATTTTCTGAGTGGTTGATAAATTGGATCGATCTCAATGTGCTCGTTGGTTGCTTATTGGCCCGAGTACCAAGCTTCTAAAAATTCTCTGGTGTTTTTAGAATTACCTCTATCAATATCTCAACATTTTTACAGTCGAACATGTCCACATGCATTGATATAAGTGAGGATATGTCATAGCGTTTGACCGCTAGTTGATGTTCATACAGGCAAAGATGAAGAGGTAGTCTACTTTGTCCGATGTAGTGATTTTCGTAGTTAGAACAATTTATTTTGTAGATGATGTCCGGTTTTTCTTCTGTCATTTCGTCTATTGGTTTACATAGGATTGATTGCAGTGATTTTGTTGGTTTGTATGCAACACCTAGTCCGAAGGGTTTCAGCAATCTCGTTGTAGTTTCTGATATGCTTTTTATATATGGTAGTTTATACTGATGGTGTCGTTCAGAATAACGATGAAAGCTCCACGACTAAACCATCCACCTCAGAGAACAAAACCACCAAAATAAAGTTGCTTTTTATCCTAGATTATAAACCAACAAGGAAATAAGTGAAATCTTTTGACAAATTTCAAACTATCTTATGACTTATTGATATAATGGAAAGAAAAGTCAATTATCGATTGATTTACTCATTATGAGTTCGGTTCAACATTAGTTCCGTTTTGATCCAATGTAATTATTACCCAATGCAGTATTTCTTTTCTTTTCTCGTATATTTTATCTTGTATAATATACGATATTCTTGTATTCCATTGACATGAACTATGCTCAGTATGTGATTTCTTATATCTCAAAGTATTTTTCATGAGATTTCATCCTAATTACTAATCAAAATGGGTGTACAATCAATATATGAATGTATTTTCTACTATATTCGTCGTCGTGTTTTGAGGTTAACAAATCATCACTTGTGTTCTTACTTTCGCATCGTGGGAATTGCAGAGGTCTCTCGTCCCGAGTATAAGTGATAAGCGTTTCCGACATAACAATCAGTGACGACCAGATACAAAAAGTAGCATGAAAAGAGTTAAGACAGTATGCATTCAAACGACAAGTTAAAATACTTATGCTACTGATAAAACGGCATCATTCAGTTATTTATGCAATATTAATCGGATACATTAATCTGATATTAAGCTAAGTTCGAAAGCTCATTAAACCACAAAACCTCCAGTCACTGAGTAACAGTTGGGGTCACACTGCATGTACCTTACGAGAAACCGCGTAGCACCACTAGAATCTAGAGGAAATGAATGTGAAACTGAAATACAAGGACTTGTGATGTGTTCATTATATGCTATTTAAACATACAAAAACAATAAACTAACCTGGTTGGACTCCAATGTAGTGGTAGTAGGTTGAGTCGTTTCCTCCCCCATCTGTTGTAAAGACATACGCAGTGCGTATGCTATCTGATCTTCTTCTGACATAGCTGCCAGATCGATATCCATAGGCAAAGATGAAGGTTCGGTATTATTCATTTGCATTGACATAGCTAAAGCCTGCTGAAGCATAGCTTCTTCGGATGTTCCTGACCCAGCTGGTAAAACATAAACAAACTAAAATTCAAGACCAGATTACAAAAAGTGAGGTGAAGCAATGTGGAGTCCAAAGCGACGTCGGCGGTCTACATTTAGACTTTAAGATTAAAATAATAGGATCACACACAAAAATATTTTGCAATAAGTATTTCGGTTGAATTACACCTTTCTTGGTTATTAGTTTATTTGCTGCTTCAGTCTTACTTAAAATAAGATAGCGTTAATATTCCAGTCGATTGGTTAGGGTGCATTTATATCGCCAGGTAAATAAAAAATTCCACTATAGACAGGCAATACACTTTTAGCTAATACGAGCACGTAACTGGAAGCGTTTTTATGTGCAGAACACTAGTAGAATCTAGTTATACGGTGGAAAAAACGTTGTGACCATTTTTAAATAACTAGGGAAATGGACACACTTCAATGAAGCCAAAATTCCCTTGAGATACTTTCTGGACGCTACACATGAAGATTTATCTGTAAAACAAAACGCATTTTTTAATTACCTGGTAACGATGTTGCTACGACTGAAGTATGACTACCATCTCCATTAACCTCATGTTCTTGACGCATGCGCTGGTCTTCCATTGATACTCTGAGGGCATAGAGTAGATCAGGATCCTCTGCCCCATCTAATCCAAACTCCAAGCCTAACCCAGCACCAGCCATCCCAGAACCGTCCTCACCAGCAACAACGGGGCTTGTCATCAAAGTATCATGTAAGACTGTCCCCGGGGCAACAGATATGAGGTGAGAACCTGTACCATCCTTTCCATTCAGTGTGTCGATGAATTCTGATAACTTTTGCTCATTTGTTTCATTCTCACCAAAATTAATAATATCGACATTAACTTTCTCTTTTTTGAGACGCTTGGCAAGCCTAGTTAGCTAAACACATATGTTGTCAGTCTAAGGAATGAGCTCACTTCTTTTTCATCCTCTAATATAGGACTGCCGATGAAACATACGATTCTCATTTTCTGATGTCTCAATTGACGATGACGAAGTGCGAGGTGGGCTATCCTTATTGATGAGCAGAAGATGATGCTGCCTTTTGGCTCCACAAGGTGTAAACGATTGTATATTTTACTCACATCATTTGTTAGCGTACAGAGTACCTCGGTATTTGCAAGGGACAACAAACCAATGGTATTCTCTGGATTGCGTTGGCGTTTGCTCTGGCAGATCAAACCAACAGCATCATTTTGCGCCTGCAGACGTGTTGGGAAGAAGTCCCCATTCCGCATGTAATCACTATTATCAACTCTGAATTTCGAAAACATTAAATAAAGAGAACCAATTTACGCTATGATCGTAGCTTCCTGAGACATTAGGCATACAATCTAAACTTGGCTCTTTGAATTCAATCCCCAATGTCTGCGTTCAATCACGACTGTAAAAAGTAACATAACAACGCCAAAAATAAAATTTACTAAACTTAAGACCTGTAACACTGTAAAGCATAAACAACAAAATGGTTATTAACTTTAGCAAACTCATTGAATTTCTTGTAAAAGTCACTTTTTACCACGGTGCATCACTTCAAAACTCCTCCTGTAGTTCATCTAGGGCTTATTCATTTATTCACCTGAAGACATAAGTGTTGATATATAATAGTCACCAAATACATATGCCCCACATAATAACAACGAGAATGTTAAGAGATAGAGAATGTAAAGTGAGTTTAAGAAAAACGACAATCAACAGAAATTAGTGTATGAGAGTGAAATAATTATAATAGGAAGAGCAGTTCAGTTAACAGAAGTACAAACAGATAGAATTATTTCGTGTGGAAAGTTCGCCTTCATTTTTTATTAGGAAAGTTACAGAAGGATCACCACTGACGTTTAATCTGAGCCATATCTGATAACGTCTTGAGCCACTATGTTGCAAAATCTCGAGGACCCCAACCAGGGAGACGTGGGGGACCAACAGAGGCCATCCATGTATAGCTTTCTTTCATAACACGATATGTCATGCGCTTACCACCCCTCTGTTTTTCCAATTAGTCCCAACGTCAGCTAATAGTGTACAATGAAGAATTATCTGGAGCGACACTCGTAGAAAATGCCTAAGTCACCGAAGTCGATGTTTCAAGATAGTGTGACTAACTGAATCATCGTTACTGTGACCGAACACAAAATGCCGTATCTCTGCATTCTTAACATGGTGTTGCCACTGAATATCAGCAACCCTTCGGAGATACCGATCAAACACAGAGTCGTCTAACATCCTCAACTCGGAAAGACCAGGTTTCACAAGAATAAACCATAACTGCTCTCACGTTGTAGATCGAACTTTTACAACCTGATTAACATCATAAAGGTGCCAGAGATGGCCCGGAATGAAATAAGTCTCTCTGGCTTTCACTATACATGAATTGATCTCATCACTTACACCGCCAACAGCACTTATGCAGCTACCTAGATACACGAACTTCTCAACTACTTCTATCTGCTCACTATCCAGGGTGAGTGCAGGAATGTGGTGCTGTCAATCTTCTAAAAGTACTTTGCACTTCGAAAGCGTGAAGCACATACCACACCTACGGATATTGATTGCCAACTGATTAAGTACGGATTGGATGCCTTGGGTATCATCATACATTAAGACAACATCATCCGCATACTCAAGGTCGAGAAGTCTTTCTCCGGGCAACAGATCAACACCGACATTACTTACACCCATCAGAGCTGTTTCCAGAATGTCATCGATTGTAAAGTTGAAGATGAGTGGTGAGATTGGCCAACCCCGTCTAACCCCACTGCTTGGATGAAGCATTGGCGAGAGGTGGTTGTATAACTTCACTCTAATCGAGGCGCTTGTATATAGGGATTCGAAGGTGATAATAAACTCAGGTATGCCCTTCTTCAATAGACAAATCCAGAGAATAGTCCTGTTAAACGAATCGAAGACAGCCCTAATGACACGAAACATTACGATTGTTGGCCTGTTATAGGTATGACGGTGTTCTAACATTTGGTGGAGGTTGACAATATGATCAGTACGTCCTCGACCAGAAAGAAAACCAGCCTGCTCCTTGCGAGTCAACCTTTCACAGATTTCGAAAAATCTGCGAAATATGACGGAAGCCAAGGGTTTGGTCGCGCTTGAAAAGGGGCGTAACCCCCGATAGCTGCAACAGAAAGGACGTGAATACTTTATAAAAGTGAGAACAACTATCAGTACAGTCCACGACGTTGGAATACTCTTTATTCGCAGTCAGTTCCATTACCAGTACGTCATCACCAACTTCAAAATGGTCTCAAGCTAAGCAATCCAGACATCCATACCGACGATAGAAATTGTACACCTACCAACACAGAAGAATGATGTGTGGCGGAGGTGTTAAATAACTAACTCAACTATTGTACAATTTAATATTTTCTGCTATATGCGTTATTTCGCTATAGTATAGCAGTACAGCCTCATTAACCCCACTTTATGCGAGAATTCATGATTGTGACTTGCCGAATTTTTAGCTTTTTGGGAATTTTTAGCAACTGAAACTGAATCAAGTTCATTTTAGAAAGGACAGGAAGCTAAATGCCCTGTGTTAGTCCTGGTGATGGTGACCTCTCACTTGATCGAACGTTTTTGGAAGCGCCGACAGATGGGGTTTCAATTGCGTGTTAGGGTAATGAATTCCATTCGTCGATGATTCGATGGGAAAGTCAATAGTCAGTTGACAAGTTATTTGTCTTAGGCTTGTGAACGTTTTCGAAGTATCCTCGCAAGTTTTATGTTTTGATAGACAAGAAAAATGAGAGCATATCAGATGCGAATTTCTCACTAAGTAATCTGAAAACTATGGTCAAGTCACCTCTGGTTCTTCGATGTGACAATGGAAATAGGTCTAGTTTAGCCGGTCGAGCATCATCCTTGAGTTTCACTATACCGGGAATCAACTTAGCTGCCGTCCTCTGAACATTTACCAGAGGCTCACTGTCGTTTTAGGCAGAGGCTAGCCGCTTGTATGTAGTGCTCGAGTTAAGGACTCGCAAATATCGTACACAAAGTCAAGAAATTTTTGGCATGGACATGGCCAAAGTCCCTACGTATTAACCATAGGGTTCTAAAACCGTTGAAGGCTATCGCATTGAGGTGTGCAGCAGTTTTTAAGTCTTGGCTAACGATGACTCTTAAGTCATTGTGTGTCTGGACAACAGGTAGCTCAACGTTATTCATCGTGTATGTATCTGTACCCTGATGACCAATATAGATCACAATGCACTTGAAAGTATTTATCGACAACTGCCGAGTTTGAGACCGTTCAAATAGCTTGGAGCTTCAAAATGACCTGAAGAAATTATCACGTTTACTTTTTGTTACTCCCCATATCAGCATATAGTAGGACCGATGATGATAGAAGACTTGGAAGGCCATTTGCATACAAGGGGAACAACACTGGCCCTAAAACTGTACTGTAATGCACTCTACTAAGTACAGTTTCCCAGCTTGGTAACTTGAGGTGCACCCGTACATTTTGTTGGTGCTCAACTAGGAAGTCTTTTGTCCACATTAATAAATGGCCTTCAACCCCGATGTTACTTAACTTATATAACAGTCGGTTGTGGGAATCATTGTTAAAAGCTTAGCTGAAATTAATATAGGCTGCATCTTAATGTAACTTTTGGTTTTTAAGAGCCCATATGCTGCTATTAAATTAATGAGACATGTAAAACTCGTTCTTTATTCATATTGGATTTAAGAAAGAATCTGGTTTACGTCGAGATACTGTAAAGTGGTGTCGAGTCGAGATTGACTATGAACGCCACTACAAGGAAACATGTACCAAACAAATCAGAAGGCGGAGGTTGAACGTAACCATATTTATTTCGTTAGCGATCTCGTGTTATCAAACGAATACTAAGATCGTGCCAAGAAGTGGTACAAGCGAAAACAGGAGAATGGAGTACGTGCGATCAAAGCCAAAAACCGCGGAA
Organism: Schistosoma margrebowiei; assembly: GCA_944470205.2. Taxonomy (NCBI): domain Eukaryota; kingdom Metazoa; phylum Platyhelminthes; class Trematoda; order Strigeidida; family Schistosomatidae; genus Schistosoma; species Schistosoma margrebowiei. The sequence goes on along the minus strand of OX104026.1, from coordinate 41,802,493 downwards.
CAATGATGAAAAGCACAAAATGGCTGTAATTAGCACATTTAAACAAAAGCACATTAAACACAAGCACTGGTACAGTCGGTTATAATAATAATTGTTCTCGTTAAACCAGTCGTGTTCTTGTGATAAAAGTGAATCACTACAAAACTTACACAACTCCTTTCCGACGGTCTTTTCTAAATGTTAACAAGTGGGTTGGCTAGGCTTACCTGTCGAGATGTTTCAGTTTGTAGAACTTATGGTCTACTATGATATTAGTACTGCTCTAATAATAGACCTAATCCTAAACTTGTAGATTTGTCATGATATGACTGCCTAATCTATAAGATCTTACGTGGAAGTCACACCATCGACTACACCAACTCACTGTATCGTATCAATTACCAATACATGATGTAGAACAAGGTTAGGCTAGAGAAAGAACAATATATTTAATATGAAAAGAAGATATAAGGTAACATTCAGCAGAGACCACGCCTGCATGGCCGAGCCATGCCGTTCGACCAACTCTAGTCTATTCAATTCATTATTCGCGCCTTCTCCATCGTTAGGTATTTCTTCGCGTTAAATATTGAATACCTATTTTCCGAGTAATCTCGTATTCAGCTTTGAGGATAGTGTGGTTATGGTCCAATGCCACTACACTACTCTCCCACCAGAATCAACGTGGTGTTGGTTCGATACAAAATTGGATGGGACTGTAGTGTCCCGAAGGTTACCAAGAATAGTAAGATTCCTCCGGGTGATGACAAGCTGAAAGATAAATCAAAAAGAAGACGGCAGCATCTGGTCGGGAAATACATGTAATAATTTTAAAATATCTGCCTTCATGCTTAACACGCTTACAATGAAAATTTGAGTGATTATTTGAGCTATAAAAAAATGGAATTACAATAATAATAATAATAGTAATAATAAAACGATGCGTGTGTAATAGCCGTTGGTTGATAACTTAACGTATAGGTAGTAAGTATTTTGTGTTTAGAAATATTAAAGTTATGAATATTGTAGAAATGTTAATATTAGTACTACTTTTAGTCTAACTTATGAAATCAAATAACGATTATGCCGGTAAGTTGTCCATATGAGTCGATTTCCAATTGCATCTGTATTAGTAGGCTAACTGAAGGAACAAAAGTATTACCGTGGAGAAGAATTCCAACTAGTGTTCCAGTTAGTTTGATACGGTTTTAATTACGGGGAGATTTTTTTAACCCCATGTTTACCTGACCGTGATAGAATTTAGTAATACTACTAATACACGTGAATGGTTATCAAAACAAAATTTAAATACGTGAGTGATAATTATGTGAATTTTGGACAGATAGCTAGAAACAAATCGTTAAACATGAGTGTATTCTTAAGAGACATGCTCTAGACTCAATGTTCTGATCTGCGGCAGACTATTTATTTATATCTATACTTGCCGGCTGATTGGGTATACAAGTTAGTTGAAAGTATGCAGTTTATCATAAGGCGGAACACGATTTAATTGAGATATAGTGGTTATACGTTATTGAAATTAGTTAAACCTATATGTCATATTACTAAGTGATGTGGTGCTGCAAGGTGTATTTGGCTAAATAATTTTTTACAAGATGATTAATAGTGAGTGATGCTCATGTGATTATCAGGGAGAACACAAGTTGTAACCAAGGGGAGTGCACTCCCAACTCATGCCTATGATAATAGCTTGAACCTTAGTCAGTGTTGGGGTAAATTCGACATTGATGTTTTCAGTTTGCAGGATATTTGCTCGACTGCTTATACTGATTATTTGCATGCATGATTGTGTCGCTAAACCATCAATTAGACTGACAAAGTTTTGAGATATTTACTGAATGAGCAACTGATAGAGAAACATACTGTAATCATCTGTAGTGAATGAAGAAAAACAACACTAGTGATAATTATAAGTCAATTTGCTGACCTATTTTGTTAATAGTTTCATTAATTTTATCAATCATGTTACGTGATTGTCAAGTCATGACAATGCTTTATGAAGATATCCTGAAACTATTATGTTTAATTAGTTATAGTGTTGATTGAAGATTGCCCAGTGGAAAAATAGGCATTGTTGTTTTAGGTGATTCAAAATTATCAGAAATTTATAACGTTAAAGAATCCGAGACGCCTAATTTAATTATAACTTTCAATTCAGAAATATTTGTTTAATGTTAATTCTAGTAGGCTACGAAGTTTTGATTTTAAAAGTTTGTTCAACCAACAACTACCTGAGGATTTAGTAATTTTACTAGTGCAGTTGATAGTACCTAAATTTTTAATCTTATTATCTAAATTATGTTTGCATTTTAGACTGATAATATGATAAACCAATCCATAAATCCAAATACGATTAGCAACAACGACTATGATGGGTTTATTAATAAATGTTAGAGGCGATCCAGATGATTTCTAAATTTAGAAGACATGGAGATATAGTGTAACGTATGTATGAACCAGGTTAACATGCAGGTTGTTGACGTATATGACGATTTAAAAATAATGAACATGACCAGACAAGTAATTTTAAAGTTTAGACTGCTTGTGAAACTTCAGGCAGGAATATGATGCGTTATAAACATTCTATAAGAAGTTACTGCATTTAGCCTAAAGATAATTATAAATATGTGGCAAACACAACTGGAAAACATATACATGTTAAGTACAGAAAAATCATCCAGTAAAATAGTTGAACTCGCCTGGATTATTTTTGAAAATTAGATTATTCAGTGGACGACATATATAACGCCATTCGTGAGGAGTAATGATCCAAAAGTATCCACAATAAAACATGCAGTATGGCAATTAATTCCAGGGTGCTTGATGCTGTTGCCACTCGCTCAGATCAAAACAATCGAATGAATCCAGATAATTGTGTCAGCCATTGAACGAGCCATCTAAAATGACCTTATGATTGCAGGAAACTTATGGCTGAAACTCACCGTATGTTTTTAGAGAAGTGTCATCCTTGTTGTTTGGCAATGGAACTCGAGAATATGAAATTAGGCAGGCAGTGGTCGGAAGAAAAGGATAGTGCATAGTTTAAAACAGGATGAGGTGTTAAGCGAAGAAACACTAAGAATTAGATCCAGATAACTATTCAATCCTTGATTGCATTGTTAGCCAATGTATATTTACGCTATTTACAGGTCATATTTGCTAGAGCTTGATGTTTAAACAAGTTTATGTCGCTGAAGCAGGTAAATGCTATTAAAGCTTGTTAACGAACCATCAAAGCTAATTAGTTGATATAGATGATCAACTTTTATTATCGATTGAGCTAGTAAGTTATGTGAACTAATAGATATAACATTACGATAATATATGTGACCATTCATCAAAGGACTATTATAATACTGGGTTTACAAAAATAAAAACCGATTGAGAAGGTTTAGGTGGAAATAATGATTAAGAATTATAGGTTGCGTTTCTTTAGTTGGGCTCACCAATGTATGACTTATGGTCTACTATGATATTAGTACTGCTCTAATAATAGACCTAATCCTAAACTTGTAGATTTGTCATGATATGACTGCCTAATCTATAAGATCTTACGTGGAAGTCACACCATCGACTACACCAACTCACTGTATCGTATCAATTACCAATACATGATGTAGAACAAGGTTAGGCTAGAGAAAGAACAATATATTTAATATGAAAAGAAGATATAAGGTAACATTCAGCAGAGACCACGCCTGCATGGCCGAGCCATGCCGTTCGACCAACTCTAGTCTATTCAATTCATTATTCGCGCCTTCTCCATCGTTAGGTATTTCTTCGCGTTAAATATTGAATACCTATTTTCCGAGTAATCTCGTATTCAGCTTTGAGGATAGTGTGGTTATGGTCCAATGCCACTACAAGTTTTATATCTCATACCTGCTTTGAAGACACGACTTACTAAATCATTTTTACAGTATTTTGGTAATCAAGCATCAGTTACAGATAGGTTAGAACATATAATTAGAGGATTTCCGACAAAATTTGCTAACTCCTTTAGCAACCTAGGATACATTCCATCGTATCCCATGAATTCGCCTATATTAAGTTCATTTGGCAGACCAAGGACATCGAGTACTTTAATGGTCACAGTGTTCATTGGGGATTTGTACAAACTGAAGGTAAGTGCGCCTCTTTGTTATGCGCACCGCTGATATAATTTGAGGATACCTGAGATTTACCGTAGTCATCCTCCACCAATGATGAATTACTGGCGTCTCTCCATAATACTAGGATATTTCCTTTACCCTTAGTTCTTTGGCTTATGTACGAAAATAAGCCTTAAGGGTATGCTACAGATTCTTCAATTATTTTTTTCTTCATACAACCTTCTAGACATATGGACGGTTGAGGCCCAAACATTTCTGAGCTTCTCGATGTTTAGGTTTTGTCTCGTTAATATCCAACGACCTAAGGTCTTCCCTACTGAACCATGATGAGGGTACAACCCATGGAATGTGAGGTGCAGCAATTTCTAAATACAAATCTCCAGATACATTCCAAGCCGTTTCAATCAACTACTTTGGATCTATTTTCCAATTTGCTTAGGATGCTTAGTGTATAATATTTTGTATATTTGCTTTCAAGAATTTAAGTCTGGATTGAGCTGACACATGCTTGTTTTTGAAAGCAATGTGGTAATCAGAGATCATAAGTGTTTGGTCACTTTTACTCAAGGGCGGCATGTAATCGAGGTTTGTGACGTCATCATTATAATGGGTCAATATGAGATCTAGTAAGGATGATTCAGGCAGGCAATTATCCAAAGTACCTCATTATCGGATGAAAAGAGATAACAACAGTTACTGCACGAATGTGAGCTAGGCGACAAGTCACCATCTCAATTATTACGCCACATGAGACAATTGACTGTCCCTTATAAATTTGATGATGCTTTCCTCAAGGAGATTTTGCTACAACGTTTGCCAACAGTAATTAGGCAAATTCTTTGCGCTTCTAGCCAACTATCAGATTTAGAAAGTCTTGTTAGCATGGCCGATAAAATTTTAGAAGTTACACCCTGTACTACACCTTACGTACAGACAATAATAAAAACCTCGAACGATAAGCAAACTCCCACCATAGCATCGTTGACTGCTGAACTAGGCGAACTACGAGCACATCATGAACGAACTGTCGCCAGTCTTGAAAATAAACTGGATGCATTACAATTAATAATCTCCAATTTCACATCTACAAGATCTCGCTCTAGTTCTCGAGGGAGTACGAATCGAGATAACTCAAAAGGAAATAAAAACGACCACAACATATGTTGGTACCATAAAAAATATGGTGACAAAGCTAGGAAATGTGTTACGTCTTATAAATTTTGTAAGTCATTTTCCTCACCAAAACGTGTCAACCAGACCATGGTAGCGACAAATGTTTCTGATCATGCGCCTACTCGCCTTTTCCATGTTCTTGATAAAACTTCAGGGTACAAATTCTTATTAGATATTGAAGCAGAAGTCAATGTCATTTCAGGTACCTTAGCCAATAAACCTATTGCTAAGAGTGGAAAATGTACTCTAAGGACAGCTAATAAAACCGAAATAAAGACATATGGCGGACAATTTTTAACATTAGACTTGGGAATTAGACGTCATTTAACCTGGATGTTCATTATTGCGGATATCCGCCACCCTATATTAGGTGCAGATTTTCTAAGCTTCTACAACCTACTAGTTGATGTTAAGAGAAGTAAATTTATCGATTCCTGCACGAAGCTTCTAGTCCTGAGAATTCAGTCGGACTACCACATACATAGTATTAAAATTGACACTCCAGGAAATGACATATTCGCCACTATTTTATCTAAATTTCCCAAAATAACGAAACCGGACTACAGGGAAAACACGGTCCAACATTCTGTAGTACACCGGATCATCACAAAAGGCCAACCAACTTCTTCACGTCCACGCCGATTACCACCGAACAAACTGACTGTTGCAAAGGTTGAGTTTGATCATATGATGCAACTAGGTATAATACGTCCGTCAAGTAGCCCCTGGGCATCCCCACTCCACATGGAGCCCAAGCGAGATCAAGATTGGCGACCTTGTGGTGATTATAGGTCATTGAATAACATAACATTACCGGATCGTTACCCAATCCCTCATTTACATGATTTTTCTCTCACTTTACATGGCAGGCAAATTTTTCTGAAATCGATCTCTTGCAAGCGTATCACCAGATTCCAGTAGCATCCGAGGACATAGCAAAAACAGCTATCATTACTCCATTTGATTTGTTTGAATTCCTGATAATGCCATTTGGATTAAAGAACGCTGCACAAACATTTCAACGATTTATGGATGAGGTCACCAAGGGCCTAGATTTCGTTTTTGTGTATATTGATGATGTCTTAATAGCTAGTAGTTTGCTCCATGAACACGCTGATCACCTACATCAATTATTCGAAAGGTTTCAGAAATGTGGCATAGTGATTAACCCATCCAAATTAATTTTGGGAATTGAGAGTTTAGAGATTTTAGGTCACTTGATCGACAAACGCAGGGAATTTGTGTTATTCACTGATCACAAACCTTTAACCTATGCCTTTAACGCGAAGTGACCGTTATTCCCCTAGAGAAATGCGACAATTGGATTATATTTCCCAATTTTCGACTAACATACAGTTTATAAAAGGTGAGTCAAATGTTGTTGCGGATACTTTGTGACGTTTCAATGTCGATGCAATTTCGTTCACCAAAGGAATCGATTTATTAGACATGGCACGTTTGCAGACGGATGATCCTGACCTTGATGCTTGTAAACAAAGTTCGAGCTTATCCTTAAAAAAATGTGTTCCTATACCGCATTCTGACTCTACTATCATTTGTGATACTTCTACTGGAACGCACAGACCTTTTATGCTAATAGTGTACAGAAAAAGAGTTTTTGATTGTCTTCACTCATTATCCCATCCAGGGATTAGTGCTACTGTGAAACTGATTTCCGAAAGATGTGTTTGGCCAATGATGAATTTAAATATTAAAAAATGGACCAGGACTCGTGTACAATGTCATCGCAGTAAAATACATGGACATACGATTACAACACCGTCAGCATTTAGTTTACCCGGCCATCGTTTTCAACATGTTCATGGTGATTTAGTTGGTCCTATGCCTCCATTTAACGGATTCACTCACATTTTTACTGCAGTGGACCGTTTCACTAGATGGCCAATCTCATGCCCAATAAAAGATATCTCCGCGGAAAATGTTGCTGCTGTATTCCTCGACAGATGGATTGCTAATTTTGGTGTACCTTCTACAGTTACTTCTGACAGAGGTTTACAGTTCCAATCTCACCTCTTCAATGAATTCACCCGCATTTTAGGAATCCATCACATCACTACAACAGCATACCATCCGGCAGCGAATGGACTAGTGGAACGATTCCACAGACAACTGAAAAGCTCACTGATGGTACAACCTGACGTTTCTAGATGGAGTGAATCCCTACCTCTTATTTTACTAAGCATACGTTCCACACTTAAACAGGACCTACAATGTACTCCGGGACAGCTCGTCTATGGAACTAATTTAACCTTACCCAGTCAGCTGGTGATGCATAATGGCAAACCCGTATGTGCGGATCCCACTTCTTTTTGCGAAAGACTAATGAGCCATATGGATAACATTAGGTCTGTTGCACCTCGGCCAGTTTTCTTAAAAGAGCAAGTTAGCAAGCATCTAAATACGTGTAAATTTGTATTTATTCGTGTTGATTCCGTAAGACGTTTTCTACAACATCCTTATGAAGAACCATATGAAGTAGTTGAGAGGCAAACAAAATATTTCACAATCAATATGAACGGAAAAAAAGAAACAGTTTCAATCGACAGGATAAAACCTGCTTTTATAGAATCTGAAACACATGACAGCCAAAAGCCGTCTAAAGACAGCGGCAATCACACAACGCAGCTTCCAGCGTTTCCAAATAATTCTTCACCAACTCCTACGAAATCAACACTTCTAAGGTTACAGCTCTCACAAATTTAAATCCTAGTTCCGACACTTTACCTTCTACGAAAACGACTCGTTCAGGAGGACATGTACATTTTCCTAAACGTTATGTTGAATTAATTACTTAATCTTTATTCTGTCATTACCTGTAATGTGATTAAATATTTATATTAGCAGATATACTAATAACATTTTTTATATGCAAGCATTTTTTTCTAAAAAAAATTCTTGTGTACTACTAATATTGATAAATTCATTGTTTTTCTCTACATGTGTATGCGTTTCATATGATGTTTATTATTATTTGTGCAAATATATACAATTTCGTTGGACTCGCTCAGTTTATCACTAATTGTTTACGCAATTTATACATCTATTTACACTTCTCGGTGAACTTTGCGTGCCTATAGGTAACCCTCGTACTATTGATAGAAGAAACCAGAGAAGTAGTAAGTACGTCTTTATTTCGATCTTAACGCAGTCACAGTGGAGCGTGGGATTATCTGTTCAGACAAACAAAAGCTTTCAACATTCAATATAAGATAATAAGGAATATAACGCTTATACAAAATAAGGAAGTGAATGAATACTTGAACAATACTGTTTTGACATATGCTTGGTTGTTTGGGGTCAACTCTTAACCAACCAACCTATGCTGTTACATTAGCTTCCCCCTAGAATCGACTTCCGTAGGAACGTCGGTTCGATTAACCTATCTTTCAAAAACACCTAAGTTCTATTTCTCATCTCAAGGGAAAATTATCAACTCGCTCAATGTTTGACTTACATTCAGTGGCAACTAACGCTGTCAACGGTAGTCCATGGATGTCTCTTCATTTACTAGCTTGTTATCTTATTTTGTAGCATGTGATTTCTTCTACAACTATCGCTGACGGTTTGCTGCGTGCTTTCATGAGAAAGAGTGTAAGACTGTGGAATAAGAATATCTTAGGAAGTGCCGCGAGCGGGCTACCCAACACCATGTTGGTGAGGTACGATTTTTCCATGCTCAGACCGGCTATCAGGTGTTTACTCACCTGCCTCTTGAGTCGCCCTCAAGTAAAAAGTAAAGAAGAATCTACTTCAAAGGTAATGGTGAAAACCAATCAAACCTAAAGAAGTGCTCCACTGCCTGCATCAAAATAATAAGATACAAAATGGAAATACATAAATATAATTGATAATTGTTCGGTTCCACGTAAGTGATTGGCCTCCAGAACGGATTGGTATTCTGGAAGAAAATGTACATAGTGTAGCCATCTTGTGTACGAAAAGGTATGAAAACAAATAAAATCCTTTTTTATAATGTATATATGTAAAAGTGTAAACTTGCTAGAAGTTAGACTCATTGTCAAACCCGTTCAAATGCGTGACCTTGGGACTGTGACAACCGCCTTTTATAACCAGGTACGTAACCAAGGGTGCATAATTTTACTCCATAAAACGGAAGAGAATATACGGTTAAAGAGGGGAGAAAATTGTGTAGAGTATGAGGATCAAGTACAGTTGTGTCAAATACTCTTTTCTGGTTTGATTTAAATATGTATGATATACTGAGGCAATATTTCGTCAATTCATCAAAGTAACGAATTTGTCTGCACCTTAGAAGTGTTGAAGTCCTATTACTCATTAGTATTATGAATGATTAATCGGTAAAAGGAAAGATTGCAGTCACCCCCTCGTGGTCTGATATGGTTTATATGACACGAATAACTTAAGATAATAAAAAAAATAAACTATTTATATACCCAACTTAGTTTACGGATTATGAGGTCTACTTTTACGATTGAGTAAAAAAAAATATATTAATAACAAAAATGAGGTTAATTTGTGTTCAAAAAGGGCTCACCAGTTTCGTGCCTATAGGTAACCCTCGTACTATTGATAGAAGAAACCAGAGAAGTAGTAAGTACGTCTTTATTTCGATCTTAGCGCAGTCACAGTGGAGCGTGGGATTATCTGTTCAGACAAACAAAAGCTTTCAACATTCAATATAAGATAATAAGGAATATAACGCTTATACAAAATAAGGAAGTGAATGAATACTTGAACAATACTGTTTTGACATATGCTTGGTTGTTTGGGGTCAACTCTTAACCAACCAACCTATGCTGTTACATTAGCTTCCCCCTAGAATCGACTTCCGTAGGAACGTCGGTTCGATTAACCTATCTTTCAAAAACACCTAAGTTCTATTTCTCATCTCAAGGGAAAATTATCAACTCGCTCAATGTTTGACTTACATTCAGTGGCAACTAACGCTGTCAACGGTAGTCCATGGATGTCTCTTCATTTACTAGCTTGTTATCTTATTTTGTAGCATGTGATTTCTTCTACAACTATCGCTGACGGTTTGCTGCGTGCTTTCATGAGAAAGAGTGTAAGACTGTGGAATAAGAATATCTTAGGAAGTGCCGCGAGCGGGCTACCCAACACCATGTTGGTGAGGTACGATTTTTCCATGCTCAGACCGGCTATCAGGTGTTTACTCACCTGCCTCTTGAGTCGCCCTCAAGTAAAAAGTAAAGAAGAATCTACTTCAAAGGTAATGGTGAAAACCAATCAAACCTAAAGAAGTGCTCCACTGCCTGCATCAAAATAATAAGATACAAAATGGAAATACATAAATATAATTGATAATTGTTCGGTTCCACGTAAGTGATTGGCCTCCAGAACGGATTGGTATTCTGGAAGAAAATGTACATAGTGTAGCCATCTTGTGTACGAAAAGGTATGAAAACAAATAAAATCCTTTTTTATAATGTATATATGTAAAAGTGTAAACTTGCTAGAAGTTGGACTCATTGTCAAACCCGTTCAAATGCGTGACCTTGGGACTGTGACAACCGCCTTTTATAACCAGGTACGTAACCAAGGGTGCATAATTTTACTCCATAAAACGGAAGAGAATATACGGTTAAAGAGGGGAGAAAATTGTGTAGAGTATGAGGATCAAGTACAGTTGTGTCAAATACTCTTTTCTAGTTTGATTTAAATATGTATGATATACTGAGGCAATATTTCGTCAATTCATCAAAGTAACGAATTTGTCTGCACCTTAGAAGTGTTGAAGTCCTATTACTCATTAGTATTATGAATGATTAATCGGTAAAAGGAAAGATTGCAGTCACCCCCTCGTGGTCTGATATGGTTTATATGACACGAATAACTTAAGATAATAAAAAAAATAAACTATTTATATACCCAACTTAGTTTACGGATTATGAGGTCTACTTTTACGATTGAGTGAAAAAATATATTAATAACAAAAATGAGGTTAATTTGTGTTCAAAAAGGGCTCACCAGTTTCGTGCCTATAGGTAAACCTCGTACTATTGATAGAAGAAACCAGAGAAGTAGTGAGTACGTCTTTATTTCGATCTTAGCGCAGTCACAGTGGAGCGTGGGATTATCTGTTCAGACAAACAAAAGCCTTCAACATTCAATATAAGATAATAAGGAATATAACGCTTATACAAAATAAGGAAGTGAATGAATACTTGAACAATAGTGTTTTGACATATGCTTGGTTGTTTGGGGTCAACTCTTAACCAACCAACCTATGCTGTTACATTAGCTTCCCCCTAGAATCGACTTCCGTAGGAACGTCGGTTCGATTAACCTATCTTTCAAAAACACCTAAGTTCTATTTCTCATCTCAAGGGAAAATTATCAACTCGCTCAATGTTTGACTTACATTCAGTGGCAACTAACGCTGTCAACGGTAGTCCATGGATGTCTCTTCATTTACTAGCTTGTTATCTTATTTTGTAGCATGTGATTTCTTCTACAACTATCGCTGACGGTTTGCTGCGTGCTTTCATGAGAAAGAGTGTAAGACTGTGGAATAAGAATATCTTAGGAAGTGCCGCGAGCGGGCTACCCAACACCATGTTGGTGAGGTACGATTTTTCCATGCTCAGACCGGCTATCAGGTGTTTACTCACCTGCCTCTTGAGTCGCCCTCAAGTAAAAAGTAAAGAAGAATCTACTTCAAAGGTAATGGTGAAAACCAATCAAACCTAAAGAAGTGCTCCACTGCCTGCATCAAAATAATAAGATACAAAATGGAAATACATAAATATAATTGATAATTGTTCGGTTCCACGTAAGTGATTGGCCTCCAGAACGGATTGGTATTCTGGAAGAAAATGTACATAGTGTAGCCATCTTGTGTACGAAAAGGTATGAAAACAAATAAAATCCTTTTTTATAATGTATATATGTAAAAGTGTAAACTTGCTAGAAGTTGGACTCATTGTCAAACCCGTTCAAATGCGTGACCTTGGGACTGTGACAACCGCCTTTTATAACCAGGTACGTAACCAAGGGTGCATAATTTTACTCCATAAAACGGAAGAGAATATACGGTTAAAGAGGGGAGAAAATTGTGTAGAGTATGAGGATCAAGTACAGTTGTGTCAAATACTCTTTTCTAGTTTGATTTAAATATGTATGATATACTGAGGCAATATTTCGTCAATTCATCAAAGTAACGAATTTGTCTGCACCTTAGAAGTGTTGAAGTCCTATTACTCATTAGTATTATGAATGATTAATCGGTAAAAGGAAAGATTGCAGTCACCCCCTCGTGGTCTGATATGGTTTATATGACACGAATAACTTAAGATAATAAAAAAAATAAACTATTTATATACCCAACTTAGTTTACGGATTATGAGGTCTACTTTTACGATTGAGTAAAAAAAAATATATTAATAACAAAAATGAGGTTAATTTGTGTTCAAAAAGGGCTCACCAGTTTCGTGCCTATAGGTAACCCTCGTACTATTGATAGAAGAAACCAGAGAAGTAGTAAGTACGTCTTTATTTCGATCTTAACGCAGTCACAGTGGAGCGTGGGATTATCTGTTCAGACAAACAAAAGCTTTCAACATTCAATATAAGATAATAAGGAATATAACGCTTATACAAAATAAGGAAGTGAATGAATACTTGAACAATACTGTTTTGACATATGCTTGGTTGTTTGGGGTCAACTCTTAACCAACCAACCTATGCTGTTACATTAGCTTCCCCCTAGAATCGACTTCCGTAGGAACGTCGGTTCGATTAACCTATCTTTCAAAAACACCTAAGTTCTATTTCTCATCTCAAGGGAAAATTATCAACTCGCTCAATGTTTGACTTACATTCAGTGGCAACTAACGCTGTCAACGGTAGTCCATGGATGTCTCTTCATTTACTAGCTTGTTATCTTATTTTGTAGCATGTGATTTCTTCTACAACTATCGCTGACGGTTTGCTGCGTGCTTTCATGAGAAAGAGTGTAAGACTGTGGAATAAGAATATCTTAGGAAGTGCCGCGAGCGGGCTACCCAACACCATGTTGGTGAGGTACGATTTTTCCATGCTCAGACCGGCTATCAGGTGTTTACTCACCTGCCTCTTGAGTCGCCCTCAAGTAAAAAGTAAAGAAGAATCTACTTCAAAGGTAATGGTGAAAACCAATCAAACCTAAAGAAGTGCTCCACTGCCTGCATCAAAATAATAAGATACAAAATGGAAATACATAAATATAATTGATAATTGTTCGGTTCCACGTAAGTGATTGGCCTCCAGAACGGATTGGTATTCTGGAAGAAAATGTACATAGTGTAGCCATCTTGTGTACGAAAAGGTATGAAAACAAATAAAATCCTTTTTTATAATGTATATATGTAAAAGTGTAAACTTGCTAGAAGTTGGACTCATTGTCAAACCCGTTCAAATGCGTGACCTTGGGACTGTGACAACCGCCTTTTATAACCAGGTACGTAACCAAGGGTGCATAATTTTACTCCATAAAACGGAAGAGAATATACGGTTAAAGAGGGGAGAAAATTGTGTAGAGTATGAGGATCAAGTACAGTTGTGTCAAATACTCTTTTCTGGTTTGATTTAAATATGTATGATATACTGAGGCAATATTTCGTCAATTCATCAAAGTAACGAATTTGTCTGCACCTTAGAAGTGTTGAAGTCCTATTACTCATTAGTATTATGAATGATTAATCGGTAAAAGGAAAGATTGCAGTCACCCCCTCGTGGTCTGATATGGTTTATATGACACGAATAACTTAAGATAATAAAAAAAATAAACTATTTATATACCCAACTTAGTTTACGGATTATGAGGTCTACTTTTACGATTGAGTAAAAAAAAATATATTAATAACAAAAATGAGGTTAATTTGTGTTCAAAAAGGGCTCACCAGTTTCGTGCCTATAGGTAACCCTCGTACTATTGATAGAAGAAACCAGAGAAGTAGTAAGTACGTCTTTATTTCGATCTTAACGCAGTCACAGTGGAGCGTGGGATTATCTGTTCAGACAAACAAAAGCTTTCAACATTCAATATAAGATAATAAGGAATATAACGCTTATACAAAATAAGGAAGTGAATGAATACTTGAACAATACTGTTTTGACATATGCTTGGTTGTTTGGGGTCAACTCTTAACCAACCAACCTATGCTGTTACATTAGCTTCCCCCTAGAATCGACTTCCGTAGGAACGTCGGTTCGATTAACCTATCTTTCAAAAACACCTAAGTTCTATTTCTCATCTCAAGGGAAAATTATCAACTCGCTCAATGTTTGACTTACATTCAGTGGCAACTAACGCTGTCAACGGTAGTCCATGGATGTCTCTTCATTTACTAGCTTGTTATCTTATTTTGTAGCATGTGATTTCTTCTACAACTATCGCTGACGGTTTGCTGCGTGCTTTCATGAGAAAGAGTGTAAGACTGTGGAATAAGAATATCTTAGGAAGTGCCGCGAGCGGGCTACCCAACACCATGTTGGTGAGGTACGATTTTTCCATGCTCAGACCGGCTATCAGGTGTTTACTCACCTGCCTCTTGAGTCGCCCTCAAGTAAAAAGTAAAGAAGAATCTACTTCAAAGGTAATGGTGAAAACCAATCAAACCTAAAGAAGTGCTCCACTGCCTGCATCAAAATAATAAGATACAAAATGGAAATACATAAATATAATTGATAATTGTTCGGTTCCACGTAAGTGATTGGCCTCCAGAACGGATTGGTATTCTGGAAGAAAATGTACATAGTGTAGCCATCTTGTGTACGAAAAGGTATGAAAACAAATAAAATCCTTTTTTATAATGTATATATGTAAAAGTGTAAACTTGCTAGAAGTTGGACTCATTGTCAAACCCGTTCAAATGCGTGACCTTGGGACTGTGACAACCGCCTTTTATAACCAGGTACGTAACCAAGGGTGCATAATTTTACTCCATAAAACGGAAGAGAATATACGGTTAAAGAGGGGAGAAAATTGTGTAGAGTATGAGGATCAAGTACAGTTGTGTCAAATACTCTTTTCTAGTTTGATTTAAATATGTATGATATACTGAGGCAATATTTCGTCAATTCATCAAAGTAACGAATTTGTCTGCACCTTAGAAGTGTTGAAGTCCTATTACTCATTAGTATTATGAATGATTAATCGGTAAAAGGAAAGATTGCAGTCACCCCCTCGTGGTCTGATATGGTTTATATGACACGAATAACTTAAGATAATAAAAAAAATAAACTATTTATATACCCAACTTAGTTTACGGATTATGAGGTCTACTTTTACGATTGAGTAAAAAAAAATATATTAATAACAAAAATGAGGTTAATTTGTGTTCAAAAAGGGCTCACCAGTTTCGTGCCTATAGGTAACCCTCGTACTATTGATAGAAGAAACCAGAGAAGTAGTAAGTACGTCTTTATTTCGATCTTAACGCAGTCACAGTGGAGCGTGGGATTATCTGTTCAGACAAACAAAAGCTTTCAACATTCAATATAAGATAATAAGGAATATAACGCTTATACAAAATAAGGAAGTGAATGAATACTTGAACAATACTGTTTTGACATATGCTTGGTTGTTTGGGGTCAACTCTTAACCAACCAACCTATGCTGTTACATTAGCTTCCCCCTAGAATCGACTTCCGTAGGAACGTCGGTTCGATTAACCTATCTTTCAAAAACACCTAAGTTCTATTTCTCATCTCAAGGGAAAATTATCAACTCGCTCAATGTTTGACTTACATTCAGTGGCAACTAACGCTGTCAACGGTAGTCCATGGATGTCTCTTCATTTACTAGCTTGTTATCTTATTTTGTAGCATGTGATTTCTTCTACAACTATCGCTGACGGTTTGCTGCGTGCTTTCATGAGAAAGAGTGTAAGACTGTGGAATAAGAATATCTTAGGAAGTGCCGCGAGCGGGCTACCCAACACCATGTTGGTGAGGTACGATTTTTCCATGCTCAGACCGGCTATCAGGTGTTTACTCACCTGCCTCTTGAGTCGCCCTCAAGTAAAAAGTAAAGAAGAATCTACTTCAAAGGTAATGGTGAAAACCAATCAAACCTAAAGAAGTGCTCCACTGCCTGCATCAAAATAATAAGATACAAAATGGAAATACATAAATATAATTGATAATTGTTCGGTTCCACGTAAGTGATTGGCCTCCAGAACGGATTGGTATTCTGGAAGAAAATGTACATAGTGTAGCCATCTTGTGTACGAAAAGGTATGAAAACAAATAAAATCCTTTTTTATAATGTATATATGTAAAAGTGTAAACTTGCTAGAAGTTGGACTCATTGTCAAACCCGTTCAAATGCGTGACCTTGGGACTGTGACAACCGCCTTTTATAACCAGGTACGTAACCAAGGGTGCATAATTTTACTCCATAAAACGGAAGAGAATATACGGTTAAAGAGGGGAGAAAATTGTGTAGAGTATGAGGATCAAGTACAGTTGTGTCAAATACTCTTTTCTAGTTTGATTTAAATATGTATGATATACTGAGGCAATATTTCGTCAATTCATCAAAGTAACGAATTTGTCTGCACCTTAGAAGTGTTGAAGTCCTATTACTCATTAGTATTATGAATGATTAATCGGTAAAAGGAAAGATTGCAGTCACCCCCTCGTGGTCTGATATGGTTTATATGACACGAATAACTTAAGATAATAAAAAAAATAAACTATTTATATACCCAACTTAGTTTACGGATTATGAGGTCTACTTTTACGATTGAGTAAAAAAAAATATATTAATAACAAAAATGAGGTTAATTTGTGTTCAAAAAAGGCTCACCAGTTTCGTGCCTATAGGTAACCCTCGTACTATTGATAGAAGAAACCAGAGAAGTAGTAAGTACGTCTTTATTTCGATCTTAACGCAGTCACAGTGGAGCGTGGGATTATCTGTTCAGACAAACAAAAGCTTTCAACATTCAATATAAGATAATAAGGAATATAACGCTTATACAAAATAAGGAAGTGAATGAATACTTGAACAATACTGTTTTGACATATGCTTGGTTGTTTGGGGTCAACTCTTAACCAACTAACCTATGCTGTTACAAACTCTCAATTTTATTGCCGTTATTAAACTCCGTTATTGTTGCTAAACTTTTTTATATACATTAAAATCTCTTTACTACAAGAGAAACATTTTGTTCTTAAATATGTATACACGTATGATTTTTTTAATAACATTTGTTTACCCTTTTTGTCTTGTAACTTTCTCCTACCGCCAAAGTATTTAAAGTTTTACGTCGTGCATACTTTCACCGTCGCATGCCATAGGGGGGAGGAGTTATATGGTGACATATATTCAGTGATTTTTGTAACAACAAAATGAAAACCACATTTTTTTCTAATTTGTCACACTTTATTTGTAACCACATTTCTATTTAATATCTGTTGTTTTGCTGTATCACTTGTTGAAAAGACGATGATAATTGTTTCGATGAATGATATACAATACTTTTACAGCGTTGTTTAAAATATAGAACATTATATACGCCGTTTGTTCTTCTGTTTTATTGGCCATCGTTTTGATTGATGACTATAATAGTATTATAACATCATTATAGGCTTTCCGACTCAACGTTAGACTTTTGGCCTCGGATTACTATTGTATAATACTATTGGACTCCGTCTTCTTCATCACGTCACCGGTGCAGTTACTTGCAGAGGAACACCTGTCAATTCAGTGAACTCAGTTTGTGGTTGTTTTTTTCACGAGGCAGTTCACAAGTAACATTCATTCTATAGTATCTGTTAGTGTCTATTTGTTTAATATACCTTTTATGTTGCTAACGGTATTTTGTTACCTTTGGTTTTACTAACGGACAGACATCCAGGTTTCTCTACTATTAATTTTTTTGGTATATCATTATTAACCTACTGTATCAATATATTTTGTATAAGCTCCTTTTGTTTAGGAACCACCACAAACCCCATCTTTCAGTTTCCAAATCTCTCTACGGGTTAAATGTACATTATTCTTCCCAAAAGTCATGCCTTTTTTATTGCAAGTAGACAGAAAACTCACTAATCTTATGGAAGCTGATCTACTGAGGCCGATAACACAAAGCTCAAAATTTGGCCACAAAGTCTTGTGTGTTTCTCAATGTTTTACTTTTCTTACCCTGGGATCTTTTTTCTCTACAATTTTATACTCTCTCATATTTTTTGATTTGCTATTAGTCCTTACTTCTTTAAACTATTAGTTATCTTCATAGCAGTGTGATGTACTATGTGGACATCTAACCCATAAAATAAGCATTTTAACTATCTGATTTGCTTATAACATGGACCTAGTAGAGACAGAGTATTCCAACTATGGGCATTGATTAAAACAGTATTCATACTTACCACAAACATAAGAGAACCTAAAATCACAAAAAGAGTGAGGGTGGCGTTACTGACCAGCAAACATGATGGTGGGGAGATAACATCAACCACCTATGTCTGTAGGGCAGAACAGTTTTCGTTTAATTACGGCTGCTTATAGTTTAGCGGGATGTCACGAGCTTAAGGTTTTAATGCTGATTTATCATGCAAAACATCTCATTAAATCGTGTTTCGAACTTTGAATTGGTTTCACTTCCTACTCAGTAATCCTATTACAAGCAAACTAGACAATTCGCTAATATACGAAGCCCACTCAAGACCCTATGATAACTGAAAAAAAATAATAATACAAAAAAATGAAAGGGGGCTCCAATAGCTTCGAATTACACTTTAATTGAATCTAATACAGTTAAAGTGATATTATATTGAGATTTTTGGCTTTTGTGTATTTATTACATTCGAAATCATTCTTGGTCTGTATCAAAGTACTTTAGTTAAGGTTTAAAATCTTGCTAAAGTTTGTCTTGTGGTAACCTTTCATTCGTTGACTGACATTTGTGTTTCATAATGTGATCATATTGTGTGTTACACCTTGATCTGACTAAAATGGTTGGTAGTACTCACAAATATGGACAACCAAACTGTTTGTTTCCTGTGGATGAGGGAATGCAGTTTGACGAATGCAATAAGTGGTTCCACCAAATGTGCACTCGTTTAAGTCCCACCGCATACAAAAGATGTTCGAAGCCTAACTCACATTGGCGTTGCATGTTTTGCTGTGCCAACAAGGCATTACTAATACAGGAGGCTATGAGACTACTGGCTTTGGCCTGTAAGAAGGACGATGGCATATGCGCTGACAACGCGGGCACTGACAGTGACGAATGTGTCAGTGTAGTACCTGCTGTTACGCGACGCCTCAAACAACCGACTATAACCGATGTAAAAGTGAAATCTTCGTTGACAATAACAGGGGGGTAGTACAAATTTATACTGACATTGTTAATAATGCACCTTTAGTGAGAACCAAAGATTTGGATAAAATAGTCACCGTTCCAAATAGTTCCAGTGTTACGAAGGATGAAAAATGGACTATGGTACGTAGGAAACGAAACGAAAAGAAATAAGCTGTAAGCAGTACACAGGTAGTTGTAACTCACTGGTGGACTCAAATTGTGAGCCACAAGTTGCACTATCAAGATCTGATGGTAAGAGTGAAACCCATCCTGGCGTGACTAAGAAGAAAAATCTAATAACATCGAATATTATTGTAAGCCAATTGCGAGAGTCAAACGACCCTGATCCGAAAATTAGACACGCGCATGACTTAGAAAAGCTAGGAGAATACGTTCGTAGTATTTTACCAGATATTTCCAAAGGAGTTCAGGTCAAAACATTGGTAAGAATAGGCAAGAGGATCGAGGACAATGTTGAACCCCGTCCATCCAGACTCCTTAAGATAATTCCAGGATCGGAGAAGCAACGGGATCTCTTGTTAAGTAGCACTAGTTGTCAGGACAATTCTGACATCCGAGTTAGATCTGACATGTCTCTCGAAGATAAAATAAAGAGAAAGAAAGCACTAGCTGAACTTGAAACCCGTCGGCGAAATGGAGAGGAAAATCTCCGGCTAGTGGTTTTTCGGATAGTCAGGTCTTGGAAGCGAATGCTACCAAGGCCTGTGTGGATAGGCTGTTCTACTTAGGAGTTTTATATGCCAACGGTCGTAGTCTACGAAATAAGTTCTATGGGCTAGAAGCATTAGTGGACAGGTTAAAGCCACTCATAGTAGCAGTGACAGAAACTTGGCTAGTTCATGACTTAGATATTACTCCAGAATTATCCGGATACCATTACATCAGGAGTGATAGACATAGATGTAGAAAAGGAGGCAATGTCCCGTTATATATAGCCAATAGCATAAATATCCGCTCCTCTACTAGCAAATCTCATGATAGCGGTACTTGTGAAGTCATTAGCTGTAAGTTGGCTATAGGATGTAGTACATTTGTGCTAGGTGTCATCTATCGGAGCCCAATCTGTTTAGCTGATGACTTTATTTTAGAACACATTCATCTTTGGAGTAAAAATACCAGATGCTTGATAATAGGAGACATTAACGCACCTGATATTACTTGGAATGAGATGACCACAGAAGGATCTATAAACTCCTTTGATAGTAGGTTCCTGATAACAATAATGCAGCATGCACTAGTGCATGCAGACGTTTTGGTGTTAACCAGGGTTCTTCTCTGCTGGACTTGGTAATCACTTATGAGACTGAGGATATTGTCAACTTAAATATTCTTCCACCGTTAGTGAACAGCGATCACGCTATTTTGTCATTTGCGTTTAGAACTAGGGACATGTTATACGATCAGGTTACACCTCGCCAAAATGTATGGAAAGCTAACATATCAGCCATTCAGGAATGCGCTGCTAAGACAGATTGGTTTGTGGATACTAGCATATCAGTTGAAGAAGCATGGTGTGTATTTAAAGGTAAATTTAGACTAGTTACGTCCCCGTTCATACCATACCTGGTACCGCGAAAACCGAATACCAGTCCACCATAGATAACTAAAACGGTCAGGAAACTCCTTAGAAAAAGGAAGAATCACCAGAATATGTTCATCTCTACTGTCTTAGAACAATACAGATCCAGTTATTGTAAGATTAGGAATGCCTGTAATGCGTTAATAAGCAAGACTAGGCTATCATACGAAAAACAATTGGTTAGGGATTCTAGATATAGTCCGAAACGGTTATTCTCGTTTATAAAAAGGCGAAGTAAGAGAAGCGATGGAATTCCATCATTTTTGATACGAGATAATCCGTTAATCTTAGCAGAGAATGATGCCGAAAAAGCTGAAGCTTTATCGGAATATTCTAGTCAACTGTATTCTATCGGTAATGAGGAACGACCAATGATTCGTCGCGACCGTGAAGTCTCGCTGATGGATCCTGTAGTCATCGAGAAAGATACTGTTTTAGGGCTACTTAAGCATCTCAAACCTGATAAGTCTAGTGGTCCTGTATGATATTCAACCTACGATTATGAAAGCCATGTCAGATGAAATTGCTGAACTTTCAGTAATACTGTCTGATGTGTCTCTGAGGCAGTCCAGACTGTCCAGGACTATCGTGTTTGACACATCTCATTGCAAGAGACGACTGAGCTGCGGTTAAAGATCAGGATATTGATGTAGATGTGATTTTCATAGTTCTAAGTAAGGCCTTCGATAAGGTCTCTCATTCTAGTCTTAAACTAGAACTGGAAAGTTTTGAAATCCATTATAACGTCATAGACTGGATGAGCGAGTTTCTCCATGACAGAGGACAAAGAGTTAGGGTAAACGGAGCCCTCTCATTGTGGGTACCTGTGAAAAGTGGAGTTCCCCAAAGTACAATCCTCGGTCTTCCTTTCTTTTCACTATATGTAAATGAATTGCCAACTGTAGCAAAATCATCCGTTCTACTCTTCGCCGATGGCATAAAAATTTGGAGATCAATACACAGTATTTGAATGGAGCAAGAACAAACATTGATGCAGAATAGTATGAATTCATATTATTTCGAGGTTTCTCGTCAGCTGCTTACAAACCAAAATTGTGATAGAATTTTTACATGGAGATAGTGTGAAAACAATTGACATAAATGAGTGTAAATAACTGGATTACAATAATAACTATATATATATATATGCTAGAAACAGGTCAGAGGTCGAAAGAGGGGTTTGTGTTTTGGTTATTTTTTCACTTACTTATTCTAAGATATTTTGTAATCCCCCCTATTACCTAATTTTTAAAATACACTTTATTCACACATTTCCACCACCTGATCCTCTTAAATTATCTTAACTTTCCAAATTCTATTTAATTATTATTGCGTAATCTACCTTATCATTATTTAATTCCATTAATCTCTACAATTATCACACAATTTATGAACTTCACCAAATTATTACACCACCCACCCTGGATTAACCCCCCCCTCTTTTGACCTCTGACCTGTTTCTAGCATATATATATATATAGTTATTATTGTAATCCAGTTATTTACACTCATTTATGTCAATTGTTTTCACACTATCTCCATGTAAAAATTCTATCACAATTTTGGTTTGTAAGCAGCTGATGAGAAACCTCGAAATAATATGAATTCACACTATTCTGCATCAATGTTTGTTCTTGCTCTATTCAAATTCATAAAGAGAACCAATTGTATGAAATACACAGTATATCGGGTAGAATAGTATTACAGGACGATCTTACCTCATTGGTGGTATGGTTGGACAGGTGGTCACTAGAAGTAAATCCTAATAAGAGTGTAGTGATGCAGTAAAATAACTCTGATGAATCGTATGACTATACACTACGTGGATCCGTGCTACCCAAAGTAAGAAACTATAAAGATTTGGGAGTCATATTATGCAATAATAATAATAATTTATTCTCAAATAACACTTTGTTACATGAAGCATGCCAGGTTACAGACAAGATCAAATTGATACAAATGATACAATATACACAGTAGTAAATTACATGGCTGGGTTGACAATTTATAAGATATGAATCTAGATGGTTTTAATCAGTACCACAGTTGGCGCGCTTCATGAAAGTCGCGTTGCGAATGTGCGACTGATGGTCAGGATAGGTCCGTTGAAGGTGGGAGCTTCCAACTGTCTCAACCTTATGTCCCGTTGGAATGTCTAAGGCTTTGAGGATGGTGCAGAATGAAATCTTTCGTACCATATCACAAGGGGGCTGAAAGAGGTAGAAAGTAAAAGAAAGGACGAGAGGCAGAGTAGCCAATATTCATGAAGAAATGTTTAAGGTATGATTACTCAGTCTAATTTTCTTTTATTAAGGTATTTGTTACGAAAGAGCATTTTAATAGGTAAAAGAAAATAAGTGTTAACAAGGTGTGAGTGGACATACAACTGACAAGTGGAGGCGATTCGGAGAGGAGCTGAGAGTATGGGATTATGTGTGGTTATAAAATAACACATAGTGCCAGAAACAGTATTGTGATATACAGTTGGCTATCTTCCTTTTATTATCGAGGCTATTAGAGCCCTTTTCGTTTTCTTGTATCATTATTATTCACTTATAGGGTCTTGAGTAGGCTTCGTATATTAGCGAATTGTCTAGTTTGCTTATAATAAGATTTCAGGGTAGGAAATGAAACCAATTCAACGTTCGTAACACGAATTAAAGAGGTATTTTGCATGATAAATCAGCATCAATACCATAAGTTCGTGACATCCTACTAAACTATAAGCAGCCGTAATTAAACAAATTGTATGTCAACCAGTCTTACCGTTGGCATACTGCACGTAGAGATAGAGGGGCTGCGACATGAAGAATCTGGTGATGATAGAGGCATTTGTGTACAATACACATATTCTTCAGTAGTTAAAGGTTCGACATTGTCAAGCACTGAGTCGCCAGTTGTAGGGGTTACAGATTTGGACTTTTTATTTGGCTTAGAAATTGGTGAAATTTCTCTTTTATTGCAGTTATTGGACATGATATGAAAATAAGTGAGCACAGTGCTCGTTAAACTAAATATAATATCTGAGTATTAGTTGTTATTAAGTATTACTCTGGTTAATATTAGGATTAAAGACTATGAGTATATAATAAATTGAAGATCTATTTACGACTTAAGTTCTCAATAGGTACAATACGAACTGATAATTGTCCGTCGAATAAAAATAAGTTTTTTCCTTATTTTTCGGGGTAAGACGTACCCAATATACAGGATAGGATGATAATCACAGCATAATACACCCTACAAAAGAGCAAGTCGAAGAATTCCTAAACCACATGAAAAAATGTTACCACTTTCAAAGTTTCCGCCGACTGCGATTGCGGTAGATGTTGAGCACAGCGTTACCACACGTGATCTGAAGCTTAATAACAGGACATATATGACTGACCCTATGAAGAGCTTTTGAGAATTTAAAGTAGGTGACATCAACCGTACTTCAATAACGGCAAGGAGCAAAAACGTGGATGTAACATTGTTCCCCCAGAAGATCGACGATTTCGCCGTCGTCGTTAGTTAAACCTTTGCAACTAGAACTTTGAGACTCCGTTTTTTTGACTTTTCGAAGTCAGGCTGTGTTATATCTTGAGACTGCCGATTAGAATGCATTGACTTATCGATCGGGTCAAGGACGCGTAAAACATGTGCGAGCAGCCTAGAATCTTGACTGGTCCTGCTTTCCGCCTAGCCCAGCCAGTTAAGTCCAGAACACCAGTCTCAGCCTCTGCAATATGAATCATTATGTTTCAAACATGATGAGTTTATATACCAATCAAACAGACCATAAAATAGAAAACAACATTTGTACAAAATTTGGTCAAATGTAGCTGTAAATGTGGGAGGCACTGACTATTATACAAGGCATAATTCAATGATTGTAAAACGTATAATAATGGTTCATTGGTCAAAATAAAGTTTACATTAAGAGGAATATGAGTATATAGGAGTCCCAGAATAGGACGAAACGGCCATCCACTTATACGAGATTTTCTTGGTGGTCTAGATTCAACTGACTCATGATCTTAACTATTGAAATTACTATAATATCCACAAAACCCCTTCTGATACGTATATGAATAGTTTGGTTATTTAACAACTATATGATAGAAAGGTACGTTTAGTATTGGTCCATAAAAAATCCCAAACGTTACCATTCATTATGTTTCTCGGGACCTAACAGGCTGCATAATTGAATAAGCTTTTCGGACCGGAGTGAAATTTATCGATTTTCCTTGTCGGTTACTGAAGGCTGTCTTCTTGTATTGCTTCTGTGAATTGGTTCCTTACTTGTTTGAAATGCCTATATGTGCGGTAATCAATAGTTCGTTTATATTCCATCCAGTAGTGCCTGTCGCGTCTTAGCAATCTAAGAGTGCTATTCCTTAATACTGTAAGTTCTATTTAGTTTATAGAGACCGTTTCAGAAACACTATCAAGTAGCACGTAGGAAATTCCAATCAGCGTGTACATCACGTTGAGGATGGATCTCTCTATACACCTGCCGTAGATTAACCTGTATGGCTGACATGTCTAACCATTTAAAACTCCTACGTTCAATGTTTGTAGAGTGTTTTAGCTCAGTTTTGCTGATAAAATTGATCAGTTTTACCCTGGGATTAAGAATTGAGAGTCTGTCAATTAGGAAGTCTTCGTTTGTAAATGTGCTGTCTAGGCGTGACACCGTCTGACTATTTTTCCACCAGGTCTTCAATGCACTTGAATAACCGAGCTTCAGTTGTCATCTCCAGTGTACGTTTCGAGGTGTTAGACGATCCTAGTAAGAACCACACAAATTCATGAAGTTTGATAAACTCTTGAGTGTACACTTCATGTGCTACCAAGCAAGATTGTAGGTACAGAGCTAATCTGCTTGCCATTCCTGTTTTTATGTCATTGCGAAGCAAAAATATGTCGGGTATTGCTAGCTTCTATTCACTTACTTCAGATAATGTTCATGCTTCAGGTACACCTCTCTGATGGGTATTATTGCTTTCACTTAGTTCATTCAACTCATTCATTTCATTAAGTAAACTCTCAGCGTTCGTACATATGGCAGTTTATGATTTCAATTTGAAACGCGTGAGCTTCTTCATCCTGTTTGTATGAATGAGCTTTATGTGAATGGACAAGCAACTTACCTACACAAGGTTTTCCGAGTTGCTATTCACTGTTCACTCTACGTTTTTTCGTAGGTCACGACAGCCCATATGTGGGATTGTTAATTCCAATATGCTTTAGTGCTTGTGCCTTGCATCATGTGGCCTGTTCGGTTGTATGTGGAATCCAGTTGGTAAACGGCGACTACCGTTTGAGTGTATGGGGAGGTTATCCTCATTCACCGAAATCTAAAATTTCCATTCTTCCTGAATAATCGCATCACTTATTGAAGCGATATGTGCCAAGGTCTCAAAGACTGCTTTCTGGGCTTCTGCTTCGGAACATCATAGTCTGTATAATCAAGATAAGTGTTTTCACGTACATCCTGAGCAACAAAATTTTGTCCGCGAAAGAGTGTCTCGTGAGATTCCCAAGGGGTGTTCCTGATGAGACTGGGCTCAGAATATGGTATATTAGGCAGTATTCTGAAATCTGATCTCAGTAAGTGGCCAGCAGAACATCCTCAATATCAGCAGTGCTGATGAACGGTGCTCGAAGTTTACTTGGATGATTTTGGTGCATGTAATCCTTCCCTCGCGCAAGCCGTGTAATCATCTGTCATTGAAGTCCGTGAAGTTTGAACACCCCGTCCAACTCTGACCACAGCATCCTAAAACATCTGTCATGCAGACTGAGAAGTCAGAGATGTCCATAAGCTTCATGAGTATGAGACAATCATCTCCATCTGTCATTGATTTTCCATATTTCCGTTGATAATGATGTTCAGATCGTTTTAGCTTGGCGGTTAGATTGCCAATAAACGTAGTCCCAATTGACTTAGGTAAAGCTTTTAACAAAGATTCCCACAACCGACTGTTATATGAGTTAAGTAACATCGGGGTTGAAGGCCATTTATTAATGTGGACAAAAGACTTCCTAGTTGAGCACCAACAAAATGTACGGGTGCACCTCAAGTTACCAAGCTGGGAAACTGTACTTAGTAGAGTGCATTACAGTACAGTTTTAGGGCCAGTGTTGTTCCCCTTGTATGCAAATGGCCTTCCAAGTCTTCTATCATCATCTGTCCTACTATATGCTATATGCTGATATGGGGAGTAACAAAAAGTAAACATGATAATTTCTTCAGGTCATTTTGAAGCTCCAAGCTATTTGAACGGTCTCAAACTCGGCAGTTGTCGATAAATACTTTCAAGTGCATTGTGATCTATATTGGTCATCAGGGTACAGATACATACACGATGAATAACGTTGAGCTACCTGTTGTCCAGACACACAATGACTTAAGAGTCATCGTTAGCCAAGACTTAAAAACTGCTGCACACCTCAATGCGATAGCCTTCAACGGTTTTAGAACCCTATGGTTAATACGTAGGGACTTTGGCCATGTCCATGCCAAAAATTTCTTGACTTTGTGTACGATATTTGCGAGTCCTTAACTCGAGCACTACATACAAGCGGCTAGCCTCTGCCTAAAACGACAGTGAGCCTCTGGTAAATGTTCAGAGGACGGCAGCTAAGTTGATTCCCGGTATAGTGAAACTCAAGGATGATGCTCGACCGGCTAAACTAGACCTATTTCCATTGTCACATCGAAGAACCAGAGGTGACTTGACCATAGTTTTCAGATTACTTAGTGAGAAATTCGCATCTGATATGCTCTCATTTTTCTTGTCTATCAAAACATAAAACTTGCGAGGATACTTCGAAAACGTTCACAAGCCTAAGACAAATAACTTGTCAACTGACTATTGACTTTCCCATCGAATCATCGACGAATGGAATTCATTACCCTAACACGCAATTGAAACCCCATCTGTCGGCGCTTCCAAAAACGTTCGATCAAGTGAGAGGTCACCATCACCAGGACTAACACAGGCCATTTAGCTTCCTGTCCTTTCTAAAATGAACTTGATTCAGTTTCAGTTGCTAAAAATTCCCAAAAAGCTAAAAATTCGGCAAGTCACAATCATGAATTCTCGCATAAAGTGGGGTTAATGAGGCTGTACTGCTATACTATAGCGAAATAACGCATATAGCAGAAAATATTAAATTGTACAATAGTTGAGTTAGTTATTTAACACCTCCGCCACACATCATTCTTCTGTGTTGGTAGGTGTACAATTTCCAACGTAAGTATGTGTTTCTGATATTTCCATTTATACAATCAGTTAGCCGTCTTTGCTAAATACTAAGTGATGGTGCTATTTACTGAAAAAATGTTTTTTCCATGAAATTAGAACTCTGATTTCACTTGAGTGATTAAATACACCTTGTGTTGTGTCCGTACCCAGTTTATGGACTCTTTTAGGAAGAAAGTTGGTCGATGAATTACCTTTCTGGAGGGCCTAAGTTGTTGAGTATAGGGATCTCCTTGCTTTGGCTCTACAGGACTATAATTGATAAACTAACCAAGCAGATAACAGGAAGCAACTTTTGAAATTCGTCACAATTTATTCATCTATATGGCTGTATATTTCGAC
Organism: Schistosoma margrebowiei; assembly: GCA_944470205.2. Taxonomy (NCBI): domain Eukaryota; kingdom Metazoa; phylum Platyhelminthes; class Trematoda; order Strigeidida; family Schistosomatidae; genus Schistosoma; species Schistosoma margrebowiei. The sequence goes on along the minus strand of OX104026.1, from coordinate 41,773,695 downwards.
GTTGTAGCTCACAAAACCTCGTGGTGTCAAAGCAAACATTATTTTGCAGTTTTAATAATTACTTAAACTCTTGATCTTACATCATTCTTCAGTAATCAGGATGGGTGGACTATCGACCTAAATTAGTCATTGCAGTTTGTAACGCTGTGGAGGTACAATCTCGTTTTGGATATGTCAACAGAAGGTGTTGATATTACGTATTCTGGTAGAGAATTCCAGTAATCCAGTACTCGGTTCGAGAGACGAAACTCCAAACGTAGACGATTTGATCTCGGTTTTTGAACTTTCCTTGAATGTCCTCTCAAATGATCAGTCATAGACGAAACTAAAAGATAAGACAAATCAATACCAAGGTTATCGTTCAGTATACGATAAGCCAATATTAGATCACCCCGTATTATACGGTAAGATAACGAAAATAAGTTAAGGTGTCTCAGCCTGTCTTCATAAGATAGGCCAGAAAGACCTTTTACCATCTTAGTAGCTCGTCATTGAACTCTTTCCAGCATATCTGCTTCATACTTGAAACAAGGACTCGCTGCTTGAATCCCATATTCTAAATGTGGTCGCACATAAATCGGGTATAGTAATCTAAACATTTCGTCATCTAAATACTGGAATGACCTACAAATTGACCATAATACCCTATAGCTTTTCGCAACATCAGTCCTACAGTGACTACTAGTTTTAAGGTCACTGCTTAATATGACTCCCAAATCTTTATAGTTTCTTACTTTGGGTAGCACGGATCCACGTAGTGTATAGTCATACGATTCATCAGAGTTATTTTACTGCATCACTACACTCTTATTAGGATTTACTTCTAGTGACCACCTGTCCAACCATACCACCAATGAGGTAAGATCGTCCTGTAATACTATTCTACCCGATATACTGTGTATTGATCTCCAAATTTTTATGCCATCGGCGAAGAGTAGAACGGATGATTTTGCTACAGTTGGCAATTCATTTACATAAAGTGAAAAGAAAGGAAGACCGAGGATTGTACTTTGGGGAACTCCACCTTTCACAGGTACCCACAATGAGAGGGCTCCATTTACCCTAACTCTTTGTCCTCTGTCATGGAGAAACTCGCTCATCCAGTCTATGACGTTATAATGGATTTCAAAACTTTCCAGTTCTAGTTTAAGACTAGAATGAGAGACCTTATCGAAGGCCTTACTTAGAACTATGAAAATCACATCTACATCAATATCGTTTCGTGAACTTTCTGTAAATTTTTTCTCATGTGATCAGTCCTAGATGAACGGAAAAGGTTGCACATAATTTCATGATCGTTCAGTATGCGTTAAGCTAGTATTTTCACCTCATAACTTGCGGTCAGATAATGGAGATTGGTTGAGCCTACCCCGTCTGTCCTCATTAGATGGCTCAGAACGACTTTCTACCGTTTCAGCTCTTCTCTGTTGACATCGTTCTAGCATATCCGCCTTATGCCTAAAACAAGAACTCACTACTTGGGTCCCATATTCCGAATGAGGCCTCACAAAAGTTGGGTATAATACCCTAGACATTTCGTTCGAATACTGAAATGACTTGCGAATAACCCATATGACACTGAAGCCCGTGGCAATGGCAGTCTTGCAGTTACTCGTAGTTTTGTGGTTATTTATTGTGAATCCTAAATTTTTACAGTTCATTACTTAGGGTAACAACTCCACGTATTGTGTAGTAATATGAGTCATGGCAGTCATTTAATTGCGTTACCAAACTCTCGTTAGAGTTGACTTCTAATGACCTGTCTATTCATTTAACCATTGAATTTAGATTATCTTGCACTATAATTCTATCTGATAAACTGTGTTTGGGTCTCCAAATATTTGTCATCTGAAAAGAGTAAGACTAATAAATTTACTACAGTTTTTAAGTCGCAAGTGGTTGAGGCATCTAAAGACCACTTGGATATTTCGGAAATTGTTCATATATAATAGTCTTTGCTGTGCTGATATGAATACAGTGATCTTGAGTGCTGTTAGAGGTATGAGGGCGGTTATCACTTCCCGGTTGACAACACCGTGGAAGGATTCTTCTGAACTGTTGTGACTTTAAGTCGTGGTTGATTTATACCCTGTGCTAATTGTTCTGTCCTTGACTGACAAAATAGAGAGCAGCGTATTTATCGATCGATTCAATGACACGTAAACACGTCCGAACGTAATGGACGACCTAGAGTTCCGATTGGTTCCACTTCCCTGTCTATTCCAGCCAGTTGAGTCCAGAACACAAATCTCAGCCTCTGAGTTATGAATCATTGTATTTCAGACATACTCTATCTATATACTAACCAAACATACCACATCGTACCATAAAAATAAAAAACAACATTTTGTACTATATTCAACATGTGAACAGATATCGACCAATAGGAATTGTCCATTTAAAGTCCAAGGACACCATTGAACTTAACATGATAATTATTGGTCTATTCCTCCGCATCCACAACATGAAGGTACATGAAAAGGAAAGCGTGACCGCAGTGCCCAAGAGACAACTGCTTGAGGTCGGTCACACACGACATTTTGTGAGTACTTTTTCGTGTTAGCTCCGTACTTGTTGAGACCTTACCGCCGGAGACGGATATCTGTGGGATAAGGTGAGGTGTGCGTTTTTAGCGTCGACGTTTTCTAACCCCACCCTTCCTTGTGGGAAAGCAGCAACACTGTTATACTGGATGTCTGAAGGAAACACCGTACTGCCGTCGCATCTCTGTACAGTTAACAGTACAACTTGGCCTTCGGACCTTGAGTTTGTTGCTTTTAGTTTTACCGTTCTTCAACAGACCTGTCTGACATGGTAGGACCTTGAGGAACGATTGTTTCAGCCATTATAGCTCGGTCGGTTCATCACGATAGGCAAGCCCGACCACCAAGTCAAAGTAGCAACAACGGTCGGTCAGAATGGATCACAATCGCTTAGGTGTATACACTCTTTGTCTTCTCTTAAACTATGAGACTAAAATCGCTTCATATATTTATTTCTACGGACTAATCCTTTCTTTCTGTACTATATCCTTACACAAAATCTTTCCTGTATATATTACATCATTGAGTTAACTGCTTCTATGAATCTGGTGTATATCTTGCTGTGCTAATGAGGTATGGAAACTTGGACCGATGCATATATGTGCCTGGTCCTACGTTGTAAATGACTGACTGCTGTATTGGTATAGGGTCCTACAGCTTTATCTGGTGAATCAGTCAGTCAGCTGCAACGTAGGACCAGGTTGACTGACTATATATGCATCGGTCCAAGTTGCCTTACCTCATTAGCACAATAAATTCATGGTAGTCACTTCATTAATAGTAATGTATCAAAGGAAGACATAATACAGAAAGAATTAGTTCGCGGAAAGAAAGATATAAAGCAGTTCTAATCTCATAGTTTAAAGGAAGACAAAGAGTGTATACACTGACGCCATTGTGATAGATTCTGAGCCATGTCGGGCGAATCACACCTTTTTTTAGTGTTCCTTGTATTTCGTGCTTTCTCCAAGGGTTTGGGATTTTAATATGAAGTTTTTTGTTAATCGATTTTTTCAACGTCTGTTGTGTTATGGGGGTTCTCCATTATTCAGATCAGTTGCTGGGTTGACGATTATGCTCAATGCGTCATCAAGACCTTTGAGTTGCTCCATGTTATACACAACTTACTATTAGCCTTTCGGAAGTCTTCAGGGTATGTTCAGCACCTGAATTATCCTAAATATCGATAGAGGCCTTGTGAAACGGCATGCATTGTACAGCCAGTGTGTTTGTTGCTTGAAACATCTGTTATATGCAGCCGGAGTGAGTTCGGTGCTCATGTCATGATACCACTTGTTACAGCTATTGCGTCCGATTCTTGATCGGGAAGAAACATATAAGAGTGATGTTTTGTTTAGGTCATTTAACTTAATTAGTGGACTCAGTAAAACGTATTCCAAACCCAAATGTTTTTCAGAACTAATGAAATAGTAAACACTAAAGATCGAAAAGTTTATATACTAAAACATTACGAGGAAACTTTCCCAAGTGAATCATTTGATTCAAAAAGTGCAAATCACCCGATAAGTTTTCTCTCCGCTCCCAAAAGAAATACAGTTTTGTGAACTGAGGTAAAACAGATACTTATAGGAAACTGATACTTTTATAAAATTTTGAATGAAAATGTAAGTCAATTAAAATAAAATCGACTTTTACGCGTTTAAACTTATCAAAGCTATAAGATATAACCAGTAAGCGAAAATACCACAGGCGTTTTTGAGCTATTTTAAAGTAGATTTCCATAATACTGTGTAACACTAAATGTTGAATTAAGGACTCTCCTAGAAAAGTAGCAAATCCAGAGTATATGCTGTATGTTATCCTATCTTCAGACCAATGTTTTAGTTGTCACAAATTACTGCTCATCTGACTCAGTCACATTCATCTTGAATCCATTCTCGGATGACATATCTCCAAATACTGTACACTGTCTGCTTATATCATGGGAAAAACGTAATTAAAAACAGCAGCTATTTTACTTACGATATGGTAGAGCTTATTATCTACTATGTAAGTAATAACGATTCGTTTGAGAGGGTTGGGGTTCGGGGCACCACTCGTATTCGTAAGCGTTGAAAATTAATTACTCGGTTAGAAAACCTATACGTCATCGAGATTTTGTTCGTTATTGGTTTTTGAACTCATTTGCTACGTATTATGAGTTGTTATAATTGAAAAAGGGGATATATCTGGTTCAAAATCATCCTTAATATCTCATATATCAAAACTTGATCACCTTTTGATCTTCAGTAACAGAGTAAAAGGTTTAATTTCTAGACCAACTGTGTATGACAAGCCTCAGGATTCCGACATATTTCTCAAAGTTCTTATGTCAAGCAAACCTGAATTCTCCCCAAAACATAAAAGTCGTGGAAAAAATGATTCGCAGCTTGGTTTCCTAGTGCCTGTGGTGGATTTTGTGATGATTGGAAGATACTGATAATTGTAAAACATGTATCCTATTTATCTTCATATATATTTTGATTTAACACGTTTAGAATAATGCGATGCCCCCAAATGCCCTGGTACGGCGGAGGGTGGGGAGAGTTCACCCTTCCTCTCGAAATACTCTTATATGACCACGCGCACACAGCCACTGTCAGGGCAGTTCTACTCACTATCTTTTCGCGGTGGGGTTGTTGTTTACGAAATCGAGAGGATGAAAAGCGAATATCCGGCGCTTTAACCGGATTGGTGGATATGGAGGTTTCACTTAGAGAAGTTGGAAAATCCTGACTCCAAACCATTAGCGCACATGGGCTCCAGTATCCTGAAGGAGCAAATGGTGTACGAACCAATTGTTAGTCACCGGATACCATGGGACTGTGCCTCCTAACGTTGCCTCACTGCCTTTTGGGTCTGATCTTTAGGTTGAAGGTTCTGGATGTATTTATTTATTTCAACACAAATATTAGTAGAAGAGGGCACCAAATATATATGCGCCACACCATATTTGTGTGTGTGGGCTGTGATACTGCTCGGGTGCCCAAACCGAAGCAGGTGGTTTTCTTAGGGGGCCACACCGAGCCTTTGACTTAATGGTCTGATCCACAAAGCAGTGGAGCATCGTGAGGAGACACATTCCCATGGTAGCCGTTGACCAACGATTGGTTCATACGCCATTCGTTCCCGCAGGATACTGGAGCCCATGTGCACCATTGATTTGGGATCCGGTTGTAGTGTCAGTTATTATGCTAAGCCCATATACCTTATCCTAGTTTTCGGACATTCCATTCTATCAATTCTACTTGAGTCATGTGTTGACCTTGTCAATTATTCGCTTGCCAGTCTTGATTGTTTTTATATGAGCGTATATGTGTGTGCACATCATATCCCATGACTCATTGCATGTATGTAACTTTATTTTGTCTGACCATAAATATTGAGTAACGCTTGACTAAAATGGAGTTGGCTTCCCAGCCATCTTCCCTGCGCGTCATTTTGTTCTGTTCTATTACATTCACTTTACGTACAAAATACATGTATTCAAAGGCCATTCTCGTTAATTGACTTATCTAAATTCCGTTATTGACTAACGCGATTCAAGTCGATGATGATATACGAGAAAAGGCGATAACAATCATTTATACGATCTAAATAGGAGTCAGATCCACGGGCCACTAAATGGTTAAAGCGCCAGACATTCGCTTTTCGTCCTCTCATTGTCATAAACAACAGTAATGCCACGAGAAGGCAGTGAGTTGGACTTTCCTGGCAGAGGCTGTATACGCGTGGCCGTGTGAGAGTATTTCGAGAGGGAGGGCGAGCCCACCCCGCTCTCGGTCATACCAGGGCATTTGGGGGCATGATCTTACCTAAAAGTTCATGGTACGCTCAAAGTTTGTATTGTATGGTGTTTTTTCAGGAAGTTATGTTATTGGCTCACCAAACTTTCTACCAATTCATTTTGATGATCAGCATGTAAGCGTGTCTTTAATTTACTCTGAGGCAGCGTTATGAGTGTGCTCACTTTATATTCAATTACTATACATGAAACATTTTAACGATTGTTTTCTAAAGTATATAAGAACTTTCGTCCAAATTTAATGTAATAGTTTCACCGTATTTGGGCTCCGAGTTGATATGAGACATTAAGGAGAGAAAATGTATTTCTAAAATCTCGAATTCATTTGCTGAGATTTTACAAATACATCCTTCCTCCTTAAGGTTCTCTAAAGTGTTTATGTTGGTAGGATAGTTGTTGGGATCCGAGAAACATAATGAATGGTAACTTTGGGATCCTTTATGGACCAATACTAACCGTATATTTCTATTGTATAATTATTAAATAACTAAGCTATTTATATTCATGTTCCTCTTACTATAAGCTTTATTTTGACCTATGATTCATTAATATGCATTATACTATTCTTGAGTTATACCCAGTATATTGATTACTACCTCCCTCATTGACAGCCACATCTGGCTAATTCTTGTACAAATGTTGTTTCATATTTTATTGGTACGTTGTGGTCTGTTTGATTGGTATATAAACTCAGTATGTTTTAAATATAATGATTCATATCACAGAAGCTGAGACTTGCGTTCTGGACTTAACTGGCTGAGCTAGGCGGAAAGCAGGACCAATCAGAACTCTAGGTTGCTCGCATGTGTTTTACGCATCTTTGGTCCGATCGATAATTCACTGCTCTCTAATCTGCAGTCACAAGTTATAACAGTAGTTTATTTAGTTTTTTTTTTGTATGTATATTTTGATTTTAACCACAATTATTAATTATACAGGTACAGAAGACAATGCAGTCGATAAAAAGAGTAAGACCATTTTTGGATTAAAATTTCAGATTTCTAATTTCAGAGTACTCTATTAACCGGATTGCCAGTTTCAAAAAATCCTCATATTGTAAATGCCCTGAGAATTTAACAAATCTTCCAATTTTAGATTCTAACATCACTTTACAAGCGTATAATCAAAGTGCTTGCTCTGATGCCTGAAGAATCCAGTTATCGTAGGCACACAAACGAAATAGTACAGTCCAGACTGAACGCTGTACAAAAAGTGACTTATTTAGTTGATGTTAATGCTTTCTGTTCTTAATAAAAGATTTCAGATATTCCCACTCTTGAATCTACCATTGATTGTGGTCAAATTGAAGAAGTTATCATACAGGTAGGTATCGTTTAATGCTTCATTACTTTCACGATTAGTATTTGTAACGTTTTGTATCTCGAACGTATACGCTTATTGGCGTAGTGATACTAACGAATAATTCAAGTGGCTTCCAGTAACCTCTCAGTTACCCACTATCTCCGAACAACTTTATTAAGAAATTAACACAAATTCCCAACTCTTAGTTGTGTTGAAAAGGCTGTAACTAATCTAAAATGAGGTAGACAAGCATCCCATAATGTATTAAATCCTTAAATGTTTGAGGATGATGGTTTATTTTTCGGCTGTTACATTGACTGAGATATTAGCTGGAATCGGACGTAAACCCATCTGATTGGAATCCATCTCTAACCACTTCAGTTCGCAAGAAAGGAAAATAATTATTGTGTGTCAGGCACAGAGAAATCAGTTTGGCTGAAATAGTGTTTGAAATATTGACCTCAATAACCGTCCGACATTTAACTGGGTTTCGTGAACAGCAAACCCAGGAAAGCCTTATTGATTTCAAATGTGGTTGAAACTGTTTAGATCAAATATTTACCCTTTGTTGGGGGCGATAGATCCACAAAACTCATATTTTGTAATTTTATCTTATCGATTAACTTATCGATCAAATGTTTGAATATTTGAATAACAGTCAATTGATAACCCTATTGATTAAATGCTCAAAAATATCGGTCATATATATTTGTATGAATACGCTTGATTTTTGTCCTTGACCTGGTGTTTTCTGGTTGCCTGTAGAATACAATTTCTACGCCTTACCAAGACTTCTTGATCGCGTTAGCAGAGTTGGGGACAATGGACCAGAATAGCCTATCGAGATTCTGAATTCCTTTATCCGATCGATAATTCACTGCCCTCTAATCGGCGACCTTTGAGATACAACACCCTTCGCCAGGCAAACCTACCAATGCTGGACTATAATGGTATTTCTTGGCATTAGGACAGCGTTCGACTCTGTTGATCGAGATTTTCTGTGGTAGGGTCTTTCATTAAAATATATACTAAGGAAGTTCGTAGTATATATATATATATATATATATATATATATATATATATATATATATATATATATATATATATGCACCTTACAAATCAACAAGATCCCTACAACTGATCCACTATCTTCTTATCCCAAGCGTCAACGGCAGCAGGGAGAGTGCCAACCGGTCATCCGCGTAGCTCCATCTAGATTATCGAAGCCACGCTTTCACTAGCAACAATATCCGCCAGCCTCTAGTCCTTGTCGTCTTTACCAAACCGACCGAGCCTCTCAAAGACCCGCATTAAGCCGGTGGATCGATCCATTTACGGTAGGTACCGCTCGAGTGCACGTGTTATTATGAGGTTGACTTCACGCGCCCAAGTGGACGGGATAAAGCCAACCCAGGCTAAGTCTCTCCATCACACTAGTCTTGAAGGGCTGATGCAGATGGGTAAAAGTTGGATGTTGTTGAGCGCAACCATACATATCGCTATGCCGAGCACCTTATCGGACGCATAACGGTCTCGCCTCTACTCCGCACGTATATTCGTGTTACATGGGACGGGTACTCTAACGAAGTCCGTAGCTACTCAATCAAATACCAGACATCCATAACTTAAAACGCTCCATAGGCATCGTAACATATCAATGAACCGATAATGGTCTGTTCTCATAGCCAAGACGCAGCCTGTTTTCTCACTCCCATTCCTAGCAATACACCCTCAGAACGCCTATCTAGTAAGCCAAACATCGTTATTACAATAGGTAGGTGACACACCACGCTCGTACTCAGAAGGAAGATCTTACGAAACTTTACATTCAACTCTCTTGTGTTATACTTTCTTGTTTTAACATTCCACGATGTTCTCAGCCGATCATAACTACATACAATACGACATATATTTCACCTCATTTACACACAGGTTTTCCCATTACGTATAGGAGGTTCTCGGGTCACCGAAAACGCTGAACGTCTCAACGAATCTTTCAACTTTTCAATCACTCAATTGTGCCTACCGATACGCAATCGCTGGGTATTTTTACAGTTTTAGAGGATATGTATCGAGGATCCTACTTTATTACACCGACCTTTGCACCTCAGATTACCAGAATCTCTACCAATTCTACCTCCTCTTACCTTAGTACTTCAGTCAGTCAGTAACAACGTAGAACTTAGTACGTACGTACATCAGTTCGAGTTGCCATACCACATTAGCACAGAGATGCAGTGGTCGATTCAAATCCCGTAGTGGTAGAGGTAGCAAGAGTATAAGCAGTAATCGGGAAGATTAGGGTTTGGAGATGTTATTTAACGAGTATAATCCAGTGAAATAAATTTGGAAAGAGGAAAAAAAGGGGCATGAAGAATTCAGATAATTAGAATTTGGGAGAACATAGAGAGTGGATGCACCTGCGCCATTGCAAACGATTTTGAGCCATGTCATTCAGGGTCTCTAACCATCGGTTGCTATCATCTCGCGGTCCCCAACCAGGTAGTCTACACCTACCAACATGACTCAGTCCACTTGTCAGTGACTTCATGGATTTGTGCCATGTTTTGGTCTGGCCGCCCCTAGCTTTCTTCCAACCTACTCCTATACCACTGAATATAGCACGTCGAGGTAGTCGGTGGTTGGGCATACGTAACACGTGTCCCAGCCATCTCAACTGATGAAGTTTCACTACTTCATCAATTGATTTGCCATCCTTACCTAGTACCCGTTTCCTAACAGCTGCGTTACTTACTCGGTGGTCCCAGGATATACGAGCAATACTTCGAAGACACCTATGATCAAATACTAGTAACCTACGAATATCCTCTACTCTACCTTAGTACTTAGGGCATGACCTCTGAGTTGAATAGTTTTTCTATACATCCAGGGAAACATCTACGTGGCCCATAAGTGCAATGATGTACTCTGACTTGAGACTAAAAGACGTCTACCCTTTTGAGTTCCATATAATCGCGTTTTCAACGCTGCATACATGTCATCTGTGTCTGATGCCAACATGTCGCCAAGAGTCACAACACCGATAGATTTTTTTCAATCTGTTTATAGGCCTTTGATTACCAGATGACATGCAGTAACTCACAGCTTCATAAATACGAGTTGAATCGTTAAAAGTGTCGGGTTGGTACCGTAGTGTATAGAGGTTCGACCCCGATTATGTCATCACTAACTCGAGCATAAAAATAGATTTTAACCGTATCGTGGGGTAACTTCACTCACTGTCTCACTCGCTTGTGGACTTAAATATCCACCTTTTCAAGATCTGCTTTACCTGCTAAACCTATTTGTACCATGTAACGCAACTTAAGTATTGCATACTACTTTAGTACCGTCATCCGTTGGATCGCCGGGAATGGAGAGTCCGTGATCTCCAATAACATATCCTGTTTCATAATAAGTATTGGTTGGTGCACAATCATACGGTAGTCAAAACGTATACCCAGATACTTGAATTGGTATATATACATATATAATTTCACGTATTGATAGAGATTTCGATAAACAAAAGTATCTAATATCCAAATAATCGTGTATTAATAGATTCACAAAGTAATTTGCCCATAAGTCTTCTTTTCTACACTCTATGTTGCTAATTTTTTTCTTGACATGTTAATATAGGCCCAAAGGGAATACGATTTAGCTCGTAATATGCTCAAATGGAAGCCTTGGGAACCGCTCATTGAAGAGGCTCCTCGCGATCAGTGGAAATGGCCACTTTAAATAACCTTATTTAATATTTTAGTATACAAAGTACAATGTACTGTAGATATACATTTTATTGTAATACATATTAATTTTTCTTTTCTTCATTTCTGGGCAACATTGCTATGTTTTAAGCGATTACGAGTTCACCTAGTCTGCGAACGGAACAAACACTCTTTGACTGAAGACGAATAAGCTAACTATTCTGATGCGTCCCAGCCCCGCTAACTAGAGAGAGAAGCCGATGTTCGAGACGGGGAAATATATTCCGCAAGCAACCAGAAGCACGAGCAATAACAACAGGCACAAGTTAAACGTATATATACAGCATAAAATTATCATCAGAAAGCGTTACAAAATAGCGTACTAAATGATATAACGAACCAATAGCGTTTAAGATTCTCCCAAGTGTGGAATATGACACGAAGGTGGAAATGCGCGCTTTTGGCGAGAAAACAAGAAATTCGATTTTTAAAATAAATAAGGTATTTACCAAGTGAGTTCTGGGGATCTAACACCCTCAGCACCCCTTTCTAATAACGTACGTTCCTGGGGTCCACTTTCGTCTTGATCGTCTATCGCCGTTGTCGGAGTGACCACCATCTGGACCGTACGTCGACCTGTCGATGTGCTTCATCATGTGTTGGGGCTACGAGTAGATTAGAGGTACCTATTAGGATGTCCAGCGGGAGACTTCCTTCTGTCTATGGGCGAACTGGGGTTAGCCGCTTACGTAACTGGTTCCGATATCGAGTTCATCTGTCTCTCCTCACCTCTACCTCGTACATGGCCTAGTTTTCCGACCACATGTGCTTCTGTCCAGGGACCATGATTCGGTATGTAGTCCCTAGCGAACACCGGACATCCAATTTCGTACGTTGGCAGCTTCTGGGACTTGGTCTGTGATGGCGATGTTTTGGTTCTCGGAAGCATCAGATTGTGGATCGTCCACAATTTTTTCTCCATGAGGATCTCTGTCGGAGACTTCTGCTCTGGTAACATATCATTAGGTGTTGTTCGGTAGATGAATAAGAAGTTCTGGAGTATCTCCACTGGCATCCCCTCCCCTTTCGACTTGATTAGAGCTTTCTTGAATGTATCCACAAATTTTTCTGCTTGACCGTTTGACTGTGGGTGGTAAGGTAGAGAGCGGAGATGCTTAGTGGATAGCCGTTGGTAAAAATGTTGGAACGGAGTTGAGGTGAACTGCGAACCATTGTCTGGTACAATTAAATCCGGTAATCCGTTGCGTCAGAACATCTCCGTCAAGAGTTGTATCGTTTCGGTAGTCGTTGGTGGCGTGATGGAAACGATTTCTAGCCATTTTGAAAAGGCGTCAACCATGACTAGATAGGCGGTTCCATTGATTGGGCCGGCGGAACTGGCATGTATCCTGAACCAGGGATACTCAGGCTGTGGCCATGGGATCGGCGGCTTGCATTTGCCTGCTAAATCCACGATGTGTTGGTCCATGAGGGGCTAGTAAGCATAGCTTTTGGGGATGGATTTCACTCATTTTATAACAGGTTGAACAATGTGGAACTGCTTTAGCACCCTCGATCGTATAGACTCTGGTACCACCACTCTATCTCCAAACACCAAGCATTCATTAACGACACAATGAGTCCCGATGGTAGTGAAGCTGCTTCATGTCGCCGTCCAGTTCGGATGACGGTCAGCTATTGGTGACGTAGTTCATCGTTCTCTTAATGATGGGGTCATTTCTCGGAGGTGGTTTGTATCTCAGATCCTGAAACTGGCAAGGCACGAACAGCAGTTGTCAGGTAAAAATGCGCGTGGTCTTCTGTCATAAGGGAGGCAATAATTGCATCTTTATCGGCCGTAAGGTGTTCGCTGATAAGTCGTGACAATGCGTCTGCCTGATCAAACTGTTGGGTGAGCCGATACCAAATGTCAAAATCATAACCCAAAAGTATCAAAGACCATCGCTGGAGACGGTTTGTAGAGTGGGCTGGAACACCAGATTTTGAACCGAAAATTGTGGAAAGAGGCTTGTACTCAGTTAAAAGAGTAAATCTTCGACCGTACTGGAATTCGTGGAAACGGTGCACTGCAAACACAAGGGCGAGAGCCTCTTTATCTATTTGGCTGTGCTTCCTTTCTTCTAGAGTTAATGTGCGAGATGCATGCATAATAGCTTTCACTGTCGTGTCCGGGAACTGGCGTGAGATGACAACACCGAGTCCAACAGCTGAAGCATCTGCAGCCACAACGATTGGCATGGATGAATCGTACAGTGTCAATAAAAGTCCAGAGTTAATGATTATTTTCAGTATGCAAAAGACAGCTTCACACTCTTCTTCTTATTTCCAACTAGTATTCCTATCCAAAAGATAATTTGGTGGAGCGCGTACGTCATGCAACAACGGAACGGAAGCTGAGTTGTAGCTGAATAATTCCAGAAATGAGCGGAGATGTTGGTAGGAGTGGGCATCACTTTTATGGCTCGGATATTTTCAGAGTCTGGTCTGTGACCTGCAACATCAAAGATGAATCCCAAATATTTTACAGACTACAAGGAAAGCTGATATTTTTCTGAGCGTAACCGGTATCCGTTATCGCAGATGCGTTGTAGTACAGCTATCGTGCGTTCTTGTAGCTGTTCTGACCATGTAGCAACAATTAAGATGTCATCGAGACAAGTTGTGACCCCCGGAATACCCGATAGGATGGTATCCATTAGTTGCTGGAAAATAAATGGGACGGTCTTAACTCCAAACGGTAGGCGATTATACTGAAACAAGCCACTATGATCTTTGATAGTAAGTAGCTCTTTCTATTTTTCAGCCACTTCCACCTGTAAATTGGTATCAGCAAGATTCAGCTTTGCAAGGAACTTTCCGCCATTTAGCATAGTGAACAAATCTGCAGGGCCTAGCAGTGCGTAATGATGCTGTTTGAGAGCTACGTTAAGACCTGTAGAAAAATCTGCGCATATTCAGGTTGTGCCATTAGCCTTCTTAATAACTACAATGGATGCTGCTCAAACATAATATGTAACGTGTGTGATAACTCCCTGTAGTTGAAAACGATTAAGTTCTTAATAAACTTTTGATAATGCTGAGTATGGCACTAGGTTTTTCGGACGGAAAGCAGGTTTAGCTCAAGGTTTCAAACGAAGTGTTGCTTTCATAGCAGAGCACCAAACCAAAACAGGTTGTTTCACCAAATGGCATACGGTGCTTAACGGAATGCCAGCTAAGTGAAGCTGGTCAAATAAATCTGAACCAAGTAAATTAAGATCAGTTGGTGTTACATAACATACCCCAGTGAGCGTTGAATCGCGAGAAGGCACTTTACAATCTAGTTGTCCCAACAAACGTAGGGAGTAACCGCATGAAGTACGAGGTTTTGTATTGTTGGCAGAGTGCGTGGTCTGCCCATTTTGATCCAAACTTTTCGTGAGAGAATCGTTACGTCAGATGTAGTGTCCATTCAAAATCTAAGCGGATACCCGTTAATATTAAGGGTAATAAATATCCTCTAACCTGGGGATTGAACTATGATAGGTTGCTACTAGACTCAATACATTTGTGTTGCAGGATCTAGGAACAGCCTTTCTGGAGATATTCGGCCTTTATTTTGACACGATCCATCTTTATGGATCACGCTTCACATTTCCTGCAACGATGTTGTTTATAAGAGGAGCTTCGATGGGGATGTTAGATCCCCAGAACTCACTTGGTAAATACCTTATTTATTTTAAAAATCGATTTACTTGTTTTCTCGCCAAAAGCGCTCATTTCCACCTTCGTGTCATATTCCACACTTGGGAGAATCTTAAACGCTATTGGTTCGTTATATCATTTAGTACGCTATTTTGTAACGCTTTCTGATGATAATTTTATGCTGTATATATACGTTTAACTTGTGCCTGTTGTTATTGCTCGTGCTTCTGGTTGCTTGCGGAATATATTTCCCCGTCTCGAACATCGGCTTCTCTCTCTAGTTAGCGGGGCTGGGACGCATCAGAATAGTTAGCTTATTCGTCTTCAGTCAAAGAGTGTTTGTTCCGTTCGCAGACTAGGTGAACTCGTAATCGCTTAAAACATTGCGAATTTGGTGACAAGTTTTGCGCAAACATTGATCCCTCAAAAGTGGAATTATTGTTCGAGCAGCAGCTAAAGCGTATCCAGATGTTAGCAGATACAAATCTGACGCCTAACACTCAATTATTTACTTTTAATTCTACTACGCTCATACAACATCCTCACAAACTATGTTCTACACCACCATTGATTTCGAAAGTGACCAGTGTTCAACCAGTAATTGAAAAATGTAATCGTTAAATTTCTGATACATTTTGCAAATGTATCAGTGCAATATCATCAAAAACCTATGTTCAGCTCGTTAAAAATTGTTTCACATTTCAAATTACAAATAGTCAACATTTAGATTTACTGTTAAATGACTCAGTAATACACTTCAATCGATCAACATGTACATTTTGACCAAATATTTAGTGCAATTTTGTATATTCAATCACAAAACAGTGGATCCCACCTAATCGCTTGCATTAAGTTCTTGTCTTGAAACTTATCTTTATCTTTTCACAGCTCATGATTATGTCACTAGAACATGACGATTGAGCATTGTATAAAACAACTATCAGTTTCAAGTACCACTCCTTTCTTTCTGTTTGATAAAAACGATTCCTTTTACATTGAGTAGTGACAAGATCAAGGACTTCAAGTGCGGCTGTTCGTTTTGTGTGTGTTTTAGTTATTTCACACGATTATACTCAACACTTCAACGACACTTCAGAACAACTGATCAATATAGACTGTAAAACAATTATATAACATCGCTTCGAGAGAAAACAACAAGACTGATAGGTCCTGGGTTCGAATACAGCCTGCGAGGTCGTGGATCAGCACTTCTGAAGAGTCCCATACTAAGACGAAACGGTCGTCCAGTGCTTCCAGGTTTCTAACGGTGGTCTAACATCAATTGATTCATGATTTCAATCAAAAAACTTAATAATCTCCATAAAACCTCTACTGACAACAAATTACTATGTTAACATGTTCATAACCAAGTACAAATGGAAAATAATATAACGTCAACAGAAAGCTGTTGAGAGAGAGAGTTTACTATACATCAAACCATTAGCAACAATTGTTACCTTCCAACGTCAATTCACATTGAGTTACACTATGAATCTTAGAGTACAGTTTTACTTCCTTAATTTCCGTAGGAATCTGAAAAGAAATATTGGAAATGTCAAACATTGATAATATACACACTTCAAAATGATCTGCATTTTAAACACCTAATCACTCAGAATATTCAACAGTGAACTTTACGAACAGCTTATGTTTAGAAGACGAAATAAAGCTTGACAGAATATGACTGTTTCCGTACGGTAGTACAGGAAACAAGATTAAATTTCCATTCTATTGTGTAACTTACATTCTCCTAATAAAAAGATATCTTATCATACTAGTTACCTTGGCTCCAAGATCTGAAAAGACAAGACTATCGATATTTAAAATTATGAAGTAATAATGACGAGATGTTATTGCTAAATGTGACACTATTTATCTACTCAAAAAAGGATCAGATTTAAGCAACTATTTACTGTGTTATCTGAAATGTGTTGTCTCGTTGAATTAGTAATAAACTTTATCAAGTGAACGTCGTTTAAATGAAGTTAATAGGATTCCTCAAATTTAATGTCAGATATTCAGTCATAAAACCCGAGAGGTATTAAACACTGCACAATATATTCCTTGACCGCTTCAAAAACTTAATCGACTCTAAGAATACATAATATGTCACAATTGATTGATCACAGGGTGATGGTCAGTCCTTATAAGTGCAGATCAAATGCTATCGATCATGTTGCAATGTGACCACCAGTCTGGGTGACTCGACACTGCGAGCACTACGTATTGAGATTTTAGATGGTGGTTGGAGGTAGTCAACAGGAAACCCTGCTGCTTGTCATTAATGAGGACTAGACAAGCATGACATTGACCACCACCCAGTGATCAATCAATTGTGATTAGATCTCAGTTCTACAGGAGGTCAGTCACGGCTCGGATAGCTCAGTGGCAACGTCTCTGACTGTGAAGCTGGGTGACACGAGATCGAATCCGCCGGGGAGCACCAGTTCCCTCAAGATTACAGGTACACCTTGCTGACGAGTGCCAAATAGCACGAAACGCGGGTCCAGGGTTTCCTGTTGACTACCTACAACCACCATCTAAAATCTCAATGCATAATATGTGTTATGAAGTAATCGTTTACAAATGAAACATGAGAATTTAATTGCTCATTAAATAAATCGGTAAATCAAACCTAGTCACATTCAAAGATAAGATGGTCTAAATGTATCGAAATACTGTGATATGTGGTGAAGAAAGATTAAGTGAGACAGTGAGTGAGTGACAGTGTGACTGAGTGATTGGGAAGGAAATGGTTTCGATCAGGTGTTGTGACTGTGTGATCTGATTCGACGTTGATAGTGCATGTGGATGTGGATGTGCATATGCATATGCATGTGTTTCTGCATGTAATATGCATTGTGTATTGTGTTGTGAGTAGTGAGTAGTGTTGTCCGGAATGGTGTAGTGTATTTGTTTGTGAGGGAAAAGTGAAATGTTGATACTGATGAATAAGTTTTGTGCATTTCCTATCATATTTCAAGTGGCCCAGTGGTGTAAGGCGTTGGATCTGTCCTGCAATGTTAATGGGCGTCGCTTCGAGTCTCACACACATCATAGCTGTTCATAATTACACGAGTCATACCATAAACAACAGGTGACACTGTGCACATTCCCACAGCGTTCCGTGTCAGTTGAACAGTTGTTGCAATGCACAACACAGACAAGTGGAAGTGCCTTACCTAGTCACATTCACAGAAAACATGGCTTAACAAAAAGCCACCACACTGACGCATGGTGTTCAGTCATTATGTGAGACAGTGATTGAAAGCAACGGGAGTTCTAAGCCTGTGACCTCGAGGTTTCGAGTCGAGAAACGAGACGCGCACACCCAGATGTTTATGCCGGTCGATGGCTGGGCAGCTAGCATCAGGGTGGAGCAAGCCAGAAGTCATGTGACCAAGGTAAACACCTAACAACGAGTGTTCTAAGCATGTGACCTTGAGGTTTCGAGTCGACAAACGAGACGCGCACACACAGATGTTCATGCCGGTCGATGGCTGGACAGCTAGCATCAGGATGGAGCAAGCCAGAAGTCATGTGACCGAGCTAAACATGAGACCAGGAGCTTTGGAGATGTCTAGGTCATAGCAAGTGACCTTGAAATGGAAACGTCGAGGTCACGTGACTGTAGAAACTCGACGAACCAACGTCGAAGCAAGTGTCGTTGAAATGCACCAATACACTCCATTCTGCGGAATACAGTAGTCAGTAATATCACGATCGACATGCTCAATTCGAATGAACTGGTACAATCGTCCATCCTTACTTCATCCATTCCTTCATCATTTGCATCTTTACTCAATTACCTGCTTATCTACCAACTAGCCAACAAACTCGTATACAGTGATTATATTATCTTTCAATCCTCTCACCAACGTACACTCCATACTACTGAATACAGTTGTCAGTAGTATCACGATCGACATGGTCCGTTCGAAGCAAATGACCTTGAGATGGACAAGGCCGTGCGTGTCACGTGACCAACGGCAGCCGACCATCATGGTCGAGCCGAGTGACCTTGGAATGGGGATCGGGAGTCACGTGACCAGGAGCTCTCGAGATGTCTAGGTCGTGGCAAGTGACCATGAGGTGGAAACATCGAGGTCACGTGACTGTCGAAACTCGACGAACCAACGTCGAAGCAAGTGTCGATGGCATGCACCTATACACTCCATATTACGGAATACAGTAGTCAGTAATTTCACGACCGACATGCTCAATTCGAATGAATTGGAACATTCGTCCATCCTTACTTCATCCATTCCTTCATCATTTGCATCTTTACTCAATTACCTGCTTATCTACCAACTAGCCAACAAACTCGTATACAGTGATTATATTATCTTTCAATCCTCTCACCAACGTACACTCCATACTACTGAATACAGTTGTCAGTAGTATCACGATCGACATGGTCCGTTCGAAGCAAATGACCTTGAGATGGACAAGGCCGTGCGTGTCACGTGACCAACGGCAGTCGACAATCATGGTCGGGCCGAGTGACCTTGGAATGGGGATCGGGAGTCACGTGGTCAGGAGCTCTCGAGATGTCTAGGTCGTGGCAAGTGACCATGAGGTGGAAACATCGAGGTCACGTGACTGTCGAAACTCGACGAACCAACGTCGAAGCAAGTGTCGATGGCATGCACCTATACACTCCATATTACGGAATACAGTAGTCAGTAATTTCACGACCGACATGCTCAATTCGAATGAATTGGAACATTCGTCCATCCTTACTTCATCCATTCCTTCATCATTTGCATCTTTACTCAATTACCTGCTTATCTACCAACTAGCCAACAAACTCGTATACAGTGATTATATTATCTTTCAATCCTCTCACCAACCTACACTCCATACTACTGAATACAGTTGTCAGTAGTATCACGATCGACATGGTCCGTTCGAAGCAAATGACCTTGAGATGGACAAGGCCGTGCGTGTCACGTGACCAACGGCAGCCGACCATCATGGTCGAGCCGAGTGACCTTGGAATGGGGATCGGGAGTCACGTGACCAGGAGCTCTCGAGATGTCTAGGTCGTGGCAAGTGACCATGAGGTGGAAACATCGAGGTCACGTGACTGTCGAAACTCGACGAACCAACGTCGAAGCAAGTGTCGATGGCATGCACCTATACACTCCATATTACGGAATACAGTAGTCAGTAATTTCACGACCGACATGCTCAATTCGAATGAATTGGAACATTCGTCCATCCTTACTTCATCCATTCCTTCATCATTTGCATCTTTACTCAATTACCTGCTTATCTACCAACTAGCCAACAAACTCGTATACAGTGATTATATTATCTTTCAATCCTCTCACCAACCTACACTCCATACTACTGAATACAGTTGTCAGTAGTATCACGATCGACATGGTCCGTTCGAAGCAAATGACCTTGAGATGGACAAGGCCGTGCGTGTCACGTGACCAACGGCAGCCGACAATCATGGTCGAGCCGAGTGACCTTGGAATGGGGATCGGGAGTCACGTGACCAGGAGCTCTCGAGATGTCTAGGTCGTGGCAAGTGACCTTGAGGTGGAAACGTCGAGGTCACGTGACTGTCGAAACTCGAGGAACCAACGTCGAAGCAAGTGTCGATGGCATGCACCTATACACTCCATATTACGGAATACAGTTGTCTGTAATATCACGATCGACATGCTCAATTCGAATGAACTGGTACAATCGTCCATCCTTACTTCATCCATTCCTTCATCATTTGCATCTTTACTCAATTACCTGCTTATCTACCAACTAGCCAACAAACTCGTATACAGTGATTATATTATCTTTCAATCCTCTCACCAACCTACACTCCATACTACTGAATACAGTTGTCAGTAGTATCACGATCGACATGGTCCGTTCGAAGCAAATGACCTTGAGATGGACAAGGCCGTGCGTGTCACGTGACCAACGGCAGTCGACAATCATGGTCGGGCCGAGTGACCTTGGAATGGGGATCGGGAGTCACGTGGCCAGGAGCTCTCGAGATGTCTAGGTCGTGGCAAGTGACCATGAGGTGGAAACGTCGAGGTCACGTGACTGTCGAAACTCGACGAACCAACGTCGAAGCAAGTGTCGATGGCATACACCTATACACTCCATATTACGGAATACAGTTGTCAGTAATTTCACGACCGACATGCTCAATTCGAATGAATTGGAACATTCGTCCATCCTTACTTCATCCATTCCTTCATCATTTGCATCTTTACTCAATTACCTGCTTATCTACCAACTAGCCAACAAACTCGTATACAGTGATTATATTATCTTTCAATCCTCTCACCAACCTACACTCCATACTACTGAATACAGTTGTCAGTAGTATCACGATCGACATGGTCCGTTCGAAGCAAATGACCTTGAGATGGACAAGGCCGTGCGTGTCACGTGACCAACGGCAGTCGACAATCATGGTCGAGCCGAGTGACCTTGGAATGGGGATCGGGAGTCACGTGACCAGGAGCTCTCGAGATGTCAAGGTCGTGGCAAGTGAACTTGAGGTGGAAACGTCGAGGTCACGTGACTGTCGAAACTCGAGGAACCAACGTCGAAGCAAGTGTCGATGGCATGCACCTATACACTCCATATTACGGAATACAGTAGTCAGTAATTTCACGACCGACATGCTCAATTCGAATGAATTGGAACATTCGTCCATCCTTACTTCATCCATTCCTTCATCATTTGCATCTTTACTCAATTACCTGCTTATCTACCAACTAGCCAACAAACTCGTATACAGTGATTATATTATCTTTCAATCCTCTCACCAACCTACACTCCATACTACTGAATACAGTTGTCAGTAGTATCACGATCGACATGGTCCGTTCGAAGCAAATGACCTTGAGATGGACAAGGCCGTGCGTGTCACGTGACCAACGGCAGCCGACCATCATGGTCGAGCCGAGTGACCTTGGAATGGGGATCGGGAGTCACGTGACCAGGAGCTCACGAGATGTCAAAGTCAAGGCAAGTGACCATGAGGTGGAAACGTCGAGGTCACGTGACTGTCGAAACTCGACGAACCAACGTCGAAGCAAGTGTCGATGGCATGCACCTATACACTCCATATTACGGAATACAGTAGTCAGTAATATCACGACCGACATGCTCAATTCGAATGAATTGGAACATTCGTCCATCCTTACTTCATCCATTCCTTCATCATTTGCATCTTTACTCAATTACCTGCTTATCTACCAACTAGCCAACAAACTCGTATACAGTGATTATATTATCTTTCAATCCTCTCACCAACCTACACTCCATACTACTGAATACAGTTGTCAGTAGTATCACGATCGACATGGTCCGTTCGAAGCAAATGACCTTGAGATGGACAAGGCCGTGCGTGTCACGTGACCAACGGCAGTCGACAATCATGGTCGAGCCGAGTGACCTTGGAATGGGGATCGGGAGTCACGTGACCAGGAGCTCTCGAGATGTCTAGGTCGTGGCAAGTGACCATGAGGTGGAAACGTCGAGGTCACGTGACTGTCGAAACTCGAGGAACCAACGTCGAAGCAAGTGTCGATGGCATGCACCTATACACTCCATATTACGGAATACAGTAGTCAGTAATTTCACGACCGACATGCTCAATTCGAATGAATTGGAACATTCGTCCATCCTTACTTCATCCATTCCTTCATCATTTGCATCTTTACTCAATTACCTGCTTATCTACCAACTAGCCAACAAACTCGTATACAGTGATTATATTATCTTTCAATCCTCTCACCAACCTACACTCCATACTACTGAATACAGTTGTCAGTAGTATCACGATCGACATGGTCCGTTCGAAGCAAATGACCTTGAGATGGACAAGGCCGTGCGTGTCACGTGACCAACGGCAGCCGACCATCATGGTCGAGCCGAGTGACCTTGGAATGGGGATCGGGAGTCACGTGACCAGGAGCTCACGAGATGTCAAAGTCGTGGCAAGTGACCATGAGGTGGAAACGTCGAGGTCACGTGACTGTCGAAACTCGACGAACCAACGTCGAAGCAAGTGTCGATGGCATGCACCTATACACTCCATATTACGGAATACAGTAGTCAGTAATTTCACGACCGACATGCTCAATTCGAATGAATTGGAACATTCGTCCATCCTTACTTCATCCATTCCTTCATCATTTGCATCTTTACTCAATTACCTGCTTATCTACCAACTAGCCAACAAACTCGTATACAGTGATTATATTATCTTTCAATCCTCTCACCAACCTACACTCCATACTACTGAATACAGTTGTCAGTAGTATCACGATCGACATGGTCCGTTCGAAGCAAATGACCTTGAGATGGACAAGGCCGTGCGTGTCACGTGAACAACGGCAGTCGACAATCATGGTCGGGCCGAGTGACCTTGGAATGGGGATCGGGAGTCACGTGGCCAGGAGCTCTCGAGATGTCAAGGTCGTGGCAAGTGACCTTGAGGTGGAGGCGTCGAGGTCACGTGACTGTCGAAACTCGACGAACCAACGTCGAAGCAAGTGTCGATGGCATGCACCTATACACTCCATATTACGGAATACAGTAGTCAGTAATATCACGACCGACATGCTCAATTCGAATGAATTGGAACATTCGTCCATCCTTACTTCATCCATTCCTTCATCATTTGCATCTTTACTCAATTACCTGCTTATCTACCAACTAGCCAACAAACTCGTATACAGTGATTATATTATCTTTCAATCCTCTCACCAACCTACACTCCATACTACTGAATACAGTTGTCAGTAGTATCACGATCGACATGGTCCGTTCGAAGCAAATGACCTTGAGATGGACAAGGCCGTGCGTGTCACGTGACCAACGGCAGTCGACAATCATGGTCGAGCCGAGTGACCTTGGAATGGGGATCGGGAGTCACGTGGCCAGGAGCTCTCGAGATGTCTAGGTCGTGGCAAGTGACCTTGAGGTGGAGGCGTCGAGGTCACGTGACTGTCGAAACTCGACGAACCAACGTCGAAGCAAGTGTCGATGGCATGCACCTATACACTCCATATTACGGAATACAGTAGTCAGTAATATCACGACCGACATGCTCAATTCGAATGAATTGGAACATTCGTCCATCCTTACTTCATCCATTCCTTCATCATTTGCATCTTTACTCAATTACCTGCTTATCTACCAACTAGCCAACAAACTCGTATACAGTGATTATATTATCTTTCAATCCTCTCACCAACCTACACTCCATACTACTGAATACAGTTGTCAGTAGTATCACGATCGACATGGTCCGTTCGAAGCAAATGACCTTGAGATGGACAAGGCCGTGCGTGTCACGTGACCAACGGCAGTCGACAATCATGGTCGGGCCGAGTGACCTTGGAATGGGGATCGGGAGTCACGTGACCAGGAGCTCTCGAGATGTCAAGGTCGTGGCAAGTGACCTTGAGGTGGAAACGTCGAGGTCACGTGACTGTCGAAACTCGACGAACCAACGTCGAAGCAAGTGTCGATGGCATGCACCTATACACTCCATATTACGGAATACAGTAGTCAGTAATATCACGACCGACATGCTCAATTCGAATGAATTGGAACATTCGTCCATCCTTACTTCATCCATTCCTTCATCATTTGCATCTTTACTCAATTACCTGCTTATCTACCAACTAGCCAACAAACTCGTATACAGTGATTATATTATCTTTCAATCCTCTCACCAACCTACACTCCATACTACTGAATACAGTTGTCAGTAGTATCACGATCGACATGGTCCGTTCGAAGCAAATGACCTTGAGATGGACAAGGCCGTGCGTGTCACGTGACCAACGGCAGCCGACAATCATGGTCGAGCCGAGTGACCTTGGAATGGGGATCGGGAGTCACGTGACCAGGAGCTCTCGAGATGTCAAGGTCGTGGCAAGTGACCTTGAGGTGGAAACGTCGAGGTCACGTGACTGTCGAAACTCGACGAACCAACGTCGAAGCAAGTGTCGATGGCATGCACCTATACACTCCATATTACGGAATACAGTAGTCAGTAATTTCACGACCGACATGCTCAATTCGAATGAATTGGAACATTCGTCCATCCTTACTTCATCCATTCCTTCATCATTTGCATCTTTACTCAATTACCTGCTTATCTACCAACTAGCCAACAAACTCGTATACAGTGATTATATTATCTTTCAATCCTCTCACCAACCTACACTCCATACTACTGAATACAGTTGTCAGTAGTATCACGATCGACATGGTCCGTTCGAAGCAAATGACCTTGAGATGGACAAGGCCGTGCGTGTCACGTGACCAACGGCAGCCGACAATCATGGTCGAGCCGAGTGACCTTGGAATGGGGATCGGGAGTCACGTGACCAGGAGCTCTCGAGATGTCAAGGTCGTGGCAAGTGACCTTGAGGTGGAGGCGTCGAGGTCACGTGACTGTCGAAACTCGACGAACCAACGTCGAAGCAAGTGTCGATGACATGCACCTATACACTCCATATTACGGGTTACAGTTGTCTGTAATATCACGAACGACATGCTCAACTCGAATGAATTGGAACATTCGTCCATCCTTACTTCATCCATTCCTTCATCATTTGCATCTTTACTCAATTACCTGCTTATCTACCAACTAGCCAACAAACTCGTATACAGTGATTATATTATCTTTCAATCCTCTCACCAACCTACACTCCATACTACTGAATACAGTTGTCAGTAGTATCACGATCGACATGGTCCGTTCGAAGCAAATGACCTTGAGATGGACAAGGCCGTGCGTGTCACGTGACCAACGGCAGCCGACAATCATGGTCGAGCCGAGTGACCTTGGAATGGGGATCGGGAGTCACGTGACCAGGAGCTCTCGAGATGTCAAGGTCGTGGCAAGTGACCTTGAGGTGGAGGCGTCGAGGTCACGTGACTGTCGAAACTCGAGGAACCAACGTCGAAGCAAGTGTCGATGGCATGCACCTATACACTCCATATTACGGAATACAGTTGTCTGTAATATCACGACCGACATGCTCAACTCGAATGAATTGGAACATTCGTCCATCCTTACTTCATCCATTCCTTCATCATTTGCATCTTTACTCAATTACCTGCTTATCTACCAACTAGCCAACAAACTCGTATACAGTGATTATATTATCTTTCAATCCTCTCACCAACCTACACTCCATACTACTGAATACAGTTGTCAGTAGTATCACGATCGACATGGTCCGTTCGAAGCAAATGACCTTGAGATGGACAAGGCCGTGCGTGTCACGTGACCAACGGCAGCCGACAATCATGGTCGAGCCGAGTGACCTTGGAATGGGGATCGGGAGTCACGTGACCAGGAGCTCTCGAGATGTCAAGGTCGTGGCAAGTGACCTTGAGGTGGAGGCGTCGAGGTCACGTGACTGTCGAAACTCGAGGAACCAACGTCGAAGCAAGTGTCGATGGCATGCACCTATACACTCCATATTACGGAATACAGTAGTCAGTAATTTCACGACCGACATGCTCAATTCGAATGAATTGGAACATTCGTCCATCCTTACTTCATCCATTCCTTCATCATTTGCATCTTTACTCAATTACCTGCTTATCTACCAACTAGCCAACAAACTCGTATACAGTGATTATATTATCTTTCAATCCTCTCACCAACCTACACTCCATACTACTGAATACAGTTGTCAGTAGTATCACGATCGACATGGTCCGTTCGAAGCAAATGACCTTGAGATGGACAAGGCCGTGCGTGTCACGTGACCAACGGCAGCCGACAATCATGGTCGAGCCGAGTGACCTTGGAATGGGGATCGCGAGTCACGTGACCAGGAGCTCTCGAGATGTCAAGGTCGTGGCAAATGACCTTGATGTAGAAACATCGAAGTCACGTGACTGTCGAAACTCGAGGAACCAACGTCGAAGCAAGTGTCGATGGCATGCACCTATACACTCCATATTACGGAATACAGTAGTCAGTAATATCACGACCGACATGCTCAATTCGAATGAATTGGAACATTCGTCCATCCTTACTTCATCCATTCCTTCATCATTTGCATCTTTACTCAATTACCTGCTTATCTACCAACTAGCCAACAAACTCGTATACAGTGATTATATTATCTTTCAATCCTCTCACCAACCTACACTCCATACTACTGAATACAGTTGTCAGTAGTATCACGATCGACATGGTCCGTTCGAAGCAAATGACCTTGAGATGGACAAGGCCGTGCGTGTCACGTGACCAACGGCAGCCGACAATCATGGTCGAGCCGAGTGACCTTGGAATGGGGATCGGGAGTCACGTGACCAGGAGCTCTCGAGATGTCAAGGTCGTGGCAAGTGACCTTGAGGTGGAAACGTCGAGGTCACGTGACTGTCGAAACTCGACGAACCAACGTCGAAGCAAGTGTCGATGGCATGCACCTATACACTCCATATTACGGAATACAGTAGTCAGTAATATCACGATCGACATGCTCAATTCGAATGAATTGGAACATTCGTCCATCCTTACTTCATCCATTCCTTCATCATTTGCATCTTTACTCAATTACCTGCTTATCTACCAACTAGCCAACAAACTCGTATACAGTGATTATATTATCTTTCAATCCTCTCACCAACCTACACTCCATACTACTGAATACAGTTGTCAGTAGTATCACGATCGACATGGTCTGTTCGAAGCAAATGACCTTGAGATGGACAAGGCCGTGCGTGTCACGTGACCAACGGCAGCCGACAATCATGGTCGAGCCGAGTGACCTTGGAATGGGGATCGGGAGTCACGTGACCAGGAGCTCTCGAGATGTCAAGGTCGTGGCAAGTGACCTTGAGGTGGAAACGTCGAGGTCACGTGACTGTCGAAACTCGACGAACCAACGTCGAAGCAAGTGTCGATGGCATGCACCTATACACTCCATATTACGGAATACAGTAGTCAGTAATATCACGATCGACATGCTCAATTCGAATGAACTGGTACAATCGTCCATCCTTACTTCATCCATTCCTTCATCATTTGCATCTTTACTCAATTACCTGCTTATCTACCAACTAGCCAACAAACTCGTATACAGTGATTATATTATCTTTCAATCCTCTCACCAACCTACACTCCATACTACTGAATACAGTTGTTAGTAGTATCACGATCGACATGGTCTGTTCGAAGCAAATGACCTTGAGATGGACAAGGCCGTGCGTGTCACGTGACCAACGGCAGCCGACAATGATGGTCGAGCCGAGTGACCTTGGAATGGGGATCGGGAGTCACGTGACCAGGAGCTCTCGAGATGTCAAGGTCGTGGCAAGTGACCTTGAGGTGGAAACGTCGAGGTCACTTGACTGTCGAAACTCGAAGAACCAACGTCGAAGCAAGTGTCAATGGCATGTACTTATACACTCCATATTACGGAATACAGTAGTCAGTAATATCAATATCGACATGCTCAATTCGAATGAATTGGAACATTCGTCCATTCTTTCTCATCTACTCCTACATCATTTGCATCTTTACTCAATTACATGCTTATCTACCAACTAGCCAACAAACTCGTATACAGTGATTATATTATCTTTCAATCCTCTCACCAACCTACACTCCATACTACTGAATACAGTTGTTAGTAGTATCACGATCGACATGGTCTGTTCGAAGCAAATGACCTTGAGATGGACAAGGCCGTGCGTGTCACGTGACCAACGGCAGCCGACAATGATGGTCGAGCCGAGTGACCTTGGAATGGGGATCGGGAGTCACGTGACCAGGAGCTCTCGAGATGTCAAGGTCGTGGCAAGTGACCTTGAGGTGGAAACGTCGAGGTCACGTGACTGTCGAAACTCGACGAACCAACGTCGAAGCAAGTGTCAATGGCATGCACTTATACACTCCATGCTACGGAATACAGTAGTCAGTAATATGAATATCGACATGCTCAATTCGAATGAATTGGAACATTCGTCCATTCTTTCTCATCTACTCCTACATCATTTGCATCTTTACTCAATTACATGCTTATCTACCAACTAGCCAACAAACTCGTATACAGTGATTATATTATCTTTCAATCCTCTCACCAACCTACACTCCATACTACTGAATACAGTTGTCAGTAGTATCACGATCGACATGGTCCGTTCGAAGCAAATGACCTTGAGATGGACAAGGCCGTGCGTGTCACGTGACCAACGGCAGCCGACAATCATGGTCGAGCCGAGTGACCTTGGAATGGGGATCGGGAGTCACGTGACCAGGAGCTCTCGAGATGTCAAGGTCGTGGCAAGTGACCTTGAGGTGGAAACGTCGAGGTCACGTGACTGTCGAAACTCGACGAACCAACGTCGAAGCAAGTGTCGATGGCATGCACCTATACACTCCATATTACGGAATACAGTAGTCAGTAATATCACGATCGACATGCTCAATTCGAATGAATTGGAACATTCGTCCATCCTTACTTCATCCATTCCTTCATCATTTGCATCTTTACTCAATTACCTGCTTATCTACCAACTAGCCAACAAACTCGTATACAGTGATTATATTATCTTTCAATCCTCTCACCAACCTACACTCCATACTACTGAATACAGTTGTTAGTAGTATCACGATCGACATGGTCTGTTCGAAGCAAATGACCTTGAGATGGACAAGGCCGTGCGTGTCACGTGACCAACGGCAGCCGACAATGATGGTCGAGCCGAGTGACCTTGGAATGGGGATCGGGAGTCACGTGACCAGGAGCTCTCGAGATGTCAAGGTCGTGGCAAGTGACCTTGAGGTGGAAACGTCGAGGTCACTTGACTGTCGAAACTCGACGAACCAACGTCGAAGCAAGTGTCGATGGCATGCACCTATACACTCCATATTACGGAATACAGTAGTCAGTAATATCACGATCGACATGCTCAATTCGAATGAATTGGAACATTCGTCCATCCTTACTTCATCCATTCCTTCATCATTTGCATCTTTACTCAATTACCTGCTTATCTACCAACTAGCCAACAAACTCGTATACAGTGATTATATTATCTTTCAATCCTCTCACCAACCTACACTCCATACTACTGAATACAGTTGTCAGTAGTATCACGATCGACATGGTCCGTTCGAAGCAAATGACCTTGAGATGGACAAGGCCGTGCGTGTCACGTGACCAACGGCAGCCGACAATCATGGTCGAGCCGAGTGACCTTGGAATGGGGATCGGGAGTCACGTGACCAGGAGCTCTCGAGATGTCAAGGTCGTGGCAAGTGACCTTGAGGTGGAAACGTCGAGGTCACTTGACTGTCGAAACTCGACGAACCAACGTCGAAGCAAGTGTCAATGGCATGCACTTATACACTCCATGCTACGGAATACAGTAGTCAGTAATATCAATATCGACATGCTCAATTCGAATGAACTGGTACAATCGTCCATCCTTACTTCATCCATTCCTTCATCATTTGCATCTTTACTCAATTACCTGCTTATCTACCAACTAGCCAACAAACTCGTATACAGTGATTATATTATCTTTCAATCCTCTCACCAACCTACACTCCATACTACTGAATACAGTTGTTAGTAGTATCACGATCGACATGGTCTGTTCGAAGCAAATGACCTTGAGATGGACAAGGCCGTGCGTGTCACGTGACCAACGGCAGCCGACAATCATGGTCGAGCCGAGTGACCTTGGAATGGGGATCGGGAGTCACGTGACCAGGAGCTCTCGAGATGTCAAGGTCGTGGCAAGTGACCTTGAGGTGGAAACGTCGAGGTCACGTGACTGTCGAAACTCGACGAACCAACGTCGAAGCAAGTGTCGATGGCATGCACCTATACACTCCATACTACGGAATACAGTAGTCAGTAATATCAATATCGACATGCTCAATTCGAATGAACTGGAACATTTGTCCATTCTTTCTTCATCCATTCCTTCATCATTTGCATATTTACTCAATTACATGCTTATCTACCAACTAGCCAACAAACTCGTATACAGTGATTATATTATCTTTCAATCCTCTCACCAACCTACACTCCATACTACTGAATACAGTTGTCAGTAGTATCACGATCGACATGGTCCGTTCGAAGCAAATGACCTTGAGATGGACAAGGCCGTGCGTGTCACGTGACCAACGGCAGCCGACAATCATGGTCGAGCCGAGTGACCTTGGAATGGGGATCGGGAGTCACGTGACCAGGAGCTCTCGAGATGTCAAGGTCGTGGCAAGTGACCTTGAGGTGGAAACGTCGAGGTCACGTGACTGTCGAAACTCGACGAACCAACGTCGAAGCAAGTGTCAATGGCATGCACTTATGCACTCCATACTACGGAATACAGTAGTCAGTAATATCAATATCGACATGCTCAATTCGAATGAATTGGAACATTCGTCCATTCTTTCTCATCTACTCCTACATCATTTGCATCTTTACTCAATTACATGCTTATCTACCAACTAGCCAACAAACTCGTATACAGTGATTATATTATCTTTCAATCCTCTCACCAACCTACACTCCATACTACTGAATACAGTTGTTAGTAGTATCACGATCGACATGGTCTGTTCGAAGCAAATGACCTTGAGATGGACAAGGCCGTGCGTGTCACGTGACCAACGGCAGCCGACAATGATGGTCGAGCCGAGTGACCTTGGAATGGGGATCGGGAGTCACGTGACCAGGAGCTCTCGAGATGTCAAGGTCGTGGCAAGTGACCTTGAGGTGGAAACGTCGAGGTCACGTGACTGTCGAAACTCGACGAACCAACGTCGAAGCAAGTGTCAATGGCATGCACTTATGCACTCCATACTACGGAATACAGTAGTCAGTAATATCAATATCGACATGCTCAATTCGAATGAATTGGAACATTCGTCCATTCTTTCTCATCTACTCCTACATCATTTGCATCTTTACTCAATTACATGCTTATCTACCAACTAGCCAACAAACTCGTATACAGTGATTATATTATCTTTCAATCCTCTCACCAACCTACACTCCATACTACTGAATACAGTTGTCAGTAGTATCACGATCGACATGGTCCGTTCGAAGCAAATGACCTTGAGATGGACAAGGCCGTGCGTGTCACGTGACCAACGGCAGCCGACAATCATGGTCGAGCCGAGTGACCTTGGAATGGGGATCGGGAGTCACGTGACCAGGAGCTCTCGAGATGTCAAGGTCGTGGCAAGTGACCTTGAGGTGGAAACGTCGAGGTCACGTGACTGTCGAAACTCGACGAACCAACGTCGAAGCAAGTGTCGATGGCATGCACCTATACACTCCATATTACGGAATACAGTAGTCAGTAATATCACGATCGACATGCTCAATTCGAATGAATTGGAACATTCGTCCATCCTTACTTCATCCATTCCTTCATCATTTGCATCTTTACTCAATTACCTGCTTATCTACCAACTAGCCAACAAACTCGTATACAGTGATTATATTATCTTTCAATCCTCTCACCAACCTACACTCCATACTACTGAATACAGTTGTTAGTAGTATCACGATCGACATGGTCTGTTCGAAGCAAATGACCTTGAGATGGACAAGGCCGTGCGTGTCACGTGACCAACGGCAGCCGACAATGATGGTCGAGCCGAGTGACCTTGGAATGGGGATCGGGAGTCACGTGACCAGGAGCTCTCGAGATGTCAAGGTCGTGGCAAGTGACCTTGAGGTGGAAACGTCGAGGTCACGTGACTGTCGAAACTCGACGAACCAACGTCGAAGCAAGTGTCGATGGCATGCACCTATACACTCCATACTACGGAATACAGTAGTCAGTAATATCAATATCGACATGCTCAATTCGAATGAATTGGAACATTCGTCCATTCTTTCTCATCTACTCCTACATCATTTGCATCTTTACTCAATTACATGCTTATCTACCAACTAGCCAACAAACTCGTATACAGTGATTATATTATCTTTCAATCCTCTCACCAACCTACACTCCATACTACTGAATACAGTTGTCAGTAGTATCACGATCGACATGGTCCGTTCGAAGCAAATGACCTTGAGATGGACAAGGCCGTGCGTGTCACGTGACCAACGGCAGCCGACAATGATGGTCGAGCCGAGTGACCTTGGAATGGGGATCGGGAGTCACGTGACCAGGAGCTCTCGAGATGTCAAGGTCGTGGCAAGTGACCTTGAGGTGGAAACGTCGAGGTCACTTGACTGTCGAAACTCGACGAACCAACGTCGAAGCAAGTGTCAATGGCATGCACTTATACACTCCATGCTACGGAATACAGTAGTCAGTAATATCAATATCGACATGCTCAATTCGAATGAATTGGAACATTCGTCCATTCTTTCTCATCTACTCCTACATCATTTGCATCTTTACTCAATTACATGCTTATCTACCAACTAGCCAACAAACTCGTATACAGTGATTATATTATCTTTCAATCCTCTCACCAACCTACACTCCATACTACTGAATACAGTTGTTAGTAGTATCACGATCGACATGGTCTGTTCGAAGCAAATGACCTTGAGATGGACAAGGCCGTGCGTGTCACGTGACCAACGGCAGCCGACAATCATGGTCGAGCCGAGTGACCTTGGAATGGGGATCGGGAGTCACGTGACCAGGAGCTCTCGAGATGTCAAGGTCGTGGCAAGTGACCTTGAGGTGGAAACGTCGAGGTCACGTGACTGTCGAAACTCGACGAACCAACGTCGAAGCAAGTGTCGATGGCATGCACCTATACACTCCATATTACGGAATACAGTAGTCAGTAATATCACGATCGACATGCTCAATTCGAATGAATTGGAACATTCGTCCATCCTTACTTCATCCATTCCTTCATCATTTGCATCTTTACTCAATTACCTGCTTATCTACCAACTAGCCAACAAACTCGTATACAGTGATTATATTATCTTTCAATCCTCTCACCAACCTACACTCCATACTACTGAATACAGTTGTCAGTAGTATCACGATCGACATGGTCCGTTCGAAGCAAATGACCTTGAGATGGACAAGGCCGTGCGTGTCACGTGACCAACGGCAGCCGACAATCATGGTCGGGCCGAGTGACCTTGGAATGGGGATCGGGAGTCACGTGGCCAGGAGCTCTCGAGATGTCAAGGTCGTGGCAAGCGACCTTGAGGTGGAGGCGTCGAGGTCACGTGACTGTAGAAACTCGACGAACCAACGTCGAAGCAAGTGTCGTTGAAATGCACCAATACACTCCATTCTGCGGAATACAGTAGTCAGTAATATCACGATCGACATGCTCAATTCGAATGAATTGGAACATTCGTCCATCCTTACTTCATCCATTCCTTCATCTTTTGCATCTTCACTCAATTACCGTCTTATGTCGTTTTGATGAAAATGAAATAGATGAAGTTCGAAAGAATTTAGATCATCTTAAATCATTATCGATACAAGTTAAAAATCAACTCAATTCTTCCCTCAATGATGAAGATGATGATGATAATATGATTGATGAAAGATTCTTTCCAAATATTCTATTGAATTGAGTCTTTTACAGACTAATAAGAAGAAAACTGTGGAATATGCAAAAAAGATTGATGATTCACGTCGAAATTCGCCTCATTATACTACATTTTCTGTGAAAAAATCAGACGAATATGCAGTGAGAAATTGGTTATTATCAAATTTTAATCATACTTAATTACTCATATAGAAAAAAGTAGTTAGAAACAAATGTTTTAATTAATTTCTATGACATAAATATCAAGTTTGCTTTTTTCTTTTTAAGTAAGTAGTTTCGTAAAATATCATTCATCTTATTATAATTAGCATTGGTATGTATGACATCTATCGTATCAGTGTCCATTCTTACTTTACTCTTTAGTTGTAAGCTATGATGGATGGTGGTTTACTATATTTTCCTGCCAGTTTCTTTGTCGTTTCGTATAGTTGTTTCATGTTTCTTGCAGTTACGGCTTCCTCTGCTCTCGTTGCTGGGTCCTCCACGTACTTTTGCTTGTAGGCTGTAATGCTCCTTTTCACTTGCTATTTTGCTTCCGTTTATTCAGCTCGGTCATTGATTTCCTATGTTATTGTTCGGCTGTTGTTGATTGGTTTCTCCCTGTTTCTTTTGATCTTGATTTGTCTGATTCTATGCAGTGTGATCCGGAGAGACCCGTGTAGCTTTGTGAATACATTTGTGGTGTGGTGTTATGATGTCTATAATTAGTTTGTTTAATGCACATAGATTTACAAATCTCTCTCCATTTCCATTTCTTTCTCCCGCTCAGTCAATGTCGTCCCACGATATTTTCAAAGCCGGTGTTATACATTCCTACTTCGGCGTTCAGGCCTCCAATCAGGTCTTTTGACGAGAAATTCTCCATGATCGATTGCACAAGATCGAATACTCGATCTTTGTCGTTGTCGCTGCTATCATTGCTGTGTGCATAACATTTAGTAGCATTCATTATGATTCCCTCCTTCTTTGTTTTGAAGGATGTTTTGATGTTTCAAGGTTCATGAGGTTCGCATCTTACAAGTGCGTTAGGTGCTTCTTTACACGGCATCAGAGCATCTCCACCGAATCCAAACCATTTGACTAAGTTGTGTCCAATGGGTTTTGCTGATATCGAGCACTGTCAAGTTGCACTTCCTCATTTACATAATGATTGAATAGTTCTGTAGTGGCACTAGATCATAACCACATTATCCTCAAAGCTGAATACGAGATTACTCGGAAAATAGGTATTCAATATTTAACGCGAAGAAATACCTAACGATGGAGAAGGCGCGAATAAGGAATTGAATAGACTAGAGTTGATCGAGTGGCATGGCTCGGCCATGCAGGCGTGGTCTCTGCTGAATGTTGCCTTATATCTTCAATTCATATTAAATATATTGTTCTTTCTCTAGCCTCACCTTGTTCTACATCATGTATTGGTAATTGATACGATACAGTGAGTTGGTGTAGTCGATGGTGTGACTTCCACGTTAGATCTTATAGATTAGGCAGTTCTATCATGACAAATATACAAATTTAGGATTAGGTCTATTATTAGAGCAGTACTTATATCATAATAGACCATAAATTCTACAGACCTCTTTGTCTCAGATATTGTCTGGCGTTCCATGTATCTATATTAAATAAGTGTTGTTTATTTTATTAGAAGAGAGTTGGTCTTTTGACGTCGGAATATTCTCGGCTTCGCCATGAAGCATCACAATTGTGGTGTAAGAACATCCTTTAAATTCCAGGTCAAAGTTCTTATGCTATAATTCATTTTGTGTGTTTGGCATATATTAAGAGACGTTGCATTCTGAACTATTGCAATGCTGACTTTATATTAAACCCTCCTCATTAACTTGGATATATGATCGGCAATAACCTTAGATGAGCTACAGGGATGAATTGAATAAAAATTTATGTGAATTGTCTAGTCAAAGCAGTTTCATGTTAACTGCAGTCATCTGTTGCTAAGTCTCAAGTTATTACGAGTTCACTTAATCTGCGAACGAGAACAAAGACTCAGTGACCAAAGACCAATAAGCTAGATATTCTATATATATATAAAGCACAAAACCGTCCTCGCAGAGACTTTCCAAATAGCATACCAAAAGACACAATGAACCAAAAGCATTAAAGATATTTCCCAACTGTGAAATACCACAGGAATGTGATAAGAACGCGAAAAGAAAAAAATTAAAAATTTCTAAATAAAATTACACAATGACGTCCTTTTCCAAATGAGTTCTGAAGATCTAACGTCCCCAACATCTGTATTAGGAATGCTTCTTTATGGGGAAAATCTATTTTAGTTCTGTAGAAAAATGAAGAAATATTTCAATATCAACTGATATGTCTTAATAAATCCAGCCACACACAGGATTCCATTAAACTTCCATTAAACTATGATATCCAACCTAAATTAATGTTCAATGAAAGCATACACTTAGGTAATAGTCAAATGTGTTTATCCAGAATATGCGCTAATGATGAGTGTATCCGTCACAGTGATTGGTATAAAAAGATACACAGAACGTGCTGTCGATTATATAATCAGGATTATTCTCCAGTCTCCTTCACCAATGATACACAGAACGTGACAACTAGTTGAGATTTAAAGAATCAAATTTAATAATGGATGTTTCACAGATTGATAAATCACGGACGTGAGACTGGATGATTTTATGAGAAAAAACGACCAACACGCCAATCATTTGAAATGAATTGGTGAATGGTTACAGCGTTTATTCTTAGCCGGAGTAAGACCATTTATGAATTGACAACCAGAACATTTGCTTTCACTTCATCTTCTTTTTAGCAAAGTAGTAATTATATGTAAAATGAGAATTTCACTCATCTTTGATGTCAGTCAAATAAACAAACAACATTCATATGACACCCACGATACACAATAGAGAATACCATATTATCTTTTGATTAATGAGATAGACTGAGGTGATCAATGATAAACAAAGTATAATCATAAACAAGAAAGAGGTCAACACAAATATGTTTTTGTTCATTAGACAAACACGTTGTTGACACTGAGATTGAAGAAGGAGTAATCAATTTTACTTTGAAAATGTTAACGGATGTAAAGAGAAATGATCATAGAACGTGGTGTTATTTTATATTCAATGAGATGAATCAGATAGAATTCGCAATTGTTTTGCAAATCTTATTCTTCACTGCATACGATATACAGGTTTGTGGTGTTTGTAAAAATTGACGGTGCTTTAGTACTTGGGGACTGTTTGATTTCGAATTTCGAACACAATAAGTTCGTCTATTCTCATCTAGCTGTCAAGCAATATATCTCAATCTTTATCAGGAAAGATGACTGGTGACTAGCGATGGAATCCATGATTCGATTTTCTCCTTCTATAAGTTTCTTCATTCTAATAATTCTAAATTGTAATTAATCTGGTTCTAATTGCCTGCAGACTTCAATATTGTAGAGATTCACGAATCGATCTGGAAGATTTCTTAATAGGTTTATAGTGGCATTCATGATCAGGATGCTCTCAAAAATGGTGATTCGATCTACCACAAAGTAGCAAGTATTTAATTATAAAGTGAAGATGAGCATGAAGTCCGGCTTCAGTCACTTCTGTTGGACATTACTAACTGATTACTTTACTACTTATACAAATATCAGTAGCTTCAAACAGTGCATGAAAACACCATAGTTCAATACATGGTCTAATGCATACGAATGTTCAGATTAAGTCAACTATACTATTAAGAAGTCGTGTTCCTCTTCGCATTCAAAAAGATATTGGGGAAAATCATTCAGAATATTAAGTGGAGTAGTGCAGCATACATGTCACAAGTTTCATCATCATCATCATCTACGGCACCAGGAGCAGTCTGGCAAGATATCAATCCATATTGATTGCCAGATAAGTTGTTCACTAGGTGAAAGGTGGTTTTGGTTATGATGAAGATACATTGAGACAAATATTTGATGGAAAGTATACACTGGTTGAATCTGAAGACGAATGTTAGTGATTACATATAGCCTTACCTTCCCGCAACAAAATACCTTCTTACAATGTTGACTGGTTTGTTCAAATATTCATTGTACTCACTTTTACTGTAAGTTTAGTTAGTTCGATAATTGTTTCTGCTTTCTCCAATATGATGAATTATTGTATATATCGGTGGGATTGAAGCAAAGAACAAATCCTTAGTTGAACCCAGAATGAACTGTATTTCAACGAGTGGTGAATTCTGAGTTGAAATGTATATGTAACATTCACTATTTTGATTATCATAAAGCTGTTCTTCCAGTGAATTGATTTCTGACGATCACATTACAATTCACTTGAAAGGACGATATTCAACATTAAAAACTGTGATCAAATATTGAGATTGTAGAGTGAAGATCTGTTGCTCAGAAGGTTGATGTTGTATCTTTTCAAGTAACTTATTTAATAGTTGCTCTATAATCATGGTCTCTTCCATGTTCTATGTGCCGTGTGCTTGACTTCTCTATTAGAGCTCAGGCAATTCAATTCCATCACAGTCATCATTCATCATCATTCATTGTTCATCTGTGTTGCTCAGTATAAACATTTCGTTTTGACTGCAGTTATTTACATTGCTACTGCAAACAATGATATTTCCATGCATTTTACGGTCAAACTATTCCATCACTAAATATCTATAGATATACTTAGAATATATAACACTATCATTCAAGTTTATTTGAGATTCAATAATTCTTGATAATCATGGGATTATCTTATTTATTTTACAAATAAAGGTAAACCATGAGTTCATTAATCCCATGTGTGAATTGACTGATTACCTGAGTCATGTTTGTTTAATGTTTTCATTGTAGCATCAGCACCAGTCTTGTCGTTGCATATTATAAGGTTCAATGTTCAGTAAGTGAAAGCAATCGAGAAGAGCCTATAAACGTGTGCATCGTGTTAGTTGACAATGATCAAAAAGATGTATCACTTAACTTTAGGGAACTAACGGTGGTTGTGAGATCAGAATCTCTTTCCATCTGGAACTAGACCATTAAGTATTTCGAGAATTGTCTGAACTCTTAAGAATGCACAAACATAACATTAATGTAACTAATCTCACTCACACAGAGAGCTTAATTAGCTCGGTAGTATTTCGTATTCAGAATCTCTTATCCAAATTATTTTTATGTTTATATCTTTCTTAAATTTCCCATTCATCTTTCCCAATTCAGATGGATTCCTCTTCATCGTAATTAACTGGACTATACCGCATTTATTACATACTGAAATCACACAACGTTGGTATTATCACTACTACTAATATTATTATATTGATAAAAACCTTACTACTAATTTTATTCATGCCTGCCTTATATTGTCATACCCTTTAGTTGTGCAAAAATAGATTTAAACTATTTATCGAATGGACTAGTCTATTAAAGAATCCTTACAAAGGTTTTCAAAAGTGAAATATCATCCTCACCTCTACTCTGACTTGCAAATTTACTACCATACTAATAAGCTCGACAATGAAGCTTCACGTGACATTCGAGAAGACAACAATCCATCAAAAGAAAAAAATAATTTTGATCGGAACAAAAGATACTACTTATTTGAGAATTATTTTTAAAACAACCACTTCAAATAAACAATATAAAAATTTCGGTAGGTGGGAAAAACGGTGAGAAGATCAATTAAAAGTAGAAAATGGTGAATAGAACAATACAACAAAGATGATGACGATAATGACAACATCGAAACATGCACACACACTCACACATGCTTATTTACATGTTACCAGATTTTAAAGATTGTCAGTGTTCACTAATTGTAGGCAAATAAATCAGTGCCTGTGTGTTCAAGAAAAGAAACTCGACAACAACTTCACATCAAACTAAAGTGTACTAATACATGAAATTAGCCAGACAGGAGACTAGTTGAAAAATCAGACATGATGTCAGGTCCTCCTTTGAACTGTGATGGTTGACAAGTCATGCTGCTGCTACAATGTGGAATATTGGTACGTAAATGTTTATATGAGTCAAACGTATTGAGAAAAAATGACATGACTAGTCAGCAATCAAACAAGTTCAAATTATATCCTAATTGAACTGCTCTTTTAATTGAAACTTGTATTTAATCATTTTGTTTCCTACAATGTTATATCATTGTGTTAGACCTGTCATTGTCTTGTATTTACGAAAAGTCAATGTCGAAGCTGGTATCAGATTTATTTAAAAGATGAACTATGTAGGTTTGTGTCTGGTTTGACGGTATATTATTGTTGAAGGAGTGTGTTGTATCGGAGCAAAGAATAAATCACGAATTACTTCGGAGACATGTTGATGAACTAATATATATAAGCCACAATAATTGCCGGTGATTTTGGAGTTAATATTATTATTAGCAGAAAACAAAATGCCGGTTTCTTTAGAATAGTTGCAGTTAATATTACAACAGCAACAGCACAAAAAGACGTCCGAGTACGAGACTCACCAGCACTGAGCATTAGTAGTAGTAGTAGTAGTAGTAGTAGTAGTAGTGTGGTGCGTGCTACTTATATTGATATAAGTAGTAAATAACGTGAGTTAAAAGAACGAAATGTCTGGCAGCAGAACATGGGGAAGATCCAGAAAGGAAGAGCGAGAACACAATGGAATTTGTGAAAAATCGCATGAACAATGAAAAGTGAGAAAACGGATTGGTGTTTGGAACAGCAACAGTCCGGTTTGATATGATGGAATGATATTTTGCAAATTAACGATTGACGATATGGTTTTTTTTATTTCACCAAGTAATTCTGTAATTTGTGCTAAATACAATTTGGTTGTCCTCACCTGTGTTCTCATTCACTACATTTGGTGGGAAATGGAGAAATAAAACCATTACCGGAGAAAATTCTTACCATAAAAAATAGTGCAGTAACTAATTCGAAAAAGAAATTGAGACAGTTCCTGAAAAGAGCGGCATTCTACAGTCGGTTTGTCCAGAATTTCAACGAAATAGCAGCACCCTTATATAAGTTATTGAGCAACACCAAGTTTACGTGGACTGAGACTGCCGAACAAACGTTCAACCGAATCAAAAACATGCTAGACGATCGTCAGATGACGCTCAGACTGCCTGAACCGGGAAAACTGTTCACAGTGGTCACAGACGCCAGTGATCATGGTATAGGTGCTGTGTTGAGTCAGGCGGATAGAGTGGTGGAATACGCGAGTCGCGTCCTCACACCCGCTGAACAGAAGTATTCAACCATCGAAAAGGAGTGTTTAGCAATCGTGTGGGCAGTAGAAAAATGGAGACCGTACCTTTTAGGTAGACGATTTCACATTGAGACCGACCATAAACCCCTGCAGTGGTTGAAAACAGCAAGAGACCCCCGAGGGAAGTTGGCGCGATGGACGATACGTCTGCAAGAATATGACGGCCATGTTCCAGGAAAAGAAAACGTAATGGCGGATTACTTGTCGAGACCAGACATGGAAGCCGACCTGCCATTAACAGCATACGCGGTGAACAGTTTAGAGGGAGACCCAGTAGAACTCGTCCGGCAGCAGAAAGCTGACATTAATCTTCGAGAGGTAATCAGAGTGATAAAAGAGGGAGCAGACGTAGACAAACGAACAATGGACAAGGAGGTAATAACGCTGCTTCGGCGAAAGGAACGACTGAGAGTGAACTCATATGGAGTCCTGACCTGGCAGGACGATGACGAGAATTGGGTGGCGGTGATCCCGAAAGGCTGGCGGCGTAAAGTGATACACGAGTGTCACCAGGTAGCGCATACAGGAATCGCAAGAACTACGGATTTACTACGACAGAGTGCATACTGGCCGGGCATGAGAGACGATGTGGCTGAATACGTGTTAACTTGCCAGCAGTGTCAGCTAATGAAAAGCGATCGATACACACAACCGCCATTACAGTCAATCCCAGTAACCGCAGTCGGTGATCTATGGTCGGTGGAT
This sequence comes from Schistosoma margrebowiei, assembly GCA_944470205.2. NCBI lineage: Eukaryota > Metazoa > Platyhelminthes > Trematoda > Strigeidida > Schistosomatidae > Schistosoma > Schistosoma margrebowiei. The sequence goes on along the minus strand of OX104026.1, from coordinate 41,731,163 downwards.
GTAATGGGACCGTTTCCACAGACGGCGACCGATAACCAGTACCTGCTAGTAATGACGGAACATGCTACACGTTGGGTAGATGCCGTACCCATTGCAGACCAACGGGCAAGGACAGTGACCAAAGTGGTAATCCGGCATATTGTAGCATGTCACGGAATACCGAAGATGATATTAACTGACCAGGGTCCCTGTTTTGAAAGTGACGAGTTTAAAGACCGTTTAAAGCAGTTTGGAATCAAGCGAATACGAACCACACCGTATCATCCTCAGACAAACGGGCTTACAGAGAGAAACAACCGGACGTTAAAGAAACGGTTAGCATCTAAAGGAGGAAATTGGGAGAAAGAGTTACCATTGATTTTGCTGGCGCATCGTTCCTCCACACAAGGAACAACCAAGTAGTCACTTTTCTTACTCATGTATGGGAGACAGCCACGACTTCCAATGCATAATAAGACCTGGCCACAACAACAGAAATGGACGACATCAAGGTTAAGAAAAGAGAGGAGGGAGGCAATAAGGAACGTGGAAAAGAAACAGATATCAGACATAAAGAAGGCGGAACATAAGAGGAGAACGTGGAAACCCGTTGCAGTTGGGGACCTGGTAAAGTGTAGAGAACGAAAAAGTAACATAGCAGGGGGAGCAGGGTCGGGAAAGCTGATCCCAAAGTGGGAAGGACCGTATGTTATCACGGAGAGACGCGGCTCAGTCTACACGATCCGGAGAGAAGACAAGCAGAAGCGAGTAAACGCTAGTCAACTGCAGAGATGGTTTCAATATCAGCATGGTCGTGAGTTACGAAAAGCACCAAAGAAGACAGCGGTACGGAGATCAGAAAGACTACGACAGAAACTTATTAAAAGGGGGGACGAGTGTGGTGCGTGCTACTTATATTGATATAAGTAGAATATAACGTGAGTTAAAAGAAAGAAATGTCTGGCAGCAGAACTTGGGGAAGCAAAAGCGATAGTTGACTTAAGAAACGGTAAGGTGGTCACAAAATATGGTTCATTGCCAATACACGAAAGTAGTGAAGTGGCTGAAATAAGAGTGGCAGCGGATGTCTCGTCGAAGAAACCAAACATTAACGAGTTATGCAAAAAGTATGCGAAACTGTTCACTGGAGATGGAGAGCCGTATGGATTTTGTGACAAAGTAAAGCACGAAATCCCGATAAAGAGCGATCGAGTGAATATATTTGCAACACGTCGTGTGCCGGTGCATTTAGAGGCTGAGATAACTCGCCAGGTCCAGGAAATGTTGAAAGAAGGTATAATTGAGGAAGCGGACAGCCCATATAGCTCACCAGTACTCTTAGTAAAGAAACCAAATGGAAAGTATAGATTCTGTGTCGACTTCAGAGAATTGAATAATATAACAGACCTGAAACCTTGTGCAATGCTAACAGTGGTGGAAACATTAGATCGGCTACAGAATGCCACGGTGTTTACAGTGCTGGATTTACGGTCAGGATATTGGCAACTGCCTATAAAACAGAGCGATCGAAGCAAGACAGCGTTTACGGTACGTGATAAACAGTACCAATTCAAACGAATGCCGTTCGGGTTGGCAGGTGCGCCGTTCACATTCAGAAGACTAATGACACTACTGCTCAAGAATCTAGATAATGTCGAGGTATATGGCGACGATGTGGTTGTGTACAGTCAGACAGAAACAGATCACGTCAAGCATGTGGAAGCGGTCTTAAAGCGAATTGACGAATTCGGACTTCGGATTAATAAGGACAAGTCGCAGATAGCGAAAAGTAGCGTCACGTTGTTGGGACATAAAGTGGGAAATGGAGAAATAAAACCATTACCGGAGAAAATTCTTACCATAAAAAATATTGCAGTACCTAATTCGAAAAGGAAGTTGAGACAGTTCCTGGGAAGAGCGGCATTCTACAGTCGGTTTGTCCAGAATTTCAACGAAATAGCAGCACCCTTATATAAGTTATTGAGCAACACCAAGTTTACGTGGACTGAGACTGCCGAACAAACGTTCAACCGAATCAAAAACATGCTAGACGATCGTCAGATGACGCTCAAGCTGCCTGAACCGGGAAATCTGTTCACAGTGGCCACAGACGCGAGTGATCATGGTATAGGTGCTGTGTTGAGTCAGGCGGATAGAGTGGTGGAATACGCGAGTCGCGTCCTCACACCCGCGGAACAGAAGTATTCAACCATCGAAAAGGAGTGTTTAGCAATCGTGTGGGCAGTAGAAAAATGGAGACCGTACCTTTTAGGTAGACGATTTCACATTGAGACCGACCATAAACCCCTGCAGTGGTTGAAAACAGCAAGAGACCCCCGAGGGAAGTTGGCGCGATGGACGATACGTCTGCAAGAATATGACGGCCATGTTCCAGGAAAAGAAAACGTAATGGCGGATTACTTGTCGAGACCAGACATGGAAGCCGACCTGCCATTAACAGCATACGCGGTGAACAGTTTAGAGGGAGACCCAGTAGAACTCGTCCGGCAGCAGAAAGCTGACATTAATCTTCGAGAGGTAATCAGAGTGATAAAAGAGGGAGCAGACGTAGACAAACGAACAATGGACAAGGAGGTAATAACGCTGCTTCGGCGAAAGGAACGACTGAGAGTGAACTCATATGGAGTCCTGACCTGGCAGGACGATGACGAGAATTGGATGGCGGTGATCCCGAAAGGCTGGCGGCGTAAAGTGATACACGAGTGTCACCAGGTAGCGCATACAGGAATCGCAAGAACTACGGATTTACTACGACAGAGTGCATACTGGCCGGGCATGAGAGACGATGTGGCTGAATACGTGTTAACTTGCCAGCAGTGTCAGCTAATGAAAAGCGATCGATACACACAACCGCCATTACAGTCAATCCCAGTAACCGCAGTCGGTGATCTATGGTCGGTGGATGTAATGGGACCGTTTCCACAGACGGCGACCGATAACCAGTACCTGCTAGTAATGACGGAACATGCTACACGTTGGGTAGATGCCGTACCCATTGCAGACCAACGGGCAAGGACAGTGACCGAAGTGGTAATCCGGCATATTGTAGCATGTCACGGAATACCGAAGATGATATTAACTGACCAGGGTCCCTGTTTTGAAAGTGACGAGTTTAAAGACCGTTTAAAGCAGTTTGGAATCAAGCGAATACGAACCACACCGTATCATCCTCAGACAAACGGGCTTACAGAGAGAAACAACCGGACGTTAAAGAAACGGTTAGCATCTAAAGGAGGAAATTGGGAGAAAGAGTTACCATTGATTTTGCTGGCGCATCGTTCCTCCACACAAGGAACAACCAAGTAGTCACCTTTCTTACTCATGTATGGGAGACAGCCACGACTTCCAATGCATAATAAGACCTGGCCACAACAACAGAAATGGACGACATCAAGGTTAAGAAAAGAGAGGAGGGAGGCAATAAGGAACGTGGAAAAGAAACAGATATCAGACATAAAGAAGGCGGAACATAAGAGGAGAACGTGGAAACCCGTTGCAGTTGGGGACCTGGTAAAGTGTAGAGAACGAAAAAGTAACATAGCAGGGGGAGCAGGGTCGGGAAAGCTGATCCCAAAGTGGGAAGGACCGTATGTTATCACGGAGAGACGCGGCTCAGTCTACACGATCCGGAGAGAAGACAAGCAGAAGCGAGTAAACGCTAGTCAACTGCAGAGATGGTTTCAATATCAGCATGGTCGTGAGTTACGAAAAGCACCAAAGAAGACAGCGGTACGGAGATCAGAAAGACTACGACAGAAACTTATTAAAAGGGGGGACGAGTGTGGTGCGTGCTACTTATATTGATATAAGTAGAATATAACGTGAGTTAAAAGAACGAAATGTCTGGCAGCAGAACTTGGGGAAGCAAAAGCGATAGTTGACTTAAGAAACGGTAAGGTGGTCACAAAATATGGTTCATTGCCAATACACGAAAGTAGTGAAGTGGCTGAAATAAGAGTGGCAGCGGATGTCTCGTCGAAGAAACCAAACATTAACGAGTTATGCAAAAAGTATGCGAAACTGTTCACTGGAGATGGAGAGCCGTATGGATTTTGTGACAAAGTAAAGCACGAAATCCCGATAAAGAGCGATCGAGTGAATATATTTGCAACACGTCGTGTGCCGGTGCATTTAGAGGCTGAGATAACTCGCCAGGTCCAGGAAATGTTGAAAGAAGGTATAATTGAGGAAGCGGACAGCCCATATAGCTCACCAGTACTCTTAGTAAAGAAACCAAATGGAAAGTATAGATTCTGTGTCGACTTCAGAGAATTGAATAATATAACAGACCTGAAACCTTGTGCAATGCTAACAGTGGTGGAAACATTAGATCGGCTACAGAATGCCACGGTGTTTACAGTGCTGGATTTACGGTCAGGATATTGGCAACTGCCTATAAAACAGAGCGATCGAAGCAAGACAGCGTTTACGGTACGTGATAAACAGTACCAATTCAAACGAATGCCGTTCGGGTTGGCAGGTGCGCCGTTCACATTCAGAAGACTAATGACACTACTGCTCAAGAATCTAGATAATGTCGAGGTATATGGCGACGATGTGGTTGTGTACAGTCAGACAGAAACAGATCACGTCAAGCATGTGGAAGCGGTCTTAAAGCGAATTGACGAATTCGGACTTCGGATTAATAAGGACAAGTCGCAGATAGCGAAAAGTAGCGTCACGTTGTTGGGACATAAAGTGGGAAATGGAGAAATAAAACCATTACCGGAGAAAATTCTTACCATAAAAAATATTGCAGTACCTAATTCGAAAAGGAAGTTGAGACAGTTCCTGGGAAGAGCGGCATTCTACAGTCGGTTTGTCCAGAATTTCAACGAAATAGCAGCACCCTTATATAAGTTATTGAGCAACACCAAGTTTACGTGGACTGAGACTGCCGAACAAACGTTCAACCGAATCAAAAACATGCTAGACGATCGTCAGATGACGCTCAGGCTGCCTGAACCGGGAAATCTGTTCACAGTGGCCACAGACGCGAGTGATCATGGTATAGGTGCTGTGTTGAGTCAGGCGGATAGAGTGGTGGAATACGCGAGTCGCGTCCTCACACCCGCTGAACAGAAGTATTCAACCATCGAAAAGGAGTGTTTAGCAATCGTGTGGGCAGTAGAAAAATGGAGACCGTACCTTTTAGGTAGACGATTTCACATTGAGACCGACCATAAACCCCTGCAGTGGTTGAAAACAGCAAGAGACCCCCGAGGGAAGTTGGCGCGATGGACGATACGTCTGCAAGAATATGACGACCATGTTCCAGGAAAAGAAAACGTAATGGCGGATTACTTGTCGAGACCAGACATGGAAGCCGACCTGCCATTAACAGCATACGCGGTGAACAGTTTAGAGGGAGACCCAGTAGAACTCGTCCGGCAGCAGAAAGCTGACATTAATCTTCGAGAGGTAATCAGAGTGATAAAAGAGGGAGCAGACGTAGACAAACGAACAATGGACAAGGAGGTAATAACGCTGCTTCGGCGAAAGGAACGACTGAGAGTGAACTCATATGGAGTCCTGACCTGGCAGGACGATGACGAGAATTGGATGGCGGTGATCCCGAAAGGCTGGCGGCGTAAAGTGATACACGAGTGTCACCAGGTAGCGCATACAGGAATCGCAAGAACTACGGATTTACTACGACAGAGTGCATACTGGCCGGGCATGAGAGACGATGTGGCTGAATACGTGTTAACTTGCCAGCAGTGTCAGCTAATGAAAAGCGATCGATACACACAACCGCCATTACAGTCAATCCCAGTAACCGCAGTCGGTGATCTATGGTCGGTGGATGTAATGGGACCGTTTCCACAGACGGCGACCGATAACCAGTACCTGCTAGTAATGACGGAACATGCTACACGTTGGGTAGATGCCGTACCCATTGCAGACCAACGGGCAAGGACAGTGACCGAAGTGGTAATCCGGCATATTGTAGCATGTCACGGAATACCGAAGATGATATTAACTGACCAGGGTCCCTGTTTTGAAAGTGACGAGTTTAAAGACCGTTTAAAGCAGTTTGGAATCAAGCGAATACGAACCACACCGTATCATCCTCAGACAAACGGGCTTACAGAGAGAAACAACCGGACGTTAAAGAAACGGTTAGCATCTAAAGGAGGAAATTGGGAGAAAGAGTTACCATTGATTTTGCTGGCGCATCGTTCCTCCACACAAGGAACAACCAAGTAGTCACCTTTCTTACTCATGTATGGGAGACAGCCACGACTTCCAATGCATAATAAGACCTGGCCACAACAACAGAAATGGACGACATCAAGGTTAAGAAAAGAGAGGAGGGAGGCAATAAGGAACGTGGAAAAGAAACAGATATCAGACATAAAGAAGGCGGAACATAAGAGGAGAACGTGGAAACCCGTTGCAGTTGGGGACCTGGTAAAGTGTAGAGAACGAAAAAGTAACATAGCAGGGGGAGCAGGGTCGGGAAAGCTGATCCCAAAGTGGGAAGGACCGTATGTTATCACGGAGAGACGCGGCTCAGTCTACACGATCCGGAGAGAAGACAAGCAGAAGCGAGTAAACGCTAGTCAACTGCAGAGATGGTTTCAATATCAGCATGGTCGTGAGTTACGAAAAGCACCAAAGAAGACAGCGGTACGGAGATCAGAAAGACTACGACAGAAACTTATTAAAAGGGGGGACGAGTGTGGTGCGTGCTACTTATATTGATATAAGTAGAATATAACGTGAGTTAAAAGAACGAAATGTCTGGCAGCAGAACTTGGGGAAGCAAAAGCGATAGTTGACTTAAGAAACGGTAAGGTGGTCACAAAATATGGTTCATTGCCAATACACGAAAGTAGTGAAGTGGCTGAAATAAGAGTGGCAGCGGATGTCTCGTCGAAGAAACCAAACATTAACGAGTTATGCAAAAAGTATGCGAAACTGTTCACTGGAGATGGAGAGCCGTATGGATTTTGTGACAAAGTAAAGCACGAAATCCCGATAAAGAGCGATCGAGTGAATATATTTGCAACACGTCGTGTGCCGGTGCATTTAGAGGCTGAGATAACTCGCCAGGTCCAGGAAATGTTGAAAGAAGGTATAATTGAGGAAGCGGACAGCCCATATAGCTCACCAGTACTCTTAGTAAAGAAACCAAATGGAAAGTATAGATTCTGTGTCGACTTCAGAGAATTGAATAATATAACAGACCTGAAACCTTGTGCAATGCTAACAGTGGTGGAAACATTAGATCGGCTACAGAATGCCACGGTGTTTACAGTGCTGGATTTACGGTCAGGATATTGGCAACTGCCTATAAAACAGAGCGATCGAAGCAAGACAGCGTTTACGGTACGTGATAAACAGTACCAATTCAAACGAATGCCGTTCGGGTTGGAAGGTGCGCCGTTCACATTCAGAAGACTAATGACACTACTGCTCAAGAATCTAGATAATGTCGAGGTATATGGCGACGATGTGGTTGTGTACAGTCAGACAGAAACAGATCACGTCAAGCATGTGGAAGCGGTCTTAAAGCGAATTGACGAATTCGGACTTCGGATTAATAAGGACAAGTCGCAGATAGCGAAAAGTAGCGTCACGTTGTTGGGACATAAAGTGGGAAATGGAGAAATAAAACCATTACCGGAGAAAATTCTTACCATAAAAAATATTGCAGTACCTAATTCGAAAAGGAAGTTGAGACAGTTCCTGGGAAGAGCGGCATTCTACAGTCGGTTTGTCCAGAATTTCAACGAAATAGCAGCACCCTTATATAAGTTATTGAGCAACACCAAGTTTACGTGGACTGAGACTGCCGAACAAACGTTCAACCGAATCAAAAACATGCTAGACGATCGTCAGATGACGCTCAGGCTGCCTGAACCGGGAAATCTGTTCACAGTGGCCACAGACGCGAGTGATCATGGTATAGGTGCTGTGTTGAGTCAGGCGGATAGAGTGGTGGAATACGCGAGTCGCGTCCTCACACCCGCTGAACAGAAGTATTCAACCATCGAAAAGGAGTGTTTAGCAATCGTGTGGGCAGTAGAAAAATGGAGACCGTACCTTTTAGGTAGACGATTTCACATTGAGACCGACCATAAACCCCTGCAGTGGTTGAAAACAGCAAGAGACCCCCGAGGGAAGTTGGCGCGATGGACGATACGTCTGCAAGAATATGACGGCCATGTTCCAGGAAAAGAAAACGTAATGGCGGATTACTTGTCGAGACCAGACATGGAAGCCGACCTGCCATTAACAGCATACGCGGTGAACAGTTTAGAGGGAGACCCAGTAGAACTCGTCCGGCAGCAGAAAGCTGACATTAATCTTCGAGAGGTAATCAGAGTGATAAAAGAGGGAGCAGACGTAGACAAACGAACAATGGACAAGGAGGTAATAACGCTGCTTCGGCGAAAGGAACGACTGAGAGTGAACTCATATGGAGTCCTGACCTGGCAGGACGATGACGAGAATTGGGTGGCGGTGATCCCGAAAGGCTGGCGGCGTAAAGTGATACACGAGTGTCATCAGGTAGCGCATACAGGAATCGCAAGAACTACGGATTTACTACGACAGAGTGCATACTGGCCGGGCATGAGAGACGATGTGGCTGAATACGTGTTAACTTGCCAGCAGTGTCAGCTAATGAAAAGCGATCGATACACACAACCGCCATTACAGTCAATCCCAGTAACCGCAGTCGGTGATCTATGGTCGGTGGATGTAATGGGACCGTTTCCACAGACGGCGACCGATAACCAGTACCTGCTAGTAATGACGGAACATGCTACACGTTGGGTAGATGCCGTACCCATTGCAGACCAACGGGCAAGGACAGTGACCGAAGTGGTAATCCGGCATATTGTAGCATGTCACGGAATACCGAAGATGATATTAACTGACCAGGGTCCCTGTTTTGAAAGTGACGAGTTTAAAGACCGTTTAAAGCAGTTTGGAATCAAGCGAATACGAACCACACCGTATCACCCTCAGACAAACGGGCTTACAGAGAGAAACAACCGGACGTTAAAGAAACGGTTAGCATCTAAAGGAGGAAATTGGGAGAAAGAGTTACCATTGATTTTGCTGGCGCATCGTTCCTCCACACAAGGAACAACCAAGTAGTCACCTTTCTTACTCATGTATGGGAGACAGCCACGACTTCCAATGCATAATAAGACCTGGCCACAACAACAGAAATGGACGACATCAAGGTTAAGAAAAGAGAGGAGGGAGGCAATAAGGAACGTGGAAAAGAAACAGATATCAGACATAAAGAAGGCGGAACATAAGAGGAGAACGTGGAAACCCGTTGCAGTTGGGGACCTGGTAAAGTGTAGAGAACGAAAAAGTAACATAGCAGGGGGAGCAGGGTCGGGAAAGCTGATCCCAAAGTGGGAAGGACCGTATGTTATCACGGAGAGACGCGGCTCAGTCTACACGATCCGGAGAGAAGACAAGCAGAAGCGAGTAAACGCTAGTCAACTGCAGAGATGGTTTCAATATCAGCATGGTCGTGAGTTACGAAAAGCACCAAAGAAGACAGCGGTACGGAGATCAGAAAGACTACGACAGAAACTTATTAAAAGGGGGGACGAGTGTGGTGCGTGCTACTTATATTGATATAAGTAGAATATAACGTGAGTTAAAAGAACGAAATGTCTGGCAGCAGAACTTGGGGAAGCAAAAGCGATAGTTGACTTAAGAAACGGTAAGGTGGTCACAAAATATGGTTCATTGCCAATACACGAAAGTAGTGAAGTGGCTGAAATAAGAGTGGCAGCGGATGTCTCGTCGAAGAAACCAAACATTAACGAGTTATGCAAAAAGTATGCGAAACTGTTCACTGGAGATGGAGAGCCGTATGGATTTTGTGACAAAGTAAAGCACGAAATCCCGATAAAGAGCGATCGAGTGAATATATTTGCAACACGTCGTGTGCCGGTGCATTTAGAGGCTGAGATAACTCGCCAGGTCCAGGAAATGTTGAAAGAAGGTATAATTGAGGAAGCGGACAGCCCATATAGCTCACCAGTACTCTTAGTAAAGAAACCAAATGGAAAGTATAGATTCTGTGTCGACTTCAGAGAATTGAATAATATAACAGACCTGAAACCTTGTGCAATGCTAACAGTGGTGGAAACATTAGATCGGCTACAGAATGCCACGGTGTTTACAGTGCTGGATTTACGGTCAGGATATTGGCAACTGCCTATAAAACAGAGCAATCGAAGCAAGACAGCGTTTACGGTACGTGATAAACAGTACCAATTCAAACGAATGCCGTTCGGGTTGGCAGGTGCGCCGTTCACATTCAGAAGACTAATGACACTACTGCTCAAGAATCTAGATAATGTCGAGGTATATGGCGACGATGTGGTTGTGTACAGTCAGACAGAAACAGATCACGTCAAGCATGTGGAAGCGGTCTTAAAGCGAATTGACGAATTCGGACTTCGGATTAATAAGGACAAGTCGCAGATAGCGAAAAGTAGCGTCACATTGTTGGGACATAAAGTGGGAAATGGAGAAATAAAACCATTGCCGGAGAAAATTCTTACCATAAAAAATATTGCAGTACCTAATTCGAAAAGGAAGTTGAGACAGTTCCTGGGAAGAGCGGCGTTCTACAGTCGGTTTGTCAAAAATTTCAACGAAATAGCAGCACCCTTATATAAGTTATTGAGCAGCACCAAGTTTACGTGGACTGAGACTGCCGAACAAACGTTCAACCGAATCAAAAACATGCTAGACGATCGTCAGATGACGCTCAGGCTGCCTGAACCGGGAAATCTGTTCACAGTGGCCACAGACGCGAGTGATCATGGTATAGGTGCTGTGTTGAGTCAGGCGGATAGAGTGGTGGAATACGCGAGTCGCGTCCTCACACCCGCTGAACAGAAGTATTCAACCATCGAAAAGGAGTGTTTAGCAATCGTGTGGGCAGTAGAAAAATGGAGACCGTACCTTTTAGGTAGACGATTTCACATTGAGACCGACCATAAACCCCTGCAGTGGTTGAAAACAGCAAGAGACCCCCGAGGGAAGTTGGCGCGATGGACGATACGTCTGCAAGAATATGACGGCCATGTTCCAGGAAAAGAAAACGTAATGGCGGATTACTTGTCGAGACCAGACATGGAAGCCGACCTGCCATTAACAGCATACGCGGTGAACAGTTTAGAGGGAGACCCAGTAGAACTCGTCCGGCAGCAGAAAGCTGACATTAATCTTCGAGAGGTAATCAGAGTGATAAAAGAGGGAGCAGACGTAGACAAACGAACAATGGACAAGGAGGTAATAACGCTGCTTCGGCGAAAGGAACGACTGAGAGTGAACTCATATGGAGTCCTGACCTGGCAGGACGATGACGAGAATTGGGTGGCGGTGATCCCGAAAGGCTGGCGGCGTAAAGTGATACACGAGTGTCATCAGGTAGCGCATACAGGAATCGCAAGAACTACGGATTTACTACGACAGAGTGCATACTGGCCGGGCATGAGAGACGATGTGGCTGAATACGTGTTAACTTGCCAGCAGTGTCAGCTAATGAAAAGCGATCGATACACACAACCGCCATTACAGTCAATCCCAGTAACCGCAGTCGGTGATCTATGGTCGGTGGATGTAATGGGACCGTTTCCACAGACGGCGACCGATAACCAGTACCTGCTAGTAATGACGGAACATGCTACACGTTGGGTAGATGCCGTACCCATTGCAGACCAACGGGCAAGGACAGTGACCGAAGTGGTAATCCGGCATATTGTAGCATGTCACGGAATACCGAAGATGATATTAACTGACCAGGGTCCCTGTTTTGAAAGTGACGAGTTTAAAGACCGTTTAAAGCAGTTTGGAATCAAGCGAATACGAACCACACCGTATCATCCTCAGACAAACGGGCTTACAGAGAGAAACAACCGGACGTTAAAGAAACGGTTAGCATCTAAAGGAGGAAATTGGGAGAAAGAGTTACCATTGATTTTGCTGGCGCATCGTTCCTCCACACAAGGAACAACCAAGTAGTCACCTTTCTTACTCATGTATGGGAGACAGCCACGACTTCCAATGCATAATAAGACCTGGCCACAACAACAGAAATGGACGACATCAAGGTTAAGAAAAGAGAGGAGGGAGGCAATAAGGAACGTGGAAAAGAAACAGATATCAGACATAAAGAAGGCGGAACATAAGAGGAGAACGTGGAAACCCGTTGCAGTTGGGGACCTGGTAAAGTGTAGAGAACGAAAAAGTAACATAGCAGGGGGAGCAGGGTCGGGAAAGCTGATCCCAAAGTGGGAAGGACCGTATGTTATCACGGAGAGACGCGGCTCAGTCTACACGATCCGGAGAGAAGACAAGCAGAAGCGAGTAAACGCTAGTCAACTGCAGAGATGGTTTCAATATCAGCATGGTCGTGAGTTACGAAAAGCACCAAAGAAGACAGCGGTACGGAGATCAGAAAGACTACGACAGAAACTTATTAAAAGGGGGGACGAGTGTGGTGCGTGCTACTTATATTGATATAAGTAGAATATAACGTGAGTTAAAAGAACGAAATGTCTGGCAGCAGAACATGGGTAAGTTCCAGAAAGGAAGAGCGGGAACACAATGGAATTTGTAAAAAATCGCATGAACGATGAAATGTGAGACAATGGATTGGTGTTTGCAACAGCAACAGTCCGGTTTGATATGATGGAATGATATTTTGCAAATTAACGATTGACGATATGCTTTTTCTATTTTACCAAGTAATTCTGTAATTTCAGCTAAATACAATTTTGTTGTCCTCACCTGTGTTCTCCTTCACTACATTTGGTGTCGCTGCCTCCACTAAGGATGAAGATTCCATGGCCGGAGGAATTTGAGGACGGAGATGTGCTGAGCTTCTTGAAGGATTTTGAGGCCGTGGCGGAGCTGGTGGGAGTGAAGGAGCCGAAGGCGAAGTTAGTGGTGCTTGGGACGCTGTTGAGAGGCAGGGCGAAGGCTGTATATGACAGCTTGGACGGTGCTGGTGGGAAGACGACATGGGAGACAGTTACGGAGCGTTTGGCGGCGGAGTTCGACAGCCGGTAGACAGAGAGGAGGCGCTGCAGAAGTTCTGGTTGGCGAGGTTGCCGGTTGATGGTGACCCATTGGTGCTGGCGGTGGAGCTTACCAGATTGTTACGCCGTGCGCTGTCGAATCTGGATGAGGAGTCGGAGGCACAGTTGTTAGCGTCACAGTTTATCGAGAGTGTGCCTGCCACCATCTCTCAACAGCTGAAACTGGTGAACGCAGCGCAACCAATGGATATCAGTGAACTGGCAAAGGTGACTCGTCAGCTGATGACGCGAACAGTGGCTCCGATCGGGTGCGAAAAGCAGGAGATAAGTAATGTAGAGAAGAAGATTGAGGAGCTGGAGCGTGAGATTGCAGCAATACGAGTGAACCATAAGAAGAACGATAAATGTTACGCTTGTGGAGGAACAGGACATTGGAAGATAAACTGTCCAACAAGACGAAGACGCAGATATTTTAGACGTTATAACGAGTGTTCTTTCTATCCTAGGAATCTGTGGGTTGTTGCGTTAGTAGACAGGGGGCAGTATATACGAGAGTGAACATAAATGAACGAGATTTAGTTTGTCTGATCGATACAGGTGCAGCAGTCTCGTTAATAGGCAAAGAGCAATGTAGGAGACTCAAGCCGTGTACATTAGCTGTCCACACTATAGGAGGCCATATGTTAGAAGTGTTTGGCGTATCTAACAGTATCGTAAAAGTGGGGGATGCTGAGATAATGTTCCCGTTCGTGGTAACCACAAGCTTATCGAGACCGATATTAGGAGCAGATTTCCTAAGAGAAGCAAAAGCGATAGTTGACTTAAGAAACGGTAAGGTGGTCACAAAATATGGTTCATTGCCAATACACGAAAGTAGTGAAGTGGCTGAAATAAGAGTGGCAGCGGATGTCTCGTCGAAGAAACCAAACAGCCCATATAGCTCACCAGTACTCTTAGTAAAGAAACCAAATGGAAAGTATAGATTCTGTGTCGACTTCAGAGAATTGAATTATATAACAGACCTGAAACCTTGTGCAATGCCAACAGTGGTGGAAACCCTAACCCTTCATAGGATTCAATTCTAGGGCCTTCAATCTCGCGCTCAAGTGCCTAACATCTAGACCACAGAGATGTTCACCATACAATAGTGTTAATGTCTAACCTCAAACAAACCAAGAAATTGCGCGATCATCTTTCATTGTACTGAGGTGAATAGGGGTATATATAACTCATCTAACATTTATCAGATTATCTACATGTCTGACTAAGCAGAAAACTAATCTTTATCATTCTCACCTACACATCATATTTAATTTTTAAAATTTGATCCAAATTTTGAATGAATAATGATGATAGTCAAGTTTCAATTGACTTATGATCTGAACTGTTGAAATTACCACAATCTCCACAAAACCCCTTCTGACATTAACACTGTTCGATGTCAGCTCAGTGGTCTAGTTGATTAAGCGCCTGGCGCGAAACTGATGTGTTCTGAATTCGAATCCCGCGAGGTGGTGACGTGGATACGCACTGCTTAGGTGTCCCACAATATGATCAAACGGCCGTCTAGTGCTTACAGATTTTCCATGGTGGTCTAGCTCCGATTAATTCATGATCTCATTTGTTGAAATTACCACAATCTCCACAAAACCCCTTCTGATAATAATGATAATAATTCAACTATCTTCAATCGCCCACGATCTGACTCCAGTTAGATCATATGAATGATTGTTATTGAAATACATATTATCACCTATTGGCTTATCTCGTATATAATCATCGACTTAACTGGCGTTAGTGTATAATGGAATCAAAGTAAGTTAAATACGAGAATGAATTCTGAAATGCGTATATTTTGTACACTCACCGATCAGGAAAGGAAATCAAAGTGATAAACGGAATAGGAGAGATATGAAATGATGAGTAATGGAGATTCCATGTAAGCCAACTCTATTCAACCTAGAGTTAATCAATATTTATAGCTAAATAAAAATAAGCTATAGATATGTAACGAGTAGAATAGACAATATACACACCAGCTTTTACACAAAGATAATCAAGATTAATAAGTGAATAATGAATAAAATCAAGATATCTGACTCAAGAACAACAGTTGAATTAGTCGGTCTATCGACAAGATAGAATAAGTTATGTAGGCTTAAAACACAGTATAACTAACATTATATATATATATATCTCCTCGTGTTATTGTGATAAGTATAAATGTATATCATTTCCTATATACTTGAAATCTACGTATTACAAATTAAGCCGACATTCTAATTTATGAACGACCTTTGAACGAATCTTAGGTGGACTGGAGAAATATTAGCTAATGAAGAAAGACTTAGTATAGAGAAAAAATATATAATACGAAACCAAAGAAATAAAGTGGATTCACGTCTTGTACATGGTTCTAAACTTGTCAAGGTTAGAAAGAGGTTCAGAAGTTCTAAAACCGTGATACATACAGTAGAGGAAATCATCCATACGGCTACAGAATAGTCGACATTTGGAGCCTCGACCACATAGATTCAATATTGTTTATGTGCACTCCGGTTGTTGAGTACACGAAATGCTACTTGTGGATAACGACACGATGCACATAACCAAGTCTATGTACGAGTCTGTACGTTCTCCAAACATCCGTATATATTGTAGTACCTGGTTGCAGCCAGTGCCACTGATGCTTTTACTATCCAGTTCTCAATAATTGTCGTAATTTGTCTTAGTTAGGGTTTTCATCACGAACTGACATCAAGTATAATGCCAGAAATTTATTTAGCCAAATTGATGAAAGGCTTTCACGTTAAAATCCGAAATCTATTATCTTATACCTGATTGATTCGTCCACAAATTATAGTCTCGCCATTTTATTTGTTATGTGCACAAAATTCCCTGTTAACCGATCATACGTTAACATTCAGCAGTGAAATTGGCGCCATAACCTTGAAATCTCTTAAACGCCTCCGATTGACTCGTCCATAAATTAAAATCTTGCCAGTCTACCTTCAGATACAAAGTAAACGAATATAGAAAACTAATGAACTGAATTGTTCATTAAAGTTAATGGAGATTTTGTGACATTCAGTAAGTATTATTAGTTATTATCTGAAAAACGGGAAAGAGAAAGACCAAAGTACACACATTATATCAAGAATTGAAAACAGACGTGAAAACAAAACGATAAACAGCAACTGAAAACAACTGGAACAGATTGTTCATGTTAGAGTTCAATGAAGAATGCTGATAAGTGACTTTTGCCTCCTCATGAGAGGTAACATGGTATAAATAAGTACTATTCATCACCTATCTGACTGTATAGCCTTGGATAAATCAGCAGTAATTTATAAATGATTTGAGTGTATTATTACTTGTGTCCTGTGTGCCCTGTTCATGTACAATGAAATGATACCGTCAATTAGAGAACAGTGAATTATCGATCGAACCAGTGACGCCTAAAACACGTACGAGGAGTGTAGAGTCGTGATCGGTCCTGCTTCCTGTCTAACTAAGCCATTTTTTTGTCCAGAACACCAATCTCAGCCTCTGCAATACGAATCCTTATATTCCAAACATACTGAGTTTATATACCAATCAAACAGACCACATCGTTTCATGAAAAATAGGAAACAACAATTGTACACGATTGGCCAAATGTAGCTGTGAGTGGTGGAGGTAGTGATTGATAGACTGACCATAATTCAAGAATGGTAAATCGTATATTAATCATTCATAGATCAAAATGAAGCTCATAATAGGAAGAACAGGAGTATGAGTAGTTTAGTTAGATGACAACTATACAATAACATTATACGTATGTTATATCCGAGCGAAGATTAAATTACAGGTAACTCCCGATGACTATTAGTGGACTAATATTCTATAAATATTCTTATTGTAAAACTATTCAATCATTAGATTATGTATATTTATATCCCTCTTATTATAAGCTTTATTTTGATCTATAATTTATTATTGTACGATTTACGGTTCTCAAACTATGTTCAGTCTATTAATTACTGTCCCCCTCGTTCACAGCCACTTTTTGGCTTATTTGTGTACATATGTTATTTCCTAATTTATGGTGTGTTGTGGTCTGTCTGTTTGATATATAAACCGAGTATGTTTGAAATAAACGATCTGCTCTGATTCGAAGCTGATATTGTGTTCCGGACTCAAGTGGAAGGGCTCGTAGGACATAGGACCAATAAGGACTCTAGACTGCCCACACCGGTTGAACGTCATTGGTTGGCCTAGCGTGAAGATTCGTATAAGTCGTATCCGGATTGGTAGATAGGTCGCGTGATAGCAAACCCAGACATACTCAAGGTCATAACAACGTATAGTACTGATACATAAATGGATCCCAAATGATTACCATTCATTATGTTTATCGAGATATAAAACAATGACATTTCATTTAAACATAATAACATTAAGATTTCTATTCTAATCTACCTATCCTAATGCATATTTGTTATTGATTCAGATCATGAACCGATTGATGATGTTAGACCAAAATTGAAAACCTGAGAGCACTGGATAGCTGCATCCCTCTGTTGTGGGAGTCCTCAACACAGTGCGCGTCAACGTTACCGCTCCCGGGATCAAAACTTGACCATCTCCAAAAACCCTTAACTGATGATATTTGTAGAGTTTGATATATATCATTAGTGATTATAAAACTTGAATGAATAATTTTCTCAATGAATCAATCCATATACACACTACTATTCATTTTTCATATAAACAGTATTTTAGGTCCAAATGAAACACAATTGACTATGAAATCTTTACAAATTGAACAATCAAAACGAAACCATTTGTTAGTTACTACCAATCAACGAAATGATCATTTATATCCAATGAAATTTCATTATGATCAATTACTTGCTCAATTCATAAAAGAAAATGGTCATATTCAAGTGAATAATTTAATTATTCCTAAATCGTAAGTAATAACATTTTAGAAAACAACAAACTCTTCATTGACTTCACTGGTTGAAATCATGAGTCAATTGAAGTTAGATCACTATGGAAAACGTGGAAACACTGGATGGTTGATTCATCCTAGTCTGGGACTCCTCAGAAGTGTGCATCCACGATCTCGCCCCCTGTATGTTTCGGACTCAGAATCTGTTAGTCTCGCGTGCGTACCCTTAACCACTAGACCACTGAGATGGCCGACATCCAACGTTGTTAATTTCTAACTTCGACCAATCCACGAAGTTGCTGTCGCGCACGAGACCGATAGGTCTTGGGTTCGAATCTCGTGGAGGGTGAGGTTGTGGATGCGCACTGGTAAGGAGTCCCGGACAAGAATGAAACAACCGCCCAGTGCTTCCAGGTTTTCCATGGTGGTCTAGCTTCACAGAATGAAATCATGAAGTAAATATGTAATTTGCAAAACGTTCATCGATTGTCTCAAATTGACTCAGACTTCATTGTTCTTGCATTTTCATACAAATTGCATCCTGTTTCCATTCTTTCTTGTTTGATTCTCTTGTCTCTCTGCTGCCAGACCATCTGTTCACGACTGACATCATGTACTACTTACATCAATTTAAGTAGCACACACCACATTATAAGTAAATATTTCAGAATGCTACACGACAACTTGCATTACAACAGAAGTGAAAACATAGTTGGGAATACAAATACTTACTCAATATAAGTAAGTAGTACAAAACAATATATACTGAAGACTGGAAGAAAAGTGTGTAAAAACAATGTAAAACAAAGGAAACACTAACCCCAATTAAGTCGATTATGACACATGAGGAAGTCACCAAAGTACATTCCACAATTAATTGAAAATTGTCTAATCTCACCAAACATATGGATAATTTATGTATGTTGATGATAACATTTCCATCTCTTGGATTATTGAATAATCACTATTGAATACTATGAATTTCAATTTCTTCAAAGTACAATTATAGATCTTTATAAACAAAACCCATGAAAATGAGATCCTCAAATGCCTTGGTATGGTTGAGAGTGAAGAGATTAGGCATTCCTTCTCGAAATGCCTTCACATGACCATGTGCATACAACCAATGTCAGGGAAGTCCAAATTGCTACCTTCTTGCATGCGGATTGTTGTTTATGAAGTGGAGAGGAGAAACAGCGAATATCCAACACTTTAACCGGGTTGTAGGACACGGATGATCCGTCTAGCGAATATGTAAAACACTAATTTCTAGCCACTGGTGTACATGAGTTCCGGAATCTCAAGGAAACAAACAGCATTTGGACCAATTTTTGATCATCGGCTATCATTGGACTGCATCTCCTGACTTGTGGTGTGGCCACCTAAGAAAACCATCTGCCACGGTTTTTGGGTACCCAATTAGTATCAAAGCCCTCACACAAATCGAATGATGAAGTATGAAGCATATCTATTCGATGCTTCATTGTATCAATGTGTTAAAATAATAATATAAGAATAACAAGTTAGATGAAATATTCTGTTCGGTCTATATTCTATACATGAAAATTGTTATATCCTAGTGAAGATTGAATTACGAGTAGCGTCTGAAAGCTAATAATCGATTAATATTATCTATATATTCTTAGGGTATACATATTCAGTAAATAGACTGTAGACATCTATATTCCTCTTATAATAAGCTTCATTTTAACCTATAGATTATTAGTATATGCTATATTGTTCTTAGTTTACGTTCAGTTTGGTTAGATGACAACTATACAATAAGATTATACGTATAGTATTGATACATAAATGGATCCCAAATGATTACCATTCATTATGTTTATCGAGATATAACAAAATGACATTTCATTAGAAATGTTAGTCAAAAACAATCAGTCTCTTCATTCATTTCAAATTAGATCAATCTTTCGAATTGACAGTCTGTGAAGAGAAATTATCGATTTATGTTGATTAAGATCATGAACCAATTGATGTAAGATGACCATTGAATACCTGGAAGCACTGGACGGCCGTCCAGTGTTGCTGGTGATGGTCTAACATCAATCAGTTGATGATCTCAATCGAAAACCTAAAAATCTTCGCAACCCCATACTGATAATGATCGATATATGATTGGATAGAAGAGATTTTATGATTTGTAATGAAGATATGACTGAAGTCAGTTGAATGATTATTGAATTCTAGACTCATCATCACTATAAGTCAAAAATATAATGGTTTACATTTTCAATTCTATCATAAACCATTGGAAACCTTTTATCACAAGTTATCTAATTCTTGACATTAATTACATCTCTATAGGCGATCTACACGAAATCCTACCTCATCATTCATTGTATTAATTGGCGTTCATCATCTAGGGTATATGTTCAACTCTGAGAACACTGATATTCTCTGCGTGTTTAAAATAGACATCATATATCCTCATAGTTTGAGATGTGACCATTGACGATATTCACCAAACGATTGATCTTTTGCCAATCTATCAAGTTGTAATTTATTGGTTTAATAGTTTTGAATATTAGTTGCAACTTCATATCTGTTCACTTTTCTCTTTATGATTATCAACCATACTTGTTTTCTGTTTTTCAATTTACATAAGGAATAGGACGAGTCAATTGTCTCCACGATGTTCTTATATTCCAAGAGAAAAATCTCCACATTCAATATCTAGTCTTGATGAAAATGAAATAGATGAAGTTCGAAAGAATTTAGATCATCTTAAATCATTATTGATACAAGTTAAAAATCAACTCAATTCTTCACCCAATGACGAAAATGATGATGATAATATGATTGATGATTGATTGATTCTTTCCAAATACTTCTACTGAATTGAGTCTTTTACAGACTGCTGAAGAGAATACTGTAGAATATGCAGAAAAGATTGATGATTCATGTCGAAATTCGCCTCATTATACTACATTTTCTGTGAAAAAATCAGACGAATATGCCGTGAGAAATTGGTAACTATCAAATTTTAATCATATTTAACTACTTATATCGATGATAGTAGTTAGAAACAATTGTGTTAATTAATTTCTATGACATAAAGGTCAAGTTTGTTTTTTTCTTTTCAAGTAAGTGGTTTCTTAAAATATCATTCATCTTATTATAATTAGCATTGTTATGTATGACATCTATCGTATCAATGTCCATCCCAACTTTACTCTTTAATTGTAAGCGCTGATGGATGGTGACTAGCAGTGGCTTCCAGCTTGACGCGCGTTTCGTCCTATTTGGGACTCATCAGCTGGATGTACCTGCATTTCAGAGAGTTGATGTTCACTCTAGCATTCGAACCTAGCACCATTCGCTTCGCACGCCATCGCGGCCGGTGTTTGCGTATACGTAACACGTGTCTCAGTGAACTCAACTAATGAAGTTTCACTAATCCATCAAATGATTTGTCATTCTTATCTAGTACTCATTTCCTAATAACTGGATTACTTACTCGGTGGACCCAGGATATACGATCAATGCTTCAAATACATATATGATCGAATGTCAGTAAGATTATTATTTGAATATTACTGGAGATTAGTTTCAATCTTAGTAGCTCAATATCATCTTCTTTGGCCGATATTCGGTAATATGGATTCACTGTACTCACAGAACGTCAATCCCCTAAAGATTACAGATATTTCATACTGTCAAGTTCTACATATTTTAAGTAGTTGGATAATGACGGCCCCTAACTGATTGTCCCCTACTATTTGACATTGTTAAATGATAAATCCATACACATCATATTAGGTGAATATCGAACCAATTAGGAAGGTTGTGCAGTAATTCTAAAAGTATTTTATGGAAATTATTCACTTACAAACAGATCACGTAAGCGTAATCCTAGAATGACATAAAAAATTAGTGACATGTTTTCATAATGAGATAACTGTAATGAATAAGGTATATGTTGATATGGAGAGCTAATCAGAAGTAGTCTAAGGCGAAGGTCAACCGATGGCAATCAGAAATCACCTGAAAGACATTTTCATTTCATTGTCTGTGAAATGGATCAATTTCCTAAGGATTAGAGTGGTATATATATATATATATATATATATACATGAATGTGTAGAGATGATAGTTTTTCTTGAATTAAAAGCAGCATTTGACTCCGTGGATCGAGAGGTGCTGTGACAGTATTTGTCATTGAAAGGCTCATATCAGAAGTACATAAACTTTGTGAAAGCTCTTTACTCGAACACTACTAGTCGAGTAAGAGATAATGGCGATTTTGCAACCTCAAGTGGAGTCCGTCAAGGCTGTCCACTTTCTCCATTTCTGTTTAACTTCATCATAGGTCTACTGATGGAAATAACATACTCGTCGACTGAATTCTCGGGTATTGATCTCCCGATCTTCCAAGAATACCACTTATCGACTCACAATACGCAGATCATATAGTCCTGTTCAGTGAAGACACTTGCTCACTCCAAAAGAAATGAACGAGCGAACGGCGATCGTTCCATTGATATAGGAGATGTAATCAGTAGTCCGTTTCTATAAATTCAACTATAGCTAATATACAATGTGATACATATATATATGTCAGTTACAAGTGTTTGACCAGCTGCAATGTTACCGTACAATTATGTAGATCTATGATACACAGTTGAACTATATACAACTGCAGGTAACCAAGCGAATGAAAAAAAAACATGAAGATTGGACCCCAGAGTTTTATAAATACCACAACAGCGATTAGCTTCAATTGATTTTCCTTAAGAGAAGTAGTAATCATCTATAACATCAGAATTCTAATCATTTTGTCAGTCACATGAACAGATTATTACGAAGCGAAATATTTCATTCTAACTCAGATTTATATTACACCCACTAAACAGAATAGAGTATAGACAATACCATATGATCTCATTATGAGATGGAATGAGGTGATAATTGACAACAAAGTATGATCATTAGTGTTTTTATAAATAAAAGAGGTCAACAGAAATATGTTTGTTAAGAAAAAGCACACGTTGTCTACACTGAAATTGAAGAAAGAGTACTCAATTTTACTTTGAAATATAATCGAACGGGTATTGAATAGATCAGTATTGAGGTGTGTTGATGATACCTTCATCGTATGCAATAATGAAAAACGTGCAACAAATCTGCTAAAGTTTTTCAACGAAGCCCATCCAAATATCGATTTCACTACGGATTATGGAAGAGAAAAATAGTTCCATATTCTCGACATGGCGATAAAATGAAGAAAAGATGATACAGTTCAACTTTGTTTATAAGAAAGACACATAGATTGGGAGTTACCTCAATTTGAATAGCTTTTGTCCAATCAAATACACAAAAGGCACTGATCAAAACACTGTTTGACAAAACAGAAAGAATAGGTACTGCCGATACACTAGAAGAGGAAGTTATGAATGGTAAAAATTACATTGACAAGAATTTATCCTACAGCGAAAGTGATTGTCCTGTCCAAAGCAACATGTTCTTTGACACAATCAAAGGTCGACAAGTATACTTTTCATGTTACCACCAACTGTTTATAAAAATTTACATGTATCTTCCCAAACAGTTACATTGGTTGAACAGAAAGGAGAGCCCACGTAAGATTCAAAAAAACATATTCGGAAAATGTTAACATCAAATTGCCATCGCACAGACATCTCCTTGACACAGGATACGAAGTCGATACACTGAAGTGTTTCAAAGTAAATAATAAGCAATGAAGCTCAAACATTCTGAAATTCGCCAAAGCAATAACAATCAAACGTCTAAAACCAGATCTATGTATACAAAAATAGACAGTAATAAATCTTTCTTTATCCTAGTAACAATACCCCTCCCACTTTTATTGATTTATTGTGTCATTATTCCAACTCTTTTTGAAGTTTAAATTACATAAGCGATTGATCTTAATTCATACTTCCTTTATTACCATTAATCTATTTTCATGAGTTCTAATCACTATTTCAATGTTCTGGAACTTTCCGTGTCAACTCTATCGGGATATTTGCTACACCATAATACACATTTATTCATCGTTCATCACCTTCTTATGCATAAATATGTCAATATCTGTAATCATGTTGAATTTTAGATATGTCAGGTTGTAAGCAACTGATGTGAACCTAACGAAATCGAACGAATTCACTTATTATTTTGCACCAATCATTATTATTGCTCTCTTTTGGATAACATACAGTATCTTAGAAACGGCATAAAAAATTTGTTTAGATCTTTCTATCACTATGATCATATCTGCATGAACATTTTTATTTGATCAGATGGTAAAGTCAATAAACTGTTCCCCCTTACAAGCCTAAATGTTAGCTGATTTAATCGTTCAATGACTAGTTCAGTTTTCTATGTATATACATCTATGTGTCTGAATCTTTTCATTACATTCGTCTCTTATTTTGGCTGTGTATTCGCTCGTTGTCATTCAACTGCATTTGTATTTCTTCTTGAATACACTTTACGTAATTGTGACATAGAGAAGTGTACTGTACAATGTTAGACTGTAGTCAATAGTTCGTATTGCATTTCTGAAATTCATGCATCTCAGAAAGTCATTTAATAACAGTCATTTAGACCAGTGACATAAGAAGCCTTAAGATTTATCTCGAAAAATTTGAACGACAGAATTAATGAAGCGTAAATGAGAATGTAACGCCGATCTCCACAGTACGATCTGAATTCTAAAATCAACGTACTACCTCTCAATTTTCATTATTGTGATGGATTATAATTATTGTTGTGGATTGATATTATCCTCATACACATTACACCTACTTCATCCTGTAAACATTTTTGATTAAAATGTAACTTTACTGACCATAATAATAAATACAATCGATATTGTGGTGTGAATGGAGTAAGTCTGTTCTATTTTATGAAATTACAGCATTTGTTTATTGTTGCGGTTTCTCCCTGTCTACATTTCTCCTTCACCTATACATCGATATATTCCTTTTCATAAACACGTCTTATGAAAATGCAATCAATACGTTGACAGTTCCACTGAGACAAGAGATTTAATCAGTAGTCCGTTTCTATGAATTGAGCTATAGCTAAAATACAATATGATACATATATATATGTCAGTTACCAGTGTTTGACCAGCTGCAATGTTGTCGTACAATAATGTAGGTCTATGATGCACAGTTGAACAATATACAAATACAGGTACCCAAGCGAATGAAAAGTCATGAAGATTGGACCCCAGAGTTTTATAAATACCACAACAGCGATTAGCTTCAATTGATTTTCCTTAAGAGAAGTAGTAATCATCTATAACATCAGAATTCTAATCATTTTGTCAGTCACATGAACTGATTATTACGAAGCGAAATATTTCATTCTAACTCAGATTTATATTACACCCACTAAACAGAATAGAGTATAGACAATACCATATGATCTCATTATGAGATGGAATGAGGTGATAATTGACAAGAAAGTATGATCATTAGTGTTTCCATAAACAAAAGAGGTCAACAGAAATATGTTTGTTAAGAAAAAGCACACGTTGTCTACACTGAAATTGAAGAAGGAGTAATCAATTCTTCTTTGAAAATGTTATCGGATGTAAGAGAAATGATGATAGAACATGGTGTGATGTTGTATTTAATGCGGTGAACTGGACAGAATTCCCGAATTACCAATTACTGGAGTTATGCAGGTAATGTGATTCAGGAGAGTATTTTTTCACCAAAGTCACATTCTTCTATAAATTTCCTCATTCTAATAATTCTAAATTGTAATTAATCTGGTTCTAATTGCCTGCAGACTTCAATATTGTAGAGATTCACGAATCGATCTGGAAGATTTCTTAATATGTTCATAGTGGCATTCATGATCAGGATGCTCTCGAAAATGGTGATTCGATCCACCACAAAGTGGCAAGTATTTAATTATAAAGTGAACTCGAACATGAAGTTCGGCTTCAGTCACTTCTGTTGGATATACTGATTGAATTCTTTACTACTTATAAAAATATCAGTAGCTTCAAACAGTGCATGAAAACACCATAGTTCAATACATGGTCTAATGCATACGAATGTTCAGATTAACTCAACTATACTATTAAGATGTCGTGTTCATCTTCACATTCAAAATGATCTTAGGAAAACTCATTCAGAATATTAAGTGGAGTAGTGCAGCATACATGTCACAAGTTTCTTCATCATCATCATCATCATCTACGGCACCAGGAGCAGTCTTTCAAGATATCAATCCATATTGATTGCCAGATAAGTTGAAAATCATTGTTCACTAGGTGAAAGGTGGTTTTGGTTATGATCAAGATACATTGAGACAAATATTTGATGGAAAGTATACATTGGTTGAATCTGAAGACGAATGTGAGTGATTACATATGGCCTTACCTCCCCGCAACAAAATACCTTCTTACAATTTTGACTTGTTTGTTCAAATATTCATTGTACTCACTTTTACTATAAGTTTAGTTAGTTCGATAATTGTTTTTTACTTTCTCCAATATGATGAATTCATGTATATATCGATGGGATTGAAGCAAAGAACAAATTCTTAGTTGAACCCAGAATGAACTGTATTTCAACGAGTGGTGAATTCTGAGTTGAAATGTATATGTAACATTCACTATTTTGATTATCATAAAGCATAAAACAGATGAGAATGATCATCATTTTTCACATATAACATTGGTAATTTTATTCATGCCTGCCTTATATTGTCATACCCTTTAGTTGTGCAGAAATAGATTTAAACTATTTATCGAATGGACTAGTCTATTAAAGAATCCTTACAAAGGTTTTCAAAAGTGAAATATCATTCTCACCTCTACTCTGACTTGCAAAATGACAACCATACTAATAAGCTCGACAATGAAGCTTCACGTGACATTCGAGAAGACAACAATCCATCAAAATAAAAAATAATTTTGATCGGAACAAAAGATACTACTTATTTGAGAATTATTTTTAAAACAACCACTTCAAATAAACAATATAAAAATTTCGGTAGGTGGGAAAAACGGTGAGAAGATCAATTAAAAGTAGAAAATGGTGAATAGAACAATACAACAAAGATGATGACGATAATGACAACATCGACACATGCACACACACTCACACATGCTTATTTACATGTTACCAGATTTTAAAGATTGTCAGTGTTCACTAATTGTAGGCAAATAAATCAGTGTCTGTGTGTTCAAGCAAAGAAACTCGACAACAACTTCACATCAAACTAAAGTGTACTAATACATGAAATTAGCCAGATAGGAGACTACTACTACTACTACTACTACTACTACTACTACTACTACTACTACTACTACTACTACTACTACTACTACTACTACTACTACTACTACTACTACTACTACTACTACTTCTACTACTACTACTACTACTACTACTACTACTACTACTACTACTACTACTACTACTACTACTACTACCACTACTACCACTACTACTACTACTACTACTACTACTACTACTACTACTACTACTACTACTACTACTACTATCTGGAGTCACTATTTTACCTAAGTAATCGAAACAGAAATAGGTTTGTCTTTTTCTAATTAAATGATCAGTGATTTACGAAAGTATGGACTTTGATTCACTCTACTGTTCGAATCGATGAATCCATTGAATTTTGACCACCATGGTAAACCTGGGAGCACTAGACGGCCGATTCATTATAGTAAGGGGTTCCTCAGCATTGCACATCCACGATCTCTCTCCCCCCGTGTTATTCGAAACCAGGACCTATCAGTCTCGCGTGCATGAAACCCTTTCTGATAATAATCATTTGCTCACTAGTGACTGACTTGAAGTGGCACTCATGGAGTTCTAGTGAGAAGCCGCTACCATTGGAGTTCAACCAGGTCTGTTATCAGATATCAACTCACTGAAGACAAAGATGACGGTGGCGCAACTTCGTGGATTGGTTGAAGTTAGACGTGAACGCCGTTAGATGCTGGCGTGCTCAGTGATCTAATGTTAAGGCGCTCGTGCGAGATACTGATAGGTCCTGGGTACGGATCTCGTGTGGGGCGGGATCGTGGATGTGCACTGCTGACTAACGGCCGTCAAGTGCTTCTAGGTTTTTAATAGTGATCTAGCTTCAATTGATCCATCATTTCAACCAGTGAAAGAATTCATTTTATTGAAATAAAATTTAAACATAAAAATGTGAATTTTGGTCATCTAATGAAATCAGTGTGTGCTACTTTGATATTAACCAATCAAATCAAAGCTATGCACCGTTGACAACCAATTCATAGTTGATTACAAGTAACACACAATGTTTGTTCATGAAAATATGAGCACTAATTACTTAGTTTAAAATAGTGTTAATCCAATCCAAAATAGTTTTCATCAATAGTCGGGGGGGGGTCAGGAATTTCAATTAACTATGGATCAATATCAGGCTATATTACCTCAATAAGTGTAAGACTACTGCATAACCATGAGTTCATCTCTTATGACTATTGGTTAATAATAATGAAATGACTTTATGAAATTTCATCACCTTAATGGTCAATTTGAATCATCCAATCTGAAAGAAACGTACAAACACTTCGAAAAAATTCTATATAAGACTCAACACGTTCTATCAACGTCTTTAGCGAGATAATGATGTGAGTATTGACTGTATACTTAAGTCAAATGATTGTATTATATCCATTTCAATTTGATTTAATGAGATAACATTGTTTTATTCATTTGAACCATTTCAGATCTACGTTTACATTCGGTCAGTTGGTAACGATCTATTCATTCATTGTCCATAAATGGGAATTTTTCGACTGTAATGAATTTTGTGAAAACGCTCATTTACTTAGTCAAGCAAAAATAATTTTCCAAAGTGATACATATAAATATGTAAGTGATCAGTAAAGTTTCATTACAAATATTCAGTCTCATTATTATCACTATTCCCAGTTCATTCGTTCTAATCAGCGCTCTCCAATTGTTAGTGAAAAGTTTGATGAATTGGATAATAGGACGGTGAGTTAACGACATTTTCCAACGGAGATGACAATCCATGTGTTTGCATATTTCTAGCAAATAAAACTGAAATTCCCCTTTAAATTTTACGGTGCTGATCTCAGCTCACTAAATATAAATATAAAGGTAAGTGATATATTTTCCTTGAATTGAAGTTTTGCTTGCTCCCAATTCAATTCCATGAATCAAAGTGACTTTCATTACTTCAATAGATCAGTTTTAGGCATTTTTGTTTCACATTCAATACATCTACTAATGTATGTTCTTGTTCAAGTTGTACCGTTGTAGTAAACTAATTACTGTTCATGCAATTCATTCTAGTCTCCAGTGAATTTCAAAGTGTTTCATTCATTCACTATAGATTATTAATGAAATTGTATATTTTCATTTGATAAACACAGGTGAAATTTATGTGGAAGTACACAATGTTTATAGAGTAATTGCAAATTCTATCATCGGCGATTTTGTGTGTAAAAATGAGATTTTGAATGGGGGTGAGTTCTACTATTATTCAGTGAAGTTTTGTTTGTTTTATGTTTTATTTTGCATAAATAATTCGATGTTTAACTTGATTATTTCATGAGAGCTGGTCAGTACACAGTGATTATTTTATTTGTGTGATCTCATGCCCTAAACTGTGTTCACAACATGTATTCATTACTGTAAAGTGAAAATGTTGAATAAAACAGTGATTCAATTCAAAATAGACACAAATTGATTGAGTAGAAATAATAAACCATACAATGTCATTGCTTAGGCTGAAACTATCTACTCTTCAATATGTTCAAACTACCATAAAACCGATATTTCATCAATACGACACTTGCAGATAGATTGAACGAATCTAGCTGATCACCGATGCAACAATAAGCGATGTTGTGTGAGAAATCAGTTTGAATTATTAAGCACATGAACTATCAATAATTAATATTTGATGTCCTCCAAATCTTTCTCTCACTTACTTGGTTCTTATTAATTTAGTCCCTCTTATTCACTGCCGTTGAACTATTGGATATTAAACACATTCTTGATCATCATAATCGGTTGATCATGAAGTTTGAACCCATGTACCATCTCAAACATCAAATCAGCTAACAATCACGAATAATCTGCTAGTACAACATGATTGATTCGAACTAGAACACCTAGAATATCAAGATGAAGGGTATTCATTTTATTCACTTAACGAAATTAATGCTATCGGGGTTACATTTCCTGGCAATAATGAGTTCAGTTAAGAGAATACTGTTCAATTGAAATAACATAATTTCACAAAATGATTTTGTATGTTGATTGTCGAATAGATAATAACGGTTGTTTAGTTAGTCAAACGTTCATCATATTGGTGAAATAATGATGCAGATCATTGAGACTCTCATTGAGTTGAATTGGTTCACTTTAGTCTTGAAAAGGAACATCATAACTTGTGTTCAAACACTTTTTTTATTGAAGGAGGTCATTGTTCATTTTACAGATACATGAACGCAAATTTATTTTACTTTCATTATTTCAGAGGAATATTTTGCTGTCAGAAGGTCTTGTCACAGAATCATTGATAATAAAAGTATGTATCTACATCCATGATAGTTTGATCACATGTGAACTATGAACACTTTACATCATGATCATCATTGAATGATATTACTCAACTGTTTTCTATTCCGTTTGAGTTATTGAATTCGTCTTTAAAAAACTGACGAAAGTATTGCAGTGTAACCATTCTACAAAATCAAAGGCTAAATACACATAGAATCCATAGATTGTCCATACATATTTTATTGAAACTTAAAGAATAATTAACATACGTTTGGATACATTAAGTCATATTCTCATTTCATTTGAACATAAACGAATACAGAGATTCATCTTCATTGACAGGTTTCAAAGGAACATGATGACAGGTCTGTACATATGTGTTCATCGGAAAATCATTTCTGTATACATCACATTCATCTGGATATTCAATCATTATGCGATCATCCTCAGCTTTTATTCTTTCAAACTAAGAGATCGTTAAAACAATATGTACTAAGCATATTCACTTCTCATCTTTAACACATAATGGGGACAAAGTCATTCGATCGACTGATACATCAATGTGTTACATAACTAAATAAATTCTAAAACACGAATTATAAACAAACAAACAAACCGTAGCTCATTTCATTTGCACCTAGAGTCAATTGTGTTAGTTGAAATATAAGAAATATTCCACCAATTTGAATACCACTCCAACTATCAGATCTAATTAGGAACTAGATGATTTATTGTTTGAATATGAAAACTAAACAAACTAAGCATCTGACATTCACAATGAAGGATACATGCTTATTTCATCTATACAACATTCAAGAGATTATTTTCATCCCGAAAACATTTGAGATAACGCAGTAAATATCAGCTAAAATCTGATCCCCCTGTTTGTGTAGGCACATACAATGTCACACCTAGCAATGACATGCTCGACACTAATCTTTGAAATTTTAAATATCGATAGTTTTCTTTTTGGCAGGTGATACATTGACGGCAATACACCTGATACACTCGAATGGGAAGATATATTTCTATTATGAGAACGTAAGTTGAGCACATGAATAGATTATTCATGCATATCAGTACTGTCAAATACATTGAAATATATTGAAAAGGATAAAAGGACACCAAAATTTTGTATTGTGAATATAGACCTTATGAAACTATTCACAATCCGTTCATGACACAGTTTATTCTGGCACTATTTAAAATAATGAACAACAAGGAAGTGATGTAATATGTAAACGAATTCTGATACCTTCGAGCCAATCAAGGATAAAGAGTGTTTGTGAGAATTCTGTACGTGAACGGTGATTTTCAGACTCTCATAGACCAGTTGTGAGAAAAGTTCATAATGGAATATTTCAAGAGAGAGATTTTGTTAAAATCCTGATCGCTTATCAGATTCTATTTGTTTGAATGTCACTATTTACAACTTGATCGATTTGCAGTACAATAAATACTGGATGACTAGAAATGGCTGGTGAGATGATAAATTTTATGAGTGTTTCACTCAATCCGTCTTGTTTGTTTGGAGGTAATCAGAACAAATTGTGGAATGAATACTGTTGAGAAATGAACGACAATTGATATAAGTAGGCACATAAACATAATTCCAAAACAGGACAACAACAGCGACATTGCGGTTATTCACAATCATACTTCTACCAACGGACGTAGATATTCATCTTATTATGTATAGCCTCATTCCATGATAAATAGATCGTTCACCTTACTTCACTGAAGTTGTCAACTGAGGTGAGTCAGAACATCTTCGTAAATTAGATGGAGTATATTTCTTAGGGAGCCGAGGATATCAGGATGCTTACTGTAAGTGTATTTAGTTGTCTTTGAATAAGATAATATGAATGACGACACATTGCTTCAATGTTTGGTTGGTTTTGATATAGGTTGTTGTGTATTAACAAATCTTCACTCAGACTTCCATTACTTCTTTTCAGATTCCTAGAGGACATAAGGAACGCGATGTTTTATCGAGCATGTATTATTATATCTCGTGTGGGAGAAAAGGTAACAAATTTTGTTTACCTTCTAATTTACATTGGATTACATGATTATTCATATGTTAGCATGATGTTACCTACTGTTTGTACACGATCATGACTATGTCAACGTGGAAGTTTTCTGGTGACCGAATTTGTGTTTCTTACAGTCTACAATATTCAGTTGGTTTTTGTTTGTACAATAAAGCGATGGAAGTGTCGTTGAAGTTCTGAGGAAAATTGTGTAAAATGGAATCTGAATAATTTAGTCAAACTCACTGTCCTAATGTTACTGTGTATTGAAAATTCAATGTCAATTTGGTGTTTAGAAATCTTGAAGCAACATTTAAGTGTCACATGTAATAAAAATTCATAATCGAAATTCATCCTGAAAATATTTTGTCTTTCGAATTGATACCAAAATATCCATATCCTCAATTTAACAACCGTCATCCTCGTTCATAGAGCAAAGCAGATTTGAGTTCTTGTGATTCAATCGGAATTGTATTGTTTTATCTTTTTGTGCTAAGCTCCATCAAAGTGAATTTCAAGATCCACGTCATCTGACGCTTGCCTTACTTGGTATACTGAGTAATAGAACTAAGATGTGTGAATGTCTTCATCACGAATTTGCGGATGGATATTTGGTGAAGTCTTCTGTATATTCTTAACGATCCAGACAGGAATAAATGACCGAGAATACTAGACAGACGATATATCTACTCATTTATTCACTCAACCACTAATGGACAGTCAAACTAGCAGCCTCTCAATATTGACTATTTCTGAAAAAATTTGTAACGAGATAAACATATTATTTCTGTAGATGTTGCACTGACATTTTAGTGATACAAATCAGGAATTTGACCATATCATTTTTCAGTTAGTGGATGAATATCGGTCACTTTCAGAATTGTAGGCGATTTAGAGCATATTTCATAAGGTTGTTATTTGACCATCATTGGATCTGTAACCAGATAATAAACAATTTTTTTATTTTGATCGCCTCAAAAAAGAACAGACAACATGTTATATTCAAAATAAAAATCCGAATTTCAACTGTCTTTTTCTGTTCAATTAATCACTTTAGGTTATAAAGGGCCTAAAGCAGATGTTCCTTCTGTATGGATCAAAAATGGAACACTAGTGGAATATGAAGTTCTCGGAGGTATGTCAAACCTCATTTAATCAGTGTTGACTATTTTCACACTTGAATGCATCACCTTCATTTCATAAAATTGGAAATTTCATGTATGATTTCAGACAGTTATAAAATGATATCAAGCCATCAGTCTCAACTGACGTTACACCAAACAACGACTGACCGTTGAATATTTAAAATGATTATAGACACATTTTGAATTACAATAGAAGTATTCAGTTTGATGAAATTAACTTGAACAAAATGTCGCAAGACGATGGATAAGATGATATCAGTCAGTTAGTTGATTATGCAATCCCTGAGAGGTGTTATTTGATTTTCATTTGGTACATGCAACATCGAATTTCACCGAGGAATTGACATTTAACAAAGATTTCATGAAACTGTAATTGCCTTGGAAACAATAGTTTAATTTCCAAAATCTTCACTTTATCCTACTCATTCGATAAATTGAAGGAGTAGAAAAATCACGTGTTCAAATCTCAATTTATCATAGTCAGTAAATATTTGTACAGTATCAAAAACACTGAGGGTTTTCACAGTATGGAAGCGTTTCCTTTCTCCACAATGCGTACAGTGAATGAACACAAACATTGTTTTGTTCATCATGTATTAAACTATTGAAATAATATTTCAACAACACAGAAAATCATCCCATAATTTGATGTCCAGATTGACTTCAATAATCGTTGACTAGAATATTATTCATTGTCGACGAATTTTCATGATCCAACTAGTCTAACATGCTAACTGATTACACACAAAGTAGAATGTAGCCACATAGTTTGAAACTTTCTATCATTGTAGGTTGACGGAAATCTCTTTAAGGAAAATCTCAACAATGAATTGAGAACCAATGTCACACTTCCTTTGTTGTTCGATTGAATGAACATAATGCAAAATAAATTTTCTCTCTCAGTACAACTGACGTTCGTGCATCGGCTTCTAAATAGTCAGTTAGAAAGAAATAACAATGTTATTCTCCATTTTGCATATGAAAACATGGCATACAGGAAACATTTCAATCATGAAGCAGGAACGAGTTTCGTTGACCGTCTAGCGTGGACATTTCTTTTCTAATATTAACAGTCATTGACATCCGTGACATTCGCCTGACAAATTTCATCGTTCAACATGCAACGTGTTTCAGGAAATGTGAATGACATTGAAAGTGTATTGAATTTCGGATTGAGCAATGTGATGACAAATGCCCAGAGAATGAAATACTTATCGAGTTACAGTTACATTTGTTTTTGTAATTCATTTATCTTTTGTTTCATAACTTGAAATGCAATCACCTTCTTCTTCTTTTCACTGAAGATTGTCCAAAACACAATTCGACCGCAGCATGTCATGACGCAACAACATCAAATACAACGTGTATTTGGTGTGAGAAAGCCAATGCATGCATTACTAGCAATGATAAGGACGTTCATGACTTCAAAGTAATTGGTTGCCAGATTAAAGTAAGCAATTAGTAGACTTCGAAGATTGTTCTTAATATTACAATATTCCATATTGCAATCCTTATTTTTTTCGGAAGAACATTTATATTGTTACTAATTAGTAGTGAATTCTTGTGTACCACAAGTGCATAAATCACAGTAACTTATACGATATTGAAGCAAATATGAATGCATTGCTTTATTTCCATGTGGACATTCCACAATGAATAGAAGAGTTGTTTAACAATAATACCTGGAAAGATGTTAATTCTTTAGCTCATAGAATGTGTAGTGATTCCCTACTGTCAATGTTTCCACTGAACCATCAACTCTAGCAACTACTGAAACTGATCTAATAAATGAATTGAAGAAGACTAATCCAAGCACTGAATCACATTTGGTAGATATTTGATAATTTTGTAATAATTATACTATTTCGTTTATTTCAGAACATGAATACATATACAATTGAAGACACTGGGGAAAGAAAATCACCGCAATACGTGTATATCGTTGTACCACTAGTTATATCTTTCCTTATTGTTTGCATTGGTTGTGGTATTTGTCTATGGTTCCACAGAAGGAAGAGAGTTTATCCATAGTCCCCACAAACAGCGTGTCAATTGTTTTTATCAAGTTCACTTTGTTATTTTCATTTTGTAGTTTAGTAAACACACTTTCTATTCTGTTAATCATTCCAATACATTGAAGATTGTTTCATGCAACCGCATATCACATTGATGATTGTTTATGTAATGACTGATGTCACTTTGTTGGGAGAATATTAAAATATAATTTGTTGTATTTATGTCATTGTTTTCATTCTATACAAACATGGGTAATTTCATAAGAGATTACAACATTGCACTTGTCAATTAACACTATCGTGTATACATGATTATGTGACCATTGAAATCAGCCAAGACTCCATTGTAAATATCCATTGCGTTAAAGTCTCAATACTGAGAAATATCATTCAAAATTGACATTGTTCATGGTTTTAAACTGAAATGTCGAAATGCGGCATCAATATTTAACAAAGCACCTCAATCCTTCGTGATTTGAACTAATTTTATATGGTCTAGCTGATACTCAGGTATGATTGAAAAAAGATGTAAAGTGAATGATGAACTAGTAACAGTTCTGTCGTAGCATTGGAAATAAGATGAGAGATTTGAAAGAAACACACACTGAAGTGTTTGGGT
This sequence comes from Schistosoma margrebowiei, assembly GCA_944470205.2. Classification (NCBI taxonomy): domain Eukaryota; kingdom Metazoa; phylum Platyhelminthes; class Trematoda; order Strigeidida; family Schistosomatidae; genus Schistosoma; species Schistosoma margrebowiei. The sequence goes on along the minus strand of OX104026.1, from coordinate 41,694,839 downwards.
CAATGATTAATCACATTATTAAACATAACTTGGCTAATAATCGGTCCTATTCTCATGGATTTCTGAGAATCTAGTCGACAAACAGTCATTTGCATTACGTGACATTAATCAGAGTCACAACCAGATTGATTACTCAGCGTTTTGTGTGGCCAAAGATCGATTCAGATATAAAACGATGGACACGAAGCTGTTTACAATGTCAACGCAGCAAAATTCATAAGCAAACGACCAGTCCCGTTGGCAAGTATCCCCTGCCAGAAAAACGTTTTCAACATATCCATCTAGACATAGTTGGTCCACTACCACCGTCTAATTCATTCACACACATCCTCACTGCAGTGGACAGATTCACAAGATGGGCTATAACATGCCCTATTATTGACACTTCCGCAGAAACGATAGCCGGCGTTTTCCTTGACCGTTGGATACCAAATTACGGAGTACCTTCTATCGTCACTACCGACCTTGGTTCCCAGTTTCAGTCTATCTTATTTCAGAAATTCACAAGACTTCTGGACGTGAACCACATCAAAACAACAGCCTATCACCCAGCAGCTAATGGTTTGGTCGAAAGATTTCACCGCCAATTAAAAAGCTCGCTGATGGCACAAGATGATACAACAAAATAGAGTGACGCATTACCACTCCGACTTCTGGGAATTCGTTCAACCATAAAGGAAGACATTGGATGTACAGCTGCAGAGTTAGTCTATGGTACAACTCTAACGTTACCTGGTCAACTAGTCAACTATGAACCTACAACGCCAGGGGATGCTACTCACTTCGCAACTCGCCTATTACAAACGATGAAGAATATTAAAGCAATATCCCCTCGTGAACACAACAATCGAGTCCAACTTGATAAAAACTTTGAAACGTGCAAATTTGTCTTCGGCCGAATAGATGCGGTTAAAAAACCATTCAAACAACCATATGCAGGTCCATATAAAGTAATTAAACGCACACAAAAATACTTCATCATCAACAGAGATGGCAACAAGCAGACTATTTCTATAGAGAGAATAAAACCTGCTTTCTGTGAAGCTACTCAAGTCAAGGAAGACAACGCTGTTGACAATCAACCCCTCTCACCAGCGACTGAAAAACCAGTGAAGGATAAAGAACTTATTACTAAGCCTTCTTGTTTAACACGCTCCGGTAGACCTATGAACAAACCTAAGCGTTATGTCCATTTCGTCGATTGAAAAAAAACAAAGCACACACCTACCTATGTCACACACTACTAATTTCACCCAAAAAAATTTTTTTCCCTTTACACAGTCTACATAATCACATTTTTCCACAATTATCCATTCGTTTTGTCACATTTATTTTTTTTTCTATACAAAATTTTTTTGTTACTGTAATAAACAAGTAAACATTATTTAATTACCCATTTATTGTACCAAAAAAAATACATCAACAGTTCATTTTTTTTTGGGGGGGGTCATTAGCAGTTTTGCACATTATTATTATTATCATTGTTAACCAACCAAGACATTAAATGACAGTGTCTTCATTTGTGTGTGTGTGTGTTTATTATGCAAGTCTACATCTCTGCTACATGTCATACTCATCTCCACATTTTTGTTAGCTATAATTGTAAATATTATTTTTGTATACATCTATATATCATATCCTTACAATTTTTTTTATTTATTATGACCAGTGTTACCTCCGGTTACTCTGGGGGGAGCTATGTGGAGATAGTCTGGACAAGCTTATTTTGTAAATAGTTTTCAATGTTATTTGTATTTATTTTGTCAATCTTCCACTGTATGTATATTTAACATTAAGTGACTGTAACTGTTGTTTTAGTAAATGACCTTGAACCCACTTTCCGTTGTGATTCTAACATAGCGTGACATATGTTTGCTTGCTAATAAATACATTGCTACACACACACGCTGATTGTTCTATTCTCACGCCTTATCGAGTCAATCGCATTCTAAATCGAATATTATCCACATTTAAGACTGCTGTGCCATTTCTATTACATCCTACGTCAAAGAAACTTCCTGGAGTCATATTTATCTCATAAATGAGTTATTACTCATTTACAATTGTGGATTATAATTGTGGGACCAAAGCTCAACGGAACACGCAACAACTAGCTGATTTAAGTAACGTCCCTGAACTTTCATTTTGTGTTACTAATCTATAAATTGTTATTGTTAGATTAACTTTAGGACGTAATAACTTTATCGCTAATTTTTGGTCCACCACAAACATTTCATGGCTGATTTGACAGCAACTATCACTCTTCGTGGACTATTCAAATATAATTCCCTTCCGTTTGGTTTAAGTTGTTCTCCAGCCATATTTCATGAAGTAGTCCATCATGTAATTGATGATCTTAAAAGTGTTGACGTTTGACCAGATGATCTCAAACATTATGGTTTTCATAAAATATATCACGGTCAGTGAGATACTACTTTCTTCGTAGTCTGCTTGAGAAAGAAATCCTCGTTAAGTCGAATGATGTTTCATTTCATGTGTTCGGTATTGAATGTATTGGACATCAAGCTGACTTTAATGATTCTAGACCAGATATGAGGCGATAAGCTTCACTTACAATTTCATCATCTCTAAAAACCCCTACACAATCATATTAATCAGCAGGTGCTCTTCATTATTATTCGCTTTTTATTTCTGATTTTCCTTATCGTACAAACTCTCTAAGTTGAGACTTGAGGTATGTAATATGGACTCTCACAACAGTTTGATATTGTGATCTGAAACGTTGATTTCCGGTATGCTGTGCCAAGATCAATGGGTGATGCACCACACCTGATGGAATCACTGAATTTAATTGATCAGTCACTTCTTCACAATCAACATGTTGATCATCATCGTTTTGTAATCTGTATCGATGAACATTGTTTACTCGAGTTGGGTGAAAAATATGTGAACTCGTATCCTAAATCAAAATCACACCTTCCTGTTAATCAGTATCGTGGACTACTAGTCTTTGGTGATATCTAGGCACTGTGGCTGTAGTGAGTGAGAACTCACGTGTGAATGACCAGTTTATTGTTACTTGCAGAATCCCAGAGTGTCTTCATATAATATAAAAACCACACATTACACACTTCTCTTGCACGGCCTCCGTCAGTTGACTCTTACTAACTTCATTGTTCTTTTATTCTAGATGAGTTCACCTGTGTTCAGTTTGAAACAGTAACCTACAAAAACAATGGCAGATGGTCGCACAATATTGTGAATTGGTTGAAGTTAAACGTGAACACCATTGAATGCTACTCAGTGGCAAGAGACTGAACGTTCCCTCAAGAATGAAGGTCTTAGATTCGATTTCTGCTTTCATGATTGTCAATAGGCAATGTTATGGGGTCTTGTAATACAACAAACAGGCTTCTGAATGTTTCCGGGTTTTCGATACATGTCCAAAATTTATCGGTCCATGATTTCAATCAAAAATCATATATCCAGCAATCCATCTTGTTTCATTAACAAAGCGTCACACATTGTGTTTATCGTAATCATTTTTGTAGACTATGTGAAGAATTAAAAATTTCGTTTCATGATGATTTTGACTGTGATATTTCGGTTTGAACTTTCATCCATACCACTGACTGTGGAATATTTTATCTATAAATATTGTGAAAATATTTCTGTAGTACGTTACTCGTGAAGTTCACATTGTGTTCACTACTACACCTTCGCTTCGTTATTCGAAAAATCTGTCAAGTAAAGTACATTGACAATTCGTTGATCGATCTGTATTAAGTCAAGCACCATTGAACGCTAACATCAGCCTATTCAATTCTTTTTTACAAGAAAATCGTTTCAAAAACACTTTTGACAATCGAACGTCTATGAATACTTATTTATAACTGTTGCATTACTAGAGACCACGGGCGATATCCAAACCGAGAATTCAACAGTTCTTTTATAAGTACAACGAGTTTAAAGTTGTACGGTTACTTACTCAATCGAAGTTTGTTCAAAGCAAAACATTGTTCTCAGACTGATGTACCCATCTATATATATTGCGTGATATTTTTGCAGGTTCTAACATTGGACAACATATCTCATAATGATGAAATAACCGCTTACATAGTGAGCACTCAGATCATCATTCTTAGTGTGAAATGACTATTCTTGTAAAGTATCACAGCTTTTATCCCTCCAGTTTTATTAAACGTTTCTAAACTGATTACTTTTGCTTTTCACTCTTCTCTTTATTCAACATTGATTTCACATAGGATAATTCGTTTACACAACACTTGTCATCGATGTTTTGAATGAATTAATACCTCTTGTAAGATCCATTTTGGAGGTTGTGTGTGTGTGTGAAAATCCATCAATGTATACACTTGTTGTTTGTTCCTATTGTTGTTCGCGTAGTTGTACATTTTGTTATTCCTTTTGATTCCATTTGAGTTGGTCATATAGTCATTATAGTTTTTATTTTTCTTACGTCTTCACTAAGTTTCCGTGCTTCTTCGTGAACTACATTTATGTTGTGTTTACTTGATACTAAGTCTTGGCAGCAGACACACTGGTTTGTTCCTCCATTTTATTGTGTTGCTTGTATTGACTAGAATTGTACATTTTTAAGTGTGAATTGAAGCACACCTCCAGAATTCGAAACACTCTGTATTATAAAGCAATCAAATAGTATCTTTTGAATGAATCTGTGCGTGATCTATCCAGACAAGCTGGAATAACATTGATATGTTGCGATTGGTAATTTATTGGGCATCCTTTATCAACTTCCTTATTTATTGTAATTTAAACCTTAATTTGCATCTAACACTTCCAAGAATTTGTACGTTCATTCAAATGAAGTATCATTCAACTTAATAAAACAAAATTTATGTAGCCGGAAAATTTACGAAGTTATAGAAGATGATTTAACGTCATTCAGATTTTCTCTCAATCAAGTGTTAGCGTTAATTCTGGCATTGAATGATGAAATATATATGAGACATTGCTCTTCCTAACAAAACTTTAAACAGCATTAGAATATTGTCAGAGTGGATATTCGTTGAAATTGCAGTATTTTTAACATTTGCATTCATGAGGATTATACAAAACGGAATTCTGGTGAGTTCAGGTTTTTTATGGTGGCCTAGCTCAGATTGATACATGGATTCAAGCATTGTCACATTCACCATATTAGTTTAATTTCACATCACCTGAGAGAAAAACTGCATGTTTTACGATATGTAACTCATTCAGTGTATGTAAATCTACCAGAAGTGTGACAAAACAGGAAACACAAAAAGACTTATTGTAGCGACCCAACAACCAATATTCGGTTGGAACAACGGACTGATGAACCCTAAATTTATTCGATTAGACCAGATTACGTTCCTCTATATATTTCACAACGCGTTTTCGTGATACTCGTATTATATCAATCCCCTCAAGATTACAGATATGCCATACTGTCAAGTTCTACATATTATAAGTATTTGGATAATGACGGCCCCTAACTGATTGTCCCCTACTATTTGACATTGTTAAATGTTAAATCCATACACATCATATTAAGTGAATGTCGAACCAATTAGGAAGGTTGTGCAGTAATTCTAAAAGTATTTTATGGAAATTATTCACTTACAAACAGATCACTTAAGCGTAATCCTAGAATGACATAAAAAAGTTAGTGACATATTTTCATAATTAGATAACTACAATGAATAAGGGATATGTTGATATGGAGAGCTAATCAGAAGTAGTCTAAAGCGAAGGTCAACCGATGGCAATCAGCAATGACCTAAAAGAAATTTTTATTTGATTGTCTGTGAAATGGATCAATTTCCTAGGGATTAGAGTGGTATATATATATATATATGAATGTGAACAGATGTTAGTTTTTCTTGATTAAAAAGCAGCATTTGACCCTGTGGTCCGAGAGGTTCTGTGACAATCTGTCATTGAAAGGCGCACCTCAGAAGTACATAAACCTTGTGAAGGCTTTTCACTGGAAAACTACTAATCGAGTCTGAGTTTATGGTGAACTGTCAACTGATTTTGCAGCATCAAGTGTTGTCTGTCAAGGCTGTCAGTGCATTGAACTATCTTCAGACAAACTCCTCATTTTAATATGAATATAACATAACTCCATTAAAGTATGAATTGAGGAACGTTAAATTTGAACTTTACTTCTGAATAATATTTACATGTATCTTTCCAAGCAGTTAAATTGCAAGAACAGAAAGGAGAGCCTACGTAAGATTCAACAAGCATATTCCGAAAATTTTAACATCAAATTGCCATCGCAAGACATCCCCTTGACACAGGATACGAAGTCGATACACTGAAGTGTTTCAAAGTAATTAATAAACAATCAAGCTCAAACATTCTGAAATTCGCCAAAGCAATAGCAATCAAACGTCTAAAACCAGATCTATGTATACAAAAATAGACAGTTATAAATCATTTTTTACCCTGGTAACAAAACCCCTCCCACTTTTATTGATTTATTGCGTCATTATTCCAACTCTTTTTGAAGTTTAAATTACATCATACATAAGCGATTGATCTTAATTCATACTTCCTTTATTACCATTAATCTATTTTCATGAGTTCTAATCACTATTTCAATGTTCTGGAACTTTCCGTGTCAACTCTATCGGGATATTTGCTACACCATAATACACATTTATTCATCGTTCATCACCTTCTTATGCATAAATATGTCAATATCTGTAATCATGTTGAATTTTAGATATGTCATGTTGTAAGAAACTGATGAGAACCTAACGAAATCGAACGAATTCACTTATTATTTTGCACCAATCATTGTTATTGCTCTCTTTTGGATAACATACAGTATCTTAGAAACGGCATAAAAAATTTGTTTAGATCTTTCTATCACTATGATCATATCTGCATGAACATTTTTATTTGATCAGATGGTAAAGTCAATAAACGTTTCCCCCTTACAAGCCTAAATGTTAGCTGATTTAATCGTTCAATGACTAGTTCAGTTTTCTATGTATATACATCTATGTGTCTGAATCTTTTCATTACATTCGACTCTTATTTTAGCTGTGTATTCGCTCGTTGTCATTCAACTGCATTTGTATTTCTTCTTGAATACACTTTACGTAATTGTGACATAGAGAAGTGTACTGTACAATGTTAGACTGTAGTCAATAGTTCGTATTGCATTTCTGAAATTCATGCATCTCAGAAAGTCATTTAATAACAGTCATCTAGACCAGTGACATAAGAAGCCCTAAGATTTATCACGAAAATTTTGAACGACAGAATTAATGAAGCGTAAATGATAATGTATCGCCCATCTCCACGGTACAATCTTATTTCTAAAATCAACGTACTACCTCTCAACTTTCATTATTGTGATGGATTATAATTATTGTTGTGGATTGATATTATCCTTATTCTCAGTACATCTACTTCATCCTGTAAACATTTTTGATTAAAATGTAACATTACTAACCATAATAATAAACTATGACATTTTACGTACAATCGATATTGTGGTGTTTAATGGAGTAAGTCTGTTCTATTTAATGAAATTACAGCATTTTTTTATTGTTGTGGTTTCTCTCTGTCTACTTTTCTCCATCGCCTATACATCGATATATTCCTTTTCATAAATACGTCTTATGAAAATGCAATCAATACGTAGTTGCATTGCTTAACGTTAAATGACGGGATCGATACATATTCCTAAATGCACACAGTTCAGAGGTGTTTGTTTCATTATCAAGAGTGACATATATAAGAAGGTCAGTGTGTGCTGCTTCGATCTCCGGTGGACTCGATAAAGCTCGTCTATTCAAGAGTTGCTTGAAGTATTCCACCCATATATTCCTCTGATCTTCAATCTCCTTGATTGACTTGAATACTTTGTTCTTTACCGGTCACCTTGGTTTCCTATATTTTCCTGCCAGTTTGTTCGTCGTTTTGTATAGTTGATTCATGTTTCTTGCAGTTACGGCTTCATCTGCTCTCGTTGCTGGGTGCTCCACGTACGCTTGCTTGTTGGCTGTAATGCTCCTCTTCACTTTCTATTTTGCTTCCGTTTATTCAGGTCGGTCATTCATTTCCTATGTTATTGTTTGGCTGTTTTTGGTTGGCTTCTCACCGTTTTTTATTATCTTGATCTGTCTGATTCTATGCAGTGTGATCCGGTGAGACCCGTGTAGCTTTGTGAATACATTTGTGGGGTGATGTTTTGATGCCTATAGTCAATTTGTTGAATGCACATAGATTTACAAATCTCTCTCCATTTCCATTTCTTTATCCCGGTCAGTCAATGTCGTTCCATGATATTTTCAAAGCCGGTGTTATGCATTCCTACTTTGGCGTTAAGACCTCCAATGAGGATGATCAGTTCTTTTGACGAGAACTTCTCCATGATCGATTGCACAACATCGAAAACTCGATCTTTTCGTTGTCGTTGCTATCATTGCTGTGTGCATAACATTTAGTAGCATTCATTAGGATTCCCTCCTTCTTTGTTTTGAAGGATGTTATGATGTTTCTAGGTTCAGGAGGATCGCATCTTACAGGTGCGTTAGGTGCTTTTTTACACGGCATCTGAGCATCTCCATCGAATCCAAACCATTTGACTAAGTTGTGTCCAATGGGTTTTACTGATATCGAGCACTGTCAAGTTGCACTTCCTCATTTACATAATGATTGAATGGTCCTCTTGGTCTCACATATTGTCCGGACGTTCCATGTATCTACATTAATTAAGTGTTGTTCAGTTTATTAGAAGGGAGTTGATATTTTGACGAAGGGATATTCTCGGCTTCGCCAAGAAGCAGCAGAGTTGTGGTGTAAGAACATCCTTTAAATTCCAGGTCAGAGTTGGTATGCTATAATTCATTTTGTGTGTTTGGCATATTTTTAGCGACGTTGCATTCTGAACTATTGAAATGCTGACTTTATATTAAACCCTCCTCATTAACTTGGATATATGATCGGCAATAACCTTAGATGAGCTACAGGAATGACTTGAATAAAAATTTATGTGAATTGTCTAGTCAAAGCAGTTTCATGTTAAGTGCAGTCGCCTGTTGCTAGGTCTCAAGTTATTACGAGTTCACTTAATCTGCGAACGAGAACAAAGACTCAGTGACCAAAGACCAATAAGCTAGATATTCTAATGCGCATCAGCCCCGCTAACTACAGGAAGGAGTTGGAGCTTGTAATGGGGAAGTACATTTTGCAAACAGGTAGAAACCAGCGACAACAATAATCATAAATCAAAACATATATATAAAGCACAAAACCGTCCTCGTGGAGTCTTTTCAAATAGCATACCAAAAGACACAATGAACCAACAGCATTTAAAATATTTCTTAACTGGGAAATACCACAGGAAGGTGATAAGAACGCGAAAAGAAAAAAAAAATTAAAATTTTCTAAATAAAATTACACAATGACGTCGTTTTCCAAATGAGTTCTGAAGATCTAACGTCCCCAACATCTGTAAAAAGAATGTAATAAGAATCTATTTTAGTTCTGTAGAAAAATGAAGAAATGTTTCAATATCAATTGATGTATCTTAACGAATCCAGCCACACACAGGATTCCATTAAACTTCCATTAAACTATGATATCCAACCTAAATTTATGTTCAATGAAAGCATACACTTAGGTAATAGTCAAATGTGTTTATCCAGAATATGCGCTAATGATGAGTGTATCCGTCACAGTGATTGGTATAAAAAGATACACGGAACATGCTGTCGATTATTTAATCAGGATTATTCTCCGCAGTCTCCTTCACCAATGATACACAGAACGTGACAACTAGTCGAGTTTTAAAGAATCAAATCAGATTGATAAATCATGGACGTGAAACCGGATGATTTTATGAGAAAAAACGACCACCACGCCAATCATTTGAAATTAATTGGTGAATTGTTACAGTGTTTATTCTTAGCCGGAGTAAGACCATTTATGAATTGACAACCAGAACATTTGCTTTCACTTCATCTTCTTTTTAGCAAAGTAGTAATTATATGTAAAATGAGAATTTCACTCATCTTTGATGTCAGTCAAATAAACAAATAACTTATTATTATTATTATTATTATTATTATTATTATTATTATTAATGGCTTTATTCAATATTATATTTTGGTACAATATAGATTTCTCAGCACATTGATATGACACCCACGATACACAATAGAGAATACCATATTATCTTTTGATTAATGAGATAGACTGAGGTGATCAATGATAAACAAAGTATAATCATAAACAAGAAAGAGGTCAACACAAATATGTTTTTGTTCATTAGACAAACACGTTGTCTTCACTGAGATTGAAGAAGGAGTAATCAATTTTACTTTGAAAATGTTATCGGATGTGAAGAGAAATGATGATAGAACGTGGTGTTATGTTGTATTCAATGCGATGAATCAGATAGAATTCGCAATTGTTTTGCAAATCTTATTCCTCACTGCATACGATATACAGGTTTGTGGTGTTTGTACAATTTAATGATACTTTTGTACTTCTTGACTGTTTGATTTTGAATTTCGAACACAATAAGTTCGTCTGCTCTCATCTAGCTGTCAAGCAATATATCTCAATCTTTATCAGGAAAGATGACTGGTGACTAGCGATGGAATCCATGCTTTCTCCTTATTTGTGAATCATCAGCTGGATATACCTACATTCCATAATTGATGTTCCCTCTGTGACTCGAACCCAATATCATTCGGTTCAAGCGGCATCGTCTTATTCATTTAGTTTGATTTGTGTCTTGAATAATCGAAATCTACACAGATTGAAAATTGTGATATTTTGCTATTCACTCATCATTTAATAATCAAGGGATTATCTTATTTATTTTACAAATAAAGGTAAACCATGAGTTCATTAATCCCATGTGTGAACTGACTGATTACCTGAGTTATGTTTGTTCAATGTTTTCATTGTAGCGTCACCACCAGTCTTGTCGTTGCATATTATAAGGTTCAATGTTCAGTAATTGAAAGCAATCGAGAAGAGCCTATAAACGTGTGCATCGTGTTAGTTGACAATGATCAAAAATATGTATCACTTAACTTTAGCGAACCAACGGTGGTTGTGAGATGAGAATCTAAGTCTCTTTCCATCTGGAACTAGACCATTAGGTATTTCGAGAATTATCTGAACTCTAAAGAATGCACAAACAAAACATTGATGTAACTAATCTCACTCACACACAGAGCTTAATTAGCTCGGTAGTAATTCGCATTCAGAACCTCTTATCCAAATTCTTTTTATGTTTATATCTTTCTTAAATTTCCCATTCATCTTTCCCAATTCAGATTGATTCTTCTTCATGGTAATTAACTTCACTATACCGCATTTATTACATACTGAATTCACACAACGTTGGTATTCTCACTACTGCTAATATTATTATATTGATAAAAACCTTACTACAACTCATTCTGACCTTCATTAACTGACTTGGCTTATTTATAAATCACCAAAAGATGTCCTAGTATGAGACTCACCAGAACTGTGCATCCAGGATCGCGCAGTAGTAGTAGTAGTAGTCACACATATACCTGTCAGGGCATTTCTATATGGAACTTTGTAAAGGTCAAACACTACCAGTCACAACATTTGTTGGTATCACACAACGGACGTACGGCAAACAAGCTAGAAAATGTACTCCGCTTTGTAACTTTGCAAGCACACAGAAAAAGGAACGTCAAAACCGCCGGTTATTGACTACTGCAGTCACTAACCACAACCCTCAAGACAGTCGTCTTTTATATGTTACAGACATAAGAACCTGCAAAAAGTTTTTAGTCGACAATGGGGCAGGTGTTGGTGTTGTGCCACCCAGTGCACTCGAGAAAAACACACCTGACCCAAAGCTAAAACTACAAGCAGGAAACAGGTCTGACATTAAGACGTACGGCGAAAGGAGGGAACAATTAATTTTGATAAATAAAAAGGAACGAATTGAGCGAAGAAATTTCTTTTCAATTGAAAAGAAATTTCTTCGCTCAATTCGTTCCTTTTTATTTACCAAATGGCAAAATGGGAATTTTCACTAAATTAATTTTGATCCTTAATCTAATTTTTCATGGAGTTTCATCATAGTAGACGTCCTCGTTCCTATAATCGGCACTGATTTTCTGCAAATCCACAAAATATTGGTTGACGTCAGAAATAAGAAAACTTGTCCTTGCCGAACAGAGTAGAGAAATTAGAAGAATTATACCCTCTCCAACTTTTGCACGACTTCACTCATAGCATGCCTGACGTGTCGATTTTTTCAAAATTTGATCTAGTTCGCGCTTGCCATAACATTCCAATTCATCCGGACGATGTTCTTTAAACGGCCAATAATACCCCCTTTTGACTATACGAATTCGTCCGCATGCCTTTCGTACTGAGGAATGCTGCACAAAGTTTCCAGCGTTTTATTAAATAAGTGGTACGGGGCTTACCGTTTGTATATGCTTACATAGATTACCGACTTATTACCAAGCAAAGAGGAAAATGAACATCCAACTCATCTGAAAATGCTTCTTGGGAAGCTACACGAGTATGGGTTGGCAGTCAACTCTGACAAATGTGAGTTCGGAAAACAATCCCTCACGTTTTTAGGTCATGTACTTGATAATCAAGACATTAAACCAGTTCCTGAGGAAACACAAGCTATCAGAAATTATCCTTGACCTGATTCATTCAAGAAACTACGACGTTTCCTTGGGATGATCAACATTTACAGAGTTTTATCCCCAAATGTTCAGCGTTAACAAAACCGCTAACTGATCTCTTAAGGGGACGAACTGAATCATTGACAATGATACCACAAGCAATTCAAGCATTTGACCAGTTGAAAAGCGCTTTTAGCACAGAGGCATTACCCGTACGACGAAGGGTTGATGCACCTTTAGCAGTAATGACCGACGCTTCAAATGTAACAGTAGGTGCTGTACTTCAGCAACGTGTCAATCAACAATGGCAACGCCTTGCATTTTTCTCAAAGAAGCTAAACACAACGCAAACAAAATATAGCACATTCGGTAGAGAACTGTTGGCTATCTACTTAGCCATAAAACAGTTCCGCTTTATGTTAGAAGGTAATTCTTTCACGATATATACTGATCACAAACCTCTAACTAGGTCCTCGATGCACAATCATGACAAATGCAGTCCGAACGAAATTCGTCAACTAGAATTCATTTCACAATTTGCAGCTGATATATCCTATATTAAAGGCAATGTAAATCAGGCAGCAGATGCACTATCGAGAATAAATATCAATGCCTCCTCGATCGCTGATATAATTATCAAGAAATGGCAAAGCATCGAAAGCTCTATACGGAGCTGCAAAAACTGTTGCAGTCTAAGGTAACGAAATTAATAATTTAAAACATCCCCATAAACAACAAGGGCACCTTAATTTGTGATACCTCAACAGGTAAACTCGCCCCTTTGTACCTTACGGTATGAGACGAAACAGTTTTGAGAAATTACACAATATATCTCATCCAGGTATAAAAGCCACTGTAAAGCTTGTCTGAGATAGATTTGTATGGCCAAATATAAAGAAAGACGTACGAAAGCGGTCGCAGAAATGCTTCGAATACCAAAAGTCAAGAGTACATAGGCACATCATACCCCCTAGAGGAAGTTTACCTGCCGCTAGCGCCAGGTTCGACCACATTCATATCGACATTGTAGGACCGTTACCAATTTCTAATGGTTACACGCATATATTAACATGTGTAGCTAGATTTACGAGATGGCCCTTAGCTGTTCCGTTAAAAGACACGTCAGCATCAACAGTGGTGAAGAAGCTGGTGAAACACTGGATTACAAACTTCGGTGTCCCTTTCAACAATTACGACGGACCGTGGAACGCAATTCGAAAGCAAACTATTTCAGCAACTTACGGATACTTTCTGTATAAAGAGAATTGGAACCACTGCTTAACATCCGCCTGCTAACGGAATTATAGAAAGGTTCCACAAACAGTTAAAAGCCTTTTTGACGGCCGCACGAGTTGATTACAAATGGGATGTCAAGCTTCCTTTGATACCATTAGTTATTCGCTTAACCACCAAATAAGACATTGGTTGTTGTGCAGCTAAGTTGGTTTCTGGAACAACGTCGCATTTGCCTGGTTAGTTCTTTGATCGTGCAGAAATTCCAGAAGATATAACCAACTACGTGCAACAATTAAAACAGCCGATGGAATCCATTAGCTCCATTAAACCACGAACTGAAAAGGTGAAATCATTCGTACACAATGAATTAGACAAATGCTCACATTCATTCGTCAGAAATGATAGAGTACGACAGCTGTTACAGACTCCTTATGACGGCCCTTTTAAAATCATCCGAAAGGACACTAAAACGGTTACAGTGGAAAGAGCAGGTAAACATGATACTGTTAGCATCGACAGAGTAAAACCAGCATTTTTCGAGAACACTGAAAAACAGACAACTGTAAAACCGTCTAAACCCGTAGCAGAGTAAGCACCATTCAATCTACCTGCAATAAACAATGCTTTAAATCAAAATTCAGCAGCAACAGAAACCACAACAAGATCAGGAAGAAGAATACACTGGCCTGATAGGTAGGTAGCAACCATCGTATATATCTAGACCAAATCCTGAGATTGCACTCATAACACAAAAGAAATCCTACTTTATTTGGATTACTTTTTTCTTTATTGGCCTCACGGATCAACATTATGCTTACATTTTAACGTTATACAATTCGTTAATGTTAAATATACACTTGTATATACATGATAGGAAACGTTTCAACACACAAGCTGTTGTTAATGAAACTTAACTTGTAACACCGATCGGAAGTGGAAAACCTGACAGCAGAACGTTAGGAAGGTCGAGTTGAAGAGAATATAAGGGAAAGAAGAGAGTGTAGTCTGGAAGGATCATACAGAATGCGATAAACAAATGATGGAAATTCACAAATGAAGTATTCATTGCAATGGTTGTGATATCTTATCAAGCTGCCAAATGCCAACGGCTACGAGTGCAGATGAAGCCGTAACTGCAAGAAACATGAATCAACTATACGAAACGACAAACAAACTGGCAGGAAATTATAGTAAACCAGGGTGACCGATAAAGCACAAAGTATTCAAGTCAATCAATGAGATTGAAGGTCAGAAGAATAGATGAGTGGAATACTTCAAGCAACACTTGAATAGACCAGCTTTATTGACTCCACCGGAGATCGAAGCAGCACATACTGACCTTCTTATATATGTCACTCTTGCCAATGAAACAAACACCTCTGAAATGTGTGCATTTTGGGAATATGATATGGTAAATCGGGAATTCTTTCCAAGTCACCGCATTGAATACAACATCACACCACGTTCAATCAACATTTGTCTTACATCCGATAACATTTTCAAAGAAGAATTGATTACTCCTTCTTCAATTTCAGTGTAGACAACGTGTGCTTTTTCTTAACAAACATATTTCTGTTGACCTCTTTTGTTTATGGAAACACTAATGATCATACTTTCTTGTCAATTATCACCTCATTCCATCTCATAATGAGATCATATGGTATTGTCTGTTTAGTGGGTGTAATATAAATCTGAGTTAGAATGAAATATTTCGCTTCGTAATAATCTGTTCATGTGACTGACAAAATGATTAGGATTCTGATGTTATAGAAGATTACTACTTCTCTTAAGGAAAATCAAGTGAAAACAATCACTGTTGTGGTATTTATAAAACTATGGGGTCCAATGTTCATGACTTTTCATTCGCTTGGATACTTGTATTTGTATTTTGTTCAACTGTGTATCATAGATCTACATAATTGTACGGTAACGTTGCAGCTGGTCAAACACTGGTAACAGACATATATATATATGTATCACATTGTATTTTAGCTATACCTAAATTCATATAAACGGACTACTGATTACATCTCCTATCTCAGTGGAACGATCGACGTTCGCTCGTTCATTTCTTTTGGAATCAGTAAGTGTCTACACCAAACAGGACTATATAATCTGCATATTGTGAGTCGATAAATGGAATTCTTGGAAGGAGATCAATACCCGAGAATTCAGTTGACGAGAATGTTATTTCCATCAGTAGACCTATGATGAAGTTAAAGAGAAATGGAGAAAGTGGACAGCCTTGACGGACTCCACTTGAGGTTGCCAAATCAGATGAAAGTTCGCCATAAGCTCTGACTCGACTGGTAGTGTTCGAGTAAAGAGCTTTTACAAAGTTTATGTACTTCTGATGTGAGCCTTTCAATGGCAGATACTGTCACCGCACTTCTCTATCCACGGAGTGAAATGCTGCTTTTTAATCAAGAAAAACTAGCATCTGTTCACATTCATATATATATATATATATACCACTCTAATCCTTAGGAAATTGATCCATTTCACAGACAATCAAATAAAAATTTCTTTTAGGTCATTGCTGATTGCCATCGGTTGACCTTCGCTTTAGACTACTTCTGATTAGCTCTCCATATCAACATATCCCTTATTCATTGTAGTTATCTAATTATGAAAATATGTCACTAACTTTTTTATGTCATTCTAGGATTACGCTTAAGTGATCTGTTTGTAAGTGAATAATTTCCATAAAATACTATTAGAATTACTGCACAACCTTCCTAATTGGTTCGATATTCACTTAATATGATGTGTATGGATTTATCATTTAACAATGTCAAATAGTAGGGGACAATCAGTTAGGGGCCGTCATTATCCAACTACTTATAATATGTAGAACTTGACAGTATGACATATCTGAAATCTTGAGGGGATTGACGTTCACTCAGTAAATGGAATTCATATTACCGTATATCTGTCAAATAAGCTGATATTGAGCTACTAAGATTGAAACTAATCTCCAGTAATATTCAGATAATAATGTTACTAATATTCGGTCATGAATGTCTTTGAAGCATTGATCGTATATACTGGGACCACCGAGTAAGTAATACAGTTATTTGGAAATGAGTACTAGACAACGATGACAAATCATTTGATGGATTAGTGAAATTTCATTGGTTGAGATCACTGGGACACGTGTTACGTATACGCAAACACGGACCGTGATGGCGTGCGAAGTGAATGGTACTGGGATCGAATGCCAGAGCAAACATCAACTCTCTGAAATGCAGGTACATCCAGCTGATGAGTCCCAAATAGGACGAAACGCGCGTCAAACTGGAAGCCACTGCTAGACACCATCCATCATTGCCTACAATTAAAGAGTAAAGTTAAGATGAACTGATTCTAAAAATATCATACATACCAATGCTAATTATAATGAGATGAATGATATTTTAAGAAAACACTTACTTAAAAAGAAAAAAACAAACTTAATCTTTATGTCACAGAAATTAATTAACACAATTGTTTCTAACTACTATTATCGATATAAGTAGTTAAATGTGATTAAAATTTGATAGTAACCAATTTCTCACGGCATATTCGTGTGATTTTTTCACAGAAAATGTAGTATAATGAGGCAAATTTCGACATGAATCATCAATCTTTTCTTCATGTTCATCAGTATTCTCTTCAGTAATCTGTAAAAGACTCAATTCAGTAGAAGTGTTTGGAAACAATCTTTCATCAATCATATTATCATCATCATCTTCATCATTGGGTGAAGAATTGAGTTGACATTTAACTTGTATCAATAATGATTTAAGATGATCTAAATTCTTTCGAACTTCATCTATTTCATTTTCATCAAGACTAGATATTGAATATGGAGATTTTTCTCTTGGAATATAAGAACATCGCGGAGACAATTGACTCATCTTATTCCTTATGTAAATTGAAAAACAGAAAACAAGTATGGTTGATAGTCATCAAGAGAAAAGTGAACAGATATGAAGTTGCAACTAATATTCAAAACTATTAAACCAATAAATTACAACTTGATAGATTGGCAAAAGATCAATCGTTTGGTGAATATCGTCAATGGTCACATCTCAAACTATGAGGATATATGATGTCTATTTTAAACACGCAGAGAATATCAGTGTTCTCAGAGTTGAACATATACCCTAGATGATGAACGCCAATTAGTACAATGAATGATGAGGTAGGATTTCGTGTAGATCGCCTATAGAGATGTAATTAATGTCAAGAATTAGATAATTTGTGATAAAAGGTTTCCAATGGTTTATGATAGAATTGAAAATGTAAACCATTATATTTTTGACTTATAGTGATGATGAGTCTAGAATTCAATAATCATTCAACTGACTTCAGTCATATTTTCATTAAAAATCATGAAATCTCTTCTATCCAATCATATATCGATCATTATCAGTATGGGGTTGCGAAGATTTTTAGGTTTTCGATTGAGATCATCAACTGATTGATGTTAGACCATCACCAGCAACACTGGACGGCCGTCCAGTGCTTCCAGGTTTTCAATGGTCATCTTACATCAATTGGTTCATGATCTTAATCAACATAAATCGATAATTTCTCTTCACAGACTGTCAATTCGAACGATTGATCTATCTTGAAATGAATAAAGAGACTGCTTGTTTTTTGACTAACATTTCTAATGAAACGCCATTCTACGCGGGGTTCACTTTTCCATACACTAGTCACTACACAATCCTTCTATTCTAGACTTATACTATTCATTGTGACTTTATGAGCCGCTTGTTATCAGGTAATCTATTCGCCAATAAAAATACGACTTATTCACACTTATACTTATCTGAATTAATGACATCCAGCCGGTCTAATCAGCCTGGCGTCCTAATGTTTCCTTGCTTATCAAGCCCATCCACTTGAGTTCAACAACAGCATCCATTATGCGAATCATGTATTTCAGACATACTGGGTTTATATACCAGCCAAACAGACTGCAACGCAGCATAAAATACAAAATAACACTCATACACAGTAACGCCAAAATGTGTCTGTGAACGTGGGAGACGGTAATTAATAAACTGAACGTAAACTAAGAACGATATAGCATATACTAATAATCTATAGGTTAAATTGAAGCTTATAATAAGAGGAATATAGATGTCTACAGTCCATTTACTGAATATGTATACCCTAAGAATATATAGATAATATTAAACGATTATTAGGTTTCAGACGTTACTCGTAATTCAAACTTCACTAGGATATAACAATCTCCATGTATAGAATATATATATATATATATATATATATATATATATATATATATATATATTAAAGCAGCATAATTGATTACTGTCATTATTGTATTATGAAAATAAAGAAATAAATGCATTGTTGCCAATCTAAAGGAATTATTCTGAAATAAACAATCTAAATGAGGCTTCTGAAGAGTATCGGCTATTCGGAAATACGAAACTGCAAGTCATTTACCATAGTACACTCGTAAATTCAGACTAAATGAAATGTTTGTTGGCACTCATAAGCTTGAATACTTTACCGCTGATTTGATCACATACTTGAAATAGTGTTCCATAGTAGTTCAATGGAAAATCCGTACTTGTTTTTCTATAAGCATAAAACCTTTTTACTTTTATGAATGCCAAGAATTATGAATTTTAAGTAAAGCAAGGATTTCAGTTGGCTAAATTCAGTAAGCTAACTAAAATCAATACTCGATGATTATTATTATTTAACTTATGAAGTCATAGAGTAAATGCCAAGGAACCAGAGAAATAAGTCACACAGAATGGATCATAGAAATTCAATACAAAAGTAACGACGATATGTCATACTCATTTGATGGCAAAATCGAGATTACAATATTTACACAATTCAATTTTTAAATTTATCATTTCAAACTATTATTTGAAGCACAGATTTTTTCCTTGCGTTCGAGGAATTCGCTTTCTTATTCCTCTGAACACTTCACAGCTTGACTATGCAAAGATGTGTTTAGAAATATCGACAGTTTGTTCTTATTCCATCTAGTTTCAACGAACCATAAAACCACCATTAATTAATCAGTCCTAGTCATCTGAAGTGTTGAGAGATATTTATCAAAGGTTATCAGGCTTCCAATCCTTCAAACGATGGGGGCGACATTCATACCAAATAGTACAATACTCTTGATATCAAACACAACTTGCTTAACTCCGCTTACTATCGTGATCAACACAATTTCAAATAAACTATTGATAAAACTTAACACGGACACTAAACACTCTAGAATATTAGTGATCATAGATGGTAATCATTGAAATTTCATAACTATTTAATAACTTTTCCTACCTGGTGTATCAAATTCTGGCATTATTCTTATTCCTAGTAAACGAGCATAATTTAATAAATATTTCACATCGTTCGGCGTATAGATTAAAAGATACGGGTGAAATGCTCGCTGAAATTAAACGTATGAAAGAATTTCAAATATATAAGATTAGTTAAAAAAAAAGAATAAATTGTATTTTTAAAAACAATGCTCTGTAGTTTAAAGTTAAAAATCCTCAAATAAAAAAGCATTGCTCACAATTGATTGGTCACTGGATGGTGATAAATGTCATGTGTGTCAAGTCCTTCTCAGTGCAGATCGAATGCTATCGACCAAATTGCAATGTGGCCACTAGTTTAGGTGACTCGACATTGCGTACACTATGTTGAGATAAGATAGTGGTTGGAGGTAGTCAGCAGAAAACCCCGAACTCGTGTTTCGTGCTATTTGACACTTGTCAGCAAGGTGTACGTGTTATCTTGAGGGAACTGATGCTCCCTGTGGTTAGGTTAGACTATGAAGCTGGGTGACACGAGATCGAATCCGCTAGGTAGTATCAGTTCCCACAAGAACAGGTACACCTTGCTGACGAGTGTCAAGTAGCACGAAACCCGGGTTCAGGGTTTTCTGTTGACTACCTCCAACCACCGTCTTAAAAAACTGTCCATACTCAGATAAACACGTATTCGAAAATCTTTCTCTTAAACTTTGAAGAAAGTTTCGGAAACGTTTCAGATACATAGGGAAAAGATTGATCGCCCACAATATGCCAATGAAGTACATTCATTTTCACCATTGACATTGAATCCTTTAAAGTATAAAAGTAACCAAAGTATGAATTTTAATCATGTAAATGAAACTTATTGAGGATTTATTATGACGGATTGAAGCCAAATTTGATTACTAAAGGATATATAAGATGTCTTCGTGATTCCTTATTGTTGATCAAACGTAATTATCGATTATAAAGAACTTATTTATTAGCACAAACTATGTGATTGTTTGAAATAGCTAGATGGGTCAGATAGCCAGAACAGAGTTTGTCGACTATTGAGATCCACAATTTGACACTATAATGAACATCACATAACGTTCTTACCCTTAATTTCAAAAGTGACACATAAAATATAACTACGTTCAAGGCATGTCTTGATAATTTATGATAAATTGAGCACTGGGTATAATTGTAATATCGACTCTCAACCAACACCAAGGTCAGGATTCTCAATACAAATGTCAAGACAGTTCTACTGTATGAGGCGGAAACCTGGTCTATGCAAAATACTTCGGATCCGTTGGCCGGACACTATTAGCAACAACCTACTGTGGGAGAGAACAAACCAGATCCCAACGGAGAAAAAAATTAAGAAGAATAGCTGGAAGTGGATAGGACACACATTGAGGAAAGCACCCAACTGCGTCACAAGACAAGCCCTCACCTGGAACCCTCAAAGCTAAAGGAGAAGAGGAAGACCAAATAACACAATTCGCCGGGAAATGGAGACAGACATGAGAAGAATGAACAAGAATTGGATGGAACTAGGAGAGAAGGCCCTGGACAGAGTGGGTTGAAGAATGCTGGTCGGTGGCCTATGATCCATTAGGAGTAACAGGCGTAAGTAAGTAAGAAAGTAATTGTAATATCACAATGAATAGGGAATCACATTTTCTAACGTTTAGTCACTTAATGTAAGTCACTTCTTCAAAGAATAAATAACCAAATCAAAATTCATCCAAGTTTTTGTACTATTTAAACTTGAATGAATTTTAATTTCGTTATTCAATCTTTAAAGAGGTGGATTACATTGAGTCACGGAACGTCAGAAAATTTGGTTTTCTACTCATTAAGATATTACAATTATATTATTTGATTTATAATTATATCCATTTATACATTCTGTTACTAAAGTAGATTATGTCATAAACATGTTATGCACTCTGATGTCTAATCCGTATGAACATTATATTGAAAATGTCTTAAAAATGTAGATAAATATTCTCAAACTGCACATTTAAATTTCATTGAAGGCATGAAATCCTCAGAACAGTCTCAACATCTCCTAAGAGATATATATAACCAATCATTTCATAGTAATTTCATCACCTTGACGACTGGAGGCCTAGTCTGTAATACGGGTAATACGGGTTGCTTGATGTAAGTTTTTCTCAAGAAGATTGAAGGACATTATCTAGTATAGTCGAAAATAAGCAGAAGTGGATCAATGAGGCACCACATAATTGAAGAAATTATGAATATGGATCATCAGATCACAGCAGGCTCAGGGATCCAAATCATGTAAAAGGTGAACAAAAACTTTCTAAATACGTCAAGCTCCTGTTTTCTAAACATTACTGGAGCCATTGTGACACATTTAGAAAAACCCAACCTATGTAAACAAAAGAAACCTGTTCAACCTATTCGTGTTTGGTTTTAATTTTCAAAATTAGTTTCCCTCTCCATCTGCTTCACTAGTGACATTTTTCTCTCAACCGAATTATTTCCTTTCTATGCCCTCTCTTAATACATTTCATTTTTTTTTCAATATTATGCAATCCTTTTTCCCAATTATTATTTTCTGATTGAAATCATGAGTCAGTTGTAGCTAGACCACTATGGAAAACCTGGAAGCACTGGACAGCCATTTTGTCCTATTGTGGAACTCCTCAGTGGGAGTTCACATCCACGACCTGCTCTCCTGCGAGATTCGAACTCAGGACCTACTGGTTTTGCGCACGCGAGCACTTAACCATAAGACCACTGATTCGGCCAGCAACCAACGGTGTTAATGTCTATTTTCAACTAATCCACGAAATCGAGCCACACATATAACGTTTGACTAATAGTAGCTAGATTAATCATTTCATACAATCTAGTTAATATGAGTG
This sequence comes from Schistosoma margrebowiei, assembly GCA_944470205.2. Lineage (NCBI taxonomy): Eukaryota > Metazoa > Platyhelminthes > Trematoda > Strigeidida > Schistosomatidae > Schistosoma > Schistosoma margrebowiei. Next base: position 41,671,778 of record OX104026.1, on the reverse strand, counting down.
TTTCAATAAGTTTAGTTATACTTTAATGAGAGTTATAAGTGTGTAGATATTAAACATAAATATTAAAAATTTCTTCAGATAATATTTTATACTTACAAGGAATTTCTCAATCTCTTTCAATGATAAATAATGTCTAGATGTATCAATTAAAAATCCTCTATGGGGAAATGATGGTTCATCCCAAATGAGACCACCTTCAATCATGTTCTAACAAAAATAAATTAATGATTATCTAATTTCACATTACTCTCTTTAGTGGACTTCTGTAAATTAACGGAAGTATTGTTTCTAATCTATGTAATATTACCCAGATTTCTTCGGATTTTAAGATTATTCTCTTACTGAAAATAAAAAGTGAATCTGTGATATAATAATTTCGTTGAATAAAATAACATACACGTCTCAATGATTGATTCAGAAGGCCATAATTCACCATTTGACTCGTTACATCCCCTAGTGATTGATATTTTGATGGTATCGATTGTAGAATTTGGTAAACAAATAGGAACTTTAGGATATTGTTTTATTAATGTGAGACGTTCTTCAAAACGTTTTAATGCTTCCGTTAAAATATAACAGCTTTTGTATGAATGATTGTACGTCAACACTTCAACAAGATTATGATAAATTCCTGTCTTATGATGTTTATAAGCTTTAGGAACTATGGAATGACATTTAGAAATATAATAAACTACAATAAACAATAAGTATAGAAAACAAGTTATGGAACATTTCATGACTCTTTCTAGTTCGACTGTGTAAGCGCGATTTGTACTTATATATTCACTATTACTGACCAATCAAAATTGAATTGATGCTATCTCATATATGAATGGTTGAATCGTTTGCAAATACTAACAGATCTGCATCACTTCACTATTTTAGTCATGAAAACATGATTGGTGGGTGTTCATTTAAAATGTTCACGATAAAATTCAATAACCTAAACATAAAGCTTGAACAAGTACTTTCTCAATATAAATGTGTAACTTGGAATGTTACAATCAGGTTCTAATAGTTCATTATAAATAAAGTATAGCGACAGATTATCAATTGGTTGTTTATTCATTCATTCATACATTCAACAATGCTTGATAAAGAGAATAACTGAAATAACATTCAACACTTTCTATAGATTATCGCACAGTATTAGTGCCAGGATTATTTTTCCCCCCGTTTTTATGTCAATAATACATTCGTTATATGCCATATGTCAGACTCAATACAGATTAAAAGCCCGAAAGATAAGTATAATTTGTCTCCAGTAGAAATAGTCACTGTTATGACTAAGAAAGCTTGACTTCCAGAATTTGATCGTAGTGACCCTGAGTTGTGGTTTTCTCAACTAGAGCATTATTGCACGAGGCACAATATTCAATATGAAGAGATTGGGTACCAATATATATGCTCAGTCCTCCCCCCTTTAGTTCCTATAGAAGTCCGCAACTTAGTTTTGAGTCCCTAAACGTCACAATCACACACCATTTGTAGACGTGAGATAATGAACCGTCTATCTTTATCAGACAGATGATGAGCCTAAAGTCTTTTACAGGGAGAAACATTGGGTGATAGGTCACCAAATTTCTTACGTCACCTCCAATTCCTAGAGGGCGGCAATATTGTGGGTGAAGCAATCCTAAAACAAGGATGGATACGAAAAACCGAACCAGATAGGTACCCAATAACCCATATTCAGGATTTTACAAACGGCTTACAGTGTATGGACATATTTATTGAAACTGACTTGGTCATGAAGTATCACAATATCCCAGTAATAATAATGATGATAATAATAATAAATTTATATTCTGAAAAATAATAATTACAGAATTGACGCCAGTTTACAGGCATGATCAATTTGATATAAGTAATAACGTGAAACGTGCAGAAAACAAACATGTGGTAAAAGAAAGTTTTAAGTATACTAGTTCAGTAATTGTTTAAGTAGTACATATATTACAGCGATCCAAAGCATCAGCCGGGAATTTTTAATATTTCTTAAATCGACAGCCTGTTGATTTATGAACGGTGTAATTAAGGTGAATTCGTGTGCCAGATCGAACTAATGATAATTATCTACAACTAGAGAAATTAAAACGAAAACAGAGAGCACGGAACAACAAAAAAGTAATTACCAAAATATATTAATCAGGTCTACCTCAATGCGTGTGTCATGTGACACAGTGATATACTGTTTGTGTTATTCAAATTAGTTAAAGTTGCTAGGGGCAGTGTTGGCATATTGACAGCAAGTGGGTGGTTTTACTAACGGGATTCACTAATAAAGATGGCTAAACATTTAAGGTTCCTAAAATATTACTTGTGGAATGAGATACACTTAAAGGCGCTAGACCATTCAATGCATTTTCAGAAGAACAGTATGCATCGATGCAGCGAACAAATAATGGGAGTGATTTTATTGTGCGGATAGGTTGTGGTAGGTTATTCCAGAGTCTAGAGAATTTACAGGTGAAGTAATTCATATAAAGAGATGATTTAGAATGAGTTTGTTTTACTAGTGCCAAGGAATTACGTATGTTATAATGAGAGGTTTCTGCATATTGAATCGCGTGATCTGATGTAAACGATAGTTTATGAAGTAGTTTGAAGAAAAAGATAACATTTAGTTTGAGTCGCCTCCTCCATAAAGGGTCTAGCCCAAGTTTATTACATCTAGAATTATAAGTTAAGGTACAATCAGCTCCAAGAATACGAAGTGTAAATCGTCTCTGTACTGATTCCAGCCTTAATTTATCCTTTATGAGAGCACTGCTAAGAATAAACGTGCAGTATTCCAGAAGAGGTCGAGAACAAACTTAGTACATTAGCTGAGGAAGATATCCTCAAGACTAAGATTACTACATCTTTTGGACAGTCCGAGTTTTTACGCATGCCATTCGAGATGAAAAACGCAACACAGACAAGACTACTTCGGCGTGTGTTTTTTTGTACAAGGGAATACAGACAATTTGTTTTATAATGGACAGATGTAAAACGAATGAAAATGCATCAATGTAGGTATTTTTTTGGTGTCCAAACTTTATAATTCTCCGGACACAATAAACGTAGGCGGGATTATACCGATTACAGAAGAGTTAGATATCAACATGCAGTAATCCACACTAAGTTCTTGAACACAACTTAGAATTTTTTCTAGGTTCAGTTGGCTTTTGTCACAGATTCATACATCGTTGCGGACAACTAATGGAATTAATAACAAATTTTCTCAAGAGAAAACCTAAGGAATTTAAGCTGAGTTTTGAGGCTGTCAAACTCTGCCTGTGGCTCTTCTAGGGCTACTACATGCGCAAGTCATGGTACAGAAGAAGGGTTGGTCATGGGGTTGGCAAACCCATCCTGTAGAAAACAATCTTGCTAAAAAACACCAATCAGAATAAATAAGTTTAATCATTTAAACTCTGCCCTGAAAATTCTAGGAAAAATTATGACGGGTCATGATGATACACATTGAACTTTCCTTCATGTTGATATTTTACCTTTAGGCTATTCTAATTAGATTAGTAGGTTACAAAACAATTTAAAACATACCTGAAGACAGATCTATGACAGTAATTCTTGTTGTTATTATGTGCTTTCTATATTTATTTTCTCTACTTTAGTTATTAATGTCTATAATTAGCGAGTAACAGTACTAGATTCGCCCTTCATTGCGCTTTTCATTCCTAAACATGACGTTCCACCTCTTTTAGTAAGAAAATACTGGTTTCCAACTACTAATCTATATTATTATTATGGTCCCTGTAAAAAAATGTTCCAATAAAATAGTTTATAAACCACATCTTTTCACACAATGTAGCCCTATATTTTTGTTTCTTCACATTCCCATTGTTATAACTTGAGACTGCAGATAAGAAAGCAGTGATGAATTATCGATCGGACCAAAGGCGTGTAAAATACGTAAGAATGACCTAGAGTCCTGATTGGTCCTGATTCCCTGTCTAGCTCAGCCATTTGAGTCCAGAACGTAAGTCTCAGCCTCTGTGATATGAATCATCATATTTCAAGCATACTGAGTTCATATACCAATCAATCTGACCACAACGTAACAATAAAATAGAAAATAACATTTTTTACACTATTTGACCAATAGAAAAAGTCCATTTTAAGTCCAAAGATAAAATTAGGCTTAACAGAATACATTTTGGGATATTTCTCTGAATATCCCAACACCTCCCTTTTTTTGGAAGATCCCGAGTTGATATCTGGGTTATCGAAATGATCACATCTGTAAAAACTGGCATTTATTCTACAATGATTTAAAACTATGTAATTTGTTGTTGAGTTATTATTATTCATATTTTTGGACTAGAAACAAATACAGCACGATCATAGCTGTATAATATTGAAAATCAATTCAATCCATTCTATGTCCATATGTAAATGGTGTGTGTTTGTGTGTGTACTATGCCTTTCAGAGTCATTATGTTTATATGTATATTATTGTTCTTATTCTAATGTAGCGTGATTGTGTTCCGTGACACGTTTTAAGGGTGAACATCAAAAATAAACTGTCTAATTCACAGTTTATTGATAGAGAAATCATATATTTCGTAATTCATTTATATTTATATTAATGAATAATCATTACGATTTTAGTAATGGTTAGTTTACACTTTGTAAAACATGAATGAATTTTTTATCAAACCTAATGGAGTGTAAATTAGGCCTCAGCATACACAAAGGGAAACTCAAGATCTTCCAATTCAAAGCAGAGAATAGCAATCCAATCACTCTTGGCGGCGAAACTCTGGAAGATGTAGAATCCTTCACATACCTGGTCAGCTGTATCATCGATGAACAAGGAGGTTCAGATGCACATCGAAAGTCGAAGATAAGCAAAGTAAGAACAGCATTCCTACAGTTGAATAATATATGGAACTCAAAACAACTGTCAACCAATATCAAAGTGAGAATCTTCAATACCAACGTCAAGGCAGTTCTACTGTATGGAGATGAAACTTGAAGAACTATCACAACCATCATCAAAAGGGTACAAGTATAATGAAAATTTGATGAACTATGTAGCAGCAGGCATGAGACGATTTTATAAAAAATTATAAACCTCAACTTATTTTTAGTTATGTAAATAAATCAAAGTTCAATAGCATATTTTACTGATTTTCAACAATAATGACGACATAAATAGTCCATTTCATAATCATTTCAAGTAATCATTATTACTTATAAAAATGGAGTAAGTGGACAAAGGTGAATGGGCTCATGTGGTTGACACTTAAGCTAAGTGATCACTGTTTGAATGATAATACAATGCTTTCATCAAATGTGGTTTGTTCAAGACGATACGTCTGAATGTATTGCACAGTTTTGTGAACTACTAGTTCGAAAATTCAAGTCTATTACTGCTATTCATCAAGAGTTAGCGTTTTTTTAGCGAGTTAGTTTTCTACAGGATGGAGTCGCTAACCCATACCCAACTCTCCTCGTTTATCCAGGCTTAGGACTGTCAGTAGCCCATGGAGGGACTCCAGGCGTAGTCGCTATTCATTAAGATCATCAATTATTATTAAAGCTGGAAATCATTAGTAATTTGGTTTATCAATGCTTTTATTTTATGAAGGTTCAACATAACGTTTTTTGTATGTTTTCAACTAGACGATGTTTTTTGGATTCACTTGAATAAAATACAGGTTAGACTAATCTACAGCAATCTGTTATAACTGTGAACGGCAGATTTGACGGTAGCGAATTATCGATCGGACCAAAGACGCGCAGACAAGTAGAACGACCTAGGGTTCTGATTGGTCCCGCTCCCCTATCTAGCCCAGCAGTTGAGTCCAGAACTCAAGTCACAGCCTCGGATATATGAATCATTATATTTCAAACGTACTTTGTTTATATACCAATCAATCAGACCACATCATACCATAAAATAGAAAATAACATTGTACAATATTGACCAGTAGGAAAATAACACGTGAAATAAGTACTGACCAATAAGAAAATCATACCATGTCGAAGATCAAGAATAGCATTAGACTTAATAGGATAATTTCTGGGATATTTTCCTGAATATCCCAACACAATCCTACACTTATTTTATTCGACTACAAATGCCGATGATTCTAGTTTAAGTGTTAGTATAAATGCAATTCAATTATTACGAAGTGGTTTAATTTTAAGAATAATAAACCGCTACTAACATTACTTCTTAAGATATGCTGTGTCCACACTGTATTCTGTCATACTTTGATTCAGTTTAATACCACCGTACATGTCGTTTGATTTGATTAAAAAAATACACATTATGGAATATTCCTAACTGAATTGTTACTTCTCTCGTCCTCGGTCTCCAATTTAAAAATAGCGAACATGAGATTCATACCCATGTCAAGCACAAAAATCAACAAAAGGATCACCCTACCATATATACAAGGAATATCAGAAACCGCAACGAGACTGCTGAAAACCTTCGGGATAGGTGTGGCACACAAACCAAAAAAATCACTGCAATCAATCCTATGCAAACCAAAGGAGGAAATAACAAAGGAAAACAAATCAAACATCATCTACAAAATAAATTGTGCCAACTGAGAAAAACACTACATCGGACAAAGCGGATGCCCCCTCACTTACATAGATACACGTGGACAACTGCGGACACATTCGATTGGTAAATTGTGGAAATCTTAGACAGAGGAAATTCCAAATGCACCAGATAATTTTTATAAGCCTGGCATTTAGGTCAATCAGCAATCAAAAAACATATTGAAATCAATCCAATTTATCAACCAATCAGGAAAATTATGCAAAAATATAGGAACAAGAAGCAAACCAATGAGAGACACAACCAAAACAACGAAGTAAACAATGACAAATTAGGGGTCAATACGAACCAATCAACATCGAGGTGTACAGGATGAGCTGTGAAACGCATATGGAGGAATTCGAATACTTCACTTCTATCTGAAGTTTGTGCTGATGATGTCGTTCAGAAGAGTGATGAAAGCTCCACTAACAAACCATTCAGCTCAGAGAACAAAACTCCGCCATGAGATTCATATTTCAATGCATGATTCAGGCATTTACTACAGCAAAATTAACAGAAAATAGAAGCACAATACTGTTTTATGCTGTCACCTGATCATTGCTTATCTTCAAATAACGGCGTCAGTATCTCTTTTAAACCAGATATTCATAAACAGAATCCTTTTTGCTGCTATGAACGCTCTTCCACGTTGTTGTTTCGGCTTCAGTTTCTCAGCTAATCTAAGTACAGATCTTTCGCTGATAAGTGTCTGCCTTAGCTTATCAAGTTCGATGTCGATCGTGTGGTCGAAAAACATCAGGCCGATCCTCTTGCTGTTGTTTCGAATATTGCTCAGATCGATGTGTTAGTCACAAAATGTGAAATTATTATCTTTTTATTTCTAATATTGATAAAAGCTGTCAACTGTTGACCTAAGTAAAGTGTTGGTGAGATTGGTAATAAAACAGCTAATCAGGTGTTTGACCGAGTGGTGACTCGGTTTGAATAGATAGATTGTTTCCGTAAGAGGTACATTAGTAAAAAGTAGTAATAGTAGCGTGGGGTCGAGTCGCTGTTGAGTATTACCACCACTACAAGAAGGTCGCGTACAGAATTTCGATAAAATCTCCCGGAAGCCAAATATCAGAACACAGTTGATGGACGTAGACGAGATATATTTGCTGATGATCTCGTGGTATCGAAAGAATACCGAGATCGTGCCAGGATATAAGCTTGGTTACTGAGCGTAACCGAATTCGCCCGAAGTAATAATCGGAAGAAGAGAACAGTGGATGCTTTTAGTACAGTTAAACAAACGAGCACAATAAAGCAATCACTGGTACAATTGGTTATAATATTGATTGTTTTCATTAAACCAATCGAGTTCTCTTGATAAAAGTAGGTCACTACACAATAATATCTGGTTAAATCTTCTTCCCGGTTACATTGCAATCCAGATAGTCTACTTTGTTCATAGAGGTCTCTACTGATAATTGGTCCACCTCCCGTTTTCTTAAACACGTTTTTCATTTCTTCACAGTTTTTTATAAACCATGTTTTTAATTTTTTCTTTAAGAAGTGTACTGGTATCAAAAGAAACGAATAATTTATTTGAAATTAGTCCCTTCAATTCATGGTAACAATCCCGATGTTGTTATCCTCGTTTTATCAATGGATCAAATAATTGAGAACTTTGTACCGTATAAAATAGTCGTTTAACTGGATTATTGGTCGCAACAATTTTACAATCGTTGTTTTAATTTTTTTAAGGTTTTTTTGTAGGTTAAAAGAATAAGTCCATTCATTCAAAGCGTGAAGATTTCAAACTAGGTTTTAAATGTAGATTTCAGTGGTATTTGTTGAAATGTCATAGAAATTTTAACATAGTGACTATACTTGTGCTTTAATTGTGGATAAAGAAATATTAGTTAATTTGAAGGAGCATTTCTTAGGCACTTCAGAAGTGGAAGCATACACCTCTATTGAAATGGAATGCTGATACTGATGTATTAGTTTTGTGCATTACCTATCATTTTTCGTGTGGTTGAGTGGTGTAAGGCGTTGGATCTGTGCTCCATCCACATGATACCTGTTCACAATCACTCGAGTCACACCATAACCACCATGTGACACTGTGCATATTCTCACAGCGTTCCGTGTCGCTTGAACACTTGGTGCAATGCACAACACTGACCAGTGACAGTGCCTTAAATAGTCCCATTCAGAGACAATATTGTCTCACAGTATGGAGCAACTGTGATGTGTGGTGATGATTGATTAAGTGAGACAGTGAGTGAACTACTGACTGAGTGAATGAGAGATTGTATGAGCGAGTGACTGAGAAGCAGATGGTTTCGTCAGGTGTTGTGTGTGATCCGTGTGGTCTGATTCCATGTTGATGATGCATGTGCATGTGCATGTGCATGTGCAATTGCATATGCGTGTGTGTGTGTGGATTGTGTATTATAATGTATTGTGCGTAGTTAGTTGTGTTGTCCGGAATGGTTTAGTGTATTTGTGTGAGGGTGGAATGGAATAAAGAAACTGATGAAATAGATTTCTAAACTGTTTACAGTTTTTCCTGTGGTTGAGTGGTAAATGGCGCTGGATCAGTGTTCCAAAGTGAATGGGCGTCGGCTCGAGTACCATCCACATGATAAAGATTCACCATAAAAGAAAACAGATCATAAACACAAGGTGACACAATAAATAATCTAACAGCCTTTCGTGTCACTAAAATACATGCTGCAATACATAAAGAGAAATTGAGTGAAGATGCAAATGATGAAGGAATAGATGAAGTAAGGATGGACGAATGTTCCAATTCATTCGAGTTGAGCATGTCGATCGTGATAATACTGAAAACGGTATTCCGTAGTATGGAGTGCATAGGTGCATGTCATCGACACTTGCTTCGACGTTGGTTCTTCGAGTTTCGACAGTCACGTGACCTCAATGTTTCCACCTCGAGGTCAATTGTCACAACCTTGACAGCTCGAGAACTCCTGGCCACGTGACTCCAAATCCCCATCTCAAGGTCACTCGACTCCACGTTGACTTGTCGGCCACTGCCGGTCACTTGACACGGCCTTGTCCGTCTCAAGGTCATTGACCGCAACCTTGATTGGCGGCGGCCGTTGATCACGTGTCACGGCCTAGTCCATCTCAAGGGCATTTGCTTCGAGCGGACCATGTCGATCGTGATAATACTGACAACTGTATTCAGTAGCATGGAGTGTACGTTGGTGAGAGGATTGAAAGACCATATAATCAGTGTGTACGAGTTTGTTGGCTAGTTGTTAGATAATCAGGTAATTGATTGAAGATGCAAATGATGAAGGAATAGATGAAGATAGGCTGGACGAATGTTCCGATTCAATCGAGTTGAGCATGTCGATCGTGATATTACTGACAACTGTATTCCGTAGTAGGGAGTGTACGTTGGTGAGAGGATTGAAAGACCAAGACCATTTATTCCAAAGGCGCTAAGGCGAAACATTTTCGAAGCCATGCACAATATTTCGCATCCCGGAAGAAAGGCCACCATCAAACTAATCAGCGAACGTTTTGTATGGCAATGTATTAATCGGGATATTCGTAATTGGACGCAAGCGTGTATAAAATGCCAAGGAGTTAAGATACATCGCCACACCAGTTCCGCAGTAGGTCATTTCCGTCATCCCGATAACAGATTCGAGCACATACATATCGATATTATAGGACCACTGCCGGTTTCCAATGGCTCCAGTTACATTTTCACTTGCATTGATAGATTCACACGATGGCCCGTAGCTGTGCCCATAAAAGATATTACAGCCGAAACTATCGCAAAAACCCTAGTAGAGCATTGGATCTCCCATTATGGCGTACCTTCTAATATTACAACCGATAGAGGAGCTCAATTCGAGAGCCGCCTTTTCCAAAAACTCACAGAACTACTCGGAATCAAACGAATTCGCACAACATCCTACCATCCAATGTCGAATGGTATGGTAGAGAGATTGCATCGGCAACTTAAAGCTTCCTTTACAGCTGTCATCAGCAATAATGATTGGGCCAGCAAGCTACCGTTAGTCATGTTGAGCTTAAGATCAACAATCAAACACGATATTATTATTATTAATGGCTTTATTCAATATTATATTTTTGGTACAATATAAAATTCTCAGCACATTATATAGAATGCTGCCCAGCAGATTTGGTTTATGGAACCACACTACGTCTGCCAGGAGAGTTTTTCAACGAATGTAAAAGCGTTCCAACTGATATAGCGGACTATGTACGGCGTCTTAAGCAGCATATGAGTAGTCTAAGGATAACGCTTTCGAGACAACATCAACGCCGTGTGTACATACCCAAACAACTAAGTGATAGTACCCATGTGTTTATCAGAAGGGATAATGTGCAAAGTCCCTTACATCCGGCCCACGATGGTCCATTTAAAGTGATTAAAAGAGACGACAAAACTATTACGGTAGACAAAGCTGGAAAAACGGATGTAATTAGCATCGAACGAGTCAAACCAGCTTTCATCGAAGCCTACGATCAGCCAGTACATACAGATACTGCGAAAACCGTTGAATCAACGAAACGTCAGTTCCAATCATCAACGACATCGACGAACACAAACAAAGAGAATCCAGTAACGACATGGTCTGGCCGAAGAGTAAGATAGCCCCATTATTGTGTCGCTGCAATCTTCTATTAATAACCTTCTACTATTTTAAATATTAATTATAACTTCCACTTCATTGTATACACATGCATTACTAATTTCATTTTATACGCTAAAAAAACTCAACGTATCTTATGTACCCTAACACTTATTCGTATAATTTTTATTTAAAATGTAAAGTAATACCGCATTCCTTCTATTTATTGCTATTATTTTATATAACCTCACGGATGGGCACAAACCAAATGTACAGCACACACTAACTTCATCTTAATTTTGTACAAATCACTTTTTTTCAAACGAATTGTAACTACCCAACTTAGTTTACTATTTTTTTGTGCAAACACAGACATTTTTCCATATATCTTTGTTTGCAGAGGGGAGCTATTATAATGACTCACGTGCAATTGAGTTTAGTTCAGTCAAGGTGTTTTGTTGACCTATTTCATGGACAAAGTCATCCATGATATAACAAATTGTTGTACTATCATTATTATTATGCTTGTATGAAATACATAAGCTTGAACATTGTTTAGCGCCTACGCATGTATTCATTCTGCTAGCTTCATTATTAACTGCTTAAGCTATTCGCTGATTCATCCATTTCCCTATATATATACATTTGCACGCATTCACACTAACTACAGCTACTTGCTACTGCTACAATCGTTGTTCGCTTGCTCATTCATTTTGCCCATCTGCTGTCTGGTCCGAATTATCTACTAAATAAAACTGTAGTAGCTGCTTCTTTTTGCCTTCTGATTTCAAACATCGTTGAAGATTATACGATAACGGTTCGATGGTGATTAATTAACGAAGCACAGCCACTACAGTATAATCAGTGTGTACTATTTTGTAGGCTAGTTGCTAGATAAGCAGGTAATTGAGTAAAGATGCAAATGATGAAGGAAAAGATTAAGTAAGGATGGACGAATGTAACAATTCATTCGAGTTGAGCATGTCGATCGTGATATTACTGACAACTGTATTCCGTAGTATGGAGTGTATAGGTGCAAGTTTGTGGAGATTGTTAAGTTTTGATTGAGATCATGAACCGACTGACGTTAGACCATCATTGAAAGCCTGAATGCATTGGACGGTCGTTTCGTCTTGTTGTGGGACTCCTTAGCAGTGCGCATCCACGATCCCTCACGCGAGATTCGAACACAAGGCCTTTAGTTTTCAGGAAAAATTTGGTTTCCGGTTTCATATTGTAGACTCACCAAGTATTTAGAAAGTATATCGCAACTCATTAATAGTGATATGAGTGGTTTAACCAATTAAGCATCGCCTCATTATAAGACAGTACAACAATAATACAATATCATTCATTGATTTGCTTTTTCAGTAAATAATACAACTTCTCAAAATACTTCAGCTGTTAAAGGTCCCGATAGTAGAACTATTAAATCAGCAACAAAATCAACTGGAAACAAAACAATTGGTATCACTGGTCAAAAATCTGGTTCTACACGTGGTACTTCAGCAAAAATTAATTTTAATCAAGCACATTGGAAAATGAGAATTATATGTAAAAAAATCTTTCAGTAAGATTTACTCTTAGAAATTGTATATTACTGAAGTGGAACTACTTCGATGTTTATCTGTTGTTTATTTATAACAATTTTTCTAAAGTTAGTCAATTTTATTTCATGTTAATAAATGTGTAGCGTGGTGTCGAGTCCCAATTGACTATGAACACCACTACAAAGAAACACGCCCCAAATAAATCAGAAGGCGAAGGTTGAACGTAATCAAATTTATTCGTTGGTGATCTCGTGGTATCGAATGAATTCTGAGATCGTGCTAAGAAAATGTACAAGCGGAATCTACAGAAGAAAGTACGTGCGAACGGAGTCATAAACCGCGAAACAGTAATGGAGAACAATGGATGAGCGATATGGCTATCTTTAGCACAGTTAAACAAACGAGCACAGTAAAACAATCATTGTTACAATTGCTTATAATAATAATTGTTTTCATTTAGTTAATCACGTTCTCTTGATAAAAGTAGTTCACTACAAATGCATAGTCGATAGTAGAACATTACAAATATCTTACTTTAACCAATTAACGAAACTACCTCATCGTCTACCATTATCGTCAGTGAGTAACTGAGGAGTTCGATATTGGGACGAAACAGCCGTCCAGTAATTCCATATTCTCCATGGTAGTCTAGAAATAATTGACTTATGAATTCAAGTATATATTTATAAATGTTAATCGTATTGTAGTTCGGGATGCTAATACTGTGTGTTTAATCTAACTAGTCAGTTGAAAAAAGCATGTTCTCGTTTTAATATCAGAAAAGGTTTTGTGGATATTATAATAATTTTCATAGTTGAGATCATAAGTGGATTGAATCTAGATCATCATAGAAAACATGGGAATACTGGACGGCCGTTTTTTCATAGTATAAGACTCTTCAACAGTGTACATCCACGATCCTGCCTCGCGAGATTCGAACTCAGGACACATCAGTTTCGCGCGCGAGCACCCAACAGTCTTAACGTTTAACTTCAACTAATCCAAGAAATTCAGCGATATATTCACCATTGTTTTCACTGAATTACTATCTCACAACAGACCCGGTTGAACTTCACTGATCATTGCTTCTCACTAGAACTCCATGAAATATCTCTTGAAACCAGTCACTAGTGAGCGTCTATTGATTATTATCAGAAGGGGTTTTTATAGATATTATAGTAATCTTAATATTTGAGATCATGAGTTCTCGTTTTATTGTTTGGTATAACTGTCATATTGAACTGGGCTGTTTCTTCATTTTGTTATTTGTAGCTAACGTTGATTGTTCATTGTTGCTTTCACCATAGCAATTGAAACGTTTTCAGATTGTCTACAATGATCGTGCAATAGATTTTTTATTCAACGTAATGCTGCGGTTGATGGTGAAACTCTGAGAGATGTGGAATCCCTCATAAACCTGGGAAGCATCATCGATGAACAAAGAGGATTCTATGTAGACGTGAATATGAGGATCGGCAAAGCAAGGTCCGCATTCCTGCTGTTGAAAAACATATAGAATTCAAAATCGTATTATCCTTTTCACTTAATTGTGACTTTCATAGCATCAATCTAAACAATAACTGCACAAACATTCATTCTCTCGTCATATCTTACTACAATGATAAATTATTTTTTGTTACTAATTAGACGATACACACATAGTCGTTTATTCTTGTTTTGTGTTTATAATCACGCCTATTACACTGCTTGCGTATTTCATGTCTCCTTTATTTCTATTCCCTTATTTTCTACATTTCCTTCTTTAAACTCAATTCAATATTCTTCTCAATTACACAGACCCGATTTATTATTATTAATATTCTACTATTATTATTCTAATTTTTTTTTCTTAAATATGCCAATATAACGCTGACATTATTGAAAATTGTGTATTATTGCATCATCTGAAGAAACCCGAAATGGTTTCTTCACAACACTTATGTACCCATAAAATGTTTGTGAATAATAATAATAATAATAATAATAATAATAATAATACAAAAGTCACAATCTTCAATAAGAACGTCAACACAGTTCTACTATACGGAGATCAAACTTCGAGAACTACTACAACCATCAACAAAAACATACAAGTATTTCTAAATAGTTGTCTATGCAAGATACTCAACATCCATTGACCGGATGCCATCAGCAACAGTCTATTGTGTGAGAGAACAAACCAGCTTGCAGATGAAGAAGAAATTATGGAAATACATTGGATGTGGATAGGACATACATTGAGGAAGTCACCAAACTGCATCACGAGGCAAGCGCTACCTTGGAGTTCTAAAGGGAAGCGGAAAAGAGGAAGGTCAAAGAACACATTATGTCGGGAAATAGAAGCAGATATGAATAATAACTGGAAAGAACTGGGAAGGATTGTCCAAGACAGGTTTAGATGGAGAGTGCTTGTGGGTGGCCTATGCTCCTCCACGAGGAGTAACAGGCGTAAGTAAGTAAGTAATTAAGCAATACTATTTATAATTAATTCTGAAGAATAGAAATTGAGTTGAAGGATAGAATGTTACTGATTTGCCTGCTTTTATGTTTATAGAATGTTTCTACTTTCTTATTATTTTATTAGAATGACATTAAATTCATTAATATGGATAATAAAATATTAGAAGTTAAAGCTTTAAAAAGAGCTTGGGAAGTAGTCAACAGGAAACCTTTGATCTAGGTTTCGTGCTACTTGGCACTTGTCAGCAAAGTGTACCTGTAATCTTGAGTAGACTGATGTTCCTTGGTAGATTCAATCCCATACCACCCAGTTTCACAGTTAGAGACGTTACCAATAAGCTATCCGGGCCTCGACTGACCTCCTGTATGACTGAAATGTATTTACAATTGATTGGTCACTGAGTAGTGATCAATGTCATTTATGTGAGGTGGATTTTAGTGCAGATCAAATCTTATCGACCAAGTTGTATAGTGCACTCTATGTCGAATCAGCTTGACTGGTGGCCACATTGCAACATGATAGATAGCATTCGATCTGCACTAATATGGACTAGACAAGCACCCAGTGATCAATCAATTGTAATATTTTGTCTCATTGAACGTTAACTATGAATATCGTAAGATATAGAGTTGATCACAGAAAATTATAAATAGTCATTTAAAAACTTGTAAGAACTTTGAAATAATAATTTACTGAACTGTTAAAATTTAAATGAACCTTCATAAAGCAAATGTATTCACCTCTTCTCTCATTGATTCAAACGCTTATTTCTCCCTACTCTTACCAGTGTTTTTATAAGGAAAGTATTGTGTTTGTAATAATATTCACATTGTACTGTAGTTACGACCATGGCATGAAAACTCAATCATTCAATTCCTTGTTAAATTCATATTTGTATCATTTGAAGAAGTAATAATTCAACAATTCCTATTATGACTTTATATCCGGCTAGTTATCATGTGATTTGTCCACCAATTAAAATACGACTTGTACAATCTTCGCACAGTGCCTAAACCAATGACGTTCGGCCGGTATAGGCAGTCTAGCGTCCTTATTGGTCCTATATCCGCCTAGCCCGTCCACTTGAGAACAGAACACAAATACCAGCTTCCACTATGCAAATCGAATCGAATCATTTGTTTCAGACATACTGCGTTTATGTATCAACCAAACAGACTGCAAAGCAGCATAAAACAGGAAATAACATTCATACACAGTAACGCTAAAATTTGACTATGAACGAGGGAGGCAGTAGTTAATAAACTGAACATAGCTTAAGAACCGTAAATCGTACAATAAGAATATATAGGTTAAAATAAAGCTGTTAATAACGGGAATATAGATATACACAATACAGTTACTGAATATTTATACCATAAGAATATATAAATGATATTAGTCCATTAATAGGTCTCAGAAGTTACTGATGACATAATCTTCGTTCGGATATGACATAGCGGAGTGGCAAAATCTTGATTCCAAATCAATGATCCACATGTAATCTAATATCCTAAGGAAACAAATGACATATGAATCAATTGTTGGTAACCAGCCAGCATGAAAGTGCATTTCCTAAAGTCACTCCACCGTCTTGTGGATTAGATCTTTAGGTTAAAGGCTCTGGTTATGTCCCCCTATGAAACCCACCTGCTTCAGTTAGGGAACTAGAACATTCGATCTATATCCAGTTATTGAATAGTTATATCATAAGAATGTATAGATTATATTATTCAATTAATTTGTCTCAGACGGTACTCGTGATTTAATCTTCGCTTGGATATAAAAAATCTTACTCACTTTTTTTTCAAAGAGGTTTCATTGTTTTCTTTAAACTTTAAAACATCAGTAAATAATTTATCAATACATAGTTAACTTGTTCTATAACTTGAAGTGAACATGAATTAAAATCGTAAATCATGGATGTGAACAATTGACGAATCTCACAAAAAGACGAAACACGCATTATATTAGATTTCACTTTGTTGATCAATTCATTTTCATTCATAAATCATTCATTTTCTTTTGTTTTTTTAAAAAAATTCTTCATCTCTCTCTCTTTTTCTTTCCTTCTTTAGATAATCAAATTCAAAATATAAAATGATCATTCTGCATTAGATCATACCTTATTATCAAATCCATTGAACATTTATATTTTAAAATTCCCACCAGAATTATTACGTACAATTTATGTAATTTAATTAATGAATTTAAACAAATTTTAACATTATTTTAATGAGATTAAATGTGAACGTATTGAACAAGTTCAATTTATAATGAATTTTTATTCAATCCATTAATGGTTTATTCTAGAATATTCTATAAAACAAATTTAATCATTATTCAATAAAAAATTTTAAAATTTAAATATCAATTTAATTAATGATTATTTTTTTAAAAAATTTAAATTTTTAAATTTAAAACCAAAAAAAATCAATCTCAACAAAATTTTATTGATTTATTGAAAACGATTCAAGTAAGTATGATTAATCATTGTGATTATAACATTTATTATCTCATTAATGAATGAGCCAATCAGGCGCGTTTAAAAAAGGTTTCAAGGTTACGGCGCTAATTTCAATGAGTCATTGGTCCGATCGATAATTCACTATTCTCTAATTTCACAGGTTTTTTAAATCATGAGTCAGTTGAAGCTAGACCACCATCTCTAATTAGTGATATTATTACGTTATACATGAACAGGGCACACAGGACACAAGTGATGAATACATTCAAATCATTTATAATTTATTGTTGTTTTATCCAACGCCATACAGTTAGATAGATGATGAATAGTACTTATTTATACCATGTTAATTTAGTTGCTAAGTGATGAAAATGGATTAGATATGGAAATGTGTACTAATGACAATGGATTCAATGGTCAAAAAATATCTTATCATGTGAACTAAATGTTATAAGCTCGATTGTGAGTTGAATGATACTGTCCGAGAATAGAATAGTTATTCAGTATTATATCATTTTTGGACAGCTCGCTGGGTAGTATTAACTTGTAACAAATAAATTATCTTTTAAACTTATACTGTTTTGTCTGTGTGTGTGACAATCAGATAACTAAACAAACGATCAGGTGTATACAAAGGGTAGGTACCTTTTGAAAGATACGAGTTGACAGTCTTAGTGTCAACATTAACATGACTAATCTAGGAGTCTTGCTTAGGACAAAATCCATTGCCAACTATTATTTAACATTATTTCAATCCTGTGACTAAATAGAACTATATAAGATGTTTTCTGAAGATGTACATACTTTAAAAGAGATTGATCCGTTTGATGCTTAACATAAATGCCAACGAGAGAACATAAATACTTATAAATATTATGCGTTAGATAGTTTATCTTTATTGTTCTAACGAACAATTAAAGCATGACCAACCAGCTGAAAAACCACAAAACATCTTATATAAATGGTAGATACAAGCTCAAGCACTGAATTAGATATTCTAGTTAAATTTGAAGTTCATTCCTAGTCTTTATGTTAACCTATTTAAACATTTGTATTATGATTTTTAGCTATATTTGGAGCAATCCTACAGTTAACTGCATCTCTGTGATAATATGGTGTGGCAACTCGAACTGATGTACGTACGTACGAAGTTGTGCGTTGTTACTGACTGACTAATTTTATTTATTTGAACACATAAATATTGATGCAAAGGGGTACGGAATACATATACTCCACGCAATCACTTGATTTTAGTGTGGGCTGTGATACTACCCTAATGCTCAGACCGTCGACTCTCTGAACGTTATCATCAGTTATGAAATGTTTACATTTCTCCACATATAACTCATAGCTTAGATCTTGATGTTGATTAGTTTCTAATTGATTATATCTCTCATTGACGAGACACTATGGACGACCTTTCAACGAATCTTCAATGTTCTACACTAATGTATATATTACGAAAAAACCAGAGAATTAAAGTGGTTCGAAGACTAATCATGGTTTGAAAAAGGTTCAGAGGTACTGAAATAATAGTACATACGAAAGAGGGACTCATCCATTATGGCTCCATAATAGTCGACCTCTCGAGCCATGATAGGGTCGT
The DNA here is from genome assembly GCA_944470205.2 of Schistosoma margrebowiei. Taxonomy (NCBI): domain Eukaryota; kingdom Metazoa; phylum Platyhelminthes; class Trematoda; order Strigeidida; family Schistosomatidae; genus Schistosoma; species Schistosoma margrebowiei. The sequence goes on along the minus strand of OX104026.1, from coordinate 41,652,537 downwards.
CAGAACCTTTTTAGCTTCGACCACATAACTCCAATATTGTCAGTGTGTACTCCAGTTGTAGGGTCCACAAAATAACGCTTACAAATAACGACATTATGCACATATCCAAGTTTTTGAAGGTAACCGTATTCATCAGGTACTGAGGATAGCGTCATCACCATGAAATCTTTCAAACGCTTCTGATTGACTCGTCCATAAATTAGAGTCTCATTCTGTCATTTAGTTTGGATATTTATTGTTCAATAATATGTACTTAAGATTGTGTTATTTTCATTCTTTCTCCTCATTTTTTTCTTTTCTTTTTTTCAATCAATAGTTCGCAACTGACGAAGTACATTATAAATATTACGAAATGTGTATGAATGATAGAAATAATATAATAAAACAATATAAAAATAATAAAGAAACATCATGTAATCCAACAATGATTGAACATAGTGATAATACAGAACCACATCTAAATAGAAATGAAACTGTAAAAAAATAGCAAAAGAATTAAAACATCAAGAAGTTCCAAAAGTCGATCGAATTCAAATCAACGAAAAAATTGAGAGAAAAAATAAATTAACTGTTTGTTTTACTCTCTTGTTTTTCTACTCCCCCTCCTCTCGTCGTCGTCGTCGTTAATAAATTGTTATATCAATGATTGAAATCATGCTTCAATTGAAACTGGACTACCATGCAAGCACTGGACGGCCGTTTTGCCACAGCAAGGGACACCTCAGTTCCAGTGCGCATGCACGATCCCTCATCCCGCGAGGTTCGAAATCGTGACCTATCAGTTATATGCAAGGCGCTTAACCAACTAGACCATAGTGGTATGACTTAAATTGACTCATGATTTAAATCAGTGAAATTTCTAAAAATCTGCACAAATCCCCTTCTGATTTATCGTTATATGTTTAGAAAATAATATGTATATAATTCTTTAGAGTCTATAATAGAGTAAAACCTAATAGTTTGACTGGTTAGTATCCATAAGATTTCTCGCCTCGCAAGATTTGAACCCAGGACATATCAATCTCTGGATTGTGGATACATAGTGTTGAGGAGTCCCATAATATAACAAAATGGCTATCCAATGTTTTCAAGTTTTCCATCGAGGTTAAGCTTCAATTGATTCATGAATTGAACTATTGAAACTACTATAATATCCACAAGGACTCCTTCTTATATATATATATATATATATATATATATATATATATATATATATTTGATTGATATGATCTTATTCCATCTCTTAGTGTGAATGTCATAGTTCTACATATGGTCTGTCGTGTAATGAATACTACATCTGTAACACTCAGTGATGTCGGATAGAAACTTTTAAGAATATTATTCTTGTCAAAATGTCAGATAATACGTTTTGGACAGGATGAAACTTAGATCTAGGACTATTAGTTGATCATCTTCAAACGTCTTAAATCGGACAAACGAAACTTCAACATCAGATCATTTATATAGGTGTATGTACTGTTGACTAGTGAAAGTGATACTAGTTGCTATAAGGTGATAGACTGTTATGACCCTACCTCTTGAACGCAACGTGTTTCCAGTCTAGTCAATATATATTGTAAGGGGCGGTGTCCGAAATCTGATACTGATACACGATTTGCTAAGCGCTACAACCTCCCAACTGACTACTTGAGTGTGAAAGTATGTTGAACTAGCGAATTAAATGCATATGTCAGTCAGTCACTTACAAAGTAGGATCAGGCACATATATGTATCGGTTCAAGTGGCCATACCTCATTAGCACAGCAAGACCAACACAGGATTCATAGAAGTAGTTAATTCAATCGTGGTAATAAATAAGAGAAATATTTATATAGGAATATAGTACAGAAAGAAAGGATTAGTTGGTACAAAGAAAGATATGAAGCGATTTCAATCTCACAGTTTTAGGGTAGACAGAGTTTGTATACACCCATACCATTGTGATCGATCGATTCTGAGTCACGTCACTCACAAAATGATTAAATACAGATTTTATTGAAAGGAGCAGGTCACTAAGTATATATTTTGAACTTGTTTGATTGCTGACTAGTCATGTCATTTCCTCTCAACACGTTTGACGCATATTAATATTTACGTACCAATATTCCTTATTGTAGCAACAGCATGACTTGTCAACCAACACAGTTCAACGGAGGACCTGATATCATGTCTGATTTTTCAACTAGTCTCCTATCTGGCTGATTTTATGTATTAGTACACTTTAGCTTGATGTGAAGTTGTTGTCGAGTTTCTTTGCTTGAACACACAGAGACTGATATATTTGCCTACAGTTAGCGAACACTGGAAATCTTTAAAATCTGGTAACATGTAAATAAGCATGTGTGAGTGTGTGTGTGTGTGCATGTGTCGATGTTGTCATTATCGTCATCATCTTTGTTGTTTTGTTCTATTCACCATTTTCTCCTTTTATTTGATCTTCTCACTGTTTTTCCCATCTACCGAAATTTTTATATTTTTTGTTTGAAATGGTTGTTTTAAAAATAATCCTCAAATAAGTAGTATATTTTGTTCCGATCATTTGATGGATTGTTGTCTTCTCAAATGTCAAGTGAAGATTTACTGTCGAGCTTAATTATACGGTTGTAAATTTGCAAGTCAGAGGAGAGGTGAGGATGATATTTCACTTTGGAGAGCCTTTGTAACGATTCTTTAATAAACTAGTTCATTCGATAAATAGTTTAAATCTATGTTACACAACTAAATGGTATGACAATATAAGGCAGACATGAATAAAATTACCAATGTTATATGTGAAAAATGATGATCATTCTCATCTGTTTCTATAGAACTACTTGAAGATGATGTGATTTGTAAATAAGCCAAATCAGTTAATGAAGGTCAGAATGAGTTGTAGTAAGGTTTTTATCAATATAATAATATTAGTAGTAGTGATAATACCAACGTTGTGTGAATTCAATATGTAATAAATGCGGTATAGTCAAGTTAATTACGATGAAGAGGAATCAATCTGAATTGGGAAAGATGAATGGGAAGTTTGAGAAAGATATAAACATAAAAAGAATTTGGATAAGAGGTTCTGAATACGAATTACTACCGAGCTAATTAAGCTCTCTGTGTGAGTGAGGTTAGTTACATCAATGTTTCGTTTGTGCATTCTTTAGAGTTCAGATAATTCTCGAAATACCTAATGGTCTAGTTCCAGATGGAAAGAGACTTAGATTTTCATCTCACAACCACGGTTAGTTCCCTAAAGTTAAGTGATACATCTTTTTGATCATTGTCAACTAACACGATGCACACGTTTATAGGCTCCTCTCGATTGCTTTCAATTACTGAACATTGAACTTTATAATATGCAACGACAAGACTGATGGTGACGCTACAATGAAAGCATTAAACAAACATGACTCAGGTAATCAGTCAGTTCACACATGGGATTAATGCACTGATGGTTTACATTTATTTGTAAAATAAATAAGATAATCCCTTGATTATCAAGAATTATTGAATCTCAAATAAACTTGAATGATAGTGTTATATATTCTAAGTATATGTATAGATATTTAGTGATGGAATAGTTTGACCGTAAAATGCATGAAAATATCATTGTTAGCAGTAACAATGTAAATAACTGCAGTCAAAACGAAATGATTATACTGAGCAACACAGATGAACAATGAATGATGATGAATGATGACTGTGATGGACTTGAATTGCCTGAGCTCCAATAGAGAAGTCAAGCACACGGCACATAGAACATGGAAGAGACCATGATTATAGAGCAACTATTCAATAAGTCACTTGAAAAGATACAACATCAACCTTCTGAGCAACTGATCTTCACTCTACGTTCTCAATATTTGATCACAGTTTTTTAATGTTCAATATTGTCTTATCAAGTGAATTGTAATTTGGTCGTCAGAAATCAATTTACTGGAAGAACAGCTTTATAATAATCAAAATAGTGAATGATACATATACATTTCAACTCAGAATTAACAACTAGTTGAAATACAGTTCATTCTGGGTTCAACTAAGAATTTGTTCTTTGCTTCAATCCCACCGACATATATATATATATTTTCATCATATTGAAGAAAGTAGAAACAATTATCGAACTAACTAAACTTCCACATTAGCTGCATAACACCAGTACTCTCTGAATGATACAATTTTCTGGGAATCGAATTATCATTCAACATATTGTTGACTAAATCACATTATTAAATGATGAGTGAATAGCGAAATATCACAATATTCAATCTGTGTAGATTTCGATTATTCAAGACACAAATCAAACTAAATGAATAAGACGATGCTGCTTGAACCGAATGATACTGGGTTCGAGTCACAGAGGTAACATCAATTATGGGATGGAGGTATATCCAGCTGATGATTCACAAGTAAGGAGAAAAGCGAATCATGGATTTCATCGCTAGTCACCAGTCATATTTCCTGATAAAGATTGAGATATATTGCTTGACAGCTAGATGAGAACAGACGAACTTATTGTGTTCGAAATTCGAAATCAAACAGTCCAGAAGTACAAAAGGATCATTAAATTGTACAAACACCACAAACCTGTATATCGTATGCAGTGAGGAATAAGATTTGCGAAGACAATTTCGAATTCTATCTGATTCATCGCATTAAATATAACATAACACCACGTTCCATCACCATTTCTCTTTACACCCGATAAGATTTTCAAAGTAAAATTGATTACTCCTTCATCAATCTCAGTGAAGTCAACGTGTTTGTCTAATGAACAAAAACATATTTGTGTTGACCTCTTTCTTGTTTATGATTATACTTTGTTTATCATTGATCACCTCAGTCTATCTCATTAATCAAAAGATAATATGGTATTCTCTATTGTGTATCGTGGGTGTCATATGAATGTTGTTTGTTTATTTGACTGACATCAATGATGAGTGAAATTCTCAGTTTACATATAATTACTACTTTGCTAAAAAGAAGATGAAGTGAAAGCAAATGTTCTGGTTGTCAATACATAAATGGTCTTACTACGGCTAAGAATAAACACTGTAACCATTCATCAATTAATTTCAAATGATTGGCGTGGTGGTCGTTTTTTGTCATAAAATCATCCGGTTTCACGTACATGATTTATCAATCTATGAAACATCCATTATTAAATTTGATTCTTTAAATCTCGACTAGTTGTCACGTTCTGTGTATCTTTTCATACCAATCACTGTGACGGATACACTCATCATTAGCGCATATTCTGGATAAACACATTTGACTATTACCTAAGTGTATGCTTTCAATGAACATTAATTTAGGTTGGATATCATAGTTTAATGGAAGTTTAATGGAATCCTGTGTGTGGCTGGTTTCGTTAAGACATATCAATTGATATTGAAATATTTCTTCATTTTTTTCCAGAACTAAAATAGATTTTCCCCATAAAGAAGCATTCTTATTACAGATGTTGGGGACGTTGGATCTTGAGAACTCATTTGGAGCATTTCAATAGTTCAGAATGCAACGTCGCTAAAAATATGCCAAACACACAAAATAAATTATAGCATACGAACTCTGACCTGAAATTTAAAGGATTTTCTTACACCACAACTCTGATGCTTCATGGAGAAGCCGAGAATATTCCGACGTCAAAAGACCAACTCCCTGCTAATAACCAAAACAACACTTAATTAATGTAGATACATGGAACGTCCGGACAATATGTGAGACCAAGAGCACCATTCAATCATTATGTAAATGAGGAAGTGCAACTTGACAGTGCTCGATATCAGCAAAACCCATTGGACACAACTTAGTCAAATGGTTTGGATTCGATGGAGATGCTCTGATGCCGTGTAAAGAAGCACCCAACGCACTTGTAAGATGCGAACCTCATGAACCTAGAAACATCAAAACATCCATCAAAACAAAGAAGAAGGGATTCAAAATGAATGCTACTAAATGTTATGCACACAGCAATGATAGCAACGACAACGACAAAGATCGAGTTTTCGATGTTGTGCAATCGATAATGGAGTAGTTCTCGTCAAAAGACCTGATCATTCTCATTGGAGGCCTGAACGCCAAAGTAGGAATGTAGTGGTAGTAGTAGTAGTAGTAGTAGTAGTAGTAGTAGTAGTAGTAGTAGTAGTAGTAGTAGTAGTAGTAGTAGTAGTAGTAGTAGTAGTAGTAGTAGTAGTAGTAGTAGTAGTAGTAGTAGTAGTAGTAGTAGTAGTAGTAGTAGTAGTAGTAGTAGTAGTAGTAGTAGTAGTAGTAGTAGTAGTAGTAGTAGTAGTAGTAGTAGTAGTAGTAGTAGTAGTAGTAGTAGTAGTAGTAGTAGTAGTAGTAGTAGTAGTAGTAGTAGTAGTAGTAGTAGTAGTAGTATCAAAAACCTACAAAATCTCGGCATGGATTCAGAAACCTCGTCTGGCTTTTGCCAACTTATATCATCTCTGGCGAAGGAGAGATATCTGTCTATCAATGAAAGGAGAGATATGCTGTGCAGAAGTTCGTTCTGTTCTACATTACGGCTGCGAAACATGGCCATTAAGGGTAGAAGATATTCGTAAGTTGCTAATATTTGACCACGGATGCCTTAGAAATATTGCTCTCATCTGCTGCGATCTTTGGGTAAGTAATAGTGAGGTTAGATGCAGGGCATTAGAGAATGATGGTGAATCAGTTGATGACGTCATGAATCCTCATCGATTGACATCGTTGGGTCAAGTGTTACGAATGCATGAACACCGATTACCACAACGTGCGATGCTGACTAGTGTTGGTGATGGTTGGAAGAAAGTTAAGGGTGGCCAAACCAAAACGTGGCATCACTCATTGAAATCACTGAATTCTGGTGTGAGCCATGTTGGTAGATAAAGACTACTTTGTTGGTGTCCGTGTGACTATCATAACAAATAGTTGGAGATTGTGAGTGACATGACTCAGAATCGACCGATCACAATGGTATGGGTGTATACAAACTCTGTCTACCCTAAAACTGTGAGATTGAAATCGCTTCATATCTTTCTTTGTACCAACTAATCCTTTCTTTCTGTACTATATTCCTATATAAATATTTCTCTTATTTATTACCACGATTGAATTAACTACTTCTATGAATCCTGTGTTGGTCTTGCTGTGCTAATGAGGTATGGCCACTTGAACCGATACATATATGTGCCTGATCCTACTTTGGAAGTGACTGACTGACATATGCATTTTATTCGCTAGTTCAACATACTTTCACACTCAAGTAGTCAGTTGGGAGGTTGTAGCGCTTAGCAAATCGTGTATCAGTATCAGATTTCGGACACCGCCCCTTACAATATATATTGACTAGACTGGAAACACGTTGCGTTCAAGAGGTAGGGTCATAACAGTCTATCACCTTATAGCAACTAGTATCACTTTCACTAGTCAACAGTACATACACCTATATAAATGATCTGATGTTGAAGTTTCGTTTGTCCGATTTAAGACGTTTGAAGATGATCAACTAATAGTCCTAGATCTAAGTTTCATCCTGTCCAAAACGTATTATCTGACATTTTGACAAGAATAATATTCTTAAAAGTTTCTATCCGACATCACTGAGTGTTACAGATGTAGTATTCATTACACGACAGACCATATGTAGAACTATGACATTCACACTAAGAGATGGAATAAGATCATATCAATCAAATATATATATATATATAAGAAGGAGTCCTTGTGGATATTATAGAAGTTTCAATAGTTCAATTCATGAATCAATTGAAGTTAAACCTCCATGAAAAACATGAAAGCATTGGATAGCCATTTTGTTCTATTATGGGACTCCTTAACACTGTATATCCACAATCCAGAGATTGATATGTCCTGGGTTCAAATCTTGCGAGGCGAGAAATCTTATGGATACTAACCAGTCAAACTATTAGGTTTTACTCTATTATAGACTCTAAAGAATTATATACATATTATTTTCTAAACATATAACGATAAATCAGAAGGGGATTTGTGCAGATTTTTAGACATTTCACTGATTTAAATCATGAGTCAATTTAAGTCATACCACTATGGTCTAGTTGGTTAAGCACCTTGCATCTAACTGATAGGTCACGGGTTCGAACCTCGCGGGGTGAGAGATCGTGCATGCGCACTGGAACTGGGGTGTCCCTTACTAGGGCAAAACGGCCGTCCAGTGCTTGCATGGTAGTTCAGTTTCAATTGAAGCATGATTTCAATCATTGATATAACAATTTATTAACGACGACGACGACTACGAGAGGAGGGGGAGTAGAAAAACAAGAGAGTAAAACAAACAGTTAATTTATTATTTCTTTCAATTTTTTCGTTGATTCGAATTCGATCGACTTTTTGAACTTCTTGATGTTTTAATTCTTTTGCTATTTTTTTACATTTTCATTTCTATTTAGAATTGGTTCTGTATTATCACTATGTTCAATCATTGTTTGATTACATGATGTTTCTTTATTATTTTTATATTGTTTTATTATATTATTTCTATCATTCATACACATTTCGTAATATTTATAATGTACTTCGTCAGTTGCGAACTATTGATTGAATAAAAGAAACGAAAAATATGAGGAGAAAGAATGAAAATAACACAATCTTAAGTACATATTATTGAACAATAAATATCCAAACTAAATGACAGAATGAGACTCTAATTTATGGACGAGTCAATCAGAAGCGTTTGAAAGATTTCATGGTGATGACGCTATCCTCAGTACCTGATGAATACGGTTACCTTCAAAAACTTGGATATGTGCATAATGTCGTTATTTGTAAGCGTTATTTTGTGGACCCTACAACTGGAGTACACACTGACAATATTGGAGTTATGTGGTCGAAGCTAAAAAGGTTCTGACGACCCTATCATGGCTCGAGAGGTCGACTATTATGGAGCCATAATGGATGAGTCCCTCTTTCGTATGTACTATTATTTCAGTACTTCTGAATCTTTTTCAAACCATGATTAGTCTTCGAACCACTTTAATTCTCTTGGTTTTTTCGTAATATATACATTAGTGTAGAACATTTGAGATTCGTTGAAAGGTCGTCCATAGTGTCTCGTCAATGAGAAATATCATCAATTAGAAACTAATCAACACCAAGATCGAAGTTATGAGTTATATGTGGAGAAATGTGAACATTTCATAACTGATGATAACGGTCAGAGAGGCGACGAAATCTTCATAACCAAATGATTTAGTTTACTGAAGAAAACTTCATCTAGAATGTTTAATAAAACAAAAACTGATGAGATTATAATTTATAGATGACCCTATTCGTGATTAAGCTGTCGATAACAGCTAACTGAATGTTCTAGGAATTTAGATTCGACAATATTGACAGTTACCAGTCAGAACTCTTTAATACTTACATTTATAAAGTTTATGATTTCAAACTACATCACGAGGCAAGCTCTAACTTGGAATCCTGGGGTGAAGTGGAAAAGAGAAAGGCCAAAAAACAAATTACGTTGGGAAATAGAAGCAGATATGAAAAAGATGAATAACAACTGGGAGAAGCTGGAAAGGATTGTCCAAGACAGGGTCGGATGGAGTATGCTGATGAGCGGCTTATTCTCCTTGACGAGGAGTAACAGACGTAAGTAAGTAAGTAAGTATGTTCGAATTATGTACAGTTTAAAATCAACAAAGTAAATAAGTTCCATCAAGACTACAGATATGTTTGTTTATAAGTAATGGTTGAGTTGAAACTTAGGTTAAACAAGGTTTCTTGGTGACAATACATGCAACTAACAATTTAAAAATAGTTGATTTATTCACACAACTAACCATCAGATGTAATGGTAATCATCGATCCTGAATCATCTACATTAGTCTTGTTATTCAATTTATTCATTAGACCATATTCTTCAAGATAACGAGCTCTTGATATTTCAGCTCTCATCGCTCTACCAGGTTCCATTTCTTCCCAAGCTCTTTTTAAAGCTTTAACTTCTAATATTTTATTATCCATATTAATGAATTTAATGTCATTCTAATAAAATAATAAGAAAGTAGAAACATTCTATAAACATAAAAGCAGGCAAATCAGTAACATTCTATCCTTCAACTCAATTTCTATTCTTCAGAATTAATTATAAATAGTATTGCTTAATTACTTACTTACTTACGCCTGTTACTCCTCGTGGAGGAGCATAGGCCACCCACAAGCACTCTCCATCTAAACCTGTCTTGGACAATCCTTCCCAGTTCTTTCCAGTTATTATTCATATCTGCTTCTATTTCCCGACATAATGTGTTCTTTGACCTTCCTCTTTTCCGCTTCCCTTTAGAACTCCAAGGTAGAGCTTGCCTCGTGATGCAGTTTGGTGATTTCCTCAATGTATGTCCTATCCACATCCAATGTATTTATATAAATTCTTCTTCATCTGCAAACACAGAACAACAATAAACGACTATGTGTGTATCGTTTAATTAGTAACAAAATATAATTTATCATTGTAGTAAGATATGACGATAGAATGAATGTTTGTGCAGTTATTGTTTAGATTGATGCTATGAAAGTCACAATTAAGTGAAAAGGATAATACGATTTTGAGTTCTATATGTTTTTCAACAGCAAGAATGCGGACCTTGTTTTGCCGATCCTCATATTTACGTCTACATCGAATCCTGTTTGTTCATCGATGACGCTTCGCCGATGTGCCACCTGGCGTCCTCTCTCTGCATCTCAAGTCTGAACTCAGATTGATCACATCGCGATCAGCTACCGCTGTCGTGGTTGTGTACATGACTGCCACTCCTTTTCGAGTACCTATCTGGACTCTGACCATGCCTCGGTCTGCACCAATCTCACCTTACGCTTCAGTGGACAAAAAAGTGACCGCCACTAACGGATTGATGTTAGCAAGCTGGTTGCAACTTCCCTTGCAAATAAGTATGGAATCGAACTAGTTTCTTGGCTAGCTACCACTACACCGAAAAGTATAGATGAGCATTGGGTACATTTGCATGACGCCATGGAAATGACGTGTACGGTCAGTTGTGAGTTCGCGAAACGTCCTGCTTATAAGCACTAGGTTTCTTCAGGTTCCTTACAACTCATTGAAGCCCATCGGTCTACTCCCGGTGACCACAAACAAAGGATGCTAAGTAATGATATTGGGCAAAGCTTGCGTAAGAACCGAAAACAATATACAAATACAAGTATCCAAGCGAATGAAAAGTCATGAAGATTGAACCTCAGAGTTTGATAAATACCACAACAGTGATTGGTTTCAATTGATTTTCCTTAAGAGAAGTAGTAATCTTCTATAACATCAGAATTCTAATCATTTTGTCAGTCACATGAACAGATTAATACGAAGCGAAATATTTCATTCTAACTCAGATTTATATTACACCCACTAAACGGAATAGAGTATAGACAATACCATATGATCTCATTATGAGATGGAATGAGGTGATAATTGACAACAAAGTAATAATAATAATGATCTGTCATCCTTATCTAGTACTCATTTCCTAATAACTGGATTACTTACTCGGTGCTCCCAGGATATACGATCAATGCTTCAAAGACATCTATGATCAAATATGAGTAACATTATTATCTGAATATTACTGGAGATTAGTTTCAATCTTAGTAGCTAAATATCAGCTTCTTTGGCCGATATTCGGTAATATGTATTCAATGTACTCACAGAAGGTCAATCCCCTCAAGATTACAGATATTTCATACTGTCAAGTTCTACATATTATAATTAGTTGGATAATGACGGTCCCTAAGTGATTGGCCCCTACTATTTGACATTGTTAAATGTTAAATCCATACATATCATATTAAGTGAATGTCGAACCAATTAGGAAGGTTGTGCAGTAATTCTAAAAGTATTTTATGGAAATTATCCACTTACAAACAGATCACTTAAGCGTAATCCTAGAATGACATAAAAAAATTAGTGACATATTTTCATAATTAGATAACTATAATGAATAATGGATATGTTGATATGGAGAGCTTGTAGTGGCATTGGAACACACAAGCTAATCAGATGTAGTCTAGGACGAAGGTCAACCGATGGCAATCAGAAATGACCTAAAAGAAATTTTCATTTCATTGTCTGTGAAATGGATCATTTTCCTAAGGATTAGAGTGGTATATATATATATATATATATATATATATATATATATATACATGAATGTGTAGAGATGATAGTTTTTCTTGAATTAAAAGCAGCATTTGACTCCGTGGATCGAGAGGTGCTGTGACAATATCTGCCATTGAAAGGCTCACATCAGAAGTACATAAACTTTGTGAAAGCTCTTTACTCGAACACTACTAGTCGAGTCAGAGCTTATGGCGAACTGTCATCTGATTTTGCAACCTCAAGTGGAGTCCGTCAAGGCTGTCCACTTTCTCCATTTCTGTTTAACTTCATCATAGGTCTACTGATGGAAATAACATTCTCGTCGACTGAATTCTCGGGTATTGATCTCCTTCCAAGAATTCCACTTATCGACTCACAATACGCAGATCATACAGTACTGTTTGGTGAAGACACTTACTGATTCCAAAAGAAATGACCGAGCGAACAGCGATCGTTCCACTGAGATAGGAGATGTAATCAGTAGTCCGTTTCTATGAATTGAGATGAACGAGTGAACGGCGATCGTCTGTTACCAGTGTTTGACCAGCTGCAATGTTACCGTACAATAATGTAGATCTATGATACACAGTTGAACAAAATACAACTACAGGTACCCAAGCGAATGAAAAGTCAAGAAGATTGGAACTCAGAGTTTTATGAATACCACAACAGTGATTGGTTTCAATTGATTTTCCTTAAGAGAAGTAGTAATCTTCTATAACCTCATAATTCTAATCATTTTGTCAGTCACATAAACAGATTATTACGAAGCGAAATATTTCATTCCAACTCAGATTTATATTACACCCACTAAACAGAATAGAGTATAGACAATACCATATGATCTCATTATGAGATGGAATGAGGTGATAATTGACAACAAAGTATGATCATTAGTGTTTTTATAAATAAAAGAGGTCAACAGAAATATGTTTGTTAAGAAAAAGCACACGTTGTCTACACTGAAATTGAAAAAAGAGTAATCAATTCTACTTTTAAAATGTTATCGGATGTAAGAGAAATGATGATAGAACATGGTGTGTTGTTGTATTCAATGCGATGAAATTGGACAGAATTCCCGCATTATTTAAACACAGTTTAGAGGTCTTTGTTTCATTAGCAAGGGTAACATATATAAGAAGGTCAGTTTGTGCTGCTTCGATCTCTGGTGGACTCAATAAAGCTGGTCTATTCAAGAGTTGCTTGAAGTATTTCACTCATCTATTCCTCTGATATTCAATCTCATTGATTGACTTGAATACTTTGTTCTTTACCGGTCACTCTGGTTTACTATATTTTCCTGCCAGTTTCTTTGTCGTTTCGTATAGTTGTTTCATGTTTCTTGCAGCTACGGCTTCATCTGCTCTCGTTGCTAGGTGCTCCACGTACGCTTGCTTGTTGGCTGTAATGCTCCTCTTCACTAGCTATTTTGCTTCCGTTTATTCAGATTGGTCATTGATTTCCTATGTTATTGTTCGGCTGTTGTTGGTTTGTTTCCCACCGTTTTTCATTATCTTGATCTGTCTGATTCTATGCAGTGTGATCCGGAGAGACCCATGTGGCTCTGTGAATACATTTGTGGGGTGATGTTGTGATGCCTATAATCAATTTGTTGAATGCACACAGATTTACAAATCTCTCTCCATCTTCACTTCTTACTCCTGACAGTTGCACTTCATGTTTTACGCTATGCAACTCATCCAGTGTATGTAAATCTACCAGGAGTGTGAGAAAACAGGAATCACAAAACGACTTATTCTTATCATAAAACATGAAGTTAGTTGAACAATACAACTGAGATAGTCGATGATTGAAGTGTTTATCCATAACTGGAGCAAAACCATTTATGAATTGACAACCAGAACATTTGCTTTCACTTCATCTTCTTTTTAGCAAAGTAGTAATTATATGTAAAATGAGAATTTCACTCATCTTTGATTTCAGTCAAATAAACAAACAACATTCATATGACACCCACGATACACAATAGAGAATATCATATTATCTTTTGATTAATGAAATAGACTGGGGTGATCAATGATGAACAAAGTATAATCATAAACAAGAAAGAGGTCAACACAAATATGTTTTTGTTCATTAGACAAACACGTTGTCTTCACTGAGATGGAAGAAGGAGTAATCAGTTTTACTTTGAAAATGTAAACGGATGTGAGGAGAAATGATGATAGAACGTGGTGTTATGTTATATTCAATGCGATGAATCAGATAGAATTCGCAATTGTTTCGCAAATCTTATTCCTCACTGCAAACGATTTTTAGGTTTGTGGTGTTTGTATGAAGTAGGTTTGGAAATTGACAAGTTCTCGTGATAATTCACTTCAGAAAGCCACTTTATCTACGGTTCAATGAATATTAATTGAGACAGTAACTTCGAAATGATAAAAGTGTTAGTTATTTTCATACATTCATACATACACTGTCATCCATACCAGGGCATTTGGCAGCTTGATAAGATATCACAGACATTGAATTGAATACTTCATTTGTGAATTTTCATCATTTGTTCATCACATTCTGTATGATCCTTCCAAACTACACTCTCTTCTTTCCCTTATATTCTCTTCAACTCGATCTTCTTAACGTTCTGATGTCAGGTTTTCCACTTCCGATCGGTGTTACAAGTTAAGTTTCAATAACAACAGCTTGTGTGTTGAAACGTTTAATATCATGTATATACAAGTGTATATTTAACATTAACGAATTGTATAACGTTAAAATATAAGCATAATGTTGATCCGTGAGGCCAATATAGAAAATAGTAATCCAAATAAAGTAGGATTTATTTTGTGTTATGAGTGCAATCTCAGGATTTGGTCTAGATAAATATGGTGGATGCTACCTACCTATCTGGCCAGTGTATTCTTCTTCCTGAACTTGTTGTGGTTTCTGCTGCTGCTGAACTTTGATTTATAGTATAGTTTGTTGCAGGTAGTTTGAATGGTGCTTACTCTGCTACGGGTTTAGACGGTTTTACAGTTGTCTGTTTTTCAGTGTTCTCGAAAAATGCTGGTTTTACTCTGTCGATGCTAACAGTATCATGTTTACCTGCTCTTTCCACTGTAACCGTTTTAGTGTCCTTTCGGATGATTTTAAAAGGGCCGTCATAAGGAGTCTGTAACAGCTGTCGTACTCTATCATTTCTGACGAATGAATGTGAGCATTTGTCTAATTCATTGTGTACGAACGATTTCACCTTTTCAGTTCGTGGTTTAACGGAGTTAATGGATTCTATTGGCTGTTTTAATTAATGCACGTAGTTGGTTATATCGGCTGGAATTTCTGTTGCACGGTCAAAGAATTCACCAGGCGAACGTGACGTTGTTCCAGAAACCAACTCAGCTGCACAACAACCAAGGTCTTGATTGATGGTTGAGCGAATGACTAATGGTATCAAAGGAAGCTTGACATCCCATTTGTAATCCCCTCATGCGGCCTTCAAAGAGGCTTTTAACTGTCTGTGGAACATTTCTGTCATTCCGTTAGCAGACGGATGTTAAACAGTGGTTCCAATTCTCTTTATACAGAAAGTATCTGTAAGTTACTGAAATAGTTTGCTTTCGAATTGCGTTCCACGGTCGATCGTAATTGTTGTAGGGACACCGAATTTTGTAATCCAGTGTTTCACCAGCTTCTTCACCACTGTTGATGCTGACGTGTCTTTTAACGGAACAGCTAAGGGCCATCTCGGGAAAACTTCCTGTAGGGGGTATGATGTGCCAATGTACTCTTGACTTTTGGTATTGGATGCATTCCCGCGACCACTTTCGTGCGTCTTTCTTTATGTTTGGCCATAGAAATCTATCTGTGACAAGCTTTACAGTGGCTTTTATACCTGGATGAGATATATTGTGTAATTTCTCAAAACTGTTTCGTCTCATACCGTAAGTTACAAAGGGGCGAGTTTATCTGTTGAGGTATCACAAATTAAGGTGCCCTTGTTGTTTATATGGATGTTTTAAAATAATAATTTCGTTACCTTAGACTGCAACAGTTTTTGCAGCTTCGTATAGAGCTTTCGATGCTTTGCCATTTCTTGATAATTATATCAGGGATCGAGGAGGCATTGATATTTATTCTCGATAGTGCATCTGCTGCCTGATTTACATTGCCTTTAATATAGGATATATCAGCTGCAAATTGTGAAATGAATTCTAGTTGACGAATTTCGTTCGGACTGCATTTGTCATGATTGTGCATCGAGGACCTAGTTAGAGGTTTGTGATCAGTATATATCGTGAAAGAATTACCTTCTAACATAAAGCGAAAGTGTTTGATAGCTAAGTAGATAGCCAACAGTCCTCTACCAAATGTGCTATATTTTGTTTGCGTTGCGTTTAGCTTCTTTGAGAAAAATGCAAGGCGTTGCCATTGTTGATTGACACGTTGCTGAAGTACAGCACCTACTGCTACATTAGAAGCGTCGGTCATTACTGCTAAAGGTGCATCAACCTTTCGTAGTACGGGTAATGCTTCTGTGCTTAAAGCGCTTTTCAACTGGTCAAATGCTTGAATTGCTTGTGGTGTCATTGCCAATGATTCAGTTCGTCTCCTTAAGAAATCAGTTAGCGGTTTTGCTATGTCTGCACGTTTGGGGATAAAACGTCTGTAAATGTTGATCATCCCAAGGAAACGTCGTAGTTTCTTGAATGAATCAGGTAAAGGATAATTTCTGATAGCTTGTGTTTCCTCAGAAACTGGTTTAATGCCTTGATTATCAAGTACATGACCTAAAAACATGAGAGATTGTCTTCCGAACTCACATTTTTCAGAGTTGACTGCCAACCCATACTCGTGTAGCTTCTCAAGAAACATTTTCAGATGAGTTGGATGTTCATTTTCCTCTTTGCTTGGTATAAGTCGGTAATTTATGTAAGCATATACAAACGGTAGGCCATGTACCACTTATTTAATAAAACGCTGGAAACTTTGTGCAGCATTCCTCAGTCCGAAAGGCATGCGAACGAATTCGTATAGTCCAAAGGGGTTATTATTGGCTGTACATTGACGGAGTACATTTTCTAGCTTGTTTGCCGTGCGTCCGTTGTGTGATACCAACAAATGATGTGACTGGTAGTGTTTGACCTTTACTAATTTCCATATGAAAATGCCCTGACAAGTATATGTGTGACCAGATTGTTCGAAATGTATAGCGCAAATACATCAAATTTGTCAGATCAACTCCATCTTCTCATTGTTCTATCGAAATTTATAAAAGGGACTTATTGCTATAAATCTATATTTCGTTACTTACTACTACTAGTACTACTACTACTACTACTTATACTACTACTACTACCACTACTACTACTACTACTACTGCGCGATCATGGATGCACAGTTCTGGTGAGTCTCATACTAGGACATCTTTTGGTGATTTGTAAATAAGCCAAGTCAGTTAATGAAGTTTAGAATGAGTTGTAGTAAGTTTTTTATCAATATAATAATATTAGTAATAGTGGTAATACCAACGTTGTGTGAATTCAATATGTAATAAATGCGGTATAGTCAAGTTAATTACGATGAAGAGGAATCAATCTGAATTGGGAAAGATGAATGGGAAGTTTGAGAAAGATATAAAGATAAAAATAATTTGGATAAGAGGTTCTGAATACGAATTACTACCGAGCTAATTAAGCTCTCTGTGTGAGTGAGATTTGTAACATCAGTGTTATGTTTGTGCATTCTTTAGAGTTCAGATAATTCTCGAAACACCTAATGGACGGAACTGATGTGATCAACATTGAAAAAATAAGACATTAGGCCCAGTCACTGGTTTGTAAGCAAAGCCAGGACATGGGACGTATATCCATAGGCATAAATTGAAGCACCGTATCAGCACAGAGAGATGAAATTAATAAGATGAATACACTAGTAGAAATAGTAGTATTAATCATTGTGAAACAAATAAGATGTACAAAACCATTCGGGAAAGAATGTGTTTACAAATAAATCTAAAGTAATTAATCATTTTGTAACTAAGTAACTGTGAACTGGCAAAAAGTCAATACATCTCCATTATCATCCATTTTAAGTGACAACGCCCAAGGTTAATCATTCACTGATTAGGACTTTCATAATGAATCCAACTGTGTAATTTACGCTTACCAATATGGCTCAAATTAACAGTCAATTGCTTCATGGAATGATATCATATCTTGACTTGGGGGCCACTTCTGGGTATCGATATAGGCTGCAGTTGGACTTACATAATACATGTTTAGGTCATTACAGTCTCTAAATATTCATAATCTCTTCAACGGATCTCAAGGAAACAAGCACCATATGGACCAATTTTTGATCATCGGCTATCATTGGACTGCATCTCCTGACTAGTGGTGTGGCCACCTAAGAAAATCACCTGTTACGGTTTTTGGGTACCCAATTAGTATCACAGCCCTCGTACAAATCGAATGATGAAGTATGAAGCATATCTATTCGATGCTTCATTGTATCAATGTGTTAAAATAATAAAATAAGAATAACAAGTTAGATGAGATGTTCTGTTCGGTCTATATTCTATACATGGAAATTGTTATATTCTAGTGAAGATTGAATTACGAGTAGCATCTGAAACCTAATAATCGATTAATAGTATCTACATACTCTTAGGGTATACATATTCAGTAACTAGACTGTAGACATCTATATTCCTCTTATTATAAGCTTCATTTTAACCTATAGATTATTAGTATATGCTATATTGTTCTCAGTTTACGTTCAGTTTATTAATTACCGTCTCCCACGTTCACAGACACATTTTGGCATTACTGTGTATGAGTTTTATTTTGTATTTTATGCTGCGTTGCAGTCTGTTTGGCTGATATATAAACCCAGTATGTCTGAAATACATGATTCGCATAATGGATGCTGTTGTTGAACTCAAGTGAGCAACGAAACATTAGGACGCTATGCTGATTAGACCGGCCGGATGTCATTAATTTAGTACAGTATAAGTGTGAATAAGACGTATTTTGATTGGCGAATAGATTACCTGATAACAAGCGGCTCATAAAGTCACAACAGAAATAAGTCATTATCATTCATCCTCCTATTCTTCTGTTAGTGCACTAAATCGTATAAGTCGAGAAATAGATGTCTAGAATAGAAGGATTGTGTAGTGACTAGTATATGGTAAAGTGAACCCCGCGTAGAATGGCATTTCATTAGAAATGTTATTCAAAAACAAGCAGTTTCTTCATTCATTTCAAGTTAGATCAATCGTTCTAATTGACAGTCTGTGAAGAGAAATTATCGATTAATGTTGATTAAGATCATGAATCAATTGATGTTAGACGACCATTGAAAACCTGGAAGCACTGGACGGCCGTCCAGTGTTGCTGGTGATGGTATAACATCAATCAGTTGATGATCTCAATCGAAAACCTAAATATCTTCGAAACCCCATACTGATAATGATCGATATATGATTGTATAGAAGAGATTTTATAATTTTTAATGAAAATATAACTAAAGTCAGTTGAATGATTATTGAATTCTAGACTCATCATCACTATAAGTCAAAAATATAATGGTTTACATTTTCAATTCTATCATAAACCATTGGAAAACTTTTATCACAAATTATCTAATTCTTGACATTATTTAAATCTCTATGGGCGATCTACACGAAATCCTCCCTCATCATTCATTGTATTAATTGGCGTTCATCATCTAGGGTATATGTTCAACTCTGAGAACACGGATATTCTCAGCGTGTTTAAAATAGACATCATATATCCTCATAGTTTGAGATGTGACCATTGGCGATATTCACCAAACGATTGATCTTTTGCCAATCTATCAAGTTGTAATTTATTGATTTAATAGTTTTGAATATTAGTTGCAACTTCATATCTGTTCACTTTTTTCTTTATGATTATCAACCATACTTGTTTTCTGTTTTTCAATTTACATAAGGAATAGGATGAGTCAATTGTCTCCGCGATGTTCTTATATTCCAAGAGAAAAATCTCCACATTCAATATCTAGTCTTGATGAAAATGAAATAGATGAAGTTCGAAAGAATTTAGATCATCTTAAATCATTATTGATACAAGTTAAAAATCAACTCAATTCTTCACCCAATGACGAAGATGATGATGATAATATGATTGATGAAAGATTCTTTCCAAATACTTCTACTGAATTGAGTCTTTTACAGACTGCTGAAGAGAATACTGTAGAATATGCAGAAAAGATTGATGATTCACGTCGAAATTCGCCTCATTATACTACATTTTCTGTGAAAAAATCACACGAATATGCCGTGAGAAATTGGTAACTATCTTATTTTAATCATATTTAACTACTTGTATCGATGATAGTAGTTAGAAACAATTGTGTTAATTAATTTCTATGACATAAAGATCAAGTTTGTTTTTTTTCTTTTCAAGTAAGTGGTTTCTTAAAATATCATTCATCATCTATCGTATCAATGTCCATCCCAACTTCACTCTTTAATTGTAAGCGCTGATGGATGGTAACTAGCAGTGCCTTTCAGTTTGACGTGCATTTCGTCCTATTTGGGACTCATCAGCTGGATGTACCTGCATTTCAGAGAGTTGATGTTCACTCTAGCATTCGAACCTAGCACCATTCGCTTCGCACGCCATCGCGGCCGGTGTTTGCGTATACGTAACACGTGTCTCAGTGAACTCAACTAATGAAGTTTCACTAATCCATCAAATGATTTGTCATTCTTATCTAGTACTCATTTCCTAATAACTGGATTACTTACTCGGTGGACCCAGGATATACGATCAATGCTTCAAATACATATATGATCGAATGTCAGTAACATTATTATTTGAATATTACTGGAGATTAGTTTCAATCTTAGTAGCTCAATATCATCTTCTTTGGCCGATATTCGGTAATATGGATTCACTGTACTCACAGAACGTCAATCCCCTAAAGATTACAGATATTTCATACTGTCAAGTTCTACATATTTTAAGTAGTTGGATAATGACGGCCCCTAACTGATTGTCCCCTACTATTTGACATTGTTAAATGATAAATCCATACACATCATATTAGGTGAATATCGAACCAATTAGGAAGGTTGTGCAGTAATTCTAAAAGTATTTTATGGAAATTATTCACTTACAAACAGATCACGTAAGCGTAATCCTAGAATGACATAAAAAATTAGTGACATGTTTTCATAATGAGATAACTATAATGAATAAGGTATATGTTGATATGGAGAGCTAATCAGAAGTAGTCTAAGGCGAAGGTCAACCGATGGCAATCAGAAATCACCTGAAAGACATTTTCATTTCATTGTCTGTGAAATGGATCAATTTCCTAAGGATTAGAGTGGTATAAATATATATATATATATATATATATATATATATATATATATATATATATATATATATATATATGAATGTGTACAGATGATAGTTTTTCTTGAATAAAAAGCAGCATTTGACTCCGTGGATCGAGAGGTGCTGTGACAGTATTTGTCATTGAAAGGCTCATATCAGAAGTACATAAACTTTGTGAAAGCTCTTAACTCGAACACTACTAGTCGAGTAAGAGATAATGGCGATTTTGCAACCTCAAGTGGAGTCCGTCAAGGCTGTCCACTTTCTCCATTTCTGTTTAACTTCATCATAGGTCTACTGATGGAAATAACATACTCGTCGACTGAATTCTCGGGTATTGATCTCCCGATCTTCCAAGAATACCACTTATCGACTCACAATACGCAGATCATATAGTCCTGTTCAGTGAAGACACTTGCTCACTCCAAAAGAAATGAACGAGCGAACGGCGATCGTTCCATTGATATAGGAGATGTAATCAGTAGTCCGTTTCTATAAATTCAACTATAGCTAATATACAATGTGATACATATATATATGTCAGTTACAAGTGTTTGACCAGCTGCAATGTTACCGTACAATTATGTAGATCTACGATACACAGTTGAACTATATACAACTGCAGGTAACCAAGCGAATGAAAAAAAAACATGAAGATTGGACCCCAGAGTTTTATAAATACCACAACAGCGATTAGCTTCAATTGATTTTCCTTAAGAGAAGTAGTAATCATCTATAACATCAGAATTCTAATCATTTTGTCAGTCACATGAACAGATTATTACGAAGCGAAATATTTCATTCTAACTCAGATTTATATTACACCCACTAAACAGAATAGAGTATAGACAATACCATATGATCTCATTATGAGATGGAATGAGGTGATAATTGACAACAAAGTATGATCATTAGTGTTTCTATAAATAAAAGAGTTCAACAGAAATATGTTTGTTAAGAAAAAGCACACGTTGTCTACAGTGAAATTAAAGGAGGAGTAATCAATTCTACTTTGAAAATGTTATCGGATGTAAGAGAAATGATGATAGAACGTGGTGTGATGTTGTAATCAATGCGATGAATAGGACAGAATTCCCGAATTCTTATATCATATATAAGAAAGACACATAGATTGGGAGTTACCTCAATTTGAATAGCTTTTGTCCAATCAAATACAAAAAAGGCACTGATCAAAACACTGTTTGACAAAACAGAAAGAATAGGTACTGCCGATACACTAGAAGAGGAAGTTATGAATGGTAAAAATTACATTGACAAGAATTTATCCTACAGCAAAAGTGATTGTCCTGTCCAAAACAACATGTTCTTTGACACAATCAAAGGTCGACAAGTATCCTTTTCATGTTAGCACCAACTGTTTATAAAAATTGACATGTATCTTCCCAAGCAGTTACATTGGTAGAACAGAAAGGAGAGCCTACGTAAGATTCAAAAAACATATTCCGAAAATGTTAACATCAAATTGCCATCGCAATACATCCCCTTGACACAGGATACGAAATCGATACACTGAAGTGTTTCAAAGTAAATAATAAGCAATGAAGCTCAAACATTCTGAAATTCGCCAAAGAAATAACAATCAAACGTCTAAAACCAGATCTATGTATACAAAAATAGACAGTTATAAATCATTTTTTACCCTGGTAACAATAACCCTCCCACTTTTATTGATTTATTGCGTCATTATTCCAACTATTTTTGAAGTTTAAATTACATCATACATAAGCGATTGATCTTAATTCATACTTCCTTTATTACCATTAATCTATTTTCATGAGTTCTAATCACTATTTCAATGTTCTGGAACTTTCCGTGTCAACTCTATCGGGATATTTGCTACACCATAATACACATTTATTCATCGTTCATCACCTTCTTATGCAAAAATATGTCAATATCTGTAATCATGTTGAATTTTAGATATGTCAGGTTGTAAGCAACTGATGAGAACCTAACGAAATCGAACGAATTCACTTATTATTTTGCACCAATCATTATTATTGCTCTCTTTTGGATAACATACAGTATCTTAGAAACGGCATAAAAAATTTGTTTAGATCTTTCTATCACTATGATCATATCTGCATGAACATTTTTATTTGATCAGATGGTAAACTCAATAAACGTTTCCCCCTTACAAGCCTAAATGTTAGCTGATTTAATCGTTCAATGACTAGTTCAGTTTTCTATGTATATACATCTATGTGTCTGAATCTTTTCATTACATTCGTCTCTTATTTTGGCTGTGTATTCGCTCGTTGTCATTCAACTGCATTTGTATTTCTTCTTGAATACACTTTACGTAATTTTGACATAATGAAGTGTACTGTACAATGTTAGACTGTAGTCAATAGTTGGTATTGCATTTCTGAAATTCATGCATCTCAGAAAGTCATTTAATAACAGTCATTTAGACCAGAAGCCTTAAGATTTATCTCGAAAAATTTGAACGACAGAATTAATGAAGCGTAAATGAGAATGTAACGCCGATCTCCACAGTACGATCTGAATTCTAAAATCAACGTACTACCTCTCAATTTTCATTATTCTGATGGATTATAATTATTGTTGTGGATTGATATTATCCTCATTCTCATTACACCTACTTCATCCTGTAAACATTTTTGATTAAAATGTAACTTTACTGACCATAATAATAAATACAATCGATATTGTGGTGTGAATGGAGTAAGTCTGTTCTATTTTATGAAATTACAGCATTTGTTTATTGTTGCGGTTTCTCCCTGTCTACATTTCTCCTTCACCTATACATCGATATATTCCTTTTCATAAACACGTCTTATGAAAATGCAATCAATACGTTGACAGTTCCACTGAGACAAGAGATTTAATCAGTAGTCCGTTTCTATGAATTGAGCTATAGCTAAAATACAATATGATACATATATATATGTCAGTTACCAGTGTTTGACCAGCTGCAATGTTGTCGTACAATAATGTAGGTCTATGATGCACAGTTGAACAATATACAAATACAGGTACCCAAGCGAATGAAAAGTCATGAAGATTGGACCCCAGAGTTTTATAAATACCACAACAGCGATTAGCTTCAATTGATTTTCCTTAAAAGAAGTAGTAATCATCTATAACATCAGAATTCTAATCATTTGGTCAGTCACATGAACTGATTATTACGAAGCGAAATATTTCATTCTAACTCAGATTTATATTACACCCACTAAACAGAATAGAGTATAGACAATACCATATGATCTCATTATGAGATGGAATGAGGTGATAATTGACAAGAAAGTATGATCATTAGTGTTTCTATAAATAAAAGAGGTCAACAGAAATATGTTTGTTAAGAAAAAGCACACGTTGTCTACACTGAAATTGAAAAAAGAGTAATCAATTCTACTTTGAAAATGTAATCGGATGTATGAGAAATGATGATAGAACATGGTGTGTTGTTGTATTCAATGCGGTGAACTGGACAGAATTCCCGAATTCTTATATCATATTCCTAAATGCACCACCACGCCAATCATTTAAAATTAATTGCATTCACTTCATCTTCATTTTAGCAAAGTAGTAATTATATGTAAAATGAGAATTTCACTCATCTTGGATGTCAGTCAAATAAACAAACAACATTCATATGACACCCACGATACACAATAGAGAATACCATATTATCTTTTGATTAATGAGATAGACTGAGGTGATCAATGATAAACAAAGTATAATCATAAACAAGAAAGAGGTCAACACAAATATGTTTTTGTTCATTAGACAAACACGTTGACTTCACTGAGATTGATGAAGGAGTAATCAATTTTACTTTGAAAATGTTATCGGGTGTAAAGAGAAATGGTGATGGAACGTGGTGTTATGTTATATTCAATGCGATGAATCAGATAGAATTCGCAATTGTTTTGCAAATCTTATTCCTCACTGCATACGATTTACAGGTTTGTGGTGTTTGTACAATTTAATGATCCTTTTGTGCTTGGAAACTGTCCGATTCCGATATCCGAACACATTTCGTTCGTCTGTCCGCATCTAGTTGTCACGCAATATAACTTATTCTTCATCAAGAAAGATGACTGGTGACTAGCGATGAAATCCATGATTCGCTTTTCTCCTTATTTGTGAATCATCATCTGGATATACCTACATCCCATAATTGATGTCACCTCTGTGACTCGAACCCAGTATCATTCGGTTCAAGCGGCATCGTCTTATTCATTTAGTTTGATTTGTGTCTTGAATAATCGAAATCTACACAGATTGAATATTGTGATATTTTGCTATTCACTCATCATTTAATAATCTGATTTAGTAAACAATATGTTGAATGATAATTCGATTTCCAGAAAATTGTATCATTCAGAGAGTACTGGTGTTATGCAGCTAATGTGATTCAGGAGAGTATTTTTTCACCAAAGTCACATTCTTCTATAAATTTCCTCATTCTAATAATTCTAAATTGTAATTAATCTGGTTCTAATTGCCTGCAGACTTCAATATTGTAGAGATTCACGAATCGATCTGGAAGATTTCTTAATATGTTCATAGTGGCATTCATGATCAGGATGCTCTCGAAAATGGTGATTCGATCCACCACAAAGTGGCAAGTATTTAATTATAAAGTGAACTCGAACATGAAGTTCGGCTTCAGTCACTTCTGTTGGATATACTGATTGAATTCTTTACTACTTATAAAAATATCAGTAGCTTCAAACAGTGCATGAAAACACCATAGTTCAATACATGGTCTAATGCATACGAATGTTCAGATTAACTCAACTATACTATTAAGATGTCGTGTTCATCTTCACATTCAAAATGATCTTAGGAAAACTCATTCAGAATATTAAGTGGAGTAGTGCAGCATACATGTCACAAGTTTCTTCATCATCATCATCATCTACGGCACCAGGAGCAGTCTTTCAAGATATCAATCCATATTGATTGCCAGATAAGTTGAAAATCATTGTTCACTAGGTGAAAGGTGGTTTTGGTTATGATCAAGATACATTGAGACAAATATTTGATGGAAAGTATACATTGGTTGAATCTGAAGACGAATGTGAGTGATTACATATGGCCTTACCTCCCCGCAACAAAATACCTTCTTACAATTTTGACTTGTTTGTTCAAATATTCATTGTACTCACTTTTACTATAAGTTTAGTTAGTTCGATAATTGTTTTTTACTTTCTCCAATATGATGAATTCATGTATATATCGATGGGATTGAAGCAAAGAACAAATTCTTAGTTGAACCCAGAATGAACTGTATTTCAACGAGTGGTGAATTCTGAGTTGAAATGTATATGTAACATTCACTATTTTGATTATCATAAAGCATAAAACAGATGAGAATGATCATCATTTTTCACATATAACATTGGTAATTTTATTCATGCCTGCCTTATATTGTCATACCCTTTAGTTGTGCAGAAATAGATTTAAACTATTTATCGAATGGACTAGTCTATTAAAGAATCCTTACAAAGGTTTTCAAAAGTGAAATATCATTCTCACCTCTACTCTGACTTGCAAAATGACAACCATACTAATAAGCTCGACAATGAAGCTTCACGTGACATTCGAGAAGACAACAATCCATCAAAATAAAAAATAATTTTGATCAGAACAAAAGATACTACTTATTTGAGAATTATTTTTAAAACAACCACTTCAAATAAACAATATAAAAATTTCGGTAGGTGGGAAAAACGGTGAGAAGATCAATTAAAAGTAGAAAATGGTGAATAGAACAATACAACAACGATGATGACGATAATGACAACATCGACACATGCACACACACTCACACATGCTTATTTACATGTTACCAGATTTTAAAGATTGTCAGTGTTCACTAATTGTAGGCAAATAAATCAGTGTCTGTGTGTTCAAGCAAAGAAACTCGACAACAACTTCACATCAAACTAAAGTGTACTAATACATGAAATTAGCCAGATAGGAGACTACTACTACTACTACTACTACTACTACTACTACTACTACTACTACTACTACTACTACTACTACTACTACTACTACTACTACTACTACTACTACTACTACTACTACTACTACTACTATCTGGAGTCACTATTTTACCTAAGTAATCGAAACAGAAATAGGTTTGTCTTTTTCTAATTAAATGATCAGTGATTTACGAAAGTATGGACTTTGATTCACTCTACTGTTCGAATCGATGAGTCCATTGAATTTTGACCACCATGGTAAACCTGGGAGCACTAGACGGCCGATTCATTATAGTAAGGGGTTCCTCAGCATTGCACATCCACGATCTCTCTCCCCCCGTCTTATTCGAAACCAGGACCTATCAGTCTCGCGTGCATGAAACCCTTTCTGATAATAATCATTTGCTCACTAGTGACTGACTTGAAGTGGCACTCATGGAGTTCTAGTGAGAAGCCGCTACCATTGGAGTTCAACCAGGTCTGTTATCAGATATCAACTCACTGAAGACAAAGATGACGGTGGCGCAACTTCGTGGATTGGTTGAAGTTAGACGTGAACGCCGTTAGATGCTGGCGTGCTCAGTGTTTTAATGTTAAGGCGCTCGTGCGAGATACTGATAGGTCCTGGGTACGGATCTCGTGTGGGGCGGGATCGTGGATGTGCACTGCTGACTAACGGCCGTCAAGTGCTTCTAGGTTTTTAATAGTGATCTAGCTTCAATTGATCCATCATTTCAACCAGTGAAAGAATTCATTTTATTGAAATAAAATTTAAACATAAAAATGTGAATTTTGGTCATCTAATGAAATCAGTGTGTGCTACTTTGATATTAACCAATCAAATCAAAGCTATGCACCGTTGACAACCAATTCATAGTTGATTACAAGTAACACACAATGTTTGTTCATGAAAATATGAGCACTAATTACTTAGTTTAAAATAGTGTTAATCCAATCCAAAATAGTTTTCATCAATAGTCGGGGGGGAGGGTCAGGAATTTCAATTAACTATGGATCAATATCAGGCTATATTACCTCAATAAGTGTAAGACTACTGCATAACCATGAGTTCATCTCCTATGACTATTGGTTAATAATAATGAAATGACTTTATGAAATTTCATCACCTTAATGGTCAATTTGAATCATCCAATCTGAAAGAAACGTACAAACACTTCGAAAAAATTCTATATAAGACTCAACACGTTCTATCAACGTCTTAAGCGAGATAATGATGTGAGTATTGACTGTATACTTAAGTCAAATGATTGTATTATATCCATTTAAATTTGATTTAATGAGATAACATTGTTTTATTCATTTGAACCATTTCAGATCTACGTTTACATTCGGTCAGTTGGTAACGATCTATTCATTCATTGTCCATAAATGGGAATTTTTCGACTGTAATGAATTTTGTGAAAACGCTCATTTACTTAGTCAAGCAAAAATAATTTTCCAAAGTGATACATATAAATATGTAA
This sequence comes from Schistosoma margrebowiei, assembly GCA_944470205.2. Taxonomy (NCBI): domain Eukaryota; kingdom Metazoa; phylum Platyhelminthes; class Trematoda; order Strigeidida; family Schistosomatidae; genus Schistosoma; species Schistosoma margrebowiei. The sequence continues at coordinate 41,623,604 of OX104026.1, read as the reverse complement.
GTGATCAGTAAAGTTTCATTACAAATATTCAGTCTCATTATTATCACTATTCCCAGTTCATTCGTTCTAATCAGCGCTCTCCAATTGTTAGTGAAAAGTTTGATGAATTGGATAATAGGACGGTGAGTTAACGACATTTTCCAACGGAGATGACAATCCATGTGTTTGCATATTTCTAGCAAATAAAACTGAAATTCCCCTTTAAATTTTACGGTGCTGATCTCAGCTCACTAAATATAAATATTAAAGGTAAGTGATATATTTTCCTTGAATTGAAGTTTTGCTTGCTCACATTTCAATTCCATGAATCAAAGTGGCTTTCATTACATCAATAGATCAGTTTTAGGCATTTTTTGTTTCACATTCAATTCATCTATTAATGTATGTTCTTGTTCAAGTTGTACGGTTGTAGTAAAGTAATTACTGTTCATGCAATTCATTCTAGTCTCCAGTGAATTTCAAAGTGTTTCATTCATTCACTATAGATTATTAATCAAATTGTATATTTTCATTTGATAAACACAGGTGAAATTTATGTGGAAGTACACAATGTTTATAGAGTAATTGCAAATTCTATCATCGGCGATTTTGTGTGTAAAAATGAGATTTTGAATGGGGGTGAGTTCTACTATTATTCAGTGAAGTTTTGTTTCTTTTATGTTTTATTTTGCATAAATAATTTGATGTTTAACTTGATTATTTCATGAGAGCTGGTCAGTACACAGTGATTATTTTATTTGTGTGATCTCATGCCCTAAACTGTGTTCACAACATGTATTCATTACTGTAAAGTGAAAATGTTGAATAAAACAGTGATTCAATTCAAAATAGACACAAATTGATTGAGTAGAAATAATAAACCATACAATGTCATTGCTTAGGCTGAAACTATCTACTCTTCAATATGTTCAAACTACCATAAAACCGATATTTCATCAATACGACACTTGCAGATAGATTGAACGAATCTAGCTGATCACCGATGCAACAATAAGCGATGTTCTGTGAGAAATCAGTTTGAATTATTAAGCACATGAACTATCAATAATTAATATTTGATGTCCTCCAAATCTTTCTCTCACTTACTTGGTTCTTATTAATTTAGTCCCTCTTATTCACTGCCGTTGAACTATTGGATATTAAACACATTCTTGATCATCATAATCGGTTGATCATGAAGTTTGAACCCATGTACCATCTCAAACATCAAATCAGCTAACAATCACGAATAATCTGCTAGTACAACATGATTGATTCGAACTAGAACACCTAGAATATCAAGATGAAGGGTATTCATTTTATTCACTTAACGAAATTAATGCTATCGGGGTTACATTTCCTGGCAATAATGAGTTCAGTTAAGAGAATACTGTTCAATTGAAATAACATAATTTCACAAAATGATTTTGTATGTTGATTGTCGAATAGATAATAACGGTTGTTTAGTTAGTCAAACGTTCATCATATTGGTGAAATAATGATGCAGATCATTGAGACTCTCATTGAGTTGAATTGGTTCACTTTAGTCTTGAAAAGGAACATCATAACTTGTGTTCAAACACTTTTTTTATTGAAGGAGGTCATTGTTCATTTTACAGATACATGAACGCAAATTTATTTTACTTTCATTATTTCAGAGGAATATTTTGCTGTCAGAAGGTCTTGTCACAGAATCATTGATAATAAAAGTATGTATCTACATCCATGATAGTTTGATCACATGTGAACTATGAACACTTTACATCATGATCATCATTGAATGATATTACTCAACTGTTTTCTATTCCGTTTGAGTTATTGAATTCGTCTTTAAAAAACTGACGAAAGTATTGCAGTGTAACCATTCTACAAAATCAAAGGCTAAATACACATAGAATCCATAGATTGTCCATACATATTTTATTGAAACTTAAAGAATAATTAACATACGTTTGGATACATTAAGTCATATTCTCATTTCATTTGAACATAAACGAATACAGAGATTCATCTTCATTGACAGGTTTCAAAGGAACATGATGACAGGTCTGTACATATGTGTTCATCGGAAAATCATTTCTGTATACATCACATTCATCTGGATATTCAATCATTATGCGATCATCCTCAGCTTTTATTCTTTCAAACTAAGAGATCGTTAAAACAATATGTACTAAGCATATTCACTTCTCATCTTTAACACATAATGGGGACAAAGTCATTCGATCGACTGATACATCAATGTGTTACATAACTAAATAAATTCTAAAACACGAATTATAAACAAACAAACAAACCGTAGCTCATTTCATTTGCACCTAGAGTCAATTGTGTTAGTTGAAATATAAGAAATATTCCACCAATTTGAATACCACTCCAACTATCAGATCTAATTAGGAACTAGATGATTTCTTGTTTGAATATGAAAACTAAACAAACTAAGCATCTGACATTCACAATGAAGGATACATGCTTATTTCATCTATACAACATTCAAGAGATTATTTTCATCCCGAAAACATTTGAGATAACGCAGTAAATATCAGCTAAAATCTGATCCCCCTGTTTGTGTAGGCACATACAATGTCACATCTAGCAATGACATGCTCGACACTAATCTTTGAAATTTTAAATATCGATAGTTTTCTTTTTGGCAGGTGATACATTGACGGCAATACACCTGATACACTCGAATGGGAAGATATATTTCTATTATGAGAACGTAAGTTGAGCACATGAATAGATTATTCATGCATATCAGTACTGTCAAATACATTGAAATATATTGAAAAGGATAAAAGGACACCAAAATTTTGTATTGTGAATATAGACCTTATGAAACTATTCACAATCCGTTCATGACACAGTTTATTCTGGCACTATTTAAAATAATGAACAACAAGGAAGTGATGTAATATGTAAACGAATTCTGATACCTTCGAGCCAATCAAGGATAAAGAGTGTTTGTGAGAATTCTGTACGTGAACGGTGATTTTCAGACTCTCATAGACCAGTTGTGAGAAAAGTTCATAATGGAATATTTCAAGAGAGAGATTTTGTTAAAATCCTGATCGCTTATCAGATTCTATTTGTTTGAATGTCACTATTTACAACTTGATCGATTTGCAGTACAATAAATACTGGATGACTAGAAATGGCTGGTGAGATGATAAATTTTATGAGTGTTTCACTCAATCCGTCTTGTTTGTTTGGAGGTAATCAGAACAAATTGTGGAATGAATACTGTTGAGAAATGAACGACAATTGATATAAGTAGGCACATAAACATAATTCCAAAACAGGACAACAACAGCGACATTGCGGTTATTCACAATCATACTTCTACCAACGGACGTAGATATTCATCTTATTATGTATAGCCTCATCCCATGATAAATAGATCGTTCACCTTACTTCACTGAAGTTGTCAACTGAGGTGAGTCAGAACATCTTCGTAAATTAGATGGAGTATATTTCTTAGGGAGCCGAGGATATCAGGATGCTTACTGTAAGTGTATTTAGTTGTCTTTGAATAAGATAATATGAATGACGACACATTGCTTCAATGTTTGGTTGGTTTTGATATAGGTTGTTGTGTATTAACAAATCTTCACTCAGACTTCCATTACTTTTTTCAGATTCCTAGAGGACATAAGGAACGCGATGTTTTATCGAGCATGTATTATTATATCTCGTGTGGGAGAAAAGGTAACAAATTTTGTTTACCTTCTAATTTACATTGGATTACATGATTATTCATATGTTAGCATGATGTTACCTACTGTTTGTACACGATCATGACTATGTCAACGTGGAAGTTTTCTGGTGACCGAATTTGTGTTTCTTACAGTCTACAATATTCAGTTGGTTTTTGTTTGTACAATAAAGCGATGGAAGTGTCGTTGAAGTTCTGAGGAAAATTGTGTAAAATGGAATCTGAATAATTTAGTCAAACTCACTGTCCTAATGTTACTGTGTATTGAAAATTCAATGTCAATTTGGTGTTTAGAAATCTTGAAGCAACATTTAAGTGTCACATGTAATAAAAATTCATAATCGAAATTCATCCTGAAAATATTTTGTCTTTCGAATTGATACCAAAATATCCATATCCTCAATTTAACAACCGTCATCCTCGTTCATAGAGCAAAGCAGATTTGAGTTCTTGTGATTCAATCGGAATTGTATTGTTTTATCTTTTTGTGCTAAGCTCCATCAAAGTGAATTTCAAGATCCACGTCATCTGACGCTTGCCTTACTTGGTATACTGAGTAATAGAACTAAGATGTGTGAATGTCTTCATCACGAATTTGCGGATGGATATTTGGAGAAGTCTTCTGTATATTCTTAACGATCCAGACAGGAATAAATGACCGAGAATACTAGACAGACGATATATCCACTCATTTATTCACTCAACCACTAATGGACAGTCAAACTAGCAGCCTCTGAATTTTGACTATTTCTGAAAAAATTTGTAACGAGATAAACATATTATTTCTGTAGATGTTGCACTGACATTTTAGTGATACAAATCAGGAATTTGACCATATCATTTTTCAGTTAGTGGATGAATATCGGTCACTTTCAGAATTGTAGGCGATGTAGAGCATATTTCATAAGGTTGTTATTTGACCATCATTGGATCTGTAACCAGATAATAAACAATTTCTTATTTTGATCGCCTCAAAAAAGAACAGACAACATGTTATATTCAAAATAAAAATCCGAATTTCAACTGTCTTTTTCTGTTCAATTAATCACTTTAGGTTATAAAGGGCCTAAAGCAGATGTTCCTTCTGTATGGATCAAAAATGGAACACTAGTGGAATATGAAGTTCTCAACAATGAATTGAGAACTAATGTCACACTTCCTTTGTTGTTCGATTGAATGAACATAATGCAAAATAAATTTTATCTCTCAGTAAAACTGACGTTCGTGTATCGGCTTCTAAATAGTCAGTTAGAAAGAAATAACAATGTTATTCTCCATTTTGCATATGAAAACATGGCATACAGGAAACATTTCAATCATGAAGCAGGAACGAGTTTCGTTGACCGTCTAGCGTGGACATTTCTTTTGTAATATTAACAGTCATTGACATCCGTGACATTCGCCTGACAAATTTCATCGTTCAACATGCAACGTGTTTCAGGAAATGTGAATGACATTGAAAGTGTATTGAATTTCGGATTGAGCAATGTGATGACAAATGCCCAGAGAATGAAATACTTATCGAGTTACAGTTACATTTGTTTTTGTAATTCATTTATCTTTTGTTTCATAACTTGAAATGCAATCACCTTCTTCTTCTTTTCACTGAAGATTGTCCAAAACACAATTCGACCGCAGCATGTCATGACGCAACAACATCAAATACAACGTGTATTTGGTGTGAGAAAGCCAATGCATGCATTACTAGCAATGATAAGGACGTTCATGACTTCAAAGTAATTGGTTGCCAGATTAAAGTAAGCAATTAGTAGACTTCGAAGATTGTTCTTAATATTACAATATTCCATATTGCAATCCTTATTTTTTTCGGAAGAACATTTATATTGTTACTAATTAGTAGTGAATTCTTGTGTACCACAAGTGCATAAATCACAGTAACTTATACGATATTGAAGCAAATATGAATGCATTGCTTTATTTCCATGTGGACATTCCACAATGAATAGAAGAGTTGTTTAACAATAATACCTGGAAAGATGTTAATTCTTTAGCTCATAGAATGTGTAGTGATTCCCTACTGTCAATGTTTCCACTGAACCATCAACTCTAGCAACTACTGAAACTGATCTAATAAATGAATTGAAGAAGACTAATCCAAGCACTGAATCACATTTGGTAGATATTTGATAATTTTGTAATAATTATACTATTTCGTTTATTTCAGAACATGAATACATATACAATTGAAGACACTGGGGAAAGAAAATCACCGCAATACGTGTATATCGTTGTACCACTAGTTATATCTTTCCTTATTGTTTGCATTGGTTGTGGTATTTGTCTATGGTTCCACAGAAGGAAGAGAGTTTATCCATAGTCCCCACAAACAGCGTGTCAATTGTTTTTATCAAGTTCACTTTGTTATTTTCATTTTGTAGTTTAGTAAACACACTTTCTATTCTGTTAATCATTCCAATACATTGAAGATTGTTTCATGCAACCGCATGTCACATTGATGATTGTTTATGTAATGACTGATGTCACTTTGTTGGGAGAATATTAAAATATAATTTTTTGTATTTATGTCATTGTTTTCATTCAATACAAACATGGGTAATTTCATAAGAGATTACAACATTGCACTTGTCAATTAACACTATCGTGTATACATGATTATGTGACCATTAAAATCAGCCAAGACTCCATTGTAAATATCCATTGCGTTAAAGTCTCAATACTGAGAAATATCATTCAAAATTGACATTGTTCATGGTTTTAAACTGAAATGTCGAAATGCGGCATCAATATTTAACAAAGCACCTCAATCCTTCGTGATTTGAACTAATTTTATATGGTCTAGCTGATACTCAGGTATGATTGAAAAAAGATGTAAAGTGAATGATGAACTAGTAACAGTTCTGTCGTAGCATTGGAAATAAGATGAGAGATTTGAAAGAAACACACACTGAAGTGTTTGGGTCAATGATTAATCACATTATTAAACATAACTTGGCTAATAATCGGTCCTATTCTCATGGATTTCTGAGAATCTAGTCGACAAACAGTCATTTGCATTACGTGACATTAATCAGAGTCACAACCAGATTGATTACTCAGCGTTTTGTGTGGCCAAAGATCGATTCAGATATAAAACGATGGACACGAAGCTGTTTACAATGTCAACGCAGCAAAATTCATAAGCAAACGATCAGTCCCGTTGGCAAGTATCCCCTGCCAGAAAAACGTTTTCAACATATCCATCTAGACATAGTTGGTCCACTACCACCGTCTAATTCATTCACACACATCCTCACTGCAGTGGACAGATTCACAAGATGGGCTATAACATGCCCTATTATTGACACTTCCGCAGAAACGATAGCCGGCGTTTTCCTTGACCGTTGGATACCAAATTACGGAGTACCTTCTATCGTCACTACCGACCTTGGTTCCCAGTTTCAGTCTATCTTATTTCAGAAATTCACAAGACTTCTGGACGTGAACCACATCAAAACAACAGCCTATCACCCAGCAGCTAATGGTTTGGTCGAAAGATTTCACCGCCAATTAAAAAGCTCGCTGATGGCACAAGATGATACAACAAAATAGAGTGACGCATTACCACTCCGACTTCTGGGAATTCGTTCAACCATAAAGGAAGACATTGGATGTACAGCTGCAGAGTTAGTCTATGGTACAACTCTAACGTTACCTGGTCAACTAGTCAACTATGAACCTACAACGCCAGGGGATGCTACTCACTTCGCAACTCGCCTATTACAAACGATGAAGAATATTAAAGCAATATCCCCTCGTGAACACAACAATCGAGTCCAACTTGATAAAAACTTTGAAACGTGCAAATTTGTCTTCGGCCGAATAGATGCGGTTAAAAAACCATTCAAACAACCATATGCAGGTCCATATAAAGTAATTAAACGCACACAAAAATACTTCATCATCAACAGAGATGGCAACAAGCAGACTATTTCTATAGAGAGAATAAAACCTGCTTTCTGTGAAGCTACTCAAGTCAAGGAAGACAACGCTGTTGACAATCAACCCCTCTCACCAGCGACTGAAAAACCAGTGAAGGATAAAGAACTTATTACTAAGCCTTCTTGTTTAACACGCTCCGGTAGACCTATGAACAAACCTAAGCGTTATGTCCATTTCGTCGATTGAAAAAAAACAAAGCACACACCTACCTATGTCACACACTACTAATTTCACCCAAAAAAAATTTTTTTCCCTTTACACAGTCTACATAATCACATTTTTCCACAATTATCCATTCGTTTTGTCACATTTATTTTTTTTTTCTATACAAAATGTTTTTGTTACTGTAATAAACAAGTAAACATTATTTAATTACCCATTTATTGTACCAAAAAAAATACATCAACAGTTCATTTTTTTTTGGGGGGGGTCATTAGCAGTTTTGCACATTATTATTATTATTATCATTGTTAACCAACCAAGACATTAAATGACAGTGTCTTCATTTGTGTGTGTGTGTGTTTATTATGCAAGTCTACATCTCTGCTACATGTCATACTCATCTCCACATTTTTGTTAGCTATAATTGTAAATATTATTTTTGTATACATCTATATATCATATCCTTACAATTTTGTTTATTTATTATGATCAGTGTTACCTCCGGTTACTCTGGGGGGAGCTATGTGGAGATAGTCTGGACAAGCTTATTTTGTAAATAGTTTTCAATGTTATTTGTATTTATTTTGTCAATCTTCCACTGTATGTATATTTAACATTAAATGACTGTAACTGTTGTTTTAGTAAATGACCTTGAACCCACTTTCCGTTGTGATTCTAACATAGCGTGACATATGGTTGCTTGCTAACAAATACATTGCTACACACACACGCTGATTGTTCTATTCTCACGCCTTATCGAGTCAATCGCATTCTAAATCGAATATTATCCACATTTAAGACTGCTGTGCCATTTCTATTACATCCTACGTCAAAGAAACTTCCTGGAGTCATATTTATCTCATAAATGAGTTATTACTCATTTACAATTGTGGATTATAATTGTGGGACCAAAGCTCAACGGAACACGCAACAACTAGCTGATTTAAGTAACGTCCCTGAACTTTCATTTTGTGTTACTAATCTATAAATTGTTATTGTTAGATTAACTTTAGGACGTAATAACTTTATCGCTAATTTTTGGTCCACCACAAACATTTCATGGCTGATTTGACAGCAACTATCACTGTTCGTGGACTATTCAAATATAATTCCCTTCCGTTTGGTTTAAGTTGTTCTCCAGCCATATTTCATGAAGTAGTCCATCATGTAATTGATGATCTTAAAAGTGTTCACGTTTGACCAGATGATCTCAAACATTATGGTTTTCATAAAATATATCACGGTCAGTGAGATACTACTTTCTTCGTAGTCTGCTTGAGAAAAAAATCCTCGTTAAGTCGAATGATGTGTTGGGTCGGCTTCCGGAGAACTTCAACGGAGCCTCCAGAGGCCCACAATGGAGCCGAAGAGTCCTAGCCAATCAGAGTGTGATGGAACGTTCTAGAATTCCAACGTGGCGTGCTACTATTGGTCGGTAGCGTAATGTGTTGTTATCGGATTGGCTGTAAAATGATGTTGATTTAACAGATGCCAAAATCTATAAATACCCATGATTTTCTGTACAAAAATGAACCTTGGGATAAAGTATTTTCTCTTATACTTTTGTCTTCTCTCTGGTGTTCAAGTCGCTGTGTAGTTCTAGTCTGCGGGTTACCGAAATAGCTTAGGAATCGTATATAGCGTTCAACCTATACGACTTATCAGTGGCGACGGAGATGAAAACTACAATGAATATTTCCTTGAAGCAATTAGAAGCCTATATGGCGCGTCAAGAAAAGAGAATTGAAGAGTCCCAAATTAGAATCATGGAAACCCTGATGCAGAAATTCTGCCTGTCCCAGCAAAATCCTGCTTCTAGTGAACCTCAAGTATCACATATTGATTCAGTCATTAATGCCATTCATGAATTTAATTTTGATGGTTTAGCAGGTGTGACTTTCGAGTCCTGGTTTAAGAAGTATGAAGATTTGTTTTTTATTGATCTTTGCAAACTGGATGATGCTTCAAAAGTGAGAATACTTCTTAGAAAACTTGGGACTATGGAACATGAACGCTATAGCAATTTCATTCTTCCGAAGAACCCACGAGATTTTAGTTTTGATGATACAGTCAAAACCCTGTCCCAAATCTTCGGAGAACAATCATCGCTATTTAATATCCGTTATCAGTGCTTAAAGTTAACGAAAGAACCAGGCGATGACTGGGTGAAACATGCAGGAACTGTGAACCGAGAATGTGAGAGGTTCAGATTGTCGTCCATGTCGGAAGATCAGTTCAAATGCTTAGTATTTATCTGCAGCCTGAGTTCACCCGAAGATGCCGATATCCGAACAAGAATCCTAAGCAAACTTGAACACTGCCCTAACATGACCCTGCAAGAAGTGACTGCTGAGTGCCAAAGGTTAGTAAACTTAAAGCATGATACTTCAATGGTAGAAAAAGGTAACTCTTTCCATAACGTTAATGCAGTCAAGAGAAAAGTCTATCAAGGTTCCAGTACCCATAGTTATCGAAATAACAGCGACAAACCACCATCTCCATGCTGGGCATGCGGAGGTTGGCACTATAAGAGGTTTTGTCCATATAAAGAACATCGTTGCATCAAATGTCATCGGAAGGGTCATAGAGAAAACTGCTGCAGAAAAAGAAGCCATAAACAGCATTCTTTGAAACCTTATTAGAAGAAATATAGATATAGTGCTCAAACCAACAAGATATTGGTATCACATAACAGAGCACAAAGTTGCCACCAAAGAAAGTATGTGACCTTGAATATTAATAAACGCCGAACCCGCCTTCAGCTTGACACAGCTTCTGATATTACCTTAATCAGCCCTGTAACATGGAAGAACATCGGAAGACCCACAATTTTCCCAACGACACAGGTGGCACACAGTGCATCCGGGGGGAAGTTACAAATTGTTGAAGAAGTGCTATGCACTGTTTCTAAAGGTATGGTAACAACAAATGCAACATTGTATCTTACTAAGAAGCCAGCACTAGACTTAATGGGGTTGGATCTTATAGAAACGCTTAAACTAGCTGATCATTCTATCAACAGCATCTGCAGACGAGTAAGTACAGACAACACCCCAGTGGGGAGCCAGAAAAACGCTATGTTACAAAGACACCAAGACGTTTTCAGAGAAGGATTGGGAGAATGTACGAAAGCCAAAGCACTGTTAACTCTAAAGCCTGCAGCTAATCCCGTTTTTCGACCTAGGAGACCCGTACCATATGCTGCTTTACCAGTGGTTGAACAAGAACTAGAACGACTTCAGAAACTCGGTGTCATTGAACGAGTGAATTTCTCAGAATGGGCCGCACCGATAGTAGTAGTAAAGAAGACTAATGGTAGCGTTCGTTTATGTGCCGATTACTCTACCGGTTTGAATGAAGCTTTAGAAACTCATCAGTATCCATTACCCTTGCCTGAAAATCTTTTTGCTAAACTGAACGGAGGTAAGCTTTTTGCAAAGTTGGATTTATCAGAAGCTTATTTACAAATCCCTGTTGCTGACGAGTCTAAAAACCTGCTTACCATAAACACACACAAGGGTCTATTCAGGTATAATCGACTACCCTTCGGAGTCAAGACGGCCCCATCCATATTTCAGCAAATAATGGATACTATGCTACAAGGCGTTTCAGGTGCTGCAGCTTACCTAGATGATATAATAATTATGGGTGTAGATAGAGTAGACTTAGAAAAGAAGCTTGACCAGGTGCTGACGCGAATAGCCGAATATGGACTTCGACTTCGTCCAGAGAAATGCGACTTCTGTATGCAAAAAGTACGCTACCTTGGGTTTATAATCGACAAAGATGGAAGAAGACCAGATCCGGAGAATACCCTGGCAGTGAAAACTATGCCCAGACCGACGGATGTCCCCACACTACGATCCTTCTTGGGACTAGTTAGCCATTATGGAGCTTTTATTCCGAACCTTCATCAATTACGTGCCCCCCTGAATAACCTTCTGGTGAAGAATGTAAAATGGAATTGGTCTGCAACTTGCCAAGCCGCTTTCGATGAAATCAAGAAAGTACTAGTCTCGGATCTGCTACTCACACATTACGATCCATCCTTACCCATTGTAGTGGCATCAGACGCCTCGAATTACGGCATTGGAGCAGTTATTTCTCACGTCATGCCAGATGGATCTGAGAAGGCGATATCACATGCAGCTAGATCGTTAACTTCAGTAGAACGTAATTACAGTCAGATCGAGAAGGAAGCATTGTCGATCATCTTCGCTGTCAAGAAATTTCACAAGATGATATTTGGACGTCAGTTCACCCTATTAACTGATCATAAACCATTACTAGCCATCTTTGGGTCAAAGAAAGGTATACCTGCATACACTGCAAACAGACTGCAACGCTGGGGAACTACACTCTTGGGTTATGACTTCAAGATCAAGTACCAGCCCACTACTGATTTTGGACAAGCTGACGCTTTATCTAGACTGATTGGGTCACAAGTAAAACAGAAAGAAGACACTTTGGTGGCAGCAATCGAGACGGAAACAGAAGTACATCGAGTTTTGGAAGACGCAGTTGACGGATTACCAGTTACTTTCAAGGCCATCAAAGAAGCCACTGTAAATGACAAGACTTTAAGAGAAGTTAGTGATTATCTTCTCACCAAATGGCCAAACAATCGCCTCGACGGAGAACTTCTGCAATATTTTCGTCGACGGGACTCTCTAATGGTTGTTGACTCCTGTATTATGTTCGGTGACCGCATTGTTGTTCCGAAGTCATTACGTCACAAGATTCTCAAGCAATTTCACAGTGGTCATCCTGGAATCAGTAAAATGAAATCTTTGGCTCGTAGCTATGCTTATTGGCCGTCAATGGACAAAGATATCGAGAATAAATGCCGTAACTGCTCATCATGCATTCAAGCCGCTAAAAATCCTTCGAAATGCGAACCCCAGTGTTGGCCTATGCCCGCGGGACCTTGGGTAAGACTTCACGCAGATTTTGCCGGTCCAATTCAAGGAAAAATGTTTCTGATTATCGTAGATGCATTCACTAAATGGCCGGAAGTATACATCATGCCAAATTGTACAACGTCAGAAACGATCCGCAAGTTGTCTACCCTATTTAGCAGTTTCGGAGTACCAGAAGCCTTAGTGACGGATAATGGCTCTCAATTTGCCGCAGAATCGTTTAAACATTTCTGTAGAACAAACGGAATAAATCATCTTCGTTCTCCACCCTATCATCCACAATCAAACGGACAAGCAGAGCGCTTTGTGGACACTTTTAAACGAGCATTACTGAAAGGGGGAGGAGAAGGGACGACTGAACAGGTGATCACAAAATTTTTAACATCATACAGATCCACCCCAAACCCAAATGTTCAAGACGGCAAATCTCCCGCGGAAGCCGTGTTTGGAAGGCGTATTCGAACGGTCTTCGATGCCATGTTGCCATCCAAACGAGTGAATGAGCGTAGTCACGATCCAAGTATCCGGAACTTCAGTATTGGCGACAAAGTCTACATTAAATCCTATGTCGGAAAGAACCGGTGGGAGCCAGGCGAAGTTGTGCAAAAACTGGGAAGAGTACTGTACAGAGTTCGAGGAGCTTTTGGGACATGTATACGTCACACAAATCAAATCCTTAAGGACAAAAGAACGGTGCAGACTCGAAACGCACCAATGCCGCGAACGCCCAGGAACACTGAAAAGAAGCCTTGGACAAGAAAAACGACAACGGGACGCCGTCGCAATCCAGTTATCAAACTTCAAGTGGATCCCAGAAAGAAATCTTATTCAGGGGAGGTGTTGGGTCGGCTTCCGGAGAACTTCAACGGAGCCTCCAGAGGCCCACAATGGAGCCGAAGAGTCCTAGCCAATCAGAGTGTGATGGAACGTTCTAGAATTCCAACGTGGCGTGCTACTATTGGTCGGTAGCGTAATGTGTTGTTATCGGATTGGCTGTAAAATGATGTTGATTTAACAGATGCCAAAATCTATAAATACCCATGATTTTCTGTACAAAAATGAACCTTGGGATAAAGTATTTTCTCTTATAATTTTGTCTTCTCTCTGGTGTTCAAGTCGCTGTGTAGTTCTAGTCTGCGGGTTACCGAAATAGCTTAGGAATCGTATATAGCGTTCAACCTATACGACTTATCATGATGTTTCATTTTATGTGTTCGGTATTGAATGTATTGGACATCAAGCTGACTTTAATGATTCTAGACCAGATATGAGGCGAAAAGCTTCACTTACAATTTCATCATCTCTAAAAACCCCTACACAATCATATTAATCAGCAGGTGCTCTTCATTATTATTCGCTTTTTATTTCTGATTTTCCTTATCGTACAAACTCTCTAAGTTGAGACTTGAGGTATGTAATATGGACTCTCACAACAGTTTGATATTGTGATCTGAAACGTTGATTTCCGGTATGCTGTGCCAAGATCAATGGGTGATGCACCACACCTGATGGAATCACTGAATTTAATTGATCAGTCACTTCTTCACAATCAACATGTTGATCATCATCGTTTTGTAATCTGTATCGATGAACATTGTTTACTCGAGTTGGGTGAAAAATATGTGAACTCGTATCCTAAATCAAAATCACACCTTCCTGTTAATCAGTATCGTGGACTACTAGTCTTTGGTGATATCTAGGCACTGTGGCTGTAGTGAGTGAGAACTCAGGTTTGAATGACCAGTTTATTGTTACTTGCAGAATCCCAGAGTGTCTTCATATAATATTAAAACCGCACATTCCACACTTCTCTTGCACGGCCTCCGTCAGTTGACTCTTACTAACTTCATTGTTCTTTTATTCTAGATGAGTTCACCTGTGTTCAGTTTGAAACAGTAACCTACAAAAACAATGGCAGATGGTCGCACAATATTGTGAATTGGTTGAAGTTAAACGTGAACACCATTGAATGCTACTCAGTGGCAAGAGACTGAACGTTCCCGCAAGAATGAAGGTCTTAGATTCGATTTGTGCTTTCATGATTGTCAATAGGCAATGTTATGGGGTCTTGTAATACAACAAACAGGCTTCTGAATGATTCCGGGTTTTTAATACAGGTCCAAAATTTATCGGTCCATGATTTCAATCAAAAATCATATATCCAGCAATCCATCTTGTTTCATTAACAAAGCGTCACACATTGTGTTTATCGTAATCATTTTTGTAGACTATGTGAAGAATTAAAAATTTCGTTTCATGATGATTCTGACTGTGATATTTCGGTTTGAACTTTCATCCATACCACTGACTGTGGAATATTTTATCTATAAATATTGTGAAAATATTTCTGTAGTACGTTACTCGTGAAGTTCACATTGTGTTCACTACTACACCTTTGCATCGTTATTCGAAAAATCTGTCAAGTAAAGTACATTGACAATTCGTTGATCGATCTGTATTAAGTCAAGCACCATTGAACGCTAACATCAGCCTATTCAATTCTTTTTTACAAGAAAATCGTTTCAAAAACCCTTTTGACAATCGAACGTCTATGAATACTTATTTATAACTGTTGCATTACTAGAGACCACGGGCGATATCCAAACCGAGAATTCAACAGTTCTTTTATAAGTACAACGAGTTTAAGGTTGTACGGTTACTTACTCAATCGAAGTTTGTTCAAAGCAAAACATTGTTCTCAGACTGATGTACCCATCTATATATATTGCGTGATATTTTTGCAGGTTCTAACATTGGACAACATATCTCATAATGATGAAATAACCGCTTCCATAGTGAGCACTCAGATCATCATTCTTAGTGTGAAATGACTAGTCTTGTAAAGTATCACAGCTTTTATCCCTCCAGTTTTATTAAACGTTTCTAAACTGATTACTTTTGCCTTTCACTCTTCTCTTTATTCAACATTGATTTCACATAGGATAATTCGTTTACACAACACTTGTCATCGATGTTTTGAATGAATTAATACCTCTTGTAAGATCCATTTTGGAGGTTGTGTGTGTGTGAAAATCCATCAATGTATACACTTGTTGTTTGTTCCTATTGTTGTTCGCGTAGTTGTACATTTTGTTATTCCTTTTGATTCCATTTGAGTTGGTCATATAGTCATTATAGTTTTTATTTTTCTTACGTCTTCACTAAGTTTCCGTGCTTCTTCGTGAACTACATTTATGTTGTGTTTACTTGATACTAAGTCTTGGCAGCAGACACACTGGTTTGTTCCTCCATTTTATTGTGTTGCTTGTATTGACTAGAATTGTACATTTTTAAGTGTGAATTGAAGCACACCTCCAGAATTCGAAACACTCTGTAATATAAAGCAAACAAATAGTATCTTTTGAATGAATCTGTGCGTGATATAGCGAGACAAGATGGAATAACATTGATATGTTGCGATTGGTAATGTATTGGGCATCCTTTATCAACTTCCTTATTTATTGTAATTTAAATTTGATTGATTGAACAATTATTGGCTGAATAGCTGAGTGGTCATATTTATTTAGGTGATAGGGTATATTTAAGTTTATAATGAATTTCAGAAACGTCATTCTACCCAATCACATTGTTTTGTTTTCAATCAGGCAAGGGCGCGTATCTAACCCACCTAGACTGTTATTCTTCAGTCCAAACCTTAATTTGCATCTAACACTTCCAAGAATTTGTACGTTCATTCAAATGAAGTATCATTCAACTTAATAAAACAAAATTTATGTAGCCGGAAAATTTACGAAGTTATAGAAGATGATTTAACGTCATTCAGATTTTCTCTCAATCAAGTGTTAGCGTTAATTCTGGCATTGAATGATGAAATATTTATGAGACATTGCTCTTCCTAACAAAACTTTAAACAGCATTAGAATATTGTCAGAGTGGATATCCGTTGAAATTGCAGTATTTTTAACATTTGCATTCATGAGAATTATACAAAACGGAATTCTTTTGAGTTCAGGTTTTTTATGGTGGCCTAGCTCAGATTGATACATGGATTCAAGCATTGTCTTATTCACCATATTAGTTTAATTTCACATCACCTGAGAGAAAAACTGCATGTTTTACGATATGTAACTCATTCAGTGTATGTAAATCTACCAGAAGTGTGACAAAACAGGAAACACAAAAAGACTTATTGTAGCGACCCAACAACCAATATTCGGTTGAAACAACGGACTGATGAACCCTAAATTTATTCGATTAGACCAGATTACGTTCCTCTATATATTTCACAACGCTTTTTCGAGATACTCGTATTATATCAATCCCCTCAAGATTACAGATATGTCATACTGTCAAGTTCTACATATTATAAGTATTTGGATAATGACGGCCCCTAACTGATTGTCCCCTACTATTTGACATTGTTAAATGATAAATCCATACACATCATATTAAGTGAATATCTAACCAATTAGGAAGGTTGTGCAGTAATTCTAAAAGTATTTTATGGAAATTATTCACTTACAAACAGATCACTTAAGCGTAATCCTAGAATGACATAAAAAAGTTAGTGACATATTTTCATAATTAGATAACTACAATGAATAAGGGATATGTTGATATGGAGAGCTAATCAGAAGTAGTCTAAAGCGAAGGTCAACCGATGGCAATCAGCAATGACCTAAAAGAAATTTTTATTTGATTGTCTGTGAAATGGATCAATTTCCTAAGGATTAGAGTGGTATATATATATATATATGAATGTGAACAGATGTTAGTTTTTCTTGATTAAAAAGCAGCATTTGACCCTGTGGTCCGAGAGGTTCTGTGACAGTCTGTCATTGAAAGGCGCACCTCAGAAGTACATAAACCTTGTGAAGGCTTTTCACTGGAAAACTACTAATCGAGTCTGAGTTTATGGTGAACTGTCAACTGATTTTGCAGCATCAAGTGTTGTCTGTCAAGGCTGTCAGTGCATTGAACTATCTTCAGACAAACTCCTCATTTTAATATGAATATAACATAACTCCATTAAAGTATGAATTGAGGAACGTTAAATTTGAACTTTACTTCTGAATAATATTTACATGTATCTTTCCAAGCAGTTAAATTGCAAGAACAGAAAGGAGAGCCTACGTAAGATTCAACAAGCATATTCCGAAAATTTTAACATCAAATTGCCATCGCAAGACATCCCCTTGACACAGGATACGACGTCGATACAGTGAAGTGTTTCAAAGTAATTAATAAACAATCAAGCTCAAACATTCTGAAATTCGCCAAAGCAATAGCAATCAAACGTCTAAAACCAGATCTATGTATACAAAAATAGACAGTTATAAATCATTTTTTACCCTGGTAACAATAACCCTCCCACTTTTATTGATTTATTGCGTCATTATTCCAACTATTTTTGAAGTTTAAATTACATCATACATAAGCGATTGATCTTAATTCATACTTCCTTTATTACCATTAATCTATTTTCATGAGTTCTAATCACTATTTCAATGTTCTGGAACTTTCCGTGTCAACTCTATCGGGATATTTGCTACACCATAATACACATTTATTCATCGTTCATCACCTTCTTATGCATAAATATGTCAATATCTGTAATCATGTTGAATTTTAGATATGTCATGTTGTAAGAAACTGATGAGAACCTAACGAAATCGAACGAATTCACTTATTATTTTGCACCAATCATTGTTATTGCTCTCTTTTGGATAACATACAGTATCTTAGAAACGGCATAAAAAATTTGTTTAGATCTTTCTATCACTATGATCATATCTGCATGAACATTTTTATTTGAACAGATGGTAAAGTCAATAAACGTTTCCCCCTTACAAGCCTAAATGTTAGCTGATTTAATCGTTCAATGACTAGTTCAGTTTTCTATGTATATACATCTATGTGTCTGAATCTTTTCATTATATTCGACTCTTATTTTGGCTGTGTATTCGCTCGTTGTCATTCAACTGCATTTGTATTTCTTCTTGAATACACTTTACGTAATTGTGACATAGAGAAGTGTACTGTACAATGTTAGACTGTAGTCAATAGTTCGTATTGCATTTCTGAAATTCATGCATCTCAGAAAGTCATTTAATAACAGTCATTTAGACCAGTGACATAAGAAGCCTTAAGATTTATCACGAAAAATTTGAACGACAGAATTAATGAAGCGTAAATGAGAATGTAACGCCGATCTCCACAGTACGATCTGAATTCTAAAATCAACGTACTACCTCTCAATTTTCATTATTGTGATGGATTATAATTATTGTTGTGGATTGATATTATCCTTATTCTCAGTACACCTACTTCATCCTGTAAACATTTTTGATTAAAATGTAACATTACTAACCATAATAATAAACTATGACATTTTACGTACAATCGATATTGTGGTGTTTAATGGAGTAAGTCTGTCAAGCAATATATCTCAATCTTTATCAGGAAAGATGACTGGTGACTAGCGATGGAATCCATGCTTTCTCCTTATTTGTGAATCATCAGCTGGATATACCTACATTCCATAATTGATGTTCCCTCTGTGACTCGAACCCAATATCATTCGGTTCAAGCGGCATCGTCTTATTCATTTAGTTTGATTTGTGTCTTGAATAATCGAAATCTACACAGATTGAAAATTGTGATATTTTGCTATTCACTCATCATTTAATAATCAAGGGATTATCTTATTTATTTTACAAATAAAGGTAAACCATGAGTTCATTAATCCCATGTGTGAACTGACTGATTACCTGAGTTATGTTTGTTCAATGTTTTCATTGTAGCGTCACCACCAGTCTTGTCGTTGCATATTATAAGGTTCAATGTTCAGTAATTGAAAGCAATCGAGAAGAGCCTATAAACGTGTGCATCGTGTTAGTTGACAATGATCAAAAATATGTATCATTTAACTTTAGCGAACCAACGGTGGTTGTGAGATGAGAATCTAAGTCTCTTTCCATCTGGAACTAGACCATTAGGTATTTCGAGAATTATCTGAACTCTAAAGAATGCACAAACAAAACATTGATGTAACTAATCTCACTCACACACAGAGCTTAATTAGCTCGGTAGTAATTCGCATTCAGAACCTCTTATCCAAATTATTTTTATGTTTATATCTTTCTTAAATTTCCCATTCATCTTTCCCAATTCAGATTGATTCCTCTTCATGGTAATTAACTTCACTATACCGCATTTATTACATACTGAATTCACACAACGTTGGTATTCTCACTACTGCTAATATTATTATATTGATAAAAACCTTACTACAACTCATTCTGACCTTCATTAACTGACTTGGCTTATTTATAAATCACCAAAAGATGTCCTAGTATGAGACTCACCAGAACTGTGCATCCAGGATCGCGCAGTAGTAGTAGTAGTAGTCACACATATACCTGTCAGGGCATTTTTATATGGAACTTTGTAAAGGTCAAACACTACCAGTCACAACATTTGTTGGTATCACACAACGGACGTACGGCAAACAAGCTAGAAAATGTACTCCGCTTTGTAACTTTGCAAGCACACAGAAAAAGGAACGTCAAAACCGCCGGTTATTGACTACTGCAGTCACTAACCACAACCCTCAAGACAGTCGTCTTTTATATGTTACAGACATAAGAACCTGCAAAAAGTTTTTAGTCGACAATGGGGCAGGTGTTGGTGTTGTGCCACCCAGTGCACTCGAGAAAAACACACCTGACCCAAAGCTAAAACTACAAGCAGGAAACAGGTCTGACATTAAGACGTACGGCGAAAGGAGGGAACAATTAATTTTGATCCTTAATCTAATTTTTCATGGAGTTTCATCATAGTAGACGTCCTCGTTCCTATAATCGGCACTGATTTTCTGCAAATCCACAAAATATTGGTTGACGTCAGAAATAAGAAAACTTGTCCTTGCCGAACAGAGTAGAGAAATTAGAAGAATTATACCCTCTCCAACTTTTGCATGAATTCACTCATAGCATACCTGACGTGTCGATTTTTTCAAAACTTGATCTCGTGCGCGCTTACCAAAACATTCCAATTCATCCGGATGATGTTCTTTGAACAGCCAATAATACCTCCTTTGAACTATACGAATTCGTTCGCATGCCTTTCGGACTGAGGAATGCTGCACAAAGTTTCCAGCGTTTTATTAAATAAGTGGTACGGGGCTTACCGTTTGTATATGCTTACATAGATTACCGACTTATTACCAAGCAAAGAGGAAAATGAACATCCAACTCATCTGAAAATGCTTCTTGGGAAGCTACACGAGTATGGGTTGGCAGTCAACTCTGACAAATGTGAGTTCGGAAAACAATCCCTCACGTTTTTAGGTCATGTACTTGATAATCAAGACATTAAACCAGTTCCTGAGGAAACACAAGCTATCAGAAATTATCCTTGACCTGATTCATTCAAGAAACTACGACGTTTCCTTGGGATGATCAACATTTACAGAGTTTTATCCCCAAATGTTCAGCGTTAACAAAACCGCTAACTGATCTCTTAAGGGGACGAACTGAATCATTGACAATGATACCACAAGCAATTCAAGCATTTGACCAGTTGAAAAGCGCTTTTAGCACAGAGGCATTACCCGTACGACGAAGGGTTGATGCACCTTTAGCAGTAATGACCGACGCTTCTAATGTAGCAGTAGGTGCTGTACTTCAGCAACGTGTCAATCAACAATGGCAACGCCTTGCATTTTTCTCAAAGAAGCTAAACGCAACGCAAACAAAATATAGCACATTCGGTAGAGGACTGTTGGCTATCTACTTAGCTATCAAACACTTTCGCTTTATGTTAGAAGGTAATTCTTTCACGATATATACTGATCACAAACCTCTAACTAGGTCCTCGATGCACAATCATGACAAATGCAGTCCGAACGAAATTCGTCAACTAGAATTCATTTCACAATTTGCAGCTGATATATCCTATATTAAAGGCAATGTAAATCAGGCAGCAGATGCACTATCGAGAATAAATATCAATGCCTCCTCGATCCCTGATATAATTATCAAGAAATGGCAAAGCATCGAAAGCTCTATACGGAGCTGCAAAAACTGTTGCAGTCTAAGGTAACGAAATTAATAATTTAAAACATCCCCATAAACAACAAGGGCACCTTAATTTGTGATACCTCAACAGGTAAACTCGCCCCTTTGTACCTTACGGTATGAGACGAAACAGTTTTGAGAAATTACACAATATATCTCATCCAGGTATAAAAGCCACTGTAAAGCTTGTCTGAGATAGATTTGTATGGCCAAATATAAAGAAAGACGTACGAAAGCGGTCGCAGAAATGCTTCGAATACCATAAGTCAAGAGTACATAGGCACATCATACCCCCTAGAGGAAGTTTACCTGCCGCTAGCGCCAGGTTCGACCACATTCATATCGACATTGTAGGACCGTTACCAATTTCTAATGGTTACACGCATATATTAACATGTGTAGCTAGATTTACGAGATGGACCTTAGCTGTTCCGTTAAAAGACACGTCAGCATCAACAGTGGTGAAGAAGCTGGTGAAACACTGGATTACAAACTTCGGTGTCCCTTTCAACAATTACGACGGACCGTGGAACGCAATTCGAAAGCAAACTATTTCAGCAACTTACGGATACTTTCTGTATAAAGAGAATTGGAACCACTGCTTAACATCCGCCTGCTAACGGAATTATAGAAAGGTTCCACAAACAGTTAAAAGCCTTTTTGACGGCCGCACGAGTTGATTACAAATGGGATGTCAAGCTTCCTTTGATACCATTAGTTATGCGCTTAACCACCAAATAAGATATTGGTTGTTGTGCAGCTAAGTTGGTTTCTGGAACAACGTCACGTTTGCCTGGTTAGTTCTTTGATCGTGCAGAAATTCCAGAAGATATAACCAACTACGTGCAACAATTAAAACAGCCGATGGAATCCATTAACTCCGTTAAACCACGAACTGAAAAGGTGAAATCATTCGTACACAATGAATTAGACAAATGCTCACATGCATTCGTCAGAAATGATAGAGTACGTCAGCTGTTACAGACTCCTTATGACGGCCCTTTTAAAATCATCCGAAAGGACACTAAAACGGTTACAGTGGAAAGAGCAGGTAAACATGATACTGTTAGCATCGACAGAGTAAAACCAGCATTTTTCGAGAACACTGAAAAACAGACAACTGTAAAACCGTCTAAACCCGTAGCAGAGTAAGCACCATTCAATCTACCTGCAATAAACAATGCTTTAAATCAAAATTCAGCAGCAACAGAAACCACAACAAGATCAGGAAGAAGAATACACTGGCCTGATAGGTAGGTAGCAACCATCGTATATATCTAGACCAAATCCTGAGATTGCACTCATAACACAAAAGAAATCCTACTTTATTTGGATTACTTTTTTCTTTATTGGCCTCACGGATCAACATTATGCTTACATTTTAACTTTATACAATTCGTTAATGTTAAATATACACTTGTATATACATGATAGGAAACGTTTCAACACACAAGCTGTTGTTAATGAAACTTAACTTGTAACACCGATCGGAAGTGGAAAACCTGACAGCAGAACGTTAGGAAGGTCGAGTTGAAGAGAATATAAGGGAAAGAAGAGAGTGTAGTCTGGAAGGATCATACAGAATGTGATAAACAAATGATGGAAATTCACAAATGAAGTATTCATTGCAATGGTTGTGATATCTTATCAAGCTGCCAAATGCCAACGGCTACGAGTGCAGATGAAGCCGTAACTGCAAGAAACATGAATCAACTATACGAAACGACAAACAAACTGGCAGGAAATTATAGTAAACCAGGGTGACCGATAAAGCACAAAGTATTCAAGTCAATCAATGAGATTGAAGGTCAGAAGAATAGATGAGTGGAATACTTCAAGCAACACTTGAATAGACCAGCTTTATTGACTCCACCGGAGATCGAAGCAGCACATACTGACCTTCTTATATATGTCACTCTTGCCAATGAAACAAACACCTCTGAAATGTGTGCATTTTGGGAATATGATATGGTAAATCGGGAATTCTTTCCAAGTCACCGCATTGAATACAACATCACACCACGTTCAATCAACATTTGTCTTACATCCGATAACATTTTCAAAGAAGAATTGATTACTCCTTCTTCAATTTCAGTGTAGACAACGTGTGCTTTTTCTTAACAAACATATTTCTGTTGACCTCTTTTGTTTATGGAAACACTAATGATCATACTTTCTTGTCAATTATCACCTCATTCCATCTCATAATGAGATCATATGGTAATGTCTATACTATATTCTGTTTAGTGGGTGTAATATAAATCTGAGTTAGAATGAAATATTTCGCTTCGTAATAATCTGTTCATGTGACTGACAAAATGATTAGAATTCTGATGTTATAGAAGATTACTACTTCTCTTAAGGAAAATCAAGTGAAAACAATCACTGTTGTGGTATTTATAAAACTATGGGGTCCAATGTTCATGACTTTTCATTCGCTTGGATACTTGTATTTGTATTTTGTTCAACTGTGTATCATAGATCTACATAATTGTACGGTAACGTTGCAGCTGGTCAAACACTGGTAACAGACATATATATATGTATCACATTGTATTTTAGCTATACCTAAATTCATATAAACGGACTACTGATTACATCTCCTATCTCAGTGGAACGATCGACGTTCGCTCGTTCATTTCTTTTGGAATCAGTAAGTGTCTACACCAAACAGGACTATATAATCTGCATATTGTGAGTCGATAAATGGAATTCTTGGAAGGAGATCAATACCCGAGAATTCAGTTGACGAGAATGTTATTTCCATCAGTAGACCTATGATGAAGTTAAAGAGAAATGGAGAAAGTGGACAGCCTTGACGGACTCCACTTGAGGTTGCCAAATCAGATGAAAGTTCGCCATAAGCTCTGACTCGACTGGTAGTGTTCGAGTAAAGAGCTTTTACAAAGTTTATGTACTTCTGATGTGAGCCTTTCAATGGCAGATACTGTCACCGCACTTCTCTATCCACGGAGTGAAATGCTGCTTTTTAATCAAGAAAAACTAGCATCTGTTCACATTCATATATATATATATATATATACCACTCTAATCCTTAGGAAATTGATCCATTTCACAGACAATCAAATAAAAATTTCTTTTAGGTCATTGCTGATTGCCATCGGTTGACCTTCGCTTTAGACTACTTCTGATTAGCTCTCCATATCAACATATCCCTTATTCATTGTAGTTATCTAATTATGAAAATATGTCACTAACTTTTTTATGTCATTCTAGGATTACGCTTAAGTGATCTGTTTGTAAGTGAATAATTTCCATAAAATACTTTTAGAATTACTGCACAACCTTCCTAATTGGTTCGATATTCACTTAATATGATGTGTATGGATTTATCATTTAACAATGTCAAATAGTAGGGGCCAATCAGTTAGGGGCCGTCATTATCCAAATACTTATAATATGTAGAACTTGACAGTATGACATATCTGAAATCTTGAGGGGATTGACGTTCACTCAGTAAATGGAATTCATATTACCGTATATCTGTCAAAGAAGCTGATATTGAGCTACTAAGATTTAAACTAATCTCCAGTAATATTCAGATAATAATGTTACTAATATTCGGTCATGAATGTCTTTGAAGCATTGATCGTATATACTGGGACCACCGAGTAAGTAATACAGTTATTTGGAAATGAGTACTAGACAACGATGACAAGTCATTTGATGGATTAGTGAAATTTCATTGGTTTAGATCACTGGGACACGTGTTACGTATACGCAAACACGGACCGTGATGGCGTGCGAAGTAAATGGTACTGGGATCGAATGCCAGAGCAAACATCAACTCTCTGAAATGCAGGTACATCCAGCTGATGAGTCCCAAATAGGACGAAACGCGCGTCAAACTGGAAGCCACTGTTAGACACCATCCATCATTGCCTACAATTAAAGAGTAAAGTTAAGATGAACTGATTCTAAAAATATCATACATACCAATGCTAATTATAATGAGATGAATGATATTTTAAGAAAACACTTACTTAAAAAGAAAAAAACAAACTTAATCTTTATGTCACAGAAATTAATTAACACAATTGTTTCTAACTACTATTATCGATATAAGTAGTTAAATGTGATTAAAATTTGATAGTAACCAATTTCTCACGGCATATTCGTGTGATTTTTTCACAGAAAATGTAGTATAATGAGGCAAATTTCGACATGAATCATCAATCTTTTCTTCATGTTCATCAGTATTCTCTTCAGTAATCTGTAAAAGACTCAATTCAGTAGAAGTGTTTGGAAACAATCTTTCATCAATCATATTATCATCATCATCTTCATCATTGGGTGAAGAATTGAGTTGACATTTAACTTGTATCAATAATGATTTAAGATGATCTAAATTCTTTCGAACTTCATCTATTTCATTTTCATCAAGACTAGATATTGAATATGGAGATTTTTCTCTTGGAATATAAGAACATCGCGGAGACAATTGACTCATCTTATTCCTTATGTAAATTGAAAAACAGAAAACAAGTATGGTTGATAATCATAAAGAGAAAAGTGAACAGATATGAAGTTGCAACTAATATTCAAAACTATTAAACCAATAAATTACAACTTGATAGATTGGCAAAAGATCAATCGTTTGGTGAATATCGTCAATGGTCACATCTCAAACTATGAGGATATATGATGTCTATTTTAAACACGCAGAGAATATCAGTGTTCTCAGAGTTGAACATATACCCTAGATGATGAACGCCAATTAGTACAATGAATGATGAGGTAGGATTTCGTGTAGATCGCCTATAGAGATTTAAATAATGTCAAGAATTAGATAATTTGTGATAAAAGTTTTCCAATGGTTTATGATAGAATTGAAAATGTAAACCATTATATTTTTGACTTATAGTGATGATGAGTCTAGAATTCAATAATCATTCAACTGACTTTAGTTATATTTTCATTAAAAATTATAAAATCTCTTCTATACAATCATATATCGATCATTATCAGTATGGGGTTTCGAAGATATTTAGGTTTTCGATTGAGATCATCAACTGATTGATGTTAGACCATCACCAGCAACACTGGACGGCCGTCCAGTGCTTCCAGGTATTCAATGGTCATCTTACATCAATTGGTTCATGATCTTAATCAACATAAATCGATAATTTCTCTTCACAGACTGTCAATTCGAACGATTGATCTATCTTGAAATGAATAAAGAGACTGCTTGTTTTTTGACTAACATTTCTAATGAAACGCCATTCTACGCGGGGTTCACTTTTCCATACACTAGTCACTACACAATCCTTCTATTCTAGACTTATACTATTCATTGTGACTTTATGAGCCGCTTGTTTTCAGGTAATCTATTCGCCAATAAAAATACGACTTATTCACACTTATACTTATCTGAATTAATGACATCCAGCCGGTCTAATCAGCCTGGCGTCCTAATGTTTCCTTGCTTATCAAGCCCATCCACTTGAGTTCAACAACAGCATCCATTATGCGAATCATGTATTTCAGACATACTGGGTTTATATACCAGCCAAACAGACTGCAACGCAGCATAAAATACAAAATAACACTCATACACAGTAACGCCAAAATGTGTCTGTGAACGTGGGAGACGGTAATTAATAAACTGAACGTAAACTAAGAACGATATAGCATATACTAATAATCTATAGGTTAAATTGAAGCTTATAATAAGAGGAATATAGATGTCTACAGTCCATTTACTGAATATGTATACCCTAAGAATATATAGATAATATTAAACGATTATTAGGTTTCAGACGTTACTCGTAATTCAAACTTCACTAGGATATAACAATCTCCATGTATAGAATATATATATTAAAGCAGCATAATTGATTACTGTCATTAATGTATTATTAAAATAAAGAAATGAATGCATTGTTGCCAATCTAAAGGAATTATTCTGAAATAAACAATCTAAATGAGGCTTCTGAAGAGTATCGGCTATTCGGAAATACGAAACTGCAAGTCATTTACCATAGTACACTCGTAAATTCAGACTAAATGAAATGTTTGTTGGCACTCATAAGCTTGAATACTTTACCGCTGATTTGATCACATACTTGAAATAGTGTTCCATAGTAGTTCAATGGAAAATCCGTACTTGTTTTTCTATAAGCATAAAACCTTTTTACTTTTATGAATGCCAAGAATTATGAATTTTAAGTAAAGCAAGGATTTCAGTTGGCTAAATTCAGTAAGCTAACTAAAATCAATACTCGATGATTATTATTATTTAACTTATGAAGTCATAGAGTAAATGCCAAGGAACCAGAGAAATAAGTCACACAGAATGGATCATAGAAATTCAATACAAAAGTAACGACGATATGTCATACTCATTTGATGGCAAAATCGAGATTACAATATTTACACAATTCAATTTTTAAATTTATCATTTCAAACTATTATTTGAAGCACAGATTTTTTCCTTGCGTTCGAGGAATTCGCTTTCTTATTCCTCTGAACACTTCACAGCTTGACTATGCAAAGATGTGTTTAGAAATATCGACAGTTTGTTCTTATTCCATCTAGTTTCAACGAACCATAAAACCACCATTAATTAATCAGTCCTAGTCATCTGAAGTGTTGAGAGATATTTATCAAAGGTTATCAGGCTTCCAATCCTTCAAACGATGGGGGCGACATTCATACCAAATAGTACAATACTCTTGATATCAAACACAACTTGCTTAACTCCGCTTACTATCGTGATCAACACAATTTCAAATAAACTATTGATAAAACTTAACACGGACACTAAACACTCTAGAATATTAGTGATCATAGATGGTAATCATTGAAATTTCATAACTATTTAATAACTTTTCCTACCTGGTGTATCAAATTCTGGCATTATTCTTATTCCTAGTAAACGAGCATATTTTAATAAATATTTCACATCGTTCGGCGTATAGATTAAAACATACGGGTGAAATGCTCCCTGAAATTAAACGTATGAAAGAATTTCAAATATATAAGATTAGTTAAAAAAAAAGAATAAATTGTATTTTTAAAAACAATGCTCTGTAGTTTAAAGTTAAAAATCCTCAAATAAAAAAGCATTGCTCACAATTGATTGGTCACTGGATGGTGATAAATGTCATGTGTGTCAAGTCCTTCTCAGTGCAGATCGAATGCTATCGACCAAATTGCAATGTGGCCACTAGTTTAGGTGACTCGACATTGCGTACACTATGTTGAGATAAGATAGTGGTTGGAGGTAGTCAGCAGAAAACCCCGAACTCGTGTTTCGTGCTATTTGACACTTGTCAGCAAGGTGTACGTGTTATCTTGAGGGAACTGATGCTCCCTGTGGTTAGGTTAGACTATGAAGCTGGGTGACACGAGATCGAATCCGCTAGGTAGTATCAGTTCCCACAAGAACAGGTACACCTTGCTGACGAGTGTCAAGTAGCACGAAACCCGGGTTCAGGGTTTTCTGTTGACTACCTCCAACCACCGTCTTAAAAAACTGTCCATACTCAGATAAACACGTATTTGAAAATCTTTCTCTTAAACTTTGAAGAAAGTTTCGGAAACGTTTCAGATACATAGGGAAAAGATTGATCGCCCACAATATGCCAATGAAGTACATTCATTTTCACCATTGACATTGAATCCTTTAAAGTATAAAAGTAACCAAAGTATGAATTTTAATCATGTAAATGAAACTTATTGAGGATTTATTATGACGGATTGAAGCCAAATTTGATTACTAAAGGATATATAAGATGTCTTCGTGATTCCTTATTGTTGATCAAACGTAATTATCGATTATAAAGAACTTATTTATTAGCACAAACTATGTGATTGTTTGAAATAGCTAGATGGGTCAGATAGCCAGAACAGAGTTTGTCGACTATTGAGATCCACAATTTGACACTATAATGAACATCACATAACGTTCTTACCCTTAATTTCAAAAGTGACACATAAAATATAACTACGTTCAAGGCATGTCTTGATAATTTATGATAAATTGAGCACTGGGTATAATTGTAATATCGACTCTCAACCAACACCAAGGTCAGGATTCTCAATACAAATGTCAAGACAGTTCTACTGTATGAGGCGGAAACCTGGTCTATGCAAAATACTTCGGATCCGTTGGCCGGACACTATTAGCAACAACCTACTGTGGGAGAGAACAAACCAGATCCCAACGGAGAAAAAAATTAAGAAGAATAGCTGGAAGTGGATAGGACACACATTGAGGAAAGCACCCAACTGCGTCACAAGACAAGCCCTCACCTGGAACCCTCAAAGCTAAAGGAGAAGAGGAAGACCAAATAACACAATTCGCCGGGAAATGGAGACAGACATGAGAAGAATGAACAAGAATTGGATGGAACTAGGAGAGAAGGCCCTGGACAGAGTGGGTTGAAGAATGCTGGTCGGTGGCCTATGATCCATTAGGAGTAACAGGCGTAAGTAAGTAAGAAAGTAATTGTAATATCACAATGAATAGGGAATCACATTTTCTAACGTTTAGTCACTTAATGTAAGTCACTTCTTCAAAGAATAAATAACCAAATCAAAATTCATCCAAGTTTTTGTACTATTTAAACTTGAATGAATTTCAATTTGGTTATTCAGTCTTTAAAGAGGTGGCTTACATTGAGTCATGGAACGTCAGAAAATTTGGTTTTCTACTCATTAAGATATTACAATTATATTATTTGATTTATAATTATATCCATTTATACATTCTGTTACTAAAGTAGATTATGTCATAAACATGTTATGCACTCTGATGTCTAATCCGTATGAACATTATATTGAAAATGTCTTAAAAATGTAGATAAATATTCTCAAACTGCACATTTAAATTTCATTGAAGGCATGAAATCCTCAGAACAGTCTCAACATCTCCTAAGAGATATATATAACCAATCATTTCATAGTAATTTCATCACCTTGACGACTGGAGGCCTAGTCTGTAATACGGGTAATACGGGTTGCTTGATGTAAGTTTTTCTCAAGAAGATTGAAGGACATTATCTAGTATAGTCGAAAATAAGCAGAAGTGGATCAATGAGGCACCACATAATTGAAGAAATTATGAATATGGATCATCAGATCACAGCAGGCTCAGGGATCCAAATCATGTAAAAGGTGAACAAAAACTTTCTAAATACGTCAAGCTCCTGTTTTCTAAACATTACTGGAGCCATTGTGACACATTTAGAAAAACCCAACCTATGTAAACAAAAGAAACCTGTTCAACCTATTCGTGTTTGGTTTTAATTTTCAAAATTAGTTTCCCTCTCCATCTGCTTCACTAGTGACATTTTTCTCTCAACCGAATTATTTCCTTTCTATGCCCTCTCTTAATACATTTCATTTTTTTTTCAATATTATGCAATCCTTTTTCCCAATTATTATTTTCTGATTGAAATCATGAGTCAGTTGTAGCTAGACCACTATGGAAAACCTGGAAGCACTGGACAGCCATTTTGTCCTATTGTGGAACTCCTCAGTGGGAGTTCACATCCACGACCTGCTCTCCTGCGAGATTCGAACTCAGGACCTACTGGTTTTGCGCACGCGAGCACTTAACCATAAGACCACTGATTCGGCCAGCAACCAACGGTGTTAATGTCTATTTTCAACTAATCCACGAAATCGAGCCACACATATAACGTTTGACTAATAGTAGCTAGATTAATCATTTCATACAATCTAGTTAATATGAGTGTTTCAATAAGTTTAGTTATACTTTAATGAGAGTTATAAGTGTGTAGATATTAAACATAAATATTAAAAATTTCTTCAGATAATATTTTATACTTACAAGGAATTTCTCAATCTCTTTCAATGATAAATAATGTCTAGATGTATCAATTAAAAATCCTCTATGGGGAAATGATGGTTCATCCCAAATGAGACCACCTTCAATCATGTTCTAACAAAAATAAATTAATGATTATCTAATTTCACATTACTGTCTCTAGTGGACTTCTATAAATTAACGGAAGTATTGTTTCTAATCCATGTAATATTCCCCAGATTTCTTCGGATTTTAAGATTATTCTCTTACTGAAAATAAAAAGTGAATCTGTGATATAATAATTTCGTTGAATAAAATAACATACACGTCTCAATGATTGATTCAGAAGGCCATAATTCACCATTTGACTCGTTACATCCCCTAGTGATTGATATTTTGATGGTATCGATTGTAGAATTTGGTAAACAAATAGGAACTTTAGGATATTGTTTTATTAATGTGAGACGTTCTTCAAAACGTTTTAATGCTTCCGTTAAAATATAACAGCTTTTGTATGAATGATTGTACGTCAACACTTCAACAAGATTATGATAAATTCCTGTCTTATGATGTTTATAAGCTTTAGGAACTATGGAATGACATTTAGAAATATAATAAACTACAATAAACAATAAGTATAGAAAACAAGTTATGGAACATTTCATGACTCTTTCTAGTTCGACTGTGTAAGCGCGATTTGTACTTATATATTCACTATTACTGACCAATCAAAATTGAATTGATGCTATCTCATATATGAATGGTTGAATCGTTTGCAAATACTAACAGATCTGCATCACTTCACTATTTTAGTCATGAAAACATGATTGGTGGGTGTTCATTTAAAATGTTCACGATAAAATTCAATAACCTAAACATAAAGCTTGAACAAGTACTTTCTCAATATAAATGTGTAACTTGGAATGTTACAATCAGGTTCTAATAGTTCATTATAAATAAAGTATAGCGACAGATTATCAATTGGTTGTTTATTCATTCATTCATACATTCAACAATGCTTGATAAAGAGAATAACTGAAATAACATTCAACACTTTCTATAGATTATCGCACAGTATTAGTGCCAGGATTATTTTTCCCCCCGTTTTTATGTCAATAATACATTCGTTATATGCCATATGTCAGACTCAATACAGATTAAAAGCCCGAAAGATAAGTATAATTTGTCTCCAGTAGAAATAGTCACTGTTATGACTAAGAAAGCTCGACTTCCAGAATTTGATCGTAGTGACCCTGAGTTGTGGTTTTCTCAACTAGAGCATTATTGCACGAGGCACAATATTCAATATGAAGAGATTGGGTACCAATATATATGCTCAGTCCTCCCCCCTTTAGTTCCTATAGAAGTCCGCAACTTAGTTTTGAGTCCCTAAACGTCACAATCACACACCATTTGTAGACGTGAGATAATGAACCGTCTATCTTTATCAGACAGATGATGAGCCTAAAGTCTTTTACAGGGAGAAACATTGGGTGATAGGTCACCAAATTTCTTACGTCACCTCCAATTCCTAGAGGGCGGCAATATTGTGGGT
The DNA here is from genome assembly GCA_944470205.2 of Schistosoma margrebowiei. NCBI lineage: Eukaryota > Metazoa > Platyhelminthes > Trematoda > Strigeidida > Schistosomatidae > Schistosoma > Schistosoma margrebowiei. The sequence goes on along the minus strand of OX104026.1, from coordinate 41,590,477 downwards.
GAAGCAATCCTAAAACAAGGATGGATACGACAAACCGAACCAGATAGGTACCCAATAACCCATATTCAGGATTTTACAAATGGCTTACAGTGTATGGACATATTTATTGAAACTGACTTGGTCATGAAGTATCACAATATCCCAGTAATAATAATGATGATAATAATAATAAATTTATATTCTGAAAAATAATAATTACAGAATTGACGCCAGTTTACAGGCATGATCAATTTGATATAAGTAATAACGTGAAACGTGCAGAAAACAAACATGTGGTAAAAGAAAGTTTTAAGTATACTAGTTCAGTAATTGTTTAAGTAGTACATATATTACAGCGATCCAAAGCATCAGCCGGGAATTTTTAATATTTCTTAAATCGACAGCCTGTTGATTTATGAACGGTGTAATTAAGGTGAATTCGTGTGCCAGATCGAACTAATGATAATTATCTACAACTAGAGAAATTAAAACGAAAACAGAGAGCACGGAACAACAAAAAAGTAATTACCAAAATATATTAATCAGGTCTACCTCAATGCGTGTGTCATGTGACACAGTGATATACTGTTTGTGTTATTCAAATTAGTTAAAGTTGCTAGGGGCAGTGTTGGCATATTGACAGCAAGTGGGTGGTTTTACTAACGGGATTCACTAATAAAGATGGCTAAACATTTAAGGTTCCTAAAATATTACTTGTGGAATGAGATACACTTAAAGGCGCTAGACCATTCAATGCATTTTCAGAAGAACAGTATGCATCGATGCAGCGAACAAATAATGGGAGTGATTTTATTGTGCGGATAGGTTGTGGTAGGTTATTCCAGAGTCTAGAGAATTTACAGGTGAAGTAATTCATATAAAGAGATGATTTAGAATGAGTTTGTTTTACTAGTGCCAAGGAATTACGTATGTTATAATGAGAGGTTTCTGCATATTGAATCGCGTGATCTGATGTAAACGATAGTTTATGAAGTAGTTTGAAGAAAAAGATAACATTTAGTTTGAGTCGCCTCCTCCATAAAGGGTCTAGCCCAAGTTTATTACATCTAGAATTATAAGTTAAGGTACAATCAGCTCCAAGAATACGAAGTGTAAATCGTCTCTGTACTGATTCCAGCCTTAATTTATCATTTATGAGAGCACTGCTAAGAATAAACGTGCAGTATTCCAGAAGAGGTCGAGAACAAACTTAGTACATTAGCTGAGGAAGATATCCTCAAGACTAAGATTACTACATCTTTTGGACAGTCCGAGTTTTTACGCATGCCATTCGAGATGAAAAACGCAACACAGACAAGACTACTTCGGCGTGTGTTTTTTTGTACAAGGGAATACAGACAATTTGTTTTATAATGGACAGATGTAAAACGAATGAAAATGCATCAATGTAGGTATTTTTTTGGTGTCCAAACTTTATAATTCTCCGGACACAATAAACGTAGGCGGGATTATACCGATTACAGAAGAGTTAGATATCAACATGCAGTAATCCACACTAAGTTCTTGAACACAACTTAGAATTTTTTCTAGGTTCAGTTGGCTTTTGTCACAGATTCATACATCGTTGCGGACAACTAATGGAATTAATAACAAATTTTCTCAAGAGAAAACCTAAGGAATTTAAGCTGAGTTTTGAGGCTGTCAAACTCTGCCTGTGGCTCTTCTAGGGCTACTACATGCGCAAGTCATGGTACAGAAGAAGGGTTGGTCATGGGGTTGGCAAACCCATCCTGTAGAAAACAATCTTGCTAAAAAACACCAATCAGAATAAATAAGTTTAATCATTTAAACTCTGCCCTGAAAATTCTAGGAAAAATTATGACGGGTCATGATGATACACATTGAACTTTCCTTCATGTTGATATTTTACCTTTAGGCTATTCTAATTAGATTAGTAGGTTACAAAACAATTTAAAACATACCTGAAGACAGATCTATGACAGTAATTCTTGTTGTTATTATGTGCTTTCTATATTTATTTTCTCTACTTTAGTTATTAATGTCTATAATTAGCGAGTAACAGTACTAGATTCGCCCTTCATTGCGCTTTTCATTCCTAAACATGACGTTCCACCTCTTTTAGTAAGAAAATACTGGTTTCCAACTACTAATCTATATTATTATTATGGTCCCTGTAAAAAAATGTTCCAATAAAATAGTTTATAAACCACATCTTTTCACACAATGTAGCCCTATATTTTTGTTTCTTCACATTCCCATTGTTATAACTTGAGACTGCAGATAAGAAAGCAGTGATGAATTATCGATCGGACCAAAGGCGTGTAAAATACGTAAGAACGACCTGGAGTCCTGATTGGTCCTGATTCCCTGTCTAGCTCAGCCATTTGAGTCCAGAACGTAAGTCTCAGCCTCTGTGATATGAATCATCATATTTCAAGCATACTGAGTTCATATACCAATCAATCTGACCACAACGTAACAATAAAATAGAAAATAACATTTTTTACACTATTTGACCAATAGAAAAAGTCCATTTTAAGTCCAAAGATAAAATTAGGCTTAACAGAATACATTTTGGGATATTTCTCTGAATATCCCAACACCTTCCTTTTTTTGGAAGATCCCGAGTTGATATCTGGGTTATCGAAATGATCACATCTGTAAAAACTGGCATTTATTCTACAATGATTTAAAACTATGTAATTTGTTGTTGAGTTATTATTATTCATATTTTTGGACTAGAAACAAATACAGCACGATCATAGCTGTATAATATTGAAAATCAATTCAATCCATTCTATGTCCATATGTAAATGGTGTGTGTTTGTGTGTGTACTATGCCTTTCAGAGTCATTATGTTTATATGTATATTATTGTTCTTATTCTAATGTAGCGTGATTGTGTTCCGTGACACGTTTTAAGGGTGAACATCAAAAATAAACTGTCTAATTCACAGTTTATTGATAGAGAAATCATATATTTCGTAATTCATTTATATTTATATTAATGAATAATCATTACGATTTTAGTAATGGTTAGTTTACACTTTGTAAAACATGAATGAATTTTTTATCAAACCTAATGGAGTGTAAATTAGGCCTCAGCATACACAAAGGGAAACTCAAGATCTTCCAATTCAAAGCAGAGAATAGCAATCCAATCACTCTTGGCGGCGAAACTCTGGAAGATGTAGAATCCTTCACATACCTGGTCAGCTGTATCATCGATGAACAAGGAGGTTCAGATGCACATCGAAAGTCGAAGATAAGCAAAGTAAGAACAGCATTCCTACAGTTGAATAATATATGGAACTCAAAACAACTGTCAACCAATATCAAAGTGAGAATCTTCAATACCAACGTCAAGGCAGTTCTACTGTATGGAGATGAAACTTGAAGAACTATCACAACCATCATCAAAAGGGTACAAGTATAATGAAAATTTGATGAACTATGTAGCAGCAGGCATGAGACGATTTTATAAAAAATTATAAACCTCAACTTATTTTTAGTTATGTAAATAAATCAAAGTTCAATAGCATATTTTACTGATTTTCAACAATAATGACGACATAAATAGTCCATTTCATAATCATTTCAAGTAATCATTATTACTTATAAAAATGGAGTAAGTGGACAAAGGTGAATGGGCTCATGTGGTTGACACTTAAGCTAAGTGATCACTGTTTGAATGATAATACAATGCTTTCATCAAATGTGGTTTGTTCAAGACGATACGTCTGAATGTATTGCACAGTTTTGTGAACTACTAGTTCGAAAATTCAAGTCTATTACTGCTATTCATCAAGAGTTAGCGTTTTTTTAGCGAGTTAGTTTTCTACAGGATGGAGTCGCTAACCCATACCCAACTCTCCTCGTTTATCCAGGCTTAGGACTGTCAGTAGCCCCTGGAGGGACTCCAGGCGTAGTCGCTATTCATTAAGATCATCAATTATTATTAAAGCTGGAAATCATTAGTAATTTGGTTTATCAATGCTTTTATTTTATGAAGGTTCAACATAACGTTTTTTGTATGTTTTCAACTAGACGATGTTTTTTGGATTCACTTGAATAAAATACAGGTTAGACTAATCTACAGCAATCTGTTATAACTGTGAACGGCAGATTTGACGGTAGCGAATTATCGATCGGACCAAAGACGCGCAGACAAGTAGAACGACCTAGGGTTCTGATTGGTCCCGCTCCCCTATCTAGCCCAGCAGTTGAGTCCAGAACTCAAGTCACAGCCTCGGATATATGAATCATTATATTTCAAACGTACTTTGTTTATATACCAATCAATCAGACCACATCATACCATAAAATAGAAAATAACATTGTACAATATTGACCAGTAGGAAAATAACACGTGAAATAAGTACTGACCAATAAGAAAATCATACCATGTCGAAGATCAAGAATAGCATTAGACTTAATAGGATAATTTCTGGGATATTTTCCTGAATATCCCAACACAATCCTACACTTATTTTATTCGACTACAAATGCCGATGATTCTAGTTTAAGTGTTAGTATAAATGCAATTCAATTATTACGAAGTGGTTTAATTTTAAGAATAATAAACCGCTACTAACATTACTTCTTAAGATATGCTGCGTCCACACTGTATTCTGTCATACTTTGATTCAGTTTAATTCCACCGTACATGTCGTTTGATTTGATTAAAAAAATACACATTATGGAATATTCCTAACTGAATTGTTACTTCTCTCGTCCTCGGTCTCCAATTTAAAAATAGCGAACATGAGATTCATACCCATGTCAAGCACAAAAATCAACAAAAGGATCACCCTACCATATATACAAGGAATATCAGAAACCGCAACGAGACTGCTGAAAACCTTCGGGATAGGTGTGGCACACAAACCAAAAAAATCACTGCAATCAATCCTATGCAAACCAAAGGAGGAAATAACAAAGGAAAACAAATCAAACATCATCTACAAAATAAATTGTGCCAACTGAGAAAAACACTACATCGGACAAAGCGGATGCCCCCTCACTTACATAGATACACGTGGACAACTGCGGACACATTCGATTGGTAAATTGTGGAAATCTTAGACAGAGGAAATTCCAAATGCACCAGATAATTTTTATAAGCCTGGCATTTAGGTCAATCAGCAATCAAAAAACATATTGAAATCAATCCAATTTATCAACCAATCAGGAAAATTATGCAAAAATATAGGAACAAGAAGCAAACCAATGAGAGACACAACCAAAACAACGAAGTAAACAATGACAAATTAGGGGTCAATACGAACCAATCAACATCGAGGTGTACAGGATGAGCTGTGAAACGCATATGGAGGAATTCGAATACTTCACTTCTATCTGAAGTTTGTGCTGATGATGTCGTTCAGAAGAGTGATGAAAGCTCCACTAACAAACCATTCAGCTCAGAGAACAAAACTCCGCCATGAGATTCATATTTCAATGCATGATTCAGGCATTTACTACAGCAAAATTAACAGAAAATAGAAGCACAATACTGTTTTATGCTGTCACCTGATCATTGCTTATCTTCAAATAACGGCGTCAGTATCTCTTTTAAACCAGATATTCATAAACAGAATCCTTTTTGCTGCTATGAACGCTCATCCACGTTGTTGTTTCGGCTTCAGTTTCTCAGCTAATCTAAGTACGGATCTTTCGCTGATAAGTGTCTGCCTTAGCTTATCAAGTTCGATGTCGATCGTGTGGTCGAAAAACATCAGGCCGATCCTCTTGCTGTTGTTTCGAATATTGCTCAGATCGATGTGTTAGTCACAAAATGTGAAATTATTATCTTTTTATTTCTAATATTGATAAAAGCTGTCAACTGTTGACCTAAGTAAAGTGTTGGTGAGATTGGTAATAAAACAGCTAATCAGGTGTTTGACCGAGTGGTGACTCGGTTTGAATAGATAGATTGTTTCCGTAAGAGGTACATTAGTAAAAAGTAGTAATAGTAGCGTGGGGTCGATTCGCTGTTGAGTATTACCACCACTACAAGAAGGTCGCGTACAGAATTTCGATAAAATCTCCCGGAAGCCAAATATCAGAACACAGTTGATGGACGTAGACGAGATATATTTGCTGATGATCTCGTGGTATCGAAAGAATACCGAGATCGTGCCAGGATATAAGCTTGGTTACTGAGCGTAACCGAATTCGCCCGAAGTAATAATCGGAAGAAGAGAACAGTGGATGCTTTTAGTACAGTTAAACAAACGAGCACAATAAAGCAATCACTGGTACAATTGGTTATAATATTGATTGTTTTCATTAAACCAATCGAGTTCTCTTGATAAAAGTAGGTCACTACACAATAATATCTGGTTAAATCTTCTTCCCGGTTACATTGCAATCCAGATAGTCTACTTTGTTCATAGAGGTCTCTACTGATAATTGGTCCACCTCCCGTTTTCTTAAACACGTTTTTCATTTCTTCACAGTTTTTTATAAACCATGTTTTTAATTTTTTCTTTAAGAAGTTTACTGGTATCAAAAGAAACGAAGAATTTATTTGAAATTAGTCCCTTCAATTCATGGTAACAATCCCGATGTTGTTATCCTCGTTTTATCAATGGATCAAATAATTGAGAACTTTGTACCGTATAAAATAGTCGTTTAACTGGATTATTGGTCGCAACAATTTTACAATCGTTGTTTTAATTTTTTTAAGGTTTTTTTGTAGGTTAAAAGAATAAGTCCATTCATTCAAAGCGTGAAGATTTCAAACTAGGTTTTAAATGTAGATTTCAGTGGTATTTGTTGAAATGTCATAGAAATTTTAACATAGTGACTATACTTGTGCTTTAATTGTGGATAAAGAAATATTAGTTAATTTGAAGGAGCATTTCTTAGGCACTTCAGAAGTGGAAGCATACACCTCTATTGAAATGGAATGCTGATACTGATGTATTAGTTTTGTGCATTACCTATCATTTTTCGTGTGGTTGAGTGGTGTAAGGCGTTGGATCTGTGCTCCATCCACATGATACCTGTTCACAATCACTCGAGTCACACCATAACCACCAAGTGACACTGTGCATATTCTCACAGCGTTCCGTGTCGCTTGAACACTTGGTGCAATGCACAACACTGACCAGTGACAGTGCCTTAAATAGTCCCATTCAGAGACAATATTGTCTCACAGTATGGAGCAACTGTGATGTGTGGTGATGATTGATTAAGTGAGACAGTGAGTGAACTACTGACTGAGTGAATGAGAGATTGTATGAGCGAGTGACTGAGAAGCAGATGGTTTCGTCAGGTGTTGTGTGTGATCCGTGTGGTCTGATTCCATGTTGATGATGCATGTGCATGTGCATGTGCATGTGCAATTGCATATGCGTGTGTGTGTGTGGATTGTGTATTATAATGTATTGTGCGTAGTTAGTTGTGTTGTCCGGAATGGTTTAGTGTATTTGTGTGAGGGTGGAATGGAATAAAGAAACTGATGAAATAGATTTCTAAACTGTTTACAGTTTTTCCTGTGGTTGAGTGGTATATGGCGCTGGATCAGTGTTCCAAAGTGAATGGGCGTCGGCTCGAGTACCATCCACATGATAAAGATTCACCATAAAAGAAAACAGATCATAAACACAAGGTGACACAATAAATAATCTAACAGCCTTTCGTGTCACTAAAATACATGCTGCAATACATAAAGAGAAATTGAGTGAAGATGCAAATGATGAAGGAATAGATGATGTAAGGATGGACGAATGTTCCAATTCATTCGAGTTGAGCATGTCGATCGTGATAATACTGAAAACGGTATTCCATAGTATGGAGTGCATAGGTGCATGTCATCGACACTTGCTTCGACGTTGATTCTTCGAGTTTCGACAGTCACGTGACCTCAATGTTTCCACCTCGAGGTCAATTGTCACAACCTTGACAGCTCGAGAACTCCTGGCCACGTGACTCCAAATCCCCATCTCAAGGTCACTCGACTCCACGTTGACTTGTCGGCCACTGCCGGTCACTTGACACGGCCTTGTCCGTCTCAAGGTCATTGACCGCAACCTTGATTGGCGGCGGCCGTTGATCACGTGTCACGGCCTAGTCCATCTCAAGGGCATTTGCTTCGAGCGGACCATGTCGATCGTGATAATACTGACAACTGTATTCAGTAGCATGGAGTGTACGTTGGTGAGAGGATTGAAAGACCATATAATCAGTGTGTACGAGTTTGTTGGCTAGTTGTTAGATAATCAGGTAATTGATTGAAGATGCAAATGATGAAGGAATAGATGAAGATAGGCTGGACGAATGTTCCGATTCAATCGAGTTGAGCATGTCGATCGTGATATTACTGACAACTGTATTCCGTAGTAGGGAGTGTACGTTGGTGAGAGGATTGAAAGACCAAGACCATTTATTCCAAAGCCGCTAAGGCGAAACATTTTCGAAGCCATGCACAATATTTCGCATCCCGGAAGAAAGGCCACCATCAAACTAATCAGCGAACGTTTTGTATGGCAATGTATTAATCGGGATATTCGTAATTGGACGCAAGCGTGTATAAAATGCCAAGGAGTTAAGATACATCGCCACACCAGTTCCGCAGTAGGTCATTTCCGTCATCCCGATAACAGATTCGAGCACATACATATCGATATTATAGGACCACTGCCGGTTTCCAATGGCTCCAGTTACATTTTCACTTGCATTGATAGATTCACACGATGGCCTGTAGCTGTGCCCATAAAAGATATTACAGCCGAAACTATCGCAGAAACCCTAGTAGAGCATTGGATCTCCCATTATGGCGTACCTTCTAATATTACAACCGATAGAGGAGCTCAATTCGAGAGCCGCCTTTTCCAAAAACTCACAGAACTACTCGGAATCAAACGAATTCGCACAACATCCTACCATCCAATGTCGAATGGTATGGTAGAGAGATTGCATCGGCAACTTAAAGCTTCCTTTACAGCTGTCATCAGCAATAATGATTGGGCCAGCAAGCTACCGTTAGTCATGTTGAGCTTAAGATCAACAATCAAACACGATATTATTATTATTAATGGCTTTATTCAATATTATATTTTTGGTACAATATAAAATTCTCAGCACATTATATAGAATGCTGCCCAGCAGATTTGGTTTATGGAACCACACTACGTCTGCCAGGAGAGTTTTTCAACGAATGTAAAAGCGTTCCAACTGATATAGCGGACTATGTACGGCGTCTTAAGCAGCATATGAGTAGTCTAAGGATAACGCTTCCGAGACAACATCAACGCCGTGTGTACATACCCAAACAACTAAGTGATAGTACCCATGTGTTTATCAGAAGGGATAATGTGCAAAGTCCCTTACATCCGGCCCACGATGGTCCATTTAAAGTGATTAAAAGAGACGACAAAACTATTACGGTAGACAAAGCTGGAAAAACGGATGTAATTAGCATCGACCGAGTCAAACCAGCTTTCATCGAAGCCTACGATCAGCCAGTACATACAGATACTGCGAAAACCGTTGAATCATCGAAACGTCAGTTCCAATCATCAACGACATCGACGAACACAAACAAAGAGAATCCAGTAACGACATGGTCTGGCCGAAGAGTAAGATGGCCCCATTATTGTGTCGCTGCAATCTTCTATTAATAACCTTCTACTATTTTAAATATTAATTATAACTTCCACTTCATTGTATACACATGCATTACTAATTTCATTTTATACGCTAAAAAAACTCAACGTATCTTATGTACCCTAACACTTATTCGTATAATTTTTATTTAAAATGTAAAGTAATACCGCATTCCTTCTATTTATTGCTATTATTTTATATAACCTCACGGATGGGCACAAACCAAATGTACAGCACACACTAACTTCATCTTAATTTTGTACAAATCACTTTTTTTCAAACGAATTGTAACTACCCAACTCAGTTTACTATTTTTTTGTGCAAACACAGACATTTTTCCATATATCTTTGTTTGCAGAGGGGAGCTATTATAATGACTCACGTGCAATTGAGTTTAGTTCAGTCAAGGTGTTTTGTTGACCTATTTCATGGACAAAGTCATCCATGATATAACAAATTGTTGTACTATCATTATTATTATGCTTGTATGAAATACATAAGCTTGAACATTGTTTAGCGCCTACGCATGTATTCATCCTGCTAGCTTCATTATTAACTGCTTAAGCTATTCGCTGATTCATCCATTTCCTATATATATATATATATATATATATATATATATATATATATATATATATATATACATTTGCACGCATTCACACTAACTACAGCTACTTGCTACTGCTACAATCGTTGTTCGCTTGCTCATTCATTTTGCCCATCTGCTGTCTGGTCCGAATTATCTACTAAATAAAACTGTAGTAGCTGCTTCTTTTTGCCTTCTGATTTCAAACATCGTTGAAGATTATACGATAACGGTTCGATGGTGATTAATTAACGAAGCACAGCCACTACAGTATAATCAGTGTGTACTATTTTGTAGGCTAGTTGCTAGATAAGCAGGTAATTGAGTAAAGATGCAAATGATGAAGGAAAAGATTAAGTAAGGATGGACGAATGTAACAATTCATTCGAGTTGAGCATGTCGATCGTGATATTACTGACAACTGTATTCCGTAGTATGGAGTGTATAGGTGCAAGTTTGTGGAGATTGTTAAGTTTTGATTGAGATCATGAACCGACTGACGTTAGACCATCATTGAAAGCCTGAATGCATTGGACGGTCGTTTCGTCTTGTTGTGGTACTCCTTAGCAGTGCGCATCCACGATCCCTCACGCGAGATTCGAACACAAGGCCTTTAGTTTTCAGGAAAAATTTGGTTTCCGGTTTCATATTGTAGACTCACCAAGTATTAAGAAAGTATATCGCAACTCATTAATAGTGATATAAGTGGTTTAACCAATTAAGCATCGCCTCATTATAAGACAGTACAACAATAATACAATATCATTCATTGATTTGCTTTTTCAGTAAATAATACAACTTCTCAAAATACTTCAGCTGTTAAAGGTCCCGATAGTAGAACTATTAAATCAGCAACAAAATCAACTGGAAACAAAACAATTGGTATCACTGGTCAAAAATCTGGTTCTACACGTGGTACTTCAGCAAAAATTAATTTTAATCAAGCACATTGGAAAATGAGAATTATATGTAAAAAAATCTTTCAGTAAGATTTACTCTTAGAAATTGTATATTACTTAAGTGGAACTACTTCGATGTTTATCTGTTGTTTATTTATAACAATTTTTCTAAAGTTAGTCAATTTTATTTCATGTTAATAAATGTGTAGCGTGGTGTCGAGTCCCAATTGACTATGAACACCACTACAAAGAAACACGCCCCAAATAAATCAGAAGGCGAAGGTTGAACGTAATCAAATTTATTCGTTGGTGATCTCGTGGTATCGAATGAATTCTGAGATCGTGCTAAGAAAAGGTACAAGCGGAATCTACAGAAGAAAGTACGTGCGAACGGAGTCATAAACCGCGAAACAGTAATGGAGAACAATGGATGAGCGATATGGCTATCTTTAGCACAGTTAAACAAACGAGCACAGTAAAACAATCACTGATACAATTGCTTATAATAATAATTATTTTCATTTAGTTAATCACGTTCTCTTGATAAAAGTAGTTCACTACAAATGCATAGTCGATAGTAGAACATTACAAATATCTTACTTTAACCAATTAACGAAACTACCTCATCGTCTACCATTATCGTCAGTGAGTAACTGAGGAGTTCGATATTGGGACGAAACAGCCGTCCAGTAATTCCATATTCTCCATGGTAGTCTAGAAATAATTGACTTATGAATTCAAGTATACATTTATAAATGTTAATCGTATTGTAGTTCGGGATGCTAATACTGTGTGTTTAATCTAACTAGTCAGTTGAAAAAAGCATGTTCTCGTTTTAATATCAGAAAAGGTTTTGTGGATATTATAATAATTTTCATAGTTGAGATCATAAGTGGATTGAATCTAGATCATCATAGAAAACATGGGAATACTGGACGGCCGTTTTTTCATAGTATAAGACTCTTCAACAGTGTACATCCACGATCCTGCCTCGCGAGATTCGAACTCAGGACACATCAGTTTCGCGCGCGAGCACCCAACAGTCTTAACGTTTAACTTCAACTAATCCAAGAAATTCAGCGATATATTCACCATTGTTTTCACTGAATTACTATCTCACAACAGACCCGGTTGAACTTCACTGATCATTGCTTCTCACTAGAACTCCATGAAATATCTCTTGAAACCAGTCACTAGTGAGCGTATATTGATTATTATCAGAAGGGGTTTTTATAGATATTATAGTAATCTTAATATTTGAGATCATGAGTTCTCGTTTTATTGTTTGGTATAACTGTCATATTGAACTGGGCTGTTTCTTCATTTTGTTATTTGTAGCTAACGTTGATTGTTCATTGTTGCTTTCACCATAGCAATTGAAACGTTTTCAGATTGTCTACAATGATCGTGCAATAGATTTTTTATTCAACGTAATGCTGCGGTTGATGGTGAAACTCTGAGAGATGTGGAATCCCTCATAAACCTGGGAAGCATCATCGATGAACAAAGAGGATTCTATGTAGACGTGAATATGAGGATCGGCAAAGCAAGGTCCGCATTCCTGCTGTTGAAAAACATATGGAATTCAAAATCGTATTATCCTTTTCACTTAATTGTGACTTTCATAGCATCAATCTAAACAATAACTGCACAAACATTCATTCTCTCGTCATATCTTACTACAATGATAAATTATTTTTTGTTACTAATTAGACGATACACACATAGTCGTTTATTCTTGTTTTGTGTTTATAATCACGCCTATTACACTGCTTGCGTATTTCATGTCTCCTTTATTTCTATTCCCTTATTTTCTACATTTCCTTCTTTAAACTCAATTCAATATTCTTCTCAATTACACAGACCCGATTTATTATTATTAATATTCTACTATTATTATTCTAATTTTTTTTTCTTAAATATGCCAATATAACGCTGACATTATTGAAAATTGTGTATTATTGCATCATCTGAAGAAACCCGAAATGGTTTCTTCACAACACTTATGTACCCATAAAATGTTTGTGAATAATAATAATAATAATAATAATAATAATAATAATAATAATAATACAAAAGTCACAATCTTCAATAAGAACGTCAACACAGTTCTACTATACGGAGATCAAACTTCGAGAACTACTACAACCATCAACAAAAACATACAAGTATTTCTAAATAGTTGTCTATGCAAGATACTCAACATCCATTGACCGGATGCCATCAGCAACAGTCTATTGTGTGAGAGAACAAACCAGCTTGCAGATGAAGAAGAAATTATGGAAATACATTGGATGTGGATAGGACATACATTGAGGAAGTCACCAAACTGCATCACGAGGCAAGCGCTACCTTGGAGTTCTAAAGGGAAGCGGAAAAGAGGAAGGTCAAAGAACACATTATGTCGGGAAATAGAAGCAGATATGAATAATAACTGGAAAGAACTGTGAAGGATTGTCCAAGACAGGTTTAGATGGAGAGTGCTTGTGGGTGGCCTATGCTCCTCCACGAGGAGTAACAGGCGTAAGTAAGTAAGTAATTAAGCAATACTATTTATAATTAATTCTGAAGAATAGAAATTGTGTGAAAGGATAGAATGTTACTGATTTGCCTGCTTTTATGTTTATAGAATGTTTCTACGTTCTTATGGATGGATATGGATAATAAAATATTAGAAGTTAAAGCTTTAAAAACAGCTTGGGAAGTAGTCAACAGGAAACCTTTGATCTAGGTTTCGTGCTACTTGGCACTTGTCAGCAAAGTGTACCTGTAATCTTGAGTAGACTGATGTTCCTTGGTAGATTCAATCCCATACCACCCAGTTTCACAGTTAGAGACGTTACCAATAAGCTATCCGGGCCTCGACTGACCTCCTGTATGACTGAAATGTATTTACAATTGATTGGTCACTGAGTAGTGATCAATGTCATTTATGTGAGGTGGATTTTAGTGCAGATCAAATCTTATCGACCAAGTTGTATAGTGCACTCTATGTCGAATCAGCTTGACTGGTGGCCACATTGCAACATGATAGATAGCATTCGATCTGCACTAATATGGACTAGACAAGCACCCAGTGATCAATCAATTGTAATATTTTGTCTTATTGAACGTTAACTATGAATATCGTAAGATATAGAGTTGATCACAGAAAATTATAAATAGTCATTTAAAAACTTGTAAGAACTTTGAAATAATAATTTACTGAACTGTTAAAATTTAAATGAACCTTCATAAAGCAAATGTATTCACCTCTTCTCTCATTGATTCAAACGCTTATTTCTCCCTACTCTTACCAGTGTTTTTATAAGGAAAGTATTGTGTTTGTAATAATATTCACATTGTACTGTAGTTACGACCATGGCATGAAAACTCAATCATTCAATTCCTTGTTAAATTCATATTTGTATCATTTGAAGAAGTAATAATTCAACAATTCCTATTATGACTTTATATCCGGCTAGTTATCATGTGATTTGTCCACCAATTAAAATACGACTTGTACAATCTTCGCACAGTGCCTAAACCAATGACGTTCGGCCGGTATAGGCAGTCTAGCGTCCTTATTGGTCCTATATCCGCCTAGCCCGTCCACTTGAGAACAGAACACAAATACCAGCTTCCACTATGCAAATCGAATCGAATCATTTGTTTCAGACATACTGCGTTTATGTATCAACCAAACAGACTGCAAAGCAGCATAAAACAGGAAATAACATTCATACACAGTAACGCTAAAATGTGACTATGAACGAGGGAGGCAGTAGTTAATAAACTGAACATAGCTTAAGAACCGTAAATCGTACAATAAGAATATATAGGTTAAAATAAAGCTGTTAATAACGGGAATATAGATATACACAATACAGTTACTGAATATTTATACCATAAGAATATATAAATGATATTAGTCCATTAATAGGTCTCAGAAGTTACTGATGACATAATCTTCGTTCGGATATGACATAGGGGAGTGGCAAAATCTTGATTCCAAATCAATGATCCACATGTAATCTAATATCCTAAGGAAACAAATGACATATGAATCAATTGTTGGTAACCAGCCAGCATGAAAGTGCATTTCCTAAAGTCACTCCACCGTCTTGTGGATTAGATCTTTAGGTTAAAGGCTCTGGTTATGTCCCCCTATGAAACCCACCTGCTTCAGTTAGGGAACTAGAACATTCGATCTATATCCAGTTATTGAATAGTTATATCATAAGAATGTATAGATTATATTAATCAATTAATTTGTCTCAGACGGTACTCGTGATTTAATCTTCGCTTGGATATAAAAAATCTTACTCACTTTTTTTTCAAAGAGGTTTCATTGTTTTCTTTAAACTTTAAAACATCAGTAAATAATTTATCAATACATAGTTAACTTGTTCTATAACTTGAAGTGAACATGAATTAAAATCGTAAATCATGGATGTGAACAATTGACGAATCTCACAAAAAGACGAAACACGCATTATATTAGATTTCACTTTGTTGATCAATTCATTTTCATTCATAAATCATTCATTTTCTTTTGTTTTTTTAAAAAAATTCTTCATCTCTCTCTCTCTTTTTCTTTCCTTCTTTAGATAATCAAATTCAAAATATAAAATGATCATTCTGCATTAGATCATACCTTATTATCAAATCCATTGAACATTTATATTTTAAAATTCCCACCAGAATTATTACGTACAATTTATGTAATTTAATTAATGAATTTAAACAAATTTTAACATTATTTTAATGAGATTAAATGTGAACGTATTGAACAAGTTCAATTTATAATGAATTTTTATTCAATCCATTAATGGTTTATTCTAGAATATTCTATAAAACAAATTTAATCATTATTCAATAAAAAATTTTAAAATTTAAATATCAATTTAATTAATGATTATTTTTTTAAAAAATTTAAATTTTTAAATTTAAAACCAAAAAAAATCAATCTCAACAAAATTTTATTGATTTATTGAAAACGATTCAAGTAAGTATGATTAATCATTGTGATTATAACATTTATTATCTCATTTATGAATGAGCCAATCAGGCGCGTTTAAAAAAGGTTTCAAGGTTACGGCGCTAATTTCAATGAGTCATTGGTCCGATCGATAATTCACTATTCTCTAATTTCACAGGTTTTTTAAATCATGAGTCAGTTGAAGCTAGACCACCATCTCTAATTAGTGATATTATTACGTTATACATGAACAGGGCACACAGGACACAAGTGATGAATACATTCAAATCATTTATAATTTATTGTTGTTTTATCCAACGCCATACAGTTAGATAGATGATGAATAGTACTTATTTATACCATGTTAATTTAGTTGCTAAGTGATGAAAATGGATTAGATATGGAAATGTGTACTAATGACAATGGATTCAATGGTCAAAAAATATCTTATCATGTGAACTAAATGTTATAAGCTCGATTGTGAGTTGAATGATACTGTCCGAGAATAGAATAGTTATTCAGTATTATATCATTTTTGGACAGCTCGCTGGGTAGTATTAACTTGTAACAAATAAATTATCTTTTAAACTTATACTGTTTTGTCTGTGTGTGTGACAATCAGATAACTAAACAAACGATCAGGTGTATACAAAGGGTAGGTACCTTTTGAAAGATACGAGTTGACAGTCTTAGTGTCAACATTAACATGACTAATCTAGGAGTCTTGCTTAGGACAAAATCCATTGCCAACTATTATTTAACATTATTTCAATCCTGTGACTAAATAGAACTATATAAGATGTTTTCTGAAGATGTACATACTTTAAAAGAGATTGATCCGTTTGATGCTTAACATAAATGCCAACGAGAGAACATAAATACTTATAAATATTATGCGTTAGATAGTTTATCTTTATTGTTCTAACGAACAATTAAAGCATGACCAACCAGCTGAATAACCACAAAACATCTTATATAAATGGTAGATACAAGCTCAAGCACTGAATTAGATATTCTAGTTAAATTTGAAGTTCATTCCTAGTCTTTATGTTAACCTATTTAAACATTTGTATTATGATTTTTAGCTATATTTGGAGCAATCCTACAGTTAACTGCATCTCTGTGATAATATGGTGTGGCAACTCGAACTGATGTACGTACGTACGAAGTTGTGCGTTGTTACTGACTGACTAATTTTATTTATTTGAACACATAAATATTGATGCAAAGGGGTACGGAATACATATACTCCACGCAATCACTTGATTTTAGTGTGGGCTGTGATACTACCCTAATGCTCAGACCGTCGACTCTCTGAACGTTATCATCAGTTATGAAATGTTTACATTTCTCCACATATAACTCATAGCTTAGATCTTGATGTTGATTAGTTTCTAATTGATTATATCTCTCATTGACGAGACACTATGGACGACCTTTCAACGAATCTTCAATGTTCTACACTAATGTATATATTACGAAAAAACCAGAGAATTAAAGTGGTTCGAAGACTAATCATGGTTTGAAAAAGGTTCAGAGGTACTGAAATAATAGTACATACGAAAGAGGGACTCATCCATTATGGCTCCATAATAGTCGACCTCTCGAGCCATGATAGGGTCGTCAGAACCTTTTTAGCATCGACCACATAACTTCAATATTGTCAGTGTGTACTCCAGTTGTAGGGTCCACAAAATAACGCTTACAAATAACGACATTATGCACATATCCAAGTTTTTGAAGGTAACCGTATTCATCAGGTACTGAGGATAGCGTCATCACCATGAAATCTTTCAAACGCTTCTGATTGACTCGTCCATAAATTAGAGTCTCATTCTGTCATTTAGTTTGGATATTTATTGTTCAATAATATGTACTTAAGATTGTGTTATTTTCATTCTTTCTCCTCATTTTTTTCGTTTCTTTTTTTCAATCAATAGTTCGCAACTGACGAAGTACATTATAAATATTAAGAAATGTGTATGAATGATAGAAATAATATAATAAAACAATATAAAAATAATAAAGAAACATCATGTAATCCAACAATGATTGAACATAGTGATAATACAGAACCACATCTAAATAGAAATGAAACTGTAAAAAAATAGCGAAAGAATTAAAACATCAAGAAGTTCCAAAAGTCGATCGAATTCAAATCAACGAAAAAATTGAGAGAAAAAATAAATTAACTGTTTGTTTTACTCTCTTGTTTTTCTACTCCCCCTCCTCTCGTCGTCGTCGTCGTTAATAAATTGTTATATCAATGATTGAAATCATGCTTCAATTGAAACTGGACTACCATGCAAGCACTGGACGGCCGTTTTGCCACAGCAAGGGACACCTCAGTTCCAGTGCGCATGCACGATCCCTCATCCCGCGAGGTTCGAAATCGTGACCTATCAGTTATATGCAAGGCGCTTAACCAACTAGACCATAGTGGTATGACTTAAATTGACTCATGATTTAAATCAGTGAAATTTCTAAAATCTGCACAAATCCCCTTCTGATTTATCGTTATATGTTTAGAAAATAATATGTATATAATTCTTTAGAGTCTATAATAGAGTAAAACCTAATAGTTTGGTTAGTATCCATAAGATTTCTCGCCTCGCAAGATTTGAACCCAGGACATATCAATCTCTGGATTGTGGATATACAGTGTTAAGGAGTCCCATAATAGAACAAAATGGCTATCCAATGTTTTCATGTTTTCCATCGAGGTTAAGCTTCAATTGATTCATGAATTGAACTATTGAAACTACTATAATATCCACAAGGACTCCTTCTTATATATATATATATATATATATATATATATTTGATTGATATGATCTTATTCCATCTCTTAGTGTGAATGTCATAGTTCTACATATGGTCTGTCGTGTAATGAATACTACATCTGTAACACTCAGTGATGTCGGATAGAAACTTTTAAGAATATTATTCTTGTCAAAATGTCAGATAATAAGTTTTGGACAGGATGAAACTTAGATCTAGGACTATTAGTTGATCATCTTCAAAAGTCTTAAATCGGACAAACGAAACTTCAACATCAGATCATTTATATAGGTGTATGTACTGTTGACTAGTGAAAGTGATACTAGTTGCTATAAGGTGATAGACTGTTATGACCCTACCTCTTGAACGCAACGTGTTTCCAGTCTAGTCAATATATATTGTAAGGGGCGGTGTCCGAAATCTGATACTGATACACGATTTGCTAAGCGCTACAACCTCCCAACTGACTACTTGAGTGTGAAAGTATGTTGAACTAGCGAATAAAATGCATATGTCAGTCAGTCACTTACAAAGTAGAATCAGGCACATATATGTATCGGTTCAAGTGGCCATACCTCATTAGCACAGCAAGACCAACACAGGATTCATAGAAGTAGTTAATTCAATCGTGGTAATGAATAAGAGAAATATTTATATAGGAATATAGTACAGAAAGAAAGGATTAGTTGGTACAAAGAAAGATATGAAGCGATTTCAATCTCACAGTTTTAGGGTAGACAGAGTTTGTATACACCCATACCATTGTGATCGATCGATTCTGAGTCACGTCACTCACAAAATGATTAAATACAGATTTTATTGAAAGGAGCAGGTCACTAAGTATATATTTTGAACTTGTTTGATTGCTGACTAGTCATGTCATTTCCTCTCAACACGTTTGACGCATATTAATATTTACGTACCAATATTCCTTATTGTAGCAACAGCATGACTTGTCAACCAACACAGTTCAACGGAGGACCTGATATCATGTCTGATTTTTCAACTAGTCTCCTATCTGGCTGATTTTATGTATTAGTACACTTTAGCTTGATGTGAAGTTGTTGTCGAGTTTCTTTGCTTGAACACACAGAGACTGATATATTTGCCTACAGTTAGCGAACACTGGAAATCTTTAAAATCTGGTAACATGTAAATAAGCATGTGTGAGTGTGTGTGTGTGTGCATGTGTCGATGTTGTCATTATCGTCATCATCTTTGTTGTTTTGTTCTATTCACCATTTCTCCTTTTATTTGATCTTCTCACTGTTTTTCCCATCTACCGAAATTTTTATATTTTTTGTTTGAAATGGTTGTTTTAAAAATAATCCTCAAATAAGTAGTATATTTTGTTCCGATCATTTGATGGATTGTTGTCTTCTCAAATGTCAAGTGAAGATTTACTGTCGAGCTTAATTATACGGTTGTAAATTTGCAAGTCAGAGGAGAGGTGAGGATGATATTTCACTTTGGAGAGCCTTTGTAACGATTCTTTAATAAACTAGTTCATTCGATAAATAGTTTAAATCTATGTTACACAACTAAATGGTATGACAATATAAGGCAGACATGAATAAAATTACCAATGTTATATGTGAAAAATGATGATCATTCTCATCTGTTTCTATAGAACTACTTGAAGATGATGTGATTTGTAAATAAGCCAAATCAGTTAATGAAGGTCAGAATGAGTTGTAGTAAGGTTTTTATCAATATAATAATATTAGTAGTAGTGATAATACCAACGTTGTGTGAATTCAATATGTAATAAATGCGGTATAGTCAAGTTAATTACGATGAAGAGGAATCAATCTTAATTGGGAAAGATGAATGGGAAGTTTGAGAAAGATATAAACATAAAAAGAATTTGGATAAGAGGTTCTGAATACGAATTACTACCGAGCTAATTAAGCTCTCTGTGTGAGTGAGATTAGTTACATCAATGTTTTGTTTGTGCATTCTTTAGAGTTCAGATAATTCTCGAAATACCTAATGGTCTAGTTCCAGATGGAAAGAGACTTAGATTCTCATCTCACAACCACGGTTAGTTCCCTAAAGTTAAGTGATACATCTTTTTGATCATTGTCAACTAACACGATGCACACGTTTATAGGCTCCTCTCGATTGCTTTCAATTACTGAACATTGAACCTTATAATATGCAACGACAAGACTGATGGTGACGCTACAATGAAAGCATTAAACAAACATGACTCAGGTAATCAGTCAGTTCACACATGGGATTAATGCACTGATGGTTTACATTTATTTGTAAAATAAATAAGATAATCCCTTGATTATCAAGAATTATTGAATCTCAAATAAACTTGAATGATAGTGTTATATATTCTAAGTATATGTATAGATATTTAGTGATGGAATAGTTTGACCGTAAAATGCATGAAAATATCATTGTTAGCAGTAACAATGTAAATAACTGCAGTCAAAACGAAATGATTATACTGAGCAACACAGATGAACAATGAATGATGATGAATGAATGACTGTGATGGACTTGAATTGCCTGAGCTCCAATAGAGAAGTCAAGCACACGGCACATAGAACATGGAAGAGACCATGATTATAGAGCAACTATTCAATAAGTCACTTGAAAAGATACAACATCAACCTTCTGAGCAACTGATCTTCACTCTACGTTCTCAATATTTGATCACAGTTTTTAATGTTCAATATGTCTTATCAAGTGAATTGTAATTTGGTCGTCAGAAATCAATTTACTGGAAGAACAGCTTTATAATAATCAAAATAGTGAATGATACATATACATTTCAACTCAGAATTAACAACTAGTTGAAATACAGTTCATTCTGGGTTCAACTAAGAATTTGTTCTTTGCTTCAATCCCACCGACATATATATATATTTTCATCATATTGAAGAAAGTAGAAACAATTATCGAACTAACTAAACTTCCACATTAGCTGCATAACACCAGTACTCTCTGAATGATACAATTTTCTGGGAATCGAATTATCATTCAACATATTGTTGACTAAATCACATTATTAAATGATGAGTGAATAGCGAAATATCACAATATTCAATCTGTGTAGATTTCGAATTAATGAAGGAATAAATGAAGTAAGGATGGATGAATGTAACAATTCATTCGAGTTGAGCATGTCGATCGTGATACTACTGACAACTGTATTCAGTAGTATGGAGTGTACGTTGGTGAGAGGATTGAAAGACCATATAATCAGTGTGTACGAGTTTGTTGACTAGTTGGTAGATAAGCAGTTAATTGAGTAAAGATGCAAATGATGAAGGAATAGATGAAGTAAGGATGGACGAATGTAACTATTCAATCGAGTTGAGCATGTCGATCGTGATATTACTGACAACTGTATTCCGTAATATGAGTGTATAGGTGCATGTCATCGACACTTGCTTCGACGTTGGTTCCTCGAGTTTCGACAGTCACGTGACCTCGACGTTTCACCTCAAAGTCACTAGCCACGACCTCGACGTCTCGAGAGCTCCTGATCACGTGACTCCAAACTCACATCTCAAGGTCACTCGACTCGACCCTGAATTGTCGCTCTCTGCTGGTCACGTGACTCGGCCTAGTCGTTCTCAAGGTCATTGGCAACGACCTTGATTGCCGGCGGCCGTTGGTCACGTGACACGCACGGCCTTGTCCATCTCAAGGTCATTTGCTTCGAACGGACCATGTCGATCGTGATACTACTGACAACTGTATTCAGTAGTATGGAGTGTACGTTGGTGGGAGGATTGAAAGACCATATAATCAGTGTGTACGAGTTTGTTGACTAGTTGGTAGATAAGCAGTTAATTGAGTAAAGATGCAAATGATGAAGGAATAGATGAAGTAAGGATGGACGAATGTAACTATTCAATCGAGTTGAGCATGTCGATCGTGATATTACTGACAACTGTATTCCGTAATATGAGTGTATAGGTGCATGTCATCGACACTTGCTTCGACGTTGGTTCCTCGAGTTTCGACAGTCACGTGACCTCGACGTTTCACCTCAAAGTCACTAGCCACGACCTCGACGTCTCGAGAGCTCCTCATCACGTGACTCCAAACTCACATCTCAAGGTCACTCGACTCGACCCTGAATTGTCGCTCTCTGCTGGTCACGTGACTCGGCCTAGTCGTTCTCAAGGTCATTGGCAACGACCTTGATTGCCGGCGGCCGTTGGTCACGTGACACGCACGGCCTTGTCCATCTCAAGGTCATTTGCTTCGAACGGACCATGTCGATCGTGATACTACTGACAACTGTATTCAGTAGTATGGAGTGTACGTTGGTGAGAGGATTGAAAGACCATATAATCAGTGTGTACGAGTTTGTTGACTAGTTGGTAGATAAGCAGTTAATTGAGTAAAGATGCAAATGATGAAGGAATAGATGAAGTAAGGATGGACGAATGTAACTATTCAATCGAGTTGAGCATGTCGATCGTGATATTACTGACAACTGTATTCCGTAATATGAGTGTATAGGTGCATGTCATCGACACTTGCTTCGACGTTGGTTCCTCGAGTTTCGACAGTCACGTGACCTCGACGTTTCACCTCAAAGTCACTAGCCACGACCTCGACGTCTCGAGAGCTCCTCATCACGTGACTCCAAACTCACATCTCAAGGTCACTCGACTCGACCCTGAATTGTCGCTCTCTGCTGGTCACGTGACTCGGCCTAGTCGTTCTCAAGGTCATTGGCAACGAACTTGATTGCCGAGGGCCGTTGGTCACGTGACACGCGCGGCCTTGTCCATCTCAAGGTCATTTGCTTCGAACGGACCATGTCGATCGTGATACTACTGACAACTGTATTCAGTAGTATGGAGTGTACGTTGGTGAGAGGATTGAAAGACCATATAATCAGTGTGTACGAGTTTGTTGACTAGTTGGTAGATAAGCAGTTAATTGAGTAAAGATGCAAATGATGAAGGAATAGATGAAGTAAGGATGGACGAATGTAACTATTCAATCGAGTTGAGCATGTCGATCGTGATATTACTGACAACTGTATTCCGTAGTATGGAGTGTACGTTGGTGAGAGGATTGAAAGACAATATAATCAGTGTATACGAGTTTGTTGACTAGTTGGTAGATAAGCAGGTAATTGAGTAAAGATGGAAATGATGAAGGAATAGATGAAGTAAGGATGGACGAATGTTCCAATTCATTCGAGTTGAGCATGTCGATCGTGATATTTCTGACAACCGTATTCCGTAGTATGGAGTGTACTTTGGTGATAGGATTGAGAGACAATATAATCAGTGTATACGAGTTTGTTGTCTGGTTTGTAGATAAGCAGGTAATTGAGTAAAGATGGAAATGATGAAGGATTAGATGAAGTAAGGATGGACGAATGTTCCAATTCATTCGAGTTGAGCATGTCGATCGTGATATTTATGACAACCGTATTCCGTTGAATGGAGTGTACGTTGGTGATAGGATTGAGAGACAATATAATCAGTGTATACGAGTTTGTTGGCTAGTTGGTAGATAAGCAGGTAATTGAGTAAAGATGGAAATGATGAAGGAATAGATGAAGTAAGGATGGACGAATGTTCCAATTCATTCGAGTTGAGCAGGTCGATCGTGATATTTCTGACAACCGTATTCCGTAGTATGGAGTGTACGTTGGTGATAGGATTGAGAGACAATATAATCAGTGTATACGAGTTTGTTGACTAGTTGGTAGATAAGCAGGTAATTGAGTAAAGATGGAAATGATGAAGGAATAGATGAAGTAAGGATGGACGAATGTTCCAATTCATTCGAGTTGAGCATGTCGATCGTGATATTTATGACAACCGTATTCCGTAGAATGGAGTGTACGTTGGTGATAGGACTTAGAGACAATATAATCAGTGTATACGAGTTTGTTGGCTAGTTGGTAGATAAGCAGGTAATTGAGTAAAGATGGAAATGATGAAGGAATAGATGAAGTAAGGATGGACGAATGTTCCAATTCATTCGAGTTGAGCAGGTCGATCGTGATATTTCTGATAACAGTATTCCGTATAATGGAGTGTATAGGTGCATGTCATTGACACTTGATTCGACGTTGGTTCCTCGAGTTTCGACAGTCACTTTACGTCGAAGTTTCCACCACAACGTCACTTGCCACGACCTCGACATCTCGAGAGCTCCTGTTCACGTGACTACAAATCCCCATCTCAAGGTCATGTGCTTCGAACGGACCATTTCGATCGCGATATTACTGACAACTGTATTCAGTAATATGGAGTGTACGTTGGTGACCTAAAAACGTAAGGGATTGTTTTCCGAACTCACATTTGTCAGAGTTGACTGCCAACCCATACTCGTGTCGCTTCTCAAGAAGCATTTTCAGATGAGTTGGATGTTCATTTTCCTCTTTGCTTGGTATAAGTCGTTAATTTATGTAAGCATATAAAAACGGTAAGCCCCGTACCACTTATTTAATAAAACGCTGGAAACGTTGTGCAGCATTCCTCAGTCCGAAAGGCATGCGAACATGTTAAGGAGCTCGTGCGAGATACTGATAGGCCCTGGCTACGGATCTCGTGGGAGGCGGAATCGTGGATGCGCACTGCTGACTAACGACCTTCAAGTGCTTCTTGGTTTTTAATAGTGATCTAGCTTCAATTGATCCATCATTTCAACCAGTGAAAGAATTCATTTAATTGAAATAAAATTTAAACATAAAAATGTGAATTTTGGTCATCTAATGAAATCGGTGTGTGCTACTTTGATATTAACCAATCAAATCAAAGCTATGCATCGTTGACAACCAATTCATAGTTGATTACAAGTAACACACAATGTTTTTTTCATGAAAATATGAGCACTAATTACTTAGTTTAAAATAGTGTTAATCCTATCCAAAATAGTTTTCATAAATAGTCGGGCGGGAGGGTCAGGAATTTCAATTAACTATGGATCAATATCAGACTTTATTACCTCAATAAGTGTAAGACTATTGCACAACCATGAGTTCATCTCCAATGACGATTGGTTAATAATAATGAAATGACTTTATGAAATGTCATCATCTTAATGGTCAATTTGAATCATCCAATCTGAAAGAAACATACAAACACTTCCAAAAAATTCTATATAAGACTCAACACGTTCTATCAACGTCTAAAAGGAGAAAATGATGTGAGTATTGACTGTATACCTAAGTCAAATGTTTGTATTATATCCATTTCTATTTGATCTAATGAGATAACAATGTTCTATTCACTTGAACCATTTCAGATCTACGTTTTCATTTGGTCAGTTGGCAACGATTTATTCAATCATTGTGCATACATGGGAATTTTTCGACTGTCATGAATTTTGTGAAAACGCTGATTTACTTAGTCAAGGAAAAGTTATTTTCCAAAGTGATACATATAAATATGTAAGTGATCAGTCAAGTTGCATTGCAAATATTCAGTCTCATTATTATCACTATTCCCAGTTCATTCGTTCAAATCAGCCCCCTCCAATTATTAGTGAAAAGTTAGAGAAATTGGATAATGCGAAGGTGAGTTAACGACATTTTCCAACGGAGATGACAATCCATGTGTTTGCATATTTCTAGCAAATAAAACTGAAATTCCCCTTTAAATTTTACGGTGCTGATCTCAACTCAGTATATATAAATACTCAGAGTAAGAGAATTATTTTCCTTGAATTAAAGTTTTGTTTGCTCCCAATTCAATTCCATGAATCAAAGTGGCTTTCATTACATCAATAGATCAGTTTTAGGCATTTTTTGTTTCACATTCAATTCATCTATTAATGTATGTTCTTGTTCAAATTGTACCGTTGTAGTAAACGAATTACTATTCATGCAATTCATTCCAGTCTCCAGTGAATTTCAAAGTGTTTCATTCAATCACATTTGATAAACACAGGTGACATTTATGTTGAAGTACATGAAGTTTATAGAGGAATTGCAAATTATATCATCGACAATTTTGTGTGGAAAACTGAGATTTTGAATGGGGGTTAGTTCTACTATTATTCAGTGAAGTTTTGTTTGTTTTATGCTTTACATTACTCATTTTTATATTGCATAAATAATTCGATGTTTAACTTGATTATTTCATGAGAGCTGGTCAGTACACAGTGATTATTTTATTTGTGTGATCTCATGCCCTAAACTGTGTTCACAACATGTATTCATTACTGTGAAGGGAAAATGTTAAATAAAACAGTGATTCACTTCACAAATTGATTGAGTGACAATAATGAACCATACAATGTAATTGGTTAGGCGGAAATTATCTACTCTTCAATCTGTTCAAACTACCATAAAACTGATATTTCATCAATACGACACTTATTGATAGATTGAACGAATCTAGCTGATCACAGATGCAACAATAAGCGATGTTGTGTGAGAAATCAGTTTGAATTATTGAAGCACATGAACAATCAATAATTTATATTTCATGTTCTCCAAATCTTTCTGTCACTTACTTGGTTCTTATAAATTCAGTCCCTCTTATTCACTGTCGTTGAACTATTGGATAGTAAACGCATTCTTGTTTATCATAATCGGTTGATCATGAAGTTTGAACACATGTACCATCTCAAACATCAAATCAGCTAACAATCACGAATAATGTGCTAGTGCATCATGATTGATTCGAACTAGAACACCTAGAATATCAAGTTGAAGGGTATTCATTTTATTAACTTACCGAAATTAATGTCATCGGGGTAACATTTCCGGGCAATAATGAGTTCAGTTAAGAGAACACTGTTCAATTGAAATAACATAATTTCACGAAATGTTTATGTATGATTATTGTCGAATAGATATTAATGGTGGTTTAGGTAGTCAAACGCTTACAAGCCCAATATTTCAGAAGTATAATATTTCTCTTAGTTGATTGGATTTAAACGTTCATCATATCGGTGAAATAATGATGCATATCATTGAGACTGTCATTGAGTTGAATTGGTTCACTTCAATTTGAAAAAGAACATAATAACTTGTGTTCAAACACATTTCGTTTATTGAAAGAGGTCAATATTCATTATACAGATACATGAAAATAAATTTATTTTACTTTCATTATTTCAGAGGAATATTTTGCTGTCAGAAGGTCTTGTCATGGAAACATTGATAATAAAAGTATGTATCCACATCCATGATTGTTTGATCACATGTGAACTATGAACACTTTACATCATCATCATCATTGAATGATATTACTCAACTGTTTTCTATTCCGTTTGAGTAATTGAATTCGTCTTTGAAAAACTGACGAAAGTATTGCAGTGTAACCATTCTACAAAATCAAAGGCTAAATACACATAGAATCCATAGATTGTTCATACATATTTTATTGAAACTTAAAGAATAATTAACATACGTTTGGATACATTAGGTCATATTCTCATTTCATTTGTACATAAACGAATACAGAGATTCATCTTCATTGACAGGTTTCAAAGGAACATGATGACAAGTCTGTACATATGTGTTCATCGGAAAATCATTTATGTATACATCACATTCATCTGGATATTCAATCATTATGCAATCATTCTCAGCTTTTATTCTTTGAAATTAAGAGATCGTTAGAACAATATGTATTAAGCATATTCACTTCTCATCTTTAACACATAATGTGGACAAAGTCATTTGATCGACTGATATATCAATGTGCTACATAACTAAATAAATTATAAAACACGAATTATAAACAAACAAACAAACCGTAGCTCATTTCATTTGCACCTAGAGTCAATTGTATCAGTTGAGATATAAGAAATATTCCACCAATTTGAATACCACTCCAACTATCATATCTAATTAGAAACTAGATGATTTATTGTTTGAATATGAAAACTAAACAAACTAAGCATCTGACATTCATGATGAAGGATACATGCTTATTTCATCTACACAACATTCACGAGATTATTTTCATCACGAAAACATTTGAGATAACACAGTGAATATCTACTAAAATCTGATCCACCTGTGTGTGTAGACACATACAATGTCACATCTAGCAATGACATGCTCGACACTAATCCTTGAAATTTTAAACATCGATAATTTTCTTTTTTGCAGGTTATACATTGAAGGCAATACAGCTGATACACTCGAATGGGAAGATATATTTCTATTATGAGAACGTAAGTTGAGCACATGAATAGATTATTCATGTGTATCAGTACTGTCAAATACATTGAAATATATTGAAAAGGATAAAAGGACACCAACATGTTGTATTGTGAATATATACCTTATGAAACTATTCACAATCCGTTCATGACACAGTTTATTCTGACACATTTTAAAATAATGAACAACAAGGAAGTGATGTAATATGTAAAGAAATTTTGATACCTCCGAGCTAATCAAGGGCAAAGAGTGTTTGTCAGAATTCCGTACGTGAACGGTGATTTTCAGACTTTCATAGACCAGTTGTGAGAAACGTTCATAATGGAATAATTCAAAACAGAGATTTTGTTAAAATCCTGATCGCTTATCAGATTCTATTTGTTCGAATGTCACTATTTACAACTTGATCGATTCGCAATACAATAAATACTGGATGACTAGAAATGGCTAGTGAGATGATAAATTTTATGAGTGTTGCACTCAATCCGTCTTGTTTGTTTGGAGGTAATCAGAACAAATTGTGGAATGAATAATGTTGAGAAATGAACGGCAATTTTTATAAGTAGGCACATAAACACAATTCCACAACAGAACAACAAATTCACCTTCAGCGACATTGCAGTTATTCACAAACACACTTCTACCAACGGACGTAGGTGTTCATCTTATTATGTATAGCCTCATTCCATGATAAATAGATCGTTCACCTTACTTCATTGAAGTTGTCAACTGAGGTGAGTCAGAATATCTTAGTAAATTAGATGGAGTATATTTCTTAGGGAGCCGACGAGATCAGTATGCTTACTGTAAGGGTATTTAGTTGTCTTCGAATAAGATAATATGAATGACGACACATTGCTTCAATGTTTGGTTGATTTTGATATAGGTGGTTGTGTATTGACAGATCTTGACTCAGACCTCCATTACTTCTTTTCAGATTCCTAGAGGACTTAAGGGAGACGCTGTTCTATCGAGGATTCATTATTATATCTCGTGTGGAAACGGTAACAAATTTTGTTAACCTTCTAATTTACATTGAATTACATGATTATTCATTTGTTAGCTTGATGTTAACTTCTGTTTGTACACGATCATCCCTATGTCAACGTGGAAGTTTTCTGTAATTTATAATGGTGACCGAATTTGTGTTTCTTACAGTCTACAATATTCAGTTGGTTTTTGTTTGTCCAATAAAGCGATGGAAGTGTTGTTGAAGTTCTGAGGAAAATTGTGTGAAATGGAATCTGAATAATTTGGTCAAACTCACTGTCCTAATGTTACTGTGTATTGAAAATTCAATGTCAATTTGGTGTTTAGAAATCTTGAAGCAACATTTAAGTGTCACATGTAATAAAAATTCATAATCGAAATTCATCCTGAAAATATTTTGTCTTTCGCATTGATACCATAATATCCATATCCTCAATTCAACAACCGTCATCCTCGTTCATATAGCAAAGCAGATTTGAGTTGTCGTGATTCAATCGGAATTGTATTGTTTTATCTTTTTGTGCTAAGCTCCATCAAAATGAATTTCAAGATCCACGTCATCTGACGCTTGCCTTACTTGGTATACTGAGTAATAGAACTAAGATGTGTAAATGTCTTCATCACGAATTTGCGGATAGATATTTGGAGAAGTCTTCTGTATAGTCTTAACGATCCAGACAGGAATAAATGAACGAGAATACTAGACAGACGATATATCTACTCATTTATTCACTCACCCACTAATGGACAGTGAAAATTGAAGCCTCTCAATATTGACTATTTCTGAAAAAATTTGTAACGAGATAAACATATTATTTCTGTAGATGTTGCACTGACATTTTAGTGATACAAATCAGGAATTTGACCATATCATTTTTCAGTTAGTGGTTGAACATCGGTCACTTTCAGAATTTTAGGCGATTTAGAGCATATTTCATAAGTTTGTTATTTGACCTTCGTTGTATCTGTAACCAGATAAACAATTTCTTATTTTGATCGCCTCAAAAAAGAACAGACAACATGTTATATTCAAAATGGAAATCCGAATTTCAACTGTCTTCTTCTGTTCAATTAATTACATTATGTTATAATGGGCCTCAAGCAAATGTTTCTTCTGAATGGATCACAAATGGAACACTAGTAGAATATGAAGTTCTCGGGGGTATGTCAAACCTCATTTAATCAGAGTTGACTATTTTTACACTTGAATGCATCACCTCCATTTCATAAAATAGGAAATTTCATGTATGATTTCAGACAGTTATTAAATGATATCAAGCCATCAGTCTCAAATGACGTTACACCAAACAACGACTGACTGTTGAATATTTAAAATGATTATAGACACATTTTGAATTACAATAGAAGTATTGAGTTTGATGAAATTCACTTAAACAAAATGTCGCAAGACGATGGATGAGATGATATCAGTCAGTTATTTGAGTTTCATTTGATACATGCAACATCGAATTTCACCGAGGAATTGACATTAAACAAACATTTCATGAAACTGTAATTGCCTTGGAAACAATGGCTTAATTTCCAAAATCTTCACTTTATCCTACTCATTCGATAGATTGAAGGAGTAGAAAAATCACGTGTTCAAATTTCAATTTATCATAGTCAGTAAATATTTGTACAATATCAAAAACACTGAGGGTTTTCACAGTATCGAAGCGTTTCTTTTCTCCTCAATACGTACAGTGAATAAACACAAACATTGTTTTGTTCATCATGTATTAAAATAGTGAAATAATATTTCAACAATACAGAGAAGCATCCCATAATCTGATGTCCAGATTGACTTCAATATTCGAGGACTAGAATATTATTCATTGTCGACGAATTTTCATGATACAACTAGTCGAACATGCTAACTGATTACACACAGAGTAGAATGTAGCCACACTTTTGAAACTTTCTATCATTGTAGGTTGACGGAAATCTCTTCAAGGAAAATCTCAACAATGAATTGAGAACCAATGTCACACTTCCTTTGTTGTTCGATTGAATGAACATAATGCAAAATAAATTTTCTCTCTCAGTACAACTGACGTTCGTGCATCGGCTTCTAAATAGTCAGTTAGAAAGAAATAACAATGTTATTCTCCATTTTGCATATGAAAACATGGCATACAGGAAACATTTCAATCATGAAGCAGGAACGAGTTTCGTTGACCGTCTAGCGTGTACATTTCTTTTCTAATATTAACAGTCATTGACATCCGTGACATTCGCCTGACAAATTTCATCGTTCAACATGCAACGTGTTTCAGGAAATGTGAATGACATTGAAAGTGTATTGAATTTCGGATTGAGCAATGTGATGACAAATGCCCAGAGAATGAAATACTTATTGAGTTAGAGTTGCATATGTTTTTGTAATTCATTTATCTTTTGTTTGACAACTTGAAATGCAATCACCTTATTCTTCTTTTCACTGAAGATTGTCCAAAACACAATTCGATTGCAGCATGTCATGATGCAACAACATCAAGTACAAAGTTTCTTTGGTGTGAGAAAGCCTATGCATGCATTACTAGCAATGATAAGGACGTTCATGACTTCAAAGTAAATGGTTGCCAGATTAAAGTAAGCAATTAGTAGACCTCAAAGATTGTTCTTAATATTACAATATTCCATATTGCAATCCATTTTTTCGGAAGAACATTTATATTGTTACGAATTAGTAGTGAATTCTAGTGTACCACAAGTGCATAAATCACAGTAACTTATACGATATTGAAGCACATATGAATGCAATGCTTTATTTCCATGTGGACATTCAACAATGAATAGAAGAGTTGTTTAACACTTATACCTGGAAAGATGTTAATTCTTTAGCTCATAGAATGTGTAGTGATTCCCAATTTTCAATGTTTCCACTGAACCATCAACTCTAGCAACTACTGAATCTGATCTAATAAATGAATTGAAGAAGACTAATCCAAGCATTGAATCACATTTGGTAAATCTTTGATATTTTTGTAATCATTATACCATTTCGTTCATTTCAGAAAATAACCACTGAACCAACAACTCTAGCAACTACTGAAACTGATCTAATAAATGAATTGAAGAAGACTAATCCAAGCACTGAATCACATTTGGTAAATATTTGATATTTTTGCAATCATTATACCATTTCGTTCATTTCAGAACATAACCACTGAACCAACAACTCTAGCAACTACTGAAACTGATCTAATAAATGAATTGAAGAAGACTAATCCAAGCATTGAATCACATTTGGTAAATCTTTGATATTTTTGTAATCATTAGACCATTTCGTTCATTTCAGAACATGACCACAGATACAACAACTCTAGCAACTACTGAAACTGATCTAATAAATGAATTGAAGAAGACTAATCCAAGCACTGAATCACATTTGGTAGATATTTGATATTTTTGTAATCATTATACTATTTCGTTCATTTCAGAACATGACTACAGATACAATTGAAGACACTGGGGAAAGAAAATCACCGCAATACGTGTATATCGTTGTACCATTAGTTATATCTTTCCTTATTGTTTGCTTTGGTTGTGGTATTTGGCTATGGTTCCACAGAAGGAAGAGAGTTTATCCATAGTCCTCACAAACAGCGTGTCAATTTTTTTTATCAAGTTCACTTTGTTATTTTCATTTTGTAGTTTAGTAAACACACTTTCTATTCTGTTAATTATTCCAATACATTGAAGATTGTTTCATGCAACCGCATGTCACATTGATGATTGTTTATGTAATGACTGATGTCACTTTGTTGGGAGAATATTAAAATATAATTTGTTGTATTTATGTCATTGTTTTCATTCAATACAAACATGGGTAATTTCATAAGAGATTACAACATTGCACTTGTCAATTAACACTATCGTGTATACATGATTATGTGACCATTGAAATCAACCAAGACTCCATTGTAAATATCCATTTCGTTAAAGTCTCAATACTGAGAAATATCATTCGAAATTGACATTGTTCATGGTTTTAAACTGAAATGTCGAAATGCGGCATCAATATTTAACAAAGCACCTCAATCCTTCGTGATTTGAACTAATTTTAAATGGTCTAGCTGATATTCAGGTATGATTGGAAAAAAGATGTAAAGTGAATGATGAACTAGTAACAGTTCTGTCGTAGCATTGGTAATAAGATGAGAGATTTGAAAGAAACACACATTGAATTGTTTGCGTCAATGATTGATCACATTATTAAATGTAACTTGGCTAATAATCGGTCCGATTCTCATGGATTTGTGAGAAACTAGTCGACAAACAGTCATTTCCATTACGTGTTCGAATGTTCTCGTTAGTGTTTTTAGGACTGAAAAGTGTTCAATTTTTTCACGTTATGTGTGGATCATTTGCGAGTTGCAACGATATTGCCATAAGGTCACAAAAAATAAAAGCAGAGTTTGTTAGTGGCCAGCAATGAAATCCATGACACGTATCACTTCGTCACATTTGAGACCCGTTAGCTAGCTGAATCTGCATCACAGTATTGATATGTCACTGCTTTACTCATAATCCATATCGTTTATTTCGAACATCGTCGCGTCATCCCCTAAGCTACTCAGTATGGATACCCACTGGCTCCTACAAACAACTTCAGTGTAGTATATATAATAAGGTGAACACAGACGTGATAAATATTTGTTCTGTGGCAGTCTGCATTCCCAAAACTCATTTCTTCTCCGTGATGCTGAATGCTTGATATGTGACACAAGTTGTCAGATTATGATGGTATGTTAAACTGCTGTTCATTTTGTTAATGATGATTCCAAAACGCATTATTAAATCTTAATAAGATTGGAGCATTTAACGATAATAATCCACATCTAATCATGATGTTTAAGGTACTTTTTCCCATAAAACGGCGATTATATACCTCTTTTGGTTCGTTCCATAATTCGATTGTTGACAAACGCAGTATACAGTTTCGTTATTTTATACAAAACTTTGACTTTACAAAGTCACAAAATGAACCTGCCTTCAATAGTTTTCAAAGAAGATTCCGATGCTTTGATTGAACATGTGGAGATAGGCCTGACAGTCTTATTTTGTAAATAGTTTTCAATGATATTTGTATTTATTTTGTCAACCTTCCACTGTATGTATATTCAACATTAAATGACAGGAATCAGAGCAACAACCAGATTGATTACTGAGCGTTTGGTGTGGCCAAAGATCGATTCAGAAATAAAATGATAGACACGAAACTGTTTACAATGTCAACGCAGCAAAATTCAGAAGCACACGATCAGTCCTTCCATTGTATGTATATTTAACATTAAATGACTGTAACTGTTGTTTTAGTAAATGACCTTGAACACACTTACCGTTGTGATTCTAACATAGCGTGACATATGGTTGCTTGCTAACAAATACATTGCTACACACACACGCTCATTTTTCTATTCTCACACCTTATCGAGTCAATCGCATTCTAAATCGAATATTATCCAAATTTTAGACCGCTGTGCCATTTCTATTACATCCTACGTCAAAGAAACATCCTGGAGTCATATTTATCTCATTGAAGTTATTACTCATTTATAATTGTGGATTAATGGGACCAAAGCTCAACGGAACACGCAACAACTAGCTGATTTAAGTAACGTCCCTGAACTTTTATTTTGTGTTACTAATCTATAAATTGTTATTGGTACATTAACTTTAGGACGTAATAACTTTATCGCTAATTTTTGGTCCTTTATAAACATTTCATGGCTGATTTGACAGCAACTATCACTCTTCGTGGTCTATTCAAATATAATTCCCTTCCGTTTGGTTTAAGTTGTTCTCCAGCCATATTTCATGAAGTAGTCCATCATGTAATTGATGATCTTAAAAGTGTTGACGTTTGTCCAGATGATCTCAATCATTATGGTTTTCATAAAATATCTCACGGTCAGTGACATACTACTTTCTTCGTAGTCTGCTTGAGAAAAAAATCCTCGTTAAGTCGAATGATGTTTCATTTTACGTGTTCGGTGTTGAATGTCTTGGATATTAAGCTGACATTAATGATTCTAGACCAGATATGAGGCGATAAGCTTCACTTACAATTTCATTATCTCTAAAAAACCCTACACAATCATATTAACCAGCAGGTGTTCTTCATTATTATTCGCTTTTTATTTCTGATTTTCTTTATCGTACAAACTCTTTACGTTGATACTTGAGGTATGTAATATGGACTCTCACAACAGTTTGATATTGTGATCAGAAACGTTGATTTCCGATATGCTTTGCCAAGATCGATGGGTGATGCACCACACCTGATGGAATCACTGAATTTAATTGGTCAGTCGCATCTTCACAATCAACATGTAGATCATCATCGTTTTGTAATCTGTATCGATGATCATTGTTTACTGGAGTTAGGTGGGAATTATGTGAACTCGTATAGTAAATCAAAGTCACACCTTCCTGTTAATTAGTATCGTGGACTGTAGTGGCTGTAGTGAGTGAGAACTCAGGTGTGAATGCCCAGTTTATTGTTAGTTTCAGAATCACAGAGTGTCTTCATACAATAAAAAAATCACACATTCCACACTTCGCTTGCACGTCATCCATCAGTTGACTCTTACTAACTTCATTGTTCTTTCATTCTAGATGCGTTCACCTGTGTTCAGTTTGAAACAGTAACCTACAAAAACAATGGCAGATGGTCGCACAATATCGTGAATTGGTTGAAGTTAAACGTGAACACTATTGAATGTTTCTCAGTGGCAAGCGACTGAACGTTCGCTCAAGAACGAAGGTCTTAGATTTGATTTCTGCTTTCATGATTGTCAATAGACAATGTTATGGGGTCTTGTAATACAACAAACAGGCTTCTGAATGATTCGGGGTTTTTGATACATGTCCAAAATTTATCGGTCCATGATTTCAATCAAAAATCATATATCCTACAATCCATCTTGTTTCATTAACAAAGCGTCACACATTGTGTTTATCGTAATCATTTTTGTAGACTATGTGAAGAATTAAAAATTTCGTTTCATGATCATTCTGAATGTGATATTTCGGTTTGAACTTTCATCCATACCACTGACTGTGGAATATTTTATCTATAAATATTGTGAAAATATTTCCGTAGTACGTTACTCGTGAAGTTCACATTGTGTTCACTACAACACCTTTGCTTCGTTATTCGAAAAATCTGTCAAGTAAAGTACATTAACAATTCGTTGATCGGTCAGTATTAATTCAAGCACCATTGAATGCTAACATCAGCCTATTCAATCCTTTTTTACAAGAAAATCGTTTCACAAACACTTTTGACAATCGAACGTCTATGAATACTTATTTATAACTGTTGCATTACTAGAGACCACGGGCGATATCCAAACCGAGAATTCAACAGTTCTTTTATAAGTACAACGAGTTTAAGGTTGTACGGTTACTTACTCAATCGAAGTTTGTTCAAAGCAAAACATTGTTCTCAGACTCATGTACCCATCTATATATATTGCGTGATATTTTTGCAGGTTCTAACATTGAACAACATATCTCATAATGATGAAATAACCGCTTCCATAGTGAGCACTCAGATCATCATTCTTAGTGTGAAATGACTATTCTTGTAAAGTATCACAGCTTTTATCCCTCCAGTTTTAATAAACGTTTCTAAACTGATTACTTTCGCTTTTCACTCTTCTCTTTATCCAACATTGATTTCACATAGGATAATTCGTTTACACAACACTTGTCATCGATGTTTTGAATGAATTAATACCTCTTGTAAGATCAATTTTGGAGGTTTTGTATGTGTGTGAAAATCCATCAATGTATACACTTGTAGTTTGTTCCTATTGTTGTTCGTGTAGTTGTACATTTTGTTATTCCTTTTGATTCCATTTGAGTTGGTCATATAGTCATCATAGTTTTTATTTTTCTTACGTCTTCACTAAGTTTCCGTGTTTCTTCGTGAACTGCATTTATGTTGTGTTTAATTGATACTAAGTCTTGGCAGCAGACATACTGGTTTGTTCCTTCATTTTATTGTGTTGCTTGTATTGACTAGAATTGTACATTTTTAAGTGGGAATTGAAGCACACCTCCAGAATTCGAAACACTCTGTATTATAAAGTAATCAAATAGTATCTTTTGAATGAATCTGTGCGTGATCTAGCCAGACAAGATGGAATAACATTGATATGTTGCGATTGGTATTTTATTGGGCATCCTTTATCAACTTCCTTATTTATTGTAATTTAAATTTGATTGATTGAACAATTATTGGCTGAATAGCTGAGTGGTCATATTTGTTTAGGTGATAGAGTATATTTAAGTTTATAATGAATTTCAGAACCGTCATTTTACCCGATCACATTGTTTTGTTTTCAACCAGGCAAGGGCTCGTATCTAACCCACCTAGACTGTTATTCTTCAGTACAAAGCTTAGATTGCATCTAACACTTCCAAGAATTTGTTTGTTCATTCAAATGAAGTATCATTCAAATTATTAAAACAGTATTTATGTAGCCGGAAAATTTACGAAGTTATAGAAGATGATTTAACGTCATTCAGATTTTCTCCCAATCGAGTGTTAGCGTTAATTCTGGCATTGACTGATGGATTATATGAGACATTTTTCTTCCTAACTAAACTTTAAACATCATTAGAACATTGTCAGAGTGGATATCCGTTGAAATTGCAGTAATTTTAACATTTGCATTCATGAGTATTATACTAAACGGAATTCTGGTGAGTTCAGGTTTTCAATAGTGGCCCAGCCCAGATTGATACATGGATTCAAGCATTGTAACATTCACCATATTAGTTTAATTTCACATCACCTGAGAGAAAAACTGCATGTTTTACGATATGCAACTCATTCAGTGTATGTAAATCTACCGGAAGTGTTCAAAACAGGAAACACAAAAAGACTTATTGTAGCGACCCAACAACCAATATTCGGTTGGAACAACGGACTGATGAACCCAAAATTTATTCGATTAGACCAGATTACGTTCCTCTATATAGTTCACAAAGCGTTTTTGAGATACTCGTATTATTTTATATCAACACGTCCATCCCCTCAAGATTACAGATATTTCATACTGTCATTTCTACATATTATAAGTAGTTGGATAATGACGGCCCTCTACCAATTGGAAACTACCATTTGACATAAATAAATGATAAGTCCAAACACATCATATTAAGTGAATATCGAACCAATTAGGAAGGTTGTGCAGTAATTCTAAAAGTATTATATGGAAATTATTCACTTACAAACAGATCACTTAAGCGTAATCCTAGAATGACATAAAAAAATTAGTGACATATTTTCATAATTAGATAACTATAATGAATAAGGGATATGTTGATATGGAGAGCTAATCAGAAGTAGTCTAAGGCGAAGGTCAACCGATGGCAATCAGAAATCACCTGAAAGAAATTTTCATTTCATTGTCTGTGAAATGGATCAATTACCTAAGCATTAGAGTGGTATATATATATGAATGTGTACAGATGATAGTTTTTCTTGAATAAAAAGCAGCATTTGACTCCGTGGATCGAGAGGTGCTGTGACAGTATCTGTCATTGAAAGGCTCACATCAGAAGTACATAAACTTTGTGAAGGCTTTTCACTCGAAAACTACTAATCGAGTCAGAGCTTATGGCGAACTGTCATCTGATTTCGCAGCATAAAGTGCTGGCTGTCAAGGCTGTCAGTGCAATGAACTATTTTCAGACAAACTCTTCATTTTAATATGAATATAACATAACTCGATTAAAGTATGAATTGAGGAACGTTAACTTTGAACTTTTCTTCTGAATAATATTCTATTTGTTAAGAAATATGATCGAACGGGTATTGAATAGATCAGTATTGAGGTGTGTTGATGATACCTTCATCGTATGCAATAATCAAAAACATGCAACAAATCTGCTAAAGTTTTTCAACGAAGCCCATCCAAATATCGATTTCACTACGGATTATGGAAGAGAAAAAAAGTTTCATTTTCTCGACATGGCGATAAAATGAAGAAAAGATGATACAGTTCAACTTTGTTTATAAGAAAGACACATAGATTGGGAGTTACCTCAATTTGAATAGCTTTTGTCCAATCAAATACAAAAAGGGCACTGATCAAAACACTGTTTGACAAAACAGAAAGAATAGATACTGCCGATACACTAGAAGAGGAAGTTATGAATGGTAAAAATTGCATTGACAAGAATTTATCCTACAGCAAAAGTGATTGTCCTGTCCAAAACAACATGTTCTTTGACACAATCAAAGGTCGACAAGTATCCTTTTCATGTTAGCACCAACTGTTTATAAAAATTGACATGTATCTTCCCAAGCAGTTAAATTGCTAGAACAGAAAGGAGAGCCTACGTAAGATTCAAAAAACATATCCCGAAAATTTTAACATCAAATTGCCATCGCAAGACATCCCCTTGACACAGGATACGAAGTCGATACACTGAAGTGTTTCAAAGTAATTAATAAACAATCAAGCTCAAACATTCTGAAATTCGCCAAAGAAATAACAATCAAACGTCTAAAACCAGATCTATGTATACAAAAATAGACAGTAATAAATCTTTTATTACCCTGGTAACAATAGCCCCCCTCCCTTTTTATTGATTTATTGCGTCATTATTCCAACTATTTTTGAAGTTTAAATTACATAAACGATTGATCTTAAATCATACTTCCTTTATTACCATTAATCTATTTCCATGAGTTCTAATCACTATTTCAATGTTCTGGAACTTTCCGTCTTAACTCTATCGGGATATTTGCTACACCATAATACACATTTATTCATCGTTCATCACCTTCTTATGCATAAATATGTCAATATATTTAATCATGTTGAATTTTAGATATGTCAGGTTGTAAGCAACTGATGAGAACCTAACGAAATCGAACGAATTCACTTATTATTTTGCACCAATCATTGTTATTGCTCTCTTTTGGATAACATACAGTATCTTAGAAACGGCATAAAAAATTTGTTTAGATCTTTCTATCACTATGATCATATCTGCATGAACATTTTTATTTGATCAGATGGTAAAGTTAATAAACTGTTCCCCCTTACAAGCCTTAATGTTAGCTGATTTAATCATTCAATGACTAGTTCAGTTTTCTATGTATATACATCTATGTCTGAATCTTTTCATTACATTCGACTCTTATTTTGGCTGTGTATTCCCTCGTTGTCATTCGACTGCATTTTTATTTCTTCTTGAATACACTTTACGCAATTGTGACATAGAGAAGTGTAATGTACAATGTCAGACTATAGTCAATAGTTGGTATTGCATTTCTGAAATTCATGCATCTCAGAAAGTCATTTAATAACAGTCATTTAGACCAGTGACATAAGAAGCCTTAAGATTTATCTCGAAAAATTTGAACGACAGAATTAATGAAGCGTAAATGAGAATGTAACGCCGATCTCCACAGTACGATCTTATTTCTAAAATCAACGTACTACCTCTCAATTTTCATTATTCTGATGGATTATAATTATTGTTGTGGATTGATATTATCCTCATACACATTACACCTACTTCATCCTGTAAACATTTTTGATTAAAATGTAACTTTACTGACCATAATAATAAATACAATCGATATTGTGGTGTGAATGGAGTAAGTCTGTTCTATTTTATGAAATTACAGCATTTGTTTATTGTTGCGGTTTCTCCCTGTCTACATTTGTCCTTCACCTATACATCGATGTATATTCCTTTTCATAAACACGTCTTATGAAAATGCAATCAATACGTTGACAGTTCTACTGAGATAGGAGATGTAATCAGTAGTCCGTTTCTATGAATTGAGCTATAGCTAAAATACAATATGATACATATATATATGTCAGTTACCAGTGTTTGACCAGCTGCAATGTTGCCGTACAATAATGTAGGTCTATGATGCACAGTTGAACAATATACAAATACAGGTACCCAAGCGAATGAAAAGTCATGAACATTGGACCCCATAGTTTTATAAATACCACAACAGTGATTGGTTTCACTTGATTTTCCTTAAGAGAAGTAGTAATCTTCTATAACATCAGAATTCTAATCATTTTGTCAGTCACATGAACAGATTATTACGAAGCGAAATATTTCATTCTAACTCAGATTTATATTACACCCACTAAACAGAATAGAGTATAGACAATACCATATGATCTCATTATGAGATGGAATGAGGTGATAATTGACAACATAGTATGATCATTAGTGTTTCTATAAATAAAAGAGGTCAACAGAAATATGTTTATTAAAAAAAAGCACACGTTGTCTACACTGAAATTGAAGAAGGACTAATCAATTCTACTTTGAAAATGTTATCGGATGTAAGAGAAATGATGATAGAACATGGTGTGTTGTTGTATTCAATGCGGTGAACTGGACAGAATTCCCGAATTCTTATATCATATTACTAAATGCACCACCACGCCAATCATTTCAAATTAATTGCTTTCACTTCATCTTCTTTTTAGCAAAGTAGTAATTATATGTAAAATGAGAATTTCACTCATCTTGGATATCAGTCAAATAAACAAACAACATTCATATGACACCCAAGATACACAATAGAGAATACCATATTATCTTTTGATTAATGAAATACACTCAGGTGATCAATGATAAACAAAGTATAATCATAAACAAGAAAGAGGTCAACAGAAATATGTTTTTGTTCATTAGACAAACACGTTGTCTTCACTGAGATGGAAGAAGGAGCAATCAATTTTACTTTGAAAATGTTAACGGATGTAGAGAGAAATGATGATAGAACGTGGTGTTATGTTATATTCAATGAGATGAATCAGATAGAATTCGCAATTGTTTTGCAAATCTTATTCCTCACTGCATACGATTTACAGGTTTGTGGTGTTTGTACAATTTAATGATCCTTTTGTGCTTGGAAACTGTCCGATTCAGATATCCGAACACATTTCGTTCGTCTGTCCGCATCTAGTTGTCACGCAATATAACTTATTCTTCATCAAGAAAGATGACTGGTGACTAGCGATGGAATCCATGATTCGCTTTTCTCCTTATTTGTGAATCATCAGCTGGATATACCTACATCCCATAATTGATGTCACCTCTGTGACTCGAACCCAGTATCATTCGGTTCAAGCGGCATCGTTTTATTCACTTAGTTTGATTTTTGTCTTGAATAATCGAAATCTACACAGATTGAAAATTGTGATATCTTGCTATTCACTCATCATTTAATAATC
The DNA here is from genome assembly GCA_944470205.2 of Schistosoma margrebowiei. Taxonomy (NCBI): domain Eukaryota; kingdom Metazoa; phylum Platyhelminthes; class Trematoda; order Strigeidida; family Schistosomatidae; genus Schistosoma; species Schistosoma margrebowiei. The sequence goes on along the minus strand of OX104026.1, from coordinate 41,547,316 downwards.
TGATTTAGTCAACAATATGTTGAATGATAATTCGATTTCCAGAAAATTGTATCATTCAGAGAGTACTGGTGTTATGCAGCTAATGTGATTTAGGAGAGTAATTTTTCACCAAAGTCACATTATTCTATAAGTTTCCTAGTTCTAATAATTCCTAACTGAAATTAATCTGCTTCTAATTGCCTGCAGACTTCAATATTGTAGAGATTCACGAATTGATCTGGGAGATTTCTTTATAGGTTCATAGTGGCATTCATGATCTGGATGCTTTCGAAAATGGCGATTTGATCTACCACAAAGTGGCAAATATTTAACTATAAAGTGAAGATGAACATGAAGTTCGGCTTCAGTCAGTTCTGTTGGACATTACTGACTAATTTCTTTACTACTTATACAAATATCAGTAGCCTCAAACAGTGCATCAAAACACCATAGTACAATACATGGTCTAATGCATACGAATGTTCAGATTAACACAACTATACTATTAAAATGTCGCGTTCATCTTCACACTCAAAATGATCTTAGGGAAAGTCATTCAGAATATTAAGTGGAGTAGTGCAGCATACATGTCACAAGTTTCTTCATCATCATCTACGGCACCACGAGCAGTCTGCTAAGATATCAAACCATATTGATTGCCAGATAAGTTGAAAATCATTGTTCAATAAGTGAAAGATGGTTTTGGTTATGATTAAGATACATTGAGACAAATATTTGGTGGAAAGTATACACTTGTTGAATCTGAAGACGAATGTTAGTGAGTACACATGGCCTTACCTTCCCGCAACAAAATACATTCTTACAATGTTGACTGGTTTGTTCAAATATCCATTGTAATCACTTTTACTGTAAGTTTAGTTAGTTCGATAATTGTTTTTTACTTTCTCCAATATGATGAATTAATGTATATATCGATGGGATTGAAGCAAAGAACAAATTCTTAGTTGAGCCCAGAATGAACTGTGTTTCAACGAGTGGTGAATTCTGAGTTGAAATGTATATGTGACATTCAATATTTTGATTATCATAAAGCTATTCTTCCAGTGAATTGATTTCTGACGATCACATTACAATTCGTTTGATAAGACAATATTCAACATTAAAAACTGTGATCAAATATTGAGATTGTAGAGTGAAGATCAGTTGCTCAGAAGGTTGATGTTGTATCTTTTCAAGTAACTTATTGAATAGCTGCTCTATAATCATGGTCTCTTCCATGTTCTATGTGCCGTGTGCTTGACTTCTCTATTGGAGCTCAGGCAATTCAAGTCCATCACAGTCATCATTCATCATCATTCATTGTTCATCTGTGTTGCTCAGTATAATTATTTCGTTTTGACTGCAGTTATTTACATTGTTACTGCTAACAATGATATTTCCATGCATTTTACGGTCAAACTATTCCATCACTAAATATCTATAGATATACTTAGAATATATAACACTATCATTCAAGTTTATTTGAGGTTCAATAATTCTTGATAATCAAGGGATTATTTTATTTATTTTACAAATAAAGGTAAACCATTAATCCCATGTGTGAACTGACTGATTACCTGAGTCATTTTTGTTTAATGCTTTCATTGTGGCGTCACCACCAGTCTTGTCGTTGCATATTATAAGGTTCAATGTTCAGTAATTGAAAGCAATCGAGAAGAGCCTATAAACGTGTGCATCGTGTTAGTTGACAATGATCAAAAAGATGTATCACTTAACTTTAGGGAACCAACGGTGGTTGTGAGATGAGAATCTAAGTCTGTTTCCATCTGGAACTAGACCATCAGGTATTTCGAGAATTGTCTGATCTCTAAAGAATGAACAAACGTAACATTAATGTAACAAATCTCACTCACACAGAGAGCTTAATTAGCTCGGTAGTAATTCGTATTCAGAACCTCTTATCCAAATTATTTTTATGTTTATATCTTTCTTAAATTTCCCATTCATCTTTCCCAACTCAGATTGATTCCTCTTCATCGTAATTAACTTGACTATACCGCATTTATTACATACTGAGTTCACACAACGTTGGTATTATCACTACTACTAATATTATTATATTGATAAAAACCTTACCACAACTCATTCTTACCTACATTAACTGATTTGGCTTATTTACAAATCACATCATCTTCAAGTAGTTCTATAGAAACAGATGAGAATGATCATCATTTTTCACATATAACATTGGTAATTTTATTCATGCCTGCCTACCCTTTAGTTGTGCAAAAATAGATTTAAACTATTTATCAAGCAAAGAAACTCGACAACAACTTCACATCAAAATAAAGTGTACTAATACATGGAATCAGCCAGATTGGAGACTAGTTAAAAAATCAGACGTGATATCAGGTCCTCCGTTGAACTGTGTTGGTTGACAAGTCATGCTGTTGCTACAATGTGGAACATTGGTACGTAAATGTTTATATGCGTCATACGTGTTGAGAGGAAATGACATGACTAGTCAGCAATCAAACAAGTTCAAAATATATCCTAAAAGACCTGCTCCTTTCAATAAAACCTGTATTTAATCATTTTGTGAGTGACGTGGCTCAGAATCGATCGATCACAATGGTATGGGTGTATACACACTCTGTCTACCCTTAAACTGTGAGATTGAAATCGCTTCATATCTTTCTTTGTACCAACTAATCCTTTCTTTCTGTACTATATTCCTTTATAAATATTTCTCTTATTTATTAACTACTTCTATGAATCCTGTGTTGGTCTTGCTGTGCTAATGAGGTATGGCCACTTGAACCGATACATATATGTGCCTGATTCTACTTTGTAAGTGACTGACTGACATATGCATTTTATTCGCTGGTTCAACATACTTTCACAATCAAGTATTCAGTCGTGGGGTTGCAGCGCGTATAAAATCGTCTATCAGTATCAGATTTCGGACACCGCACCTTACAATATATATTGACTAGACTGGAAACACGTTACGTTCAAGAGGTAGGTTCATAACAGTCTATCACCTCATAGTAACTAGTATCACTTTCACTAGTCAACAGTACATACACTTATATAAATGATCTGATGTTGAAGTTTTATTTGTCCGATTTAAGACGTTTGAAGATAATCAACTAATAGTCCTAGATCTAAGTTTCATCCTGTCCAAAACGTATTATCTGACATTTTGACAAGAATGATATTCTTAAAAGTTTCTGTCCAACATCACTGAGTGTTACAGATGTAGTATTCATTACACGACAGACCATATGTAGATCTATGACATTCACACTAAGTGATAGAATAAGATCATATCAATAAAATTTATATATAAGAAGTAGTCTTTGTGGATATTATAGTAATTTCAATAATTGAATTCATGAATCAATTGAAGCTTAACCTCGATGGAAATCATGAAAGCATTGGATAGCCATTTTGTTATATTATTGAACTCCTCAACACTGTGTATCAACAATCCAGAGACCGATATGTCCTGCGTTCAAATCTTGCGAGACGGGGAATATTATCGATAAATACCAGTCGAACTATTAGGTTTTACTCTGTTATAGACTCTAACAATTGTTGGGATATTCAGGAAAATATCCCAGAAATTATCCTATTAGCCTGATGCTATTCTTGGACTTGGACATGGTATTATTTTCTTATTGGTCAATACTTATTTAACGTGTCATTTTCCTACTGGCCAATATTGTACAATGTTATTTTCTATTTTATGGTATGATGTGGTTTGTTTGACTGGTATATAAACAAAGTATGTTTGAAATATAATGATTCATATATCCGAGGCTGTGACTTGCGTTCTGGACTCAACTGCTGGGCTAGATAGGGAAGCGGGACCAATCAGAACCCTAGGTCGTTCTACGTGTCTGCGCGTCTTTGGTCCGATCGATAATTCGCTACCCTTTAATCTGCTGCTACTGTCTCACAGATATAACAATTGGCGACGGGGTGAAAAAAACAACAATCCAAGTCATTCTGTAATTGGACGAAATCCAGTCTAATTATTCAACCAATCAGCATCCAGATTGTCGTCACTGTCCTTCAACGACATTGGTCATTATTCACACAGTAATTCTCATCACAGGTGCTGATTCGAAAAAATGACTCTCCCTTCCGATCGATTACAGCTGCTCTTTGAACGACATTTGGAGTTATTAGTCAAATTCCGCACGCAGCTGCTAAATCAGTCACGCTATGAAGATGCGACGGAAGTGGACGGATTGATATCTGAGTTACACAGTGAGCTGGAAAATGACAGCAGCCTCTATGAATCCTCGATGAACTGTACTTCAAACGAAACAGTCATCCATGATGCGCCCAGTGGTCCAGTACTTTCTATTCCAGAAACATGCCTGGTAATGGATTCGAACTCCGTTATTCCCGAAACAGTATGTACAGACAGTGGCATATCCAGCTCACGAAAAGATTCTCTTGTTTTGCCAGAGAATGTGTCACATGCATCAAACAATGGTCAGAAATCTAATGCAATTTTGATAGATGCTGTTTATTTTGGTAACGTATTATCCACTAATGGAATTTCGAAGAGATCTGATGGGAATGTTTCACAAGAATCAAACTCTAATGACCTCATATCTACTGTCGCTGATCCTCAGCATCTAGTCAGCTCTAGTGGACTCTCTACTCAATGCGGGAAATATGCTTTAAATAGAGTCACACTAACTGTTATTGGGTATACGAGGACCCAACATTATTCCGCGAAGGAGGATAGACGCGAAAAATCCGGATATCAACTCCGGATCTCCAAAAAAGGGGAGGTGTTGGGATATTCAGGAAAATATCCCAGAAATTATCCTATTAGCCTGATGCTATTCTTGGACTTGGACACGGTATTATTTTCTTATTGGTCAATACTTATTTAACGTGTCATTTTCCTACTGGCCAATATTGTACAATGTTATTTTCTATTTTATGGTATGATGTGGTTTGTTTGACTGGTATATAAACAAAGTATGTTTGAAATATAATGATTCATATATCCGAGGCTGTGACTTGCGTTCTGGACTCAACTGCTGGGCTAGATAGGGAAGCGGGACCAATCAGAACCCTAGGTCGTTCTACGTGTCTGCGCGTCTTTGGTCCGATCGATAATTCGCTACCCTTTAATCTGCTGCTACTGTCTCACAGATATAACAACAATATATATATATATATAATTTTCTAAACTTATAACAATATATGAGAAGAGTTTTTTTGGAGACCTTTAGAAATTTCACTGATTGAAATCATGAGACAATTGAAGTCAGACCACCAAGGTCTCTAGTTTGTTAAGCGCCTTGCATGAGACTGATAGGTCATGGGTTCGAACCTCGTGGAGTGAGGGATCTTGGATGCGCACTGCCGCTGAGGTGTCTCATGCAAGGTTGTGACGGCCGTACAGTGTTTCCAGGTTATCCATGGTGATCTAGTTTCAATTGACTCATGATTTTAATCATTGATATACACCATAAAACATCGCTCGTCGAGGCAGTCGGTGATTGGGCATACGTAACACGTGTCACGGCTTTCTCAACCGATTAAGTTTCACTACTTCATCAACTGATTAGCCATGCTTCCCTAGTACCCGTTTTCTAACAACTGGATTACTCACTCGGTGGTCCTATGGTATACGACCAATGGTTCGAAGACAGATATAACCGGATACTAGTAACTTACAAATATCCTCTACTCTAACAGTTCGTGTTTCACAATGAAGTTACAAGTGATCACTCTCCATGATTCCTGTGTAGAAATCAAGGAGAGAAAGGAAATCACATATTTTATAGTACATAGGCCATGTGTCTGTTCGTTCACACTCAATAGACAATCATATTTTACTTTCATAACCACAGATCAATATTAATGATTGATATGAGATAAAAAACTTTAGAAAACTATACAACTTTATGTATTACATTTATTTCATCATTTTGAGTAATACATAATCATAGTTCAAACCGTTATCCAACATATGATCAACAGTGAACATGATGGTATTAAACTACAAATTCAGAATCCAACACTTCATATTTCCGATTTCACTCCGTTGAGAATGGTCATTTATTGGTTCGATGTTCATGAGATTAAGATATCACCTAGTATCAGCAAACGGAACGAAAACAGCAAGAAAACAACAGGTCAAGCTAAGTTATTTAACTGTACCCCAGCCTTGTTAACTAAAGGGAGAAGGCAAGATCCAGTCGGGAAAATATATATTCCACAAGGAGCCCGGAAGAGCGCAACTCATGTGTATATATACAATTTCCTTGAAAAGTCTAAGAACTAAGATGAATACTGAAATTAATTCAAATAGTCAGAGTTTTTTAGAAAAATCTGAGAGAATTCAGAGAAAGACGCCATTTTTTCATTATCCTGAGTGGACAACTACCAATTTCAGCATGTTTTCCAAAATCTCACATCTAATTACATTATTATCCTTGTACTGTGTTCACCACATCATCACGCAGGAATAAGATCCGATGCCTCACAGTGTGAAAGCTTCTCCAGTACTTACATTTCCCCAACTCTGTACATAAACTAAGCTCCAAAGTTAAACTTCTTTCACATTTACTATCCGTTCGTCGTTCAACAGTATAAGACTTTTAGAGAGCAGGGAATAATAAGGAAATTTGTGCGAATAAAAGATGTATCAGAATCACTGAAAATTAGATAACGCTAGGTGACTCCATAATTCATTTGATATAGATTATCTATAGGACGGTTTAATAGAACAATTTTTTCTTTACCCTTTTAATTGCATTAAACTCTCAACTAAACCATATCAATAAGAAAATATTCAAAGTAAACATTCTTGTGTTGTACAAACTACTTAAATAGATCCGATATTTAATTAAACAATAAAATTAATTAAATAAGATAACGAGGTGAGATTATAATTTATGGACGATCTTTGAACGAATCCCAAGTGAACTTGATAAATATTAGCTAATCAAGAAACAGTCAGTATAGAGTAAAAATATATTATACAAAACCAAAGAAATAAAGTGTATACGCTTCTTATATGTGTTTCGAAACTGTTCAAGGTTACAAAGAGGTTCAAAGGTTCTAAGATCGTAATGCATGCAGTAGAGGAGATCATCCATATAGTTTCAGGATAATCGGCCTCTGTAACCATGATAAAGTCTCAAAATCTATTTCCACCTCGACTGCATAGTTTCAATATTGTTTCTGTGCGCTCCGATTATTGAGTGCACAAAAAGCTACTTGTGGATAACGACACGACGCACATAAACAAGCCTATGTAAGAGTCTGTACGGTTTGCAAACATCCGTATATATTGTAGTACCTGGCTGCAACTAGTATTACTGATGCTTTTATTGTCTGGTTCACGATATATATATATATATATATATATATATATATATATATATATATATATATATATATATATATATATATATATATATATATATATATATATATATATAGCCAAACGGATAAATGACTTTAGCGCCAAAATCCGAAACCTCTTATGTTATACGCGATTGGTTCGTCTCGTCGTTTCATTTGTTATAACCCTTCAATTATCACGTTTTGTATAAATCGATTGTACGTTAGCATCAGGTATTGAAATGGACACCGTAACCTTAAAATCCCTCAGACACATCTGATTGGGTCATCGATAAGTATATACTACTGATAAATAGTTACTTACTGTACATATTTGTAAACTTACCATCATCATTATTGATCAATAGGATATAACTATCCGGTATAGTCGTATTTAAACGAAATTAATATTGAATTTCTTCTTCATTGATTATTATGATTTCATTTTTCAAACATTTTGATACATAAATACAATCAGGAAATAATGAATAAATTCAATCTTAATGTAATGAATTATGCAATTGATTCATACGATGTAATTCAGGTCCTGTATGATACATTGGAAAAGGTGATGGTATATCACCATAGTTACCAGAATATTCTTTAATACTTAAATAAGAATTCATATCTTTATATAATTTACTTTGTATACTACTACTATTATCATAATTATCAGTAGTAGTTTTCGAATTAGTAAGAATAAAGTTTTCAATTAATTGATTTCCCGCCTCACATTGTTAATGACCTTGTTGTAATGCATTTAAACAAGACATCCAACCAATTGATAAGACTGTGAATTCAACAGAGTCGATAAGCACATAAAAAGACGAAAATCCCATATAAATTTAATAGTTGCTTATCTAGTTACAAAAGTGCCGAGAGACTCAATTTTACAGTTATCATAGAGATAAAATGTATAGGTATGTTCATCACTTGAAACATTTCCGTTAAAATAGAATTGAGATAGTCTAATTTCAACTAAACGATTGTTTTAAAGTGTACAATTTGTGAATAGTATTAGATACCCGATTGAGCATTTAATCCTAATTGGAAATTATCAGTTGTATTTACCTGCTATAACTCGACAAGGTTGATGTTTACAATTAACCTCAAGTCCAATAATTTACACGTCAAATACTAACGTATTATTCACTGAACAGATAGCGATCAACCTTTATGACGAGTTAAAACTATTATATTATTAATTAGCGTATTTAGGAATAAACTAAACACACATATAAATGTCATACTATTCTAGTTACAATCAGGTTTAAAATTTACTCCTATAGTCTATTGTTATCATTATCAATTTCGACATGAAGTCCAAATTCATGAAAAGATATTTATCATATTGTTATGATTAATATGCAAGAATGTATGAAACAGTGGCCCCCAAATGCTCTGGCACGGTCGAGAGTGGAGAGATTAAGCTATCCCACTCCAAATGCTATCATATTGGCACGTGCATATAACCACCGTCAAGGAAGTCCTACTCACTGCATTCTCGTGGTAAGGTGTGTTGTTTACGAAATTGAGAGAACAAAAAGTGAATGTTGGGCGCGCTTACCAGGTTGATGGATATGGTAGATCCACGTAAAAGAGTTGGAAACAAATGGTGTATGATCCAATTGTTGACTACCAGCTACCATGAGAATGTATTTCCTTGGGTTGCTCCACTGCCTTATGGATCAGGCTTTCGGGTTGCAGCCTCTGGTTGTGGCCCCTAGGAAAAGTGCATTTTTCGGTTTAGCCACCTGGACAATATCCCAGCACTCATATAAATTGAATGATTTATGTAGCGCATATCTATTTGGTGCTTTCTTTTATGAATGTTTATGTGTTTAAATAAATAAATAACAAAAAATATGGTGTTTCAGTTCAAATAAAATACTCAGAAAGAACAATAAATCTATTCGATACTTACGTGAACTAAGCACGTTTGATTTTTGTTTTGTGGACACTATAGGAGGAGGATTTGAAACTGTTTCTGATATATTTTTTTTGAAAAAAAGTCTTTTTTGAAAATGAATTCAATTTTCTGAATTAAATCTTAAAAAATAAGATATAATTCCTATTGTGATGTGAGCTACTTATATCTACATAAAAAATATGTGACACTTGATTGTCCCCACGTGTGTTCTTGTTCACTACACTATGGATATATACTAAGTTCCTATCCTATTTTCTAGAAAGTCACTTGAAATCTGGAAAGACTACACAGCCGTTTCTACGTATTTCTTTCAGACTCCACAATGTTATCTACTTCGACTAAAAAAACTATTTGAAAGAAAAGTTATTTTACTTATGCCTGTTACCACTAGTCGAAGAGTATAGGCCAAACATCAGCACTTTCCATTCAACTCTGTCCTTGAGAATCCTTTCCACTTCCTGTTTATCCTTTTCATATCTGCTTCAAACTCCCGACTAAGTATTTTCTTTGGTCTTCCTCGTTTTGTTTCCCTTCATAACTCCAAATTCGGGCTTGCCTCGTGACGCAGTTTGACAATTTCCTCAATGTGCGTCCTATACACAATCAACATCTTTTGCTAATTTCCACCTCGACCGGAGGTTGGTCTATTCTCTCACACAGTAGGTCGTCGTTGATGCTATTCAACCAACGGACATTTACTTTCTTACGTAGACAACAATTTAGAATATGTTGTAATAGTTCTCCACATTTCAGCTTTGTATAGTAGAACTGTCTTGACGTTTGTATTGAAGAATGTGACTTTGATATTGACTGACAGTTGTTTTTAGTTCTATATGTTCTTTAACTGTAGGAATGCTGTCTTTGCTTTACCAATCCTCGCCATCACGTCTGCAACAAATCCTCCTTGTTTATTGCCGATGATGCTTCCCAGATACGTGGAATATTTCACATCCCCCTGAGCTTATCCTTCAAATGTGATTGGGTTTGTTTTCTGCGTATTGTATTTGAGGACCTTAGTTTTTCCCTTGTATATGTTGAGATCAACCCAGGACAGGGTTGGATGGAAAATTTTAATTGGCGGCCTATGCTCCTCTACGAGGATCAACAGGCGTAAGTAAATAAATAAGTATGTTGAGGCCTGCTGATGCAAAGACTTCTGCTACACCAGTTGTTTTAATCTCAGTGGTGGTGGTGATGGTGTTAGTAGTAGTAGTAGTAGTAGTAGTAGTAGTAGTAGTAGTAGTAGTAGTAGTAGTAGTAGTAGTAGTAGTAGTAGTAGTAGTAGTAGTAGTAGTAGTAGTAGTAGTAGTAGTAGTAGTAGTAGTAGTAGTAGTAGTAGTAGTAGTAGTAGTAGTAGTAGTAGTAGTAGTAGTAGTAGTAGTAGTAGTAGTAGTAGTAGTAGTAGTAGTAGTAGTAGTAGTAGTAGTAGTAGTAGTAGTAGTAGTAGTAGTAGTAGTAGTAGTAGTAGTAGTAGTAGTAGTAGTAGTAGTAGTAGTAGTAGTAGTAGTAGTAGTAGTAGTAGTAGTAGTAGTAGTAGTAGTAGTAGTAGTAGTAGTAGTAGTAGTAGTAGTAGTAGTAGTAGTAGTAGTAGTAGTAGTAGTAGTAGTAGTAGTAGTAGTAGTAGTAGTAGTAGTAGTAGTAGTAGTAGTAGTAGTAGTAGTAGTAGTAGTAGTAGTAGTAGTAGTAGTAGTAGTAGTAGTAGTAGTAGTAGTAGTAGTAGTAGTAGTAGTAGTAGTAGTAGTAGTAGTAGTAGTAGTAGTAGTAGTAGTAGTAGTAGTAGTAGTAGTAGTAGTAGTAGTAGTAGTAGTAGTAGTAGTAGTAGTAGTAGTAGTAGTAGTAGTAGTAGTAGTAGTAGTAGTAGTAGTAGTAGTAGTAGTAGTAGTAGTAGTAGTAGTAGTAGTAGTAGTAGTAGTAGTAGTAGTAGTAGTAGTAGTAGTAGTAGTAGTAGTAGTAGTAGTAGTAGTAGTAGTAGTAGTAGTAGTAGTAGTAGTAGTAGTAGTAGTAGTAGTAGTAGTAGTAGTAGTAGTAGTAGTAGTAGTAGTAGTAGTAGTAGTAGTAGTAGTAGTAGTAGTAGTAGTAGTAGTAGTAGTAGTAGTAGTAGTAGTAGTAGTAGTAGTAGTAGTAGTAGTAGTAGTAGTAGTAGTAGTAGTAGTAGTAGTAGTAGTAGTAGTAGTAGTAGTAGTAGTAGTAGTAGTAGTAGTAGTAGTAGTAGTAGTAGTAGTAGTAGTAGTAGTAGTAGTAGTAGTAGTAGTAGTAGTAGTAGTAGTAGTAGTAGTAGTAGTAGTAGTAGTAGTAGTAGTAGTAGTAGTAGTAGTAGTAGTAGTAGTAGTAGTAGTAGTAGTAGTAGTAGTAGTAGTAGTAGTAGTAGTAGTAGTAGTAGTAGTAGTAGTAGTAGTAGTAGTAGTAGTAGTAGTAGTAGTAGTAGTAGTAGTAGTAGTAGTAGTAGTGGTAGTAGTAGTAGTAGTAGTAGTAGTAGTAGTAGTAGTAGTAGTAGTAGTAGTAGTAGTAGTAGTAGTAGTAGTAGTAGTAGTAGTAGTAGTAGTAGTAGTAGTAGTAGTAGTAGTAGTAGTAGTAGTAGTAGTAGTAGTAGTAGTGGTACTTGTCAATAGAATCACGATCGACTTGTTTAACTCGAAAGAATTGTTACATTCGTCCATCCTTACTTCATCTATTCAATCATCATTTGCATCTTTACTCAATTACCTGCTTATCTACCAACGATTTTCTGACATTTTGACAAGAATGATATTCCTAAAAGTTACTATCCGACATCACTGACTGTTACAGATGTAGTATTCATTACACGACAGACCATATGTAGAACTATGACATTCACACTAAGTGATGGAATAAGATCATATCAATCAGAAATATATATAAGAAGGATTCCTTGTGGATATTATAGAAGTTTCAATAGTTTTATTTATGAATCAATTGAAGTTAACTCTCCATGAAAAACATGAAAGCATTGGATAGCCATTTTGTTATATTATGGGACTCCTTAACACTGTGTATCTACAATCCAGAGATTGATATGTCTTGGGTTCAAATCTTGCGAGGCGAGAAATCTTATCGATACTAACCAGTCAAACTATTAGGTTTTACTCTATTATAAACTCTAAACAATTATATACATACTATTTTCTAAACATATAACAATATATCAGAAGGGGATTTGTGCAGATTTTTAGACATTTCACTGATTTAAATCATGAGTCAATTTAAGTCATACCACTATGGTCTAGTTGGTTAAGCACCTTACATCTAACTGATAGGTCACGGGTTCGAACCTCGCGGGGTGAGAGATCGTGCATGCGCACTGGAACTGGGGTGTCCCTTACTAGGGCAAAACGGCTGTCCAGTGCTTGCATGGTAGTTCAGTTTCAATTGAGGCATGATTACAATCATTGATATAACAATTTATTAACGACGACGACGGCTACGAGAGGAGGGGGGGCTGAAAAACAAGAGAGTAAAACAAACAGTTAATTTATTATTTCTTTCAATTTTTTCGTTGATTCGAATTCCATCGACTTTTGGAACTTCTTGATGTTTTAATTCTTTTGCTATTTTTTTACATTTTCATTTCTATTTAGAATTGGTTCTGTATTATCACTATGTTCAATCATTGTTTGATTACATGATGTTTCTTTATTATTTTTATATTGTTTTATTATATTATCTCTATCATTCATACACATTTCGTAATATTTATAATGTACTTCGTCAGTTGAGAACTATTGATTAAAAAAAAGAAACGAAAAATATGAGGAGAAAAGAATGAAAATAACACAATCTTAAGTACATATTATTGAACAATAAATATCCAAACTAAATGACAGAATGAGACTCTAATTTATGGAAGAGTCAATCAGAAGCTTTTGAAAGATTTCATGGTGATGACGCTATCCTCAGTACCTAATGAATACGGTTACCTTCAAAAACTTGGATATGTGCATAATGTCGTTATTTGTAAGCGTTATTTTGTGGACCCTACAACTGGAGTACACACTGACAATATTGGAGTTATGTGGTCGAAGCTAAAAAGGTTCTGACGACCCTATCATGACTCGAGAGGTCGACTATTATAGAGCCATAATGGATGAGTCCCTCTTTCGTATGTACTATTATTTCAGTACCTCTGAATCTTTTTCAAACCGAACCACTTTAATTCTCTGGGTTTTTTTGTAATATATACATTAGTGAAGAACATTTAAGATTCGTTCAAATGTCGTCCATAGAGTCTCGTCAATGAGAGATATAATCAATTAGAAACTAATCAACATCAAGATCTAAGCTATGAGTTATATGTGGAGAAATGTAAACATTTCATAACTGATGATAACGTTCAGAGAGGTGACGAAATCTTCATATGCAAATGATTTAGTTTACTGAAGAAAACTTCATCTAGAATATTTAATAAAACAAAAACTGATGAGATTATAATTTATAGATGATCCATTTGGATTTAAGAATAGAAAATGTTGAATTTTGACATGAAATTCATTCAATGATTTGGTTAAATACTGTTATATACTAGTGAATATTACATTACCAGTAGGGTCTGAGACTTATGTTTTGTGGTTTTTCAGCTGGTTGGTCATGCTTTAATTGTTCGTTAGAACAATAAAGATAAAATATCTAACGCATAATATTTGTAAGTATTTATGTTCTCTCGTTGGCATTTATGTTAAGCATCAAACTGATCAATCTCTTTTAAAGTATGTACATCTCCAGAAAACTTCTTATATAGTTCTATTTAGTCACAAGATTGAAATATTGTTAAATAATAGTTGGCAATGGAACCTAGAAAGTGTCAACTGTACACATTTCCATATCTAATCCATTCTCATGACTTAGCAACTAACTTTAGTGGTCCAGGTTCTAACACCTGTTGAATCGTATGAGTGTGTACTGGCTGGTCTTATGTCAAGCCCACATAGCTTATTTTAGCCTCTGGACAGGCCGATTCAATGGCTCTCCTTGAGTCACGTTTTCAACTTGTTAATTATTTACTTAACAACTTTGACTGTTTTTATGTGGGTGTATGTCAGTGTGAGTACGCTTCTTATCTCACTCATCGTTTGTATGTAGCTTATTTTTGTGTGACTATAAATATTGATTAACACTTGGTTAAATAGAGTTGGCTTATGTGCATTCTCCACTACTCGTCATCTCGCTTCGTCGCTCTGATTGTCAGCCCAGATCAGTGAGTGTACAAAATATTTATGTTCAAAATCCATTCACGTATTTGACTTATTCAGTTCTGTTATTCACTAACATATGTGAAGTCAATAATTATACACGACAATTGACAACATGTATGTTTCTACAGCATTCAATCATACGATCCAACTGGAGTCAGATCTCCGGCCACTAAAAATGTTATCCTGGCTTTCCTCGTGGATAATTAACAATTTAGTGAATAAAGGAATTAAAATAAGTCCAAAACGAGAAAGGATTTCGAACATGCATATTTCATACAATCGTTCATCTGGACAGACATTCAGAGGAACGATACAAATAGAAGAGAATAAAGAGAAATGACACACAGTGGAGAAGGAGTGTAAGCCAACTCCATTTAACCAAGCGTTAATCAATATTTATAGTTACACAAAAATAAGCTACAGTCATGTGATGAATAAGATAAGCAATGCAGACACATACGCTCATATAAAATCAGTCAAGGTTTTTAAGTGAATAAGTTACAATGTCTAAATGGCCTGTTCATCCAAAATCTAAAATATGTTATATCAGCTTAATTATCAGTATAAGGGTAGTGGAGATTATTATTTCATTGATTGAATTCATGAACCGATTGATGTTAGACCACCATTAAAAACCTGGAAGCATTGGAAGGCGTTTCATCCTATTGTGGCGCTCAGTAGTGCGCATCCATACTCCCGCTCGCGGGATTCAATTCTAGGGTTTTCAGTCTCGCGCGAAAACGCCTAACATCTAGACCACAGAGATGTTCACCATACAATAGTGTTAATGTCTAACCTCATACAAACCAAGAAATTGCGCGATCATCTTTCATTGTACTGAGGTGAATAGGGGTATATATAACTCATCTAACATTTATCAGATTATCTACATGTCTGACTAAGCAGACAACTAATCAATATCATTCTCACCTACACATCATATTTCATTTTTAAAATTTGATCCAAACTTTTAATGAATAATGATGATAGTCAAGTTTCAATTGACTTATGATCTCAACTGTTGAAATTACTACAATCTCCACAAAACCCCTTCTCACATTAACACTGTTCGATGTCAGCTCAGTGGTCTAGTTGATTAAGCTCCTGGCGCGAAACTGATGTGTTCTTAATTCGAACCCCGCGATGTGGTGTCGTGGATACGCACTGCTTAGGTGTCCCACAATATAATCAAACGGCCGTCTAGTGCTTACAGATTTTCCATGGTGGTCTAGCTCCGATTGATTCATGATCTCAACTGTTGAAATTACCACAATCTCCACAAAACCCCTTCTGATAATAATGATAATAGTTCAACTATCTTCAATCGCCCACGATCTGACTCCAGTTAGATCATATGAATGATTGTTATTGAAATACATATTATCACCTATCGGCTTATCTCGTATAGAATCATCGACTTAACTGGCGTTAGTGTATAATGGAATCAAAATCAGTCAAATATGAGAATGAATTCTTAAATGCGTATATTTTGTACACTCACTGATCTGGAAAAGCAATCAAAGTGATAAACGGAATAGGAGAGATATGAAATGACGAGTAGTGGAGATTCCATGTAAGCCAACTCTAGTCAACCTAGAGTTAATCAATATTTATATCTAAAGAAAATTAAGCTATAGATATGTAACGAGTAGAATAGACAATATACACACCAGCGCTTACACAAAGATAATCAAGATTAATAAGTGAATAATGAATAAAATCAAGATATCTGACTCAAGAAGAACAGTTGAATTAGTCGGTCTATCGACAAGATAGAATAAGTTATGTAGGTTTAAAACACAGTATAACTAACATTATATATATCTCCTCGTGTTATTGTGATAAGTATATATATATATATATATATATATATATATCATTTCCTATCTACTTGAAATCTACGTATTACAAATTAAGCCGACATTCTAATTTATGAACGACCTTTGAACGAATCTTAGGTGGACTGGAGAAATATTAGCTAATGAAGAAAGAGTTAGTATAGAGAAAAAATATATAATACGAAACCAAAGAAATAAAGTGGATACACGTCTTCTACATGGTTCTAAACTTGTCAAGGTTAGAAAGAGGTTCAGAAGTTCTAAAACCGTGATGCATACAGTAGAGGAAATCATCCATACGGCTACAGAATAGTCGACATTTGGAGCCTCGACCACATAGATTCAATATTGTTTATGTGCACTCCGGTTGTTGAGAGCACGAAATGCTACTTGTGGATAACGACACGATGCACATAGCCAAGTCTATGTACGAGTCTGTACGCTCTCCAAACATCCGTGTATACTGTAGTACCTGCTTGCAGCCAGTGCCACTGATGCTTTAACTATCCAGTTCTCAATAATTGTCGTAATTTGTCTTAGTTAGGCTTTTCATCACGAACTGACATCAACTATAATGCCAGAAATTTATTTAGCCAAATTGATGAAAGGCTTTCACGTTAAAATCCGACATCTATTATCTTATACCTGATTGATTTGTCCACAAATTATTGTCTCGCCATTTTATTTGTTATGTGCACAAAATTCCCTGTTAACCGATCATACGTTAACATTCAGCAGTGAAATTGGCGCCGTAACCTTGAAATCTCTTAAACGCCTCCGATTGACAAGTTCATAAATTAAAGTCTTGCCAGTCTACGTTCAGATACAAATTAAAGGAATATAGAAAACTAATGAACTGAATTGTTCATTAAAGTTAATGGAGATGTTGTGACATTCAATAAGTATTATTAGTTATTATCTGAAAAACGGGAAAGAGAAAGACCAAAGTACACACATTATATCAAGAATTGAAAACAGACGTGAAAACAAAACGATAAACAGCAACTGAAAACAACTGGAACAGATTGTTCATGTTAGAGTTCAATGAAGAATGCTGATAAGTGACTTTTGCCTCCTCATGAGAGGTAACATGGTATAAATAAGTACTATTCATTACATATCTGACTGTATAGCCTTGGATAAATCAGCAGTAATTTATAAATGATTTGAGTGTATTATTACTTGTGTCCTGTGTGCCCTGTTCATGTACAATGAAATGATACCGTCAATTAGAGAACAGTGAATTATCGATCGAACCAGTGACGCCTAAAACACGTACGAGGAGTGTAGAGTCGTGATCGGTCCTGCTTCCTGTCTAACTAAGCCATTTTAGTCCAGAACACCAATCTCAGCCTCTGCAATACGAATCCTTATATTCCAAACATACTGAGTTTATATACCAATCAAACAGACCACATCGTTTCATGAAAAATAGGAAACAACAATTGTACACGATTGGCCAAATGTAGCTGTGAGTGGTGGAGATAGTGATTGATAGACTGACCATAATTCAAGAATGGTAAATCGTATATTAATCATTCATAAATCAAAATGAAGCTCATAATAAGAAGAACAGGAGTATGAGTAGTTTAGTTAGATGACAACTATACAATAACGTTATACGTATAGTATTGATACATAAATGGATCCCAAATGATTACCATTCATTACGTTTATCGAGATATAACAAAATGACATTTCATTAGAAATATTAGTCAAAAACAAGCAGTCTCTTCATTCATTTCAAGTTAGATCAATCGTTCGAATTGACAGTCTGTGAAGAGAAATAATCGATTTATGCTGATTGAGATCATGAACCAATTGATGTTAGACGACCATTGAAAACCTGAGAGCACTGGACGGCCGTCCAGTGTTGCTGGTATGGTCTAACATCAATCAGTTGATGATCTCAATCGAAAATCTAAAAATCTTCGCAACCCCATACTGATAATGATCGATATATGATTGGATAGAAGAGATTTTATGATTTTTAATGAAGATATAAATGAAGTCAGTTGAATGATTATTGAATTCTAGACTCATCATCACTATAAGTCAAAAATATAATGGTTTACATTTTCAATTCGATCATAGACCATTGGAAAACTTTTATCACAAATTATCTAATTCTTGACATTAATTACATCTCTATAGGCGATCTACACGAAATCCTACCTCATCATTCATTGTACTAATTGGCGTTCATCATCTAGGGCATATGTTCAACTCTGAGAACACTGATATTCTCTGCGTGTTTAAAATAGACATCATATATCCTCATAGTTTGAGATGTGACCATTGTCGATATTCACCAACCTATTGGTCTTTTGCCAATCTATAAAGTTGTAATTTATTGGTTTAATAGTTTTGAATATTAGTTGCCACTTCATATTTGTTCACTTTTCTCTTGATGATTATAAACCATACTTGTTTTCTGTTTTTCAATTTACATAAGGAATAGGATGAGTCAATTGTCTCCACGATGTTCTAATATTCCAAGCGAAAAATCTCCACATTCAATATCTAGTCTTGATGATAATGAAATAGATGAAGTTCGAAAGAATTTAGATCATCTTAAATCATTATTGATACAAGTTAAAAATCAACTCAATTCTTCACCCAATGATGAAGATGATGATGATAATATGATTGATGAAAGATTCTTTCCAAATACTTCTACTGAATTGAGTCTTTTACAGACTAATAAAGAGAATACTGTAGAATATGCAGAAAAGATTGATGATTCATGTCGAAATTTGCCTAATTATACTACATTTTCTGTGAAGAAATCACACGAATATGCCGTGAGAAATTGGTTACTATTAAATTTTAATCATATTTAACTACTTATATCGATGAAAGTAGTTAGAAACAATTGTGTTAATTAATTTCTATGACCTAAAGATCAAGTTTGTTTTCTTCTTTTCAAATAAGTGTTTTCTTAAAATATCATTCATCTCATTATAATTAGCATTGGTATGTATGATATTCTTAGAATCAGTTCATCTTAACTTTACTCTTTATTTGTAAGCAATGATGGATGGTGGCTAGCAGTGGCTTTCAGTTTGACGTGCGTTTCGTCCTATTTTGGACTCGTCAGCTGGATGTACCTGCATTTCACAGAGTTGATGTTCACTCTGGCATTCAAACCCAGTACCATTCGCTTCAAACGCCATCGCGGTCGGTGTTTGCGTATACGTAACATGTGTCCCAGTGATCTCAACCAATGAAGTTTCACTAATCCATCAAATGATTTGTAATCCTTATCTAGTACTCATTTCCGAATAACTGGATTACTTACTCGGTGTTCCCAGGATATACGATCAATGCTTCAAAGACATCTATGATCGAATATCAGTAACATTATTATCTTAATATTACTGGAGATTAGTTTCAATCTTAGTAGCTCAATATCAGATTCTTTGGCCGATATTCGGTAATATGGATTCAATGTACTCACAGAACGTCAATCCCCTCAAGTTTACTGATATGTCATACTGTCAAGTTCTACATATTTTAAGTAGTTGGATAATGACGGCCCCTAACTGATTGTCCCCTACTATTTGACATTATTAAATGATAAATCCATACACATCAAGTTAAGTGAATATCGAACCAATTAGGAAGGTTGTGCAGTAATTCTAAAAGTATTTTATGGAAATTATTCACTTACAAACAGATCACTTAAGCGTAATCCTAGAATGACATAAAAAAGTTAGTGACATATTTTCATAATTAGATAACTATAATGAATAAGGGATATGTTGATATGAAGAGCTAATCAGAAATGACCTGAAAGAAATTTTCCTTCATTTTTTGTGAAATGAATCAATTACCTAAGCATTAGAGTGGTATATATATATGAATGTGTACAGATGATAGTTTTTCTTGAATAAAAAGCAGCATTTGACTCCGTGGATCGAGAGGTGCTGTGACAGTATCTGTCATTGAAAGGCTCACATCAGAAGTAAATAAACTTTGTGAAAGCTCTTTACTCGAACACTACTAACCGAGTAAGAGCTTATGGCGAACTGTCATCTGATTTTGCAACCTCAAGTGGAGTCCGTCAAGGCTGTCCACTTTCTCCATTTCTGTTTAACTTCATCATAGGTCTACTGATGGAAATAACATTCTCGTCGACTGAATTCTCGGGTATTGATCTCCCGATCTTCCAAGAATACCACTTATCGACTCACAATATGCAGATCATATGGTCCCGTTTGGTGTAGACACTTGCTCATTCCAAAAGAGATGAACGAGCAAACGGCGATCGTTCCACTGAGATAAGAGATGTAATCAGTAGTCCGTTTCTATGAATTTAGCTATAGCTAAAATACAATGTGATACATATACATATGTCTGTTACCAGTGTTTGACCAGCTGCAATGTTACCGTACAATTATGTAGATCTATGATACACAGTTGAAAAAATAAAAATAAAGGTAACCAAGCAAATAAAAAGTCATGAAGATTGGACCCCAGAGTTTTATAAATACCACATCAGTGATTGGTTTCAATTGATTTTCCTTAAGAGAAGTATTAATCTTCTATAACATCAGAATCCTAATCATTTTGTCAGTCACATGAACAGATTATTACGAAGCGAAATATTTCATTCTAACTCAGATTTATATTACACCCACTAAACAGAATAGAGTATAGTCAATACCATATGATCTCATTATGAGATGGAATGAGGTGATAATTGACAACAAAGTATGATCATTAGTGTTTCTATAAATAAAAGAGGTCAACAGAAATATGTTTGTTAAGAAAAAGCACACGTTGTTTACACGGAGATTGAAGAAGGAATAATCAACTTTACTTTGAGAATGTTATCGGATGTAAGAGAAATGATGATAGAACGTGGTGTGATGTTGTATTCAGTGCGATGAATTTGACAGAATTCCCGAATTCTTATATCATATTCCCAAAATGCACAAAGTTCAGAGGTGTTTGTTTCATTAGGAAGAGTGACATATATAAGAAAGTCAGTGTGTGCTGCTTCGATCTCCGGTGGACTCAATAAAGCTCGTCGGTTCAAGAGTTGCTTTAAGTATTCCACCCATCTATTCCTCCGATCTTCAATCTCATTGATTGACTTGAATACTTTGTTCTTTACCGGTCGACCCTGGTTTACTATATTTTCCTGCCAGTTTGTTTGTCGTTTCGTATAGTTGTTTCATGTTTCTTGCAGCTACGACTTCATCTGCTCTCGTTGCTGGGTGCTCCACGTACGTTTGCTTGTTGGCTGTAATGCTCCTCTTCACTTGCTATTTTGCTTCTGTTTATTCAGCTCGGTCCTTGATTTCCTATGTTATTGTTCGGCTGTTGTTGATTGGTTTCTCCTTGTTCCTTTTGATCTTGAACTGTCTGATTCTATGCAGTGTGATCCGGTTAGACCCGTGTAGCTTTGTGAATGCATTTGTGGAGTGATGTTGTGATGCCTATAATCAATTTGTTGAATGCACACAGATTTACAAATTTCTCTCCATCTTCATTTCTTACTCCTGAGAGATGCACATCGTGTTCTACGCTATGCAACTCATCCAGTGTATGTAAATCTACCAGGAGTGTGAGAAAACAGGAATCACAAAACGACTTATTCTTATCATAAAACATGAAGTTAGTTGAACAATACAACTGAGATAGTCGATGATTGAAGTGTTTATTCATAGCTGAAGCAAGACCATTTATGAATTGACAACCAGAACATTTGCTTTCACTTCATCTTCTTTTTAGCAAAGTAGTAATTATATGTAAAATGAGAATTTCACTAATCTTTGATGTCAGCCAAATAAACAAACAACATTCATATGACACCCACGATACACAATAGAGAATACCATATTATCTTTTGATTAATGAGATAGACTGAGGTGATCAATGATGAACAAAGTATAATCATAAACAAGAAAGAGGTCAACACAAATATGTTTTTGTTCATTAGACAAACACGTAGTTGACACTGAGATTGAAGAAGGATTAATCAATTTTACTTTGAAAATGTTATCGGATGTCGAGAGAAATGATGATAGAACGTGGTGTTATGTTATATTCTATGAGATGAATCAGATAGAATTCGCAATTGTTTTGCAAATCTTATTCCTCACTGCAAACGATTTTTAGGTTTGTGGTGTTTGTATGAAGTAGGTTTGGAAATTGACAAGTTCTCGTGATAATTCACTTCAGAAAGGCACTTTATCTACGGTTCAATGAATATTAATTGAGACAGTAACTTCGAAATGATAAAAGTGTTAGTTATTTTCATACATTCATACATACACTGTCATCCATACCAGGGCATTTGGCAGCTTGATAAGATATCACAGACATTGAATTGAATACTTCATTTGTGAATTTTCATCATTTGTTTATCACATTCTGTATGATCCTTCCAAACTACACTCTCTTCTTTCCCTTATATTCTCTTCAACTCGATCTTCTTAACGTTCTGCTGTCAGGTTTTCCACTTCCGATCGGTGTTACAAGTTAAGTTTCAATAACAACAGCTTGTGTGTTGAAACGTTTAATATCATGTATATACAAGTGTATATTTAACATTAACGAATTGTATAACGTTAAAATATAAGCATAATGTTGATCCGTGAGGCCAATAAAGAAAATAGTAATCCAAATCATGTAGGATTTCTTTTGTGTTATGAGTGCAATCTCAGGATTTGGTCTAGATAAATATGGTGGTTGCTACCTACCTATCTGACCAGTGTACTCTTTTTCCTGATCTTGTTGTGGTTTCTGCTGCTGCTGAACTTTGATTTAAAGTATTGTTGGTTGCAGTTAGATTGAATGGTGCTTACTCTGCTACGGGTTAAGACGGTTTTACATTTGTCTGTTTTTCAGTGTTCTCGAAAAATGCTGGTTTTACTCTGTCGATGCTAACAGTATCATGTTTACCTGCTCTTTCCACTGTAACCGTTTTAGTGTCCTTTCGGTTAATTTTAAAAGGTCCGTCATAAGGAGTCTGTAACAGCTGTCGTACTCTATCATTTCTGACGAATGCATGTGAGCATTTGTCTAATTCATTGTGTATGAATGATTGCACCTTTTGAGTTCGTGGTTTAACGGACCTAATGGATTCCATCGGCTGTTTTAATTGTTGCACGTAGTTGGTTATATCTGCTGGAATATCTGCTGCACGGTCAAAGAATTCACCAGGCAAACGTGACGTTGTTCCAGAAACGAACTCAGCTGCACAACAAACAAGGTCTTGTTTGATGGTTGAGCGAATGACTAATGGTATCAAAGGAAGCTTGACATCCCATTTGTAATGCCCTCATGCGGCCATCAAAAAGAGTTTTAACTGTCTGTTAAATATTTCTATCATTCCATTAACCGACGGATGATAAACAGTGGTTCCAATAATCTTTATACAGAAAGTATCCGTAAGTTGCTGAAATAGTTTGCTTAGGAATTGCGTTCCACGGTCGATCGTAATTGTTGTAGGGACACCGAATTTTGTAATCCAGTGTTTCACCAGCTTCTTCACCACTGTTGATGCTGACGTGTCTTTTAACGGAACAGCTAAGGGCCATCACGTAAATCTATGTATACATGTTAATTTATGCGTGCAACCAGTAGAAATTGGTAACGGTCCTACAATGTCGATATGAATGTGGTCGAACCTGGTGCTAGCGGCGGGAAAAAGTCCTCTAGAGGGTATGATGTGCCTATGTACTCTTGACTTTTGCTATTGGATGCATTCCCGCGACCACTTTCGTGCGTCTTTCTTTATGTTTGGCCATACAAATTTATCTGAGACAAGCTTTACAGTGACTTTTATACCGGGATGAGATATATTGTGTAATTTCTCAAAACTGTTTCGTCTCATACCGTAAGGTACAAAGGGGCGAGTTTACCTGTTGATGTATCACAAATTAAGGTGCCCTTGTTGTTTATGGGGATGTTTTAAAATAATAATTTCGTTACCTTAGACTGCAACAGTTTTTGCAGCTCCGTATAGAGCTTTTGATGATTTGCCATTTCTTGATAATTTGTATCAAGGAACGAAAAGGCATTGATATTTTTTCTCGATAGTGTATCTGCTGCCTGATTTGCATTGCCTTTAATATAGGGCAAATCAGCTGCAAATTGCGAAATGAATTCTAGTTGACGAATTTCGCGCGGACTGTTTTTATCATGATTGTGCATCAAGGACTTAGTTAGAGGTTTGTGATCAGTATATATCGTGAACGAATCACCTTCTAACATATAGCGGAAGTGTTTTATGGCTTAGTAGATAGCCAACAGTTCTCTACCGAATGTGCTATATTTTCTTTGCGTTGTGTTTAGCTTTTTTGAGAAAAATGCAAGGCGTTGCCGTTGTTGATTGACACATACTGCTACATTAGAAGCGTCGGTCATTACTGCTAAAGGTGCATCAACCTTTCGTAGTACGGGTAATGCCTCTGTGCTAAAAGCGCTTTTCAACTGGTCAAATGCTTGAATTGATTGTGGTGTCATTGCCAATGATTCAGTTCGTCCCCTTAAGAAATCAGTTAGCGGTTTTGCTATGTCTGCACATTTGGGGATAAAACGTCTGTAAATGTTGATCATCCCAAGGAAACGTCTTACTTTCTTGCATGAATCAGGTAAAGGATAATTTCTGATAGCTTGTGTTTCTTCAGGAACTGGTTCAATGCCTTGATTATCAAGTACATGACCTAAAAACGTGAGGGATTGTTTTTCGAACTCACATTTGTTAGAGTTGACTGCCAACCCATACTCGTGTAGCTTCCCAAGAAGCATTTTCAGATGAGTTGGGCGTTCATTTTCCACTTTGCTTGGTATAAGTCGGTAATCTATGTAAGCATATACAAACGGTAAGCCATGTACCACTTATTTAATGAAACGCTGGAAACTTTGTGCAGCATTCCTCAGTCCGAAATCCATGCGAACGAATTCGTATAGTCCAAAAGAAGTATTATTGGCTGTTTAAAGAACATCGTCCAGATGAATTGAAATGTTATGGTAAGCGAGAACGAGATCAATGTTTGAAAAAATCGACAGGTCAGGTATGCTATGAGTGAAGTCGTGCAAATGTGGGAGAGGGTATAATTCTTCTAATTTCTCTACTCTGTTCGGCAAGGACAAGTTTTCTTATTTCTGACGTCAACCAATATTTTGTGGATTTGCAGAAAATCAGTGCCGATTATAGGAACGAGGACGTCTACTATGATGAAACTCCATGAAAAATTAGATTTAGGATCAAAATTTAATTGTTCCTTTCTTTCGACGTGCGTCTTAATGTCAAACCTGTTTCCTGCTTGTAGTTTAAGTTTTGGGTCAGGTGTGTTTTAATCGAGTGCACTGGGTGGCACAACACCAACACCTGCCCCATTGTCGACTAAAAACTTTGTGACTGTTCTTATGTCTGTAACATATATAAGACGACTGTCTTGAGGGTTGTGGTCAGTGACTGCAGTAGTCAATAACCGGCGGTTTTGACGTTCCTTTTTCTGTGTGCTTGCAAAGTTACAAAGCGGAGTACATTTTCTAGATTGTTTGCCGTACGTCCGTTGTGTGATACCAACAAATGTTGTGACTGGTAGTGTTTGATCTTTACTAATTTTCATATAAAAATGACCTGACAAGTATATGGGTAACCAGATTGTTCGAAATGTATAGCGCAAATACATCAAATTTGTGAGATCAACTCCATCTTCTCATTGTTCTATCGAAATTTATAAAAGGGACTAATTGCTATAAATATATAATTCGTTACTTACTACTACTACTACTACTACTACTACTACTACTACTACTACTACTACTACTACTACTACTACTACTACTACTACTACTACTACTACTACTACTACTACTACTACTACTACTACTACTACTACTACTACTACTACTACTACTACTACTACTACTACTACTACTACTACTACTACTACTACTACTACTACTACTACAACTTCTAATGCTACTGCAGTCTTCTTGTTACTGGTACGTAATAATGTAACAAACCTTTAGTTAATTACAGGTTGAAATAATCATGGAAGTATTTCTTTAATTATGATCAACATCTTTTTGAATTGCACAATTTACTTTCAAAATATCGAAAATCACTCTTTTACATATGTAATCAAAACATAAATATTTTTGTCTTTTTCTAATGAAATGATTACGAAAGTGTAGACTGTTAATCACTCTACTGATCGTAACCATGAGTCAATTGAATTTAGACCACCATGGAAATCCTGGGAGCACTAGATGGCCGATTCATCTTAGCAAGATGCTCCTCAGCAGTGCACATCCACGATCTCTCTCCACCGTGTTATTCGAAACCAGGACCTATCAGTGTCGCTTGCATGAAACCCTTTCTGATAATAATAATTTGCTCACTAGTGACTGACTTCAAGTGACACTCATGGAGTCCTAGTGAGAAGCCGCTACCATTAGAGTTCAACCAGGTCTGTTATCAGATATCAACTCACTGAAGACAATGATGACGGTGGCGCAACTTCGTGGATTGGTTGAAGTTAGACGTGAACGCCTTTAGATGCTGACCTGCTCAGTGATCTAATGTTAAGGCACTCGTGCGAGATACTGATAGGTCCTGGGTACGGATCTCGTGGGGGGCGGGTTCGTGGATGTGCACTGCTGACTAACGACCGTCAAGTGCTTCTAGGTTTTTAATAGTGATCTATCTTCAATTGATCTATCATTTCAACCAGTGAAAGAATTCATTTTATTGAAATAAAATTTAAACATAAAAATGTGAATTTTGGTCATCTATGAAATCAGTGTGTGCTACTTTGATATTAACCAATCAAATCAAAGCTATGCATCGTTGACAACCAATTCATAGTTGATTACAAGTAACACACAATGTTTGTTCATGAAAATATGAGCACTAATTACTTAGTTTAAAATAGTGTTAATCCTATCCAAAATAGTTTTCATCAATAGTGTGTGGGGGTCAGGAATTTCAATTAACTATAGATCAATATCAGACTATATTACCTCAGTAAGTGTAAGACTATTGCACGTATGGTTAATAATAGTGAAATGATTTTATGAAATGTCATCATCTTAATGGTCAATTTGAATCATCCAATCTGAAAGAAACGTACAAGCACTTCCAAAAAATTCTATATAAGACTCAATACGTTCTATCAACGTCTAAAACGAGAAAATGATGTGAGTATTGACTGTATACTTAAGTCAAATGATTGTATTATATCCATTTCAATTTGATCTAATGAGATAACATTGTTCTATTCATTTGAACCATTTCAGATCTACGTTTTCATTTGGTCAGTTGGTAACGATTTACTCAATTATTGTCTTTACGTCGGAATTTTTTGACTGTCATGAATTTTGTGAAAACGCTGATTTACTTAGTCAAGGAAAAGTAATTTCCCAAAGTGATACACATAAATATGTAAGTGATCAGTCAAGTTTCATTACAAATATTCAGTCTCATTTTTATCACTATTCCCAGTTGATTCGTTCTAATCAGCCCTCTCCAATTGTTAGTGAAAATTTTGAGAAATTGGTTGTTCGTAAGGTGGGTTAACGACGTTTTCCAAAGGAGATGATAATCCATATGTTTGAATATTTCTAGGAAATAAAACTGAAATTCCCCTTTCCATTTTACGGTGCTGTTCTCAACTCAGTATATATACATTATCAAGGTAAGAGAATTATTTTCCTTGAATTAAAGTTTTGTTTGCTCACATTTCAATTCCATGAATCAAGGTGGCTTTCGTTACATCAATAGATCAGTTTTAGGCATTTTTTTTCACATTCAATACATCTACTAATGTATTTTCTTGTTCAAGTTGTACCGTTGTAGTAAACTAATTACTGTTCATGCAATTCATTCCAGTCTCCAGTGAATTTCAAAGTGTTTCATTCATTCACTATAGATTATTAATCAAGTTGTATATTTTCATTTGATAAACACAGGTGAAATTAATGTGGAAATACACAATGATTATAGAGTAATTGCAAATATTATCACCAAAAATTTTGTGTGTAAAACTAAGATTTTGAATGGGGGTGAGTTCTACTATTATTCAGTGAAGTTTTGTTTGGTTTATGCTTTACATTACTCATTTTTATTTTGCATAAACAATTCGATATTTAACTTGATTATTTCATGAGAGCTGGTCAGTACACAGTGATCATTTTATTTGTGTGATCTCATGCCCTAAACTGTGTTCACAATATGTTTTCATTACTGTGAAGGGAAAATGTTAAATAAAACATTGATTTACTTCAAAATAGACACAAATTGATTGAGTGGCAATAATGAACCATACAATGTAATTGGTTAGGCGGAAATTATCTACTCTTCAATCTGTTCAAACTACCATAAAACTGATATTTCATCAATACGACACTTATTGATAGATTGAACGAATCTAGCTGATCACAGATGCAACAATAAGCTATGTTGTGTGAGAAAACTGTTTGAATTATTGAAGCACATGAACCATCAATAATTTATATTTGATGTCGTCCAAATCTTTCTGTCACTTACTTGCTTCTTATAAATTTAGTCTCTCTTATTCACGCCGTTGAACTATTGGATAGTAAACACATTCTTGATAATCATAATCGGTTGATCATGAAGTTTGAACTCATGCATCACCTCAACCATCCAATCAACCAACAATCACGAATAATGTGCTAGTACAACATGATTGATTCGAACTAGAACACCTAGAATATCAAGATGAAGGGTATTCATTTTATTAACTTACCGAAATTAATGTCATCGGGGTAACATTTCAGGGCAATAATGAGTTCAGTTAAAAGAACACTGTTCAATTGAAATAACATAATTTCACAAAATATTTATGTATGTTTATTGTCGAATAGATATTAATGGTGGTTTAGGTAGTCAAACGCTTACCAGCCCAATATTTCAGAAGTATAATATTTCTCTTAGTTGATTGGATTTAAACGTTCATCATATCGGTGAAATAATGATGCAGATCATTGAGACTCTCATTGAGTTGAATTGGTTCACTTCAATCTTGAAAAGGATCATCATAACTTGTGTTCAAACACTTTTTTTTTATTGAAAGAGGTCATTGTTCATTTTACAGATACATGAACGCAAATTTATTTTACTTTCATTATTTCAGAGGAATATTTTGCTGTCAGACATTCTTGTCATAGAAACATTGATGATAAAAGTATGTATCCACACCCATGATTGTTTGATCACATGTGAACTATTAACACTTTACATCATGATCATCATTGAATGATATTACTCAACTGTTTTCTATTCCGTTTGAGTAATTGGATTCGTCTTTAAAAAACTGACGAAAGTATTGCAGTGTAACCATTCTACAAAATCAAAGGCTAAATACACATAGAATTCATAGATTGTCCATACATATTTTATTGAACCTTAAAGAATAATTAACATACGTTTGTATACATAAGGTCATATTCTCATTTCATTTGTACATAAACGAATACAGAGATTCATCTTCATTGACAGGTTTCAAAGGAACATGATGACAAGTCTGTACATATGTGTTCATCGGAAAATCATTTCTGTATACATGATATTCATCTGGATATTCAATCATTATGCGATCATTCTCAGCTTTTATTCTTTCAAATTAAGAGATCGTTAAAACAATATGTATTAAGCATATTCACTTCTCATATTTAACACATAATGTGGACAAAGTCATTTGATCGACTGATATATCAATGTGTTACATAACTAAAGAAATCATAAAACACGAATTATAAACAAACAAGCAAACCGCAGCTCTTTTCATTTGCACGTAGAGTCAATTGTATCAGTTGAAATATAAGAAATATTCCACCAATTTGAATATCACTTCAACTATCAGATCAAATTAGGAACTAGATGATGTATTGTTTGAATATGAAAACTAAACAAACTAAGCATCTGACATTCATGATGAAGGATACATGCTTATTTCATCTACACAACATTCACGAGATTATTTTCATCACGAAAACATTTGAGATAACACAGTAAATATCTGCTAAAATCTGATCCCCCTGTGTGTGTAGGCACATACAATGTCACATCTAGCAATGACATGCTCGACACTAATCCTTGAAATTTGAAATATCGATAGTTTTCTTTTTTGCAGATGATACATTGACGGCAATACACCTGATACACTCGAATGGGAAGATATATTTCTATTATGAGAACGTAAGTTGAGCACATGAATAGATTATTCATGCATATCAGTACTGTCAAATACATTGAAATATATTGAAAAGGATAAAAGGACACCAACATGTTGTATTGTGAATATATACCTTATGAAACTATTCACAATCCGTTCATGACACAGTTTATTCTGACACATTTTAAAATAATGAACAACAAGGAAGTGATGTAATATGTAAACAGTATGCTTACTGTAAGGGTATTTAGTTGTCTTCGAATAAGATAATATGAATGACGACACATTGCTTCAATGTTTGGTTGATTTTGATATAGATGGATGTGTATTGACAGATCTTGACTCAGACTTCAATCACTTCTTTTCAGATTCCTAGAGGACTTAAGGGAGGCGATGTTCTATCGAGGATTTATTATCATATCTCGTGTGGAAGAATCGGTAACAAATTTTGTTTGCCTTCTAATTTACATTGAATTACATGATTATTCATTTGTTAGCTTGATGTTACCTACTGTTTGTACACGATCATCACTATGTCAACGTGGAAGTTTTCTGTAATTTATAATGGTGACCGAATTTGTGTTTCTTACAGTCTACAATATACAGTTGATTTTTGTTTGTACAATAATGCGATGGAAGTGTTGTTGAAGTTCTGAGGAAAATTGTGTAAAATGGAATCTGTATAATTTAGGCAAACTCACTGTCCTAATGTTACTGTGTATTGAAAATTCAACGTCAATTCGGTGTTTAGAAATCTTGAAGCAATATTCAAGTGTCATATGTAATAAAAATTCATAATCGAAATTCATCCGGAAAATATTTTGTCTTTCGAATTGATACCAAAATATCCATATCCTCAATTCAACAACCGTCATCCTCGTTCATAGAGCAAAGCAGATTTGAGTTGTTGTGATTCAATCGGAATTGTATTGTTTTATCTTTTTATGCTAAGCTCCATCAAAGTGAATTTCAAGATCCACGTCATCTGACGTTTGCCTTACTTGGTATACTGAGTAATAGAACTAAGATGTGTGAATGTCTTCATCACGAATTTGCGGATAGATATTTGGATAAGTCTTCTGTATAGTATTAACAATCCAGACAGGAATAAATGAACGAGAATACTAGACAGACGATATATCTACTCATTTATTCACTCACCCACTAATGGACAGTCAAACCAGCAGCCTCTCACTATTGACTATTTCTGAAAAAATTTGTAACGAGATAAACATATTATTTCTGTAGATGTTGCACTGACATTTTAGTGATACAAATCAGGAATTTGACCATATCATTTTTCAGTTAGTGGTTGAACATCGGTCACTTTCAGAATTTTAGGCGATGTAGAGCATATTTCATAAAATTGTTATTTGACCTTCGTTGTATCTGTAACCAGATAATAAACAGTTTCTTATTTTGATCAGAACAGACAACATGTTATATTCAAAATGGAAATCCGAATTTCAACTGTCTTCTTCTGTTCAATTAATTACATTAGGTTATAAAGGGCCTAGAGCAGATGTTCCTTCTGAATGGATCACAAATGGAACACTAGTAGAATATGAAGTTCTCGGGGGTATGTCAAACCTTATTTTATCAGAGTTGACTATTTTCACACTTGAATGCATCACCTCCATTTCATAAAATTGGAAAATTCATGTATGATTTCAGACAGTTATTAAATGATATCAAGCCATCAGTCTCAAATGACGTTACACCAAAAAACAACTGACTGTTGAATATTTAAAATGATTATAAACACATTTTGAATTACAATAGAAGTATTCAGTTTGATGAAATTAACTTGAAAAAAATGTCGCAAGACGATGGATGAGATGATATCAGTCAATTAGTTGATTATGCAATCACTGGAGGTGTTATTTGATTTTCATTTGGTGCATGCAACATCGAATTTCACCGAGGAATTGACATTAAACAAACATTTCCTGAAACTGTAATTGCCCTGGAAACAATGGCTTAATTTCCAAAATCTTCACTTTATCCTACTCATTCGATAGATTGAAGGAGTAGAAAGATCACGTGTTCAAATTTCAATTTATCATAGTCAGTAAATATTTGTACAGTATCAAAAACACTGAGGGTTTTCACAGTATGGAAGCGTTTCCTTTTTCCTTAGTACGTACAGTGAAAAAACACAAACATTGTTTTGTTCATCATGTATTAAACTATTGAAATAATATTTCAACAATACAGAGAATCATCCCATAATCTGATGTCCAGATTGACTTCAATATTCGTTGACTAGAATATTATTCATTGTCGACGAATTTTCATGATAAAACTAGTCTAACATGCTAACTAATTACACACAGAATAGAATGTAGCCACATAGTCTGAAACGTTTTATGATTGTAGGTTGACGGAAATCTCTTCAAGGAAAATCTCAACAATGAATTGAGAAACAATGTCACACTTCCTTTGTTGTTCGATTGAATGAACATAATGCAAAATAAATTTTCTCTCTCAGTACAACTGACGTTCGTGCATCGGCTTCTAAATAGTCAGTTAGAAAGAAATAACAATGTTATTCTCCATTTTGCATATGAAAACATGGCATACAGGAAACATTTCAATCATGAAGCAGGAACGAGTTTCGTTGACCGTCTAGCGTGTACATTTTTTTTCTAATATTAACAGTCATTGACATCCGTGACATTCGCCTGACAAATTTCATCCTTCAACATGCAACGTGTTTCAGGAAATGTGAATGACATTGAAAGTGCATTGAATTTCGGATTGAGCAATGTGATGAAAAATGCCCAGAGAATGAAATATTTATTGAGTTAGAGTTACATTTGTTTTTGTAATTCATTTACCTTTTGTTTGACAACTTGAAATGCAATCGCCTTCTTCTTCTTTTCACTGAAGATTGTCCAAAACACAATTCGATTGCAGCATGTCATGATGCAACAACATCAAGTACAAAGTGTCTTTGGTGTGAGAAAGCCAATGCATGCATTACCAGCAATGATAAGGACGTTCATGACTTCAAAGTAAATGGTTGCCAGAATCAAGTAAGCAAATGGTTGACTTCAAATATTGTTCTTAATATTACGATATTCCATATTGCAATCCTTTGTTTTCCGAAGAACATTTATATTGTTACGAATTAGTAGTGAATTCTAGTGTACCACAAGTGCATAAATCACAGTAACTTATACGATATTGAAGCACATATGAATGCAATGCTTTATTTCCATGTGGACATTCAACAAAGAATAGAAGATTGGTTTAACACTAATACCTGGAAAGAAGCTAATTCTTTAGCTCATAGAATGTGTAGTGATTCCCAATTTTCAATGTTTCCACTGAACCAACAACTCTAGCAACTACTGAAACTGATCTAATAAATGAATTGAAGAAGACTAATCCAAGCACTGAATCACATTTGGTAAATATTTGATATTTTTGCAATCATTATACCATTTCGTTCATTTCAGAACATAACCACTGAACCAACAACTCTAGCAACTACTGAAACTGATCTAATAAATGAATTGAAGAAGACTAATCCAAGCATTGAATCACATTTGGTAAATCTTTGATATTTTTGTAATCATTATACCATTTCGTTCATTTCAGAACATGACCACAGATACAACAACTCTAGCAACTACTGAAACTGATCTAATAAATGAATTGAAGAAGACTAATTCAAGCACTGAATCACATTTGGTAGATATTTGATATTTTTGTAATCATTATACTATTTCGTTCATTTCAGAACATGACTACAGATACAATTGAAGACAATGGGGAAAGAAAATCACCGCAATACGTGTATATCGTTGTACCATTAGTTATATCTTTCCTTATTGTTTGCATTGGTTGTGGTATTTGGCTATGGTTCCACAGAAGGAAGAGAGTTTATCCATAGTCCTCACAAACAGCGTGTCAATTGTTTTTATCAAGTTCACTTTGTTATTTTCATTTTGTAGTTTAGTAAACACACTTTCTATTCTGTTAATTATTCCAATACATTGAAGATTGTTTCATGCAACCGCATGTCACATTGATGATTGTTTATGTAATGACTGATGTCACTTTGTTGGGAGAATATTAAAATATAATTTTTTGTATTTATGTCATTGTTTTCATTCAATACAAACATGGGTAATTTCATAAGAGATTACAACATTGCACTTGTCAATTAACACTATCGTGTATACATGATTATGTGACCATTGAAATCAGCCAAGACTCCATTGTAAATATCCATTCCGTTAAAGTCTCAATACTGAGAAATATCATTCGAAATTGACATTGTTCATGGTTTTAAACTGAAATGTCGAAATGCGGCATATTTAACAAAGCACCTCAATCCTTCGTGATTTGAACTAATTTTAGATGGTCTAGCTGATATTCAGGCATGATTGAAAAAAGATGTAAAGTGAATGATGAACTAGTAACAGTTCTGTCGTAGCATTGGTAATAAGTTGAGAGATTTGAAAGAAACACATACTGGAGTGTTTGCGTCAATGATTGATCACATTATTAAACATAACTTGGTTAATAATCGGTCCTATTCTCATGGATTTGTGAGAAACTAGTCGACAAAATGTCATTTCCATTACGTGTTCGAATGTTATCGTTAGTGTTGAGGACTGAAAAGTGTTAAATTTTTCTCACGTTATGTGTGGATCATTTGCGAGTTGCTAAAATAAAAGCAGAGTTTGTTAGTGGCCAGCAATGAAATCCATGACACGTACCACTTCGGCACGTTTGAGACACGTTAGCTAGCTGAATCTGCATCACAGTATTGATATGTCACTGCTTTACTCATAGTCCATATTGTTTATTTCGAACATCGTCGCGTCATCCCCTAACCTACTCAGTATGGATACCCACTGGCTCCTACAAACAACTTCAGTGTAATATATATAATAAGGTGAACACAGACATGAAAAATATTTGTCCTGTGGAAGTCTGCATTCTCAAAACTCATTTCTTCTCCGTGATGCTGACTGCTTGAGATGTGACACAAGTTGTCAGAATATGATGGTATGTTAAACTGCTGTTCATTTCGATAATGATGATTCCAAACCGAGTTATTAAATCTTAATAAGATTGGAGCATTTAATGATAATAATGCACATCTAATAATGATGTTTAAGGTACTTTTCCCCATGAAACGGCGATTATATACCTCTTTTGGTTCGTTCCATAATTCGATTGTTGACAAACGCAGTATACAGTTTCGTTATTTTATACAAAACTTTGACTTTACAAAGTCACAAAGTGAACCTGCCTTCAATAGTTTTCAAAGAAGATTCTGATGATTTGATTGAACATGTGGAGATAGGCCGGACAGCCTTATTTTGTAAATAGTTTTCAATGATATTTGTATATATTTTGTCAACCTTCCACTGTATTTATATTTAACATTAAATGACAGGAATCAGAGCCACACCCAGATTGATTACTCAGCGTTTTGTGTAGCCCAAGATCAATTCAGATATAAAACGATGGACGCGAAGCTGTTTACAATGTCAACGCAGCAAAATTCAGAATCACACGATCAGTCCCGTTGGCAAGTATCCCCTGCCAGAAAAACGTTTTCAACATATTCATCTATACATAGGTGGTCCACTACCACCATCTTATTCATTCACACACATCCTCACTGCAGTGGACAGATTCACAAGATGGACTAAAGCATGTCCTATTACTGACACTTCCGCAGAAACGATAGACGCCGTTTTCCTTGACCGTTGGATAGCAAATTACGGAGTACCTTCTATCGTCACTACCGACCGTGGTTCCCAGTTTCAGTCTATCTTATTTTAGAAATTCAAGAGACTTCTGAACGTGAACCACATCAAAACAACAGCTTATCACCCAGCAGCTAATGGTTTGGTCGAAAGATTTCACCGCCAATTAAAAAGCTCGCTGATGGCACAAGATGATACAACAAAATGGAGTGACGCATTACCACTCCGACTTCTGGGAATTCGTTCAACCATGAAGGAAGACATTGGATGTACAGCTGCAGAGTTAGTCTATGGTACAACTCTAACGTTACCTGGTCAACTAGTCATTTATGAACCTAAAACGCCAGGGGATGCTACTCACTTCGCAAGTCGCCTATTACAAACGATGCAGAATATTAAAACAAAATCCCCTCGTGAACACAACAATCGAGTCCAACTTCATAAAAACTTTGAAACGTGCAAATTTGTCTTCGTCCGAGTAGATGCGGTTAAAAAACCATTGAAACAACCATATGAAGGTCCATATAAAGTAATTAAACGCACACAAAAATACTTCATCATCAACAGAGATGGCAACAAGTAGACTATTTCTATAGAGAGAATAAAACCTGCTTTCTGTGAAGCTACTCAAGTCAAGGAAGACAACGCTGTTGACAATCAACCCCTCTCACCGGCGACTGAAAAACCAATGAAGGATAAAGAACTTAATACTAAGCCTTCTTGTTTAACACGCTCCGGTAGACCTATGAACAAACCCAAGCGTTAAGTCCATTTCGTCGATTGAAAAAAAACAAAAAAAAAGCACACACCTACCTATGTCACACACTACTAATTTCACCCACAAAAAATTTTCTTTTCCTTTTCACAGTCTACATAATCACATTTTTCCACAATTATTCATTCGTTTTGTCACATTTATTATTTTTTTCTATACAAAATTTTTTGTTACTGTAATAAACAAGTAAACATTATTTCATTACCCATTTAATGTACCAAAAAAAATACATCAACAGTTCATTTTTTGGGGGGTGGGTCATTAGCAGTTTTGCACATTATTATTATTATCATTGTTAAACAACCAAGACATTAGATGACAGTGTCTTCATTCGTGTGTGTGTGTGTTTATTATGCTATGCTACATCTCTGCTACATGTCATACTCATCTCCACATTTTTGTTATCTATAACTGTAAATATTATTTTTGTATACATCTATATATCATATCCTTACAATTTTCTTTTATTTATTTTGACCAGTGTTACCTCCGGGCACTCTAGGGGGAGCTATGTGGAGATAGTCCGGACAAGATTATTTTGTAAATAGTTTTCAATGCTATTTGTATTTATTTTATCAACCTTCCAATGTATGTATATTTAACATTAAATGACTGTAACTGTTGTTTTAGTAAATGACCTTGAACACACTTTCCGTTGTGATTCTAACATAGCATGACATATGGTTGCTTGCTAACAAATACATTGCTACACACACACGCTGATTGTTCTATTCTCACGCCTGATCGAGTCAATCGCATTCTAAATCGAATATTATCCACATTTTAGACTGCTGTGCCATTTCTAGTACATCCTACGTCAAAGAACCTTATTGGAGTCATATTTATCTCATTGGAGTTATTACTCATTTATAATTGTGGATTTTTGTGACCATAGCTCAACGGAACACGCAACAACTAGCTGATTTAAGTAACGTCCATGAACTTTCATTTTGTGTTACTAATCTATAAATTGTTATTGTTACATTAAATTTAAGACGTAATAACTTTATCGCTAATTTTTGGTCCACCACAAACATTTCACGGCTGATTTGACAGCAACTATCACTCTTCCTGGTCTATTTTAATATAATTTCCTTCCGTTTGGTTAATGTTGTTCTCCAGCCATATTTCATGAAGTAGTCCATCGTGTAATTGATGATCTTAAAAGTGTTGACGTTTGTCCAGATGATCTCATTCATTATGGTTTTCATAAAATATCTCACGGTCAGTGACACACTACTTTCTTCGTAGTCTGCTTGAGAAAAAATTCTCGTTAAGCCGAATGATGTTTCATTTTATGTGTTCGGTATTGAATGTCTTGGACATCTAGCTGACATTAATGATTCTAGACCAGATATGAGGCGATAAGCTTCACTTACAATTTCATCATCTCTAAAAACCCCTACACAATCATATTATTCAGCAGGTGCTCTTCATTATTATTCGCTTTTTATTTCTGATTTTCTTTATCGTACAAACTCTTTACGTTGATACTTGAGGTATGTCATATGGACTCTCACAACAGTTTGATATTGTGATCTGAAACGTTGATTTTCGGCATGCTTTGCCAAGATCGATGGGTGATGCACCACACCTGATGGAATCTGACTAATAAATAATGCTGATCCTTAGAGTTTCTAGACTGTGTCATCAGTAAGTGTTTTATAATAAAGGTTTCCCCGTCATATCAAGATTGGATTATAGGGATGAACGACTAGCAACAATAATGAAAAAAAGAGGTAAACTTCATTCAGCATTCATTGGAAAACGATATTTCATTTTATCATGCTCTACGTTTTACAACATGTGCATGTTCTTCTATCTTTCATATCACTCCAGTTTATATTTGTCTATATTACTGAATTTAATTGGTCAGTCACTTCTTCACAATCAACATGTAGATCATCATCGTACAAACTCTTTACGTTGATACTTGAGGTATGTCATATGGACTCTCACAACAGTTTGATATTGTGATCTGAAACGTTGATTTCCGGTATGCTATGCCAAGATCGATGGGTGATGCACCACACCTGATGGAATCACTGAATTTATTTGGTCAGTCACTTCTTCACAATCAACATGTAGATCATCATCGTTTTGTAATCTGTATCGATGATCATTGTTTACTGGAGTTAGGTGGGAATTATGTGAACTCGTATCCTAAATCAAAGTCACACCTTCCTGTTAATTAGTATCGTGGACTACTAGTCTTTGGTGATATCTAGGCACTGTTACTGTAGTGGGTGAGAACTCAGGTGTGAATGACCAGTTTATTGTTATTTGCGGAATCACAGAGTGTCTTCATATAATATTAAAACCACACATTCCACACTTCTCTTGCACGTCCTCCGTCAGTTGACTCTTACTAACTTCATTGTTCTTTTATTCTAGATGAGTTCACCTCTGTTCAGTTTGAAACAGTAACCTACAAAAACAATGGCAGATGGTCGCACAATATCGTGAATTGATTGAAGTTAAAGGTGAACACCATTGAATGCTTCTCAGTGGCAAGAGACTGAACGTTCCCTCAAGAAAGAATGTCTTAGATTCGATTTCTGCTTTCATGATTGTCAATAGGCAAGGTCATGTGGTCTTGTAATACAACAAACAGGCTTCTGAATGATTCGGGGTTTTTGATACATGTCCAAAATTTATCGGTCCATGATTTAAATCAAAAATCATATATCCAGCAATACATCTTGTTTCATTAACAAAGCGTCACACATTGTGTTTATCGTGATCATTTTTGTAGACTATGTGAAGAATTAAAAATTTCGTTTCATGATCATTCTGACTGTGATATTTCGGTTTGAACTTTCATCCATACCACTGACTGTGGAATATTTTATCTATAAATATTGTGAAAATATTTCCGTAGTACGTTACTCGTGAAGTTCACATTATGTTCACTTCAACACCTTTGCTTCGTTATCCGAAAAAGCTGTCAAGTAAAGTACATTGACAATTCGTTGATCGGTCTGTATTAAGTCAAGCACCATTGAACGCTAACATCAGCCTATTCAATCCTTTTTTACAAGAAAATCGTTTCACAAACACTTTTGACAATCGAACGTCTATGAATACTTAATTATAACTGTTGCATTACTAGGGGCCACGGGCGATATCCAAACCGAGAATTCAACAGTTCTTTTATAAGTACAACGAGTTTAAGGTGTTACGGTTACTTCCTCAATCGAAGTTTGTTCAAAGCACAACATTATTCTTAGACTGATGTACCCATCTATATATATTGTGTGATATTTTCGCAGGTTCTAACATTGGACAACATATCTCATAATGATGAAATAACCGCTTACATAGTGAGCACTCAGATCATCATTCTTAGTGTGAAATGACTATCCTTGTAAAGTATCACAGCTTTTATCCCTCCAGTTTTAATAAACGTTTCTAAACTGATTACTTTCGCTTTTCACTCTTCTCTTTATCCAACATTGATTTCACATAGGATAATTCGTTTACACAACACTTGTCATCGATGTTTTGAATGAATTAATACCTCTTGTAAGATCAATTTTGGAGGTTTTGTATGTGTGTGAAAATCCATCAATGTATACACTTGTAGTTTGTTCCTATTGTTGTTCGTGTAGTTGTACATTTTGTTATTCCTTTTGATTCCATTTGAGTTGGTCAGATAGTCATTATAGTTTTTATTTTTCTTACGTCTTCACTAAGTTTCCGTGTTTCTTCGTGAACTGCATTTATGTTGTGTTTACTTGTTACTAAGTCTTGGCAGCAGACATACTGGTTTGTTCCTCCATTTTATTGTGTTGCTTGTATTGACTAGAATTGTACATTTTTAAGTGTGAATTGAAGCACAACTCCAGAATTCGAAACACTCTGTATAATAAAGCAATCAAATAGTATCTTTTGAATGAATCTGTGCGTGATCTAGCCAGACAAGATGGAATAACATTGATATGTTGCGATTGGTAATTTATTGGGCATCCTTTATCAACTTCCTTATTTATTGTAATTTAAATTTGATTGATTGAACAATTATTGGCTGAATAGCTGAGTGGTCATCTTTGTTTAGGTGATAGAGTATATTTAAGTTTATAATGAATTTCAGAACCGTCATTTTACCCAATCACATTGTTTTGTTTTCAACCGGGCAAGGTCGCGTATCTAACCCACCTAGTCAGTT
Organism: Schistosoma margrebowiei; assembly: GCA_944470205.2. Lineage (NCBI taxonomy): Eukaryota > Metazoa > Platyhelminthes > Trematoda > Strigeidida > Schistosomatidae > Schistosoma > Schistosoma margrebowiei. Next base: position 41,506,169 of record OX104026.1, on the reverse strand, counting down.
TTTCTTCACTCCAAACCTTAATTTGCATATAACACTTCCAAGAATTTCTACGTGCATTCAAATGAAGTATCATTCAACTTATTAAAAAAAAATTTATCTGCCAGAAAATTTACGAACTTATAGAAGATGATTTAACGTCATTCAGATTTTCTCTCAATCGAGTGTTAGCGTTAATTCTGGCATTGACTGATGGATTATATAAGAGACATTTATTTTCCTAACAAAACTTTAAACATCATTAGAACATTGTCAGAGTGGATATCCGTTGAAATTGCAGTAATTTTAACATTTGCATTCATGAGTATTATACTAAACGGCCTTCTGGTGAGTTAAGGTTTTTTATGGTGGCCTAGCTCAGATTGATACATGGATTCAAGCATTGTCACGTTCACCATATTAGTTTAATTTCACATCACCTGAGAGAAAAACTGCATGTTTTACGATATGCAACTCATCCAGTGTATGTAAATCTACCAGAAGTGTGACAAAACAGGAAACACAAAAAGACTTATTGTAGCGACCCAACAACCAATATTCGGTTGGAACAACAGACTGATGAACCGAACATTTACTCGATTAGACCAGATCACGTTCCTCTATATAGTTCACAACGCGTTTTTGAGATACTCGTATTATTTATATCAACACGTCCATCCCCTCAAGATTACAGATATTTCATACTGTCATTTCTACATATTATAAGTAGTTGGATAATGACGGCCCTCTACCAATTGGAAACTACCATTTGACATAAATAAATGATAAGTCCAAACACATCATATTAAGTGAATATCGAACCAATTAGGAAGGTTGTGCAGTAATTCTAAAAGTATTTTATGGAAATTATTCACTTACAAACAGATCATTTAGCGTAATCCTAGAATGACATAAAAAATTAGTGACATATTTTCATAATTAGATAACTATAATGAATAAGGGATATGTTGATATGGAGAGCTAATCAGAAGTAGTCTAAGGCGAAGGTCAACCGATGGCAATCAGAAATGACCTGAAAGACATTTTCATTTCATTGTCTGTGAAATGGATCAATTACCTAAGCATTAGAGTGGTATATATATATGAATGTGTACAGATGATAGTTTTTCTTGATTAAAAAGCAGCATTTGACTCTGTAGTTCGAGAGGTTCTGTGACAGTCTGTCATTGAAAGGCGCACCTCAGAAGTACATAAACCTTGTGAAGGCCTTTCACTCGAAAACTACTAATCGAGTCAGAGCTTATGGCGAACTGTCATCTGATTTCGCAGCATCAAGTGCTCTCTGTCAAGGCTGTTAGTGTATTGAACTATCTTCAGACAAACTCCTCATTTTAATATGAATATAACATAACTCCATTAAAGTATGAATTGAGGAACGTTTACTTCGAACTTTACTTCTGAATAATATTCTTTTTGTTCAGAAATATGATCGAACGGGTATTGAATAGATCAGTATTGAGGTATGCTGATGATACCTTCATCGTATGCAATAATCAAAAACATGCCACAAATCTGCTAAAGTTTTTCAACGAAGCCCATCCAAATATCGATTTCACTACGGATTATGGAAGAGAAAAAAATTTCATTTTCTCGACATGGCGATAAAATGAAGAAAAGATGATACAGTTCAACTTTGTTTACAAGAAAGACACATAGATTGGGAGTTACCTCAATTTGAATAGCTTTTGTCCAATCAAATACAAAAAAGGCACTGATCAAAACACTGTTTGACAAAACAGAAAGAATAGGTACTGCCGATACACTAGAAGAGGAAACTATGAATGGTAAAAATTGCATTGACAACAACTTATCCTACAGCGAAAATGATTGTCCTGTCCAAAACAACATGTTCTTTGACACAATCAAAGGTCGACAAGTATCCTTTTCATGTTACCACCAACTGTTTATAAAAATTTACATGTATCTTCGCAAGCAGTTACATCGGTAGAACAGAAAGGAGAGCCTACGTAAGATTCAAAAAAACATATTCCGAAAATTTTAACATCAATTTGCCATCGCAAGACATCCCCTTGACACAGGATACGAAATCGATACACTGAAGTCTTTCAAAGTAATTAATAAACAATCAAGCTCAAACATTCTGAAATTCGCCAAAGCAATAGCAATCAAACGTCTAAAACCAGATCTATGTATACAAAAATAGACAGTAATAAATATTTTTTTAAATTTATTAACAATACCCCTCCACCTTTTTATTGATTTATTGCGTCATTATTCCAACTATTTTTGAAGTTTAAATTACATCATACATAAGTGATTGATCTGAATTCATACTTCCTTTATTACCATTAATCTATTTTCATGAGTTCTAATCACTATTTCAATGTTCTGGAACTTTCCGTGTCAACTCTATCGGGATATTCGCTACATCATAATACACATTTATTCATCGTTCATTACCTTCTTATGCATAAACATGTCAATATCTGTAATCATGTTGAATTTTAGATATGTCAGGTTGTAAGCAACTGATGAGAACCTAACGAAATCGAACGAATTCATTTATTATTTTGCATCAATCATTGTTATTGCTCTCTTTTGGATAACATACAGTGTCTTAGAAACAGCATAAAAAATTTGTTTAGATCTTTCTATCACTATGATCATATCTGCATGAACATTTTTATTTGATCAGATGTTAAAGTCAATAAATCTGTTCCCCCTTGCAAGCCTAATTGTTAGCTGATTTAATGATTCAATGACTAGTTCAGTTTTCTATGTATATACATCTATGTCTGAATCTTTTCATTACATTCGACTCTTATTTTGGCTGTGTATTCACTCGTTGTCATTCAACTGCATTTGTATTTCTTCTTGAATACACTTTACGTAATTGTAACATAGAGAAGTGTAATGTACAATGTTAGACTGTAGTCAATAGTTGGTATTGCATTTCTGAAATTCATGCACCTCAGAAAGTCGTTTAATAACAGTCATTTAGACCAGTGACATAAGAAACCTTAAGATTTATCTCGAAAATTTTAAACGACAGAATTAATGAAGCATAAATGAGAATGTAACGCCGATCTCCACAGTACGATCTGAATTCTAAAATCAACGTACTACCTCTCAACTTTCATTATTCTGATGGATTATAATTATTGTTGTGGATTGGTATTACCCTCATTCTCATTACACGTAATTCATCCTTCAACATTTTTGATTAAAATGTAACATTACTAATCATAATAATAAACTATGACATTTTAAGTATAATCGATATTGTGGTGTTTAATGGAGTAAGTCTGTTCTATTTCATGAAATTACAGCATTTGTTTATTGTTGTGGTTTCTCTCTGTCTTCATTTTTCCTTCACCTATACATCGATGTATATTCCTTTTCATAAACACGTCTTATGAAAATGCAATCAATACGTTGACAGTTCTACTGAGATAGGAGATGTAATCAGTAGTCCGTTTCTATGAATTGAGCTATAGCTGAAATACAATGTGATACATATATATATGTCAGTTACCAGTGTTTGACCAGCTGCAATGTTACCGTACAATAATGTAGATCTATGATGCACAGTTTAACAATATACAAATACAGTTAACCAAGCGAATGAAAAGTCATGAACATTGGACCCCATAGTTTTATAAATACCACAACAGTGATTGGTTTCAATTGATTTTCCTTAAGAGAAGTATTAATCTTCTATAAAATCAGAATCCTAATCATTTTGTCAGTCATATGAACAGATTATTACGAAGCGAAATATTTCATTCTAACTCAGATTTATATTACACCCACTAAACAGAATAGAGTATAGACAATACCATATGATCTCATTATGAGATGGAATGAGGTGATTATTGACAACAAAGTATGATCATTAGTGTTTCTATAAATAAAAGAGGTCAACAGAAATATGTTTGTTAAGAAAAAGCACACGTTGTCTACACTGAAATTGAAGAAAGAGTAATCAATTCTACTTTGAAAATGTTATCGGATGTTAGAGAAATGACGATAGAACATGGTGTGTTGTTGTATTCAATGCGGTGAACTGGACAGAATTCCCGAATTCTTATATCATATTCCTAAATGCACCACCACGCCAATCATTTCAAATTAATTGCTTTCACTTCATCTTCTTTTTAGCAAAGTAGTAATTATATGTAAAATGAGAATTTCACTCATCTTGGATGTCAGTCAAATAAACAAACAACATTCATATGACACCCACGATACACAACAGAGAATACCATATTATCTTTTGATTAATGAGATAGACTGAGGTGATCAATGATGAACAAAGTATAATCATAAACAAGAAAGAGGTCAACACAAATATGTTTTTGTTCATTAGACAAACACGTAGTTGACACTGAGATTGAAGAAGGATTAATCAATTTTACTTTGAAAATGTTATCGGATGTCGAGAGAAATGATGATAGAACGTGGTGTTATGTTATATTCAATGAGATGAATCAGATAGAATTCGCAATTGTTTTGCAAATCTTATTCCTCACTGCATACGATTTACAGGTTTGTGGTGTTTGTACAATTTAATGATCCTTTTGTACTTGGGGACTGTTTGATTTCGAATTTCGAACACAATAAGTTCGTCTGTTCTCATCTAGCTTTCAAGCAATTTACCTCAATCTTTATCAGGAAAGATGACTGGTGACTAGCGATGGAATCCATGATTCGCTTTTCTCCTTATTTGTGAATCATCAGCTGGATATACCTACATCCCATAATTGATGTTACCTCTGTGACTCGAACCCAGTATATTTCGGTTCAAGCGGCATCGTCTTATTCATTTAGTTTGATTTGTGTCTTGAACAATCGAAATCTACACCGATTGAATATTGTGATATTTTGCTATTCACTCATCATTTAATAATCTGATTTAGTCAACAATATGTTGAATGATAATTCGATTCCCAGAAAATTGTATCATTCAGAGAGTACTGGTGTTATGCAGCTAATGTGATTTAGGAGAGTAATTTTTCACCAAAGTCACATTATTCTATAAGTTTCCTAGTTCTAATAATTCCTAACTGAAATTAATCTGCTTCTAATTGCCTGCAGACTTCAATATTGTAGAGATTCACGAATTGATCTGGGAGATTTCTTTATAGGTTCATAGTGGCATTCATGATCTGGATGCTTTCGAAAATGGTCATTCGATCTACCACAAAGTGGTAAATATTTAACTATAAAGTGAAGATGAACATGAAGTTCGGCTTCAGTCACTTCTGTTGGACATTACTGACTAATTTCTTTACTACTTATACAAATATCAGTAGCTTCAAACGGTGCATCAAAACACCATAGTACAATACATGGTCTAATGCATACGAATGTTCAGATTAACTCAACTATACTATTAAGATGTCGTTTTCCTCTTCACATTCAAAATGATCTTGGGGAAAATCATTGAGAATATTAAGTGGAGTATTGCAGCACATGTCACACGTGTCATCATCTACGACACCAGGAGCAGTCTGTCAAGATATCAAACCATATTGATTGCCAGATAAGTTGAAAATCATTGTTCTCTAGGTGAAAGATGGTTTTGGTTAGGATTAAGATAGATTGAGACAAATATTTGGTGGAAGGTACACACTGGTTGAATCTGAAGACAAATGTTAGTGATTACACATGGCCTTACCTTCCCGCAACAAAATACATTCTTACAATGTTGACTGGTTTGTTCAAATATCCATTGTAATCACTTTTACTGTAAGTTTAGTTAGTTCGATAATTGTTTTTTACTTTCTCCAATATGATGAATTAATGTATATATCGATGGGATTGAAGCAAAGAACAAATTCTTAGTTGAGCCCAGAATGAACTGTGTTTCAACGAGTGGTGAATTCTGAGTTGAAATGTATATGTGACATTCAATATTTTGATTATCATAAAGCTATTCTTCCAGTGAATTGATTTCTGACGATCACATTACAATTCGTTTGATAAGACAATATTCAACATTAAAAACTGTGATCAAATATTGAGATTGTAGAGTGAAGATCAGTTGCTCAGAAGGTTGATGTTGTATCTTTTCAAGTAACTTATTGAATAGCTGCTCTATAATCATGGTCTCTTCCATGTTCTATGTGCCGTGTGCTTGACTTCTCTATTGGAGCTCAGGCAATTCAATTCCATCACAGTCATCATTCATCATCATTCATTTTTCATCTGTGTTGCTCAGTATAATTATTTCGTTTTGACTGCAGTTTTTTACATTGTTACTGCAAACAATGATATTTCCATGCATTTTACGGTCAAACTATTCCATCACTAAATATCTATAGATATACTTAGAATATATAACACTATCATTCAAGTTTATTTGAGGTTCAATAATTCTTGATAATCAAGGGATTATTTTATTTATTTTACAAATAAAGGTAAACCATTAATCCCATGTGTGAACTGACTGATTACCTGGATCATGTTTGTTTAATGTTTCCATTGTAGCGTCACCACCAATCTTGTCGTCGCATATTATAAGGTTCAATGTTCAGTAATTGAAAGCAATCGAGAGGAGCCTATACACGTGTGCATCGTGTTAGTTGACAATGATCAAAAAGATGTATCACTTAACTTTAGGGAACTAACGGTGGTTGTGAGATGAGAATCTAAGTCTCTTTCCATCTGGAACTAGACCATTAAGTATTTCGAGAATTATCTGAACTCTAAAGAATGCACAAACAAAACATTGATGTAACTAATCTCACTCACACAGAGAGCTTAATTAGCTCGGTAGTAATTCGTATTCAGAACCTCTTATCCAAATTATTTTTATGTTTATATCTTTCTTAAATTTCCCATTCATCTTTCCCAACTCAGATTGATTCCTCTTCATCGTAATTAACTTGACTATACCGCATTTATTACATATTGAATTCACACAACGTTGGTATTATCACTACTACTAATATTATTATATTGATTAAAACCTTACCACAACTCATTCTTACCTACATTAACTGATTTGGCTTATTTACAAATCACATCATCTTCAAGTAGTTCTATAGAAACAGATGAGAATGATCATCATTTTTCACACATAACATTGGTAATTTTATTCATACCTGCCTATCCTTTAGTTGTGCAAAAATAGATTTAAACTATTTATCAAGCAAAGAAACTCGTCAACGACTTCACATCAAACTAAAGTGTACTAATACATGGAATCAGCCAGATTGGAGACTCGTTAAAAAATAAGACTTGATGTCAGATCCTCCGTTGAACTGTGTTATTTGACAAGTCATGCTGTTGCTACAATATAGAATATTGGTTCGTAAATATTAATATGCGTCAAACGTGTTGAGAGGAAATGGCATGACTAGTCAGCAATCAAACACGTTCAAAATATATCCTAACTGACCTGCTCCTTTCAATAAAACCTGTATTTAATCATTTTGTGAGTGACGTGGCTCAGAATCGATCGATCACAATGGTATGGGTGTGTACACACTCTGTCTACCCTTAAACTGTGAGATTGAAATCGCTTCATATCTTTCTTTGTACCAACTAATCCTTTCTTTCTGTACTATATTCTCATATAAATCTTTCACTTATTCATTACCACGATTGAATTAACTACTTCTATGAATCCTGTGTTGGTCTTGCTGTGCTATTATTATTATTATTATTATTATTATTATTATTATTATTATTAATATTATCGATACGTACCAGTCGAACTATTAGGTTTTACTCTGTTATAGACTCCAAATATATATATATATATATATATATATATATATATATATATATATATATATATATATATATATATAATTTTCTAAACATATATTAATATATGAGAAGAGTTTTTTTTGGAGACCTTTAGAAATGTCATTGATTGAAATCGTGAGACAATTGAAGTCAAACCACCATGGTCTCTAGTTTGTTAAGCGCCTTGCATGAGACTGATAGGTCGTGGGTTCGAACCTCGCGAAGTGAGGGATCGTGAATGCGCACTGCCGCTGAGGTGTCCCATGCAAGGTTGTGACGGCCGTCCAGTGTTTCCAGGTTATCCATGGTGATCTAGCTTCAATTGACTCATGATTTTATTCATTGATATACACCATAAAACATCGCTCGTTGAGGCAGTCGGTGATTGGGCATACGTAACACGTGTCTCGGCTTTCTCAACCGATTAAGTTTCACTACTTCATCAACTGATTCGCCATGCTTCTTTAGTACCGGTTTCCTAACAACTGGATTACTCACTCGATGGTTCTATGGTATACGATAAATGGTTCGAAGACACATATGACCGGATACTAGTAACTTACGAATATCCTCTACTCTAACGGGTCATGTTTCACAATGAAGTTACAAGTGATCACTCTCCATGATTTCTGTGTAGAAATCAAGGAGAGAAAGGAAATCACATATTTTATAGTACATAGGTCAAGTGTCTGTTCGTTCACACTCAATGAACAATCATATTTTACTTTCATAACCACAGATCAATATTACTGATTGATATGAGATAAAAAGCTTTAGAAAACTATACAACTTCATGTATTACATTTATTTCATCATTTTGAGTAATACATAATCATAGTTCAATTCGTTATCCAACATATGATCAACAGTGAACATGATAGTATTAAACTACAAATTCAGAATCCAACACTTCATATTTTCGATTTCACTCCGTTGAGAATGGTCATTTATTGGTTCGATGTTCATGAGATTAAGATATCACCTAGGATCAGTAAACGAAACGAAAACAGCAAGAAAACAACAGGTCAAGCTAAGTTATTTAACTGAACCCCAGCCTTGTTAACTAAAGGGAGAAGGCAAGATCCAGTCGGAAAAATATATATTCTACAAGGAGCCCGGAAGAACGCAACTCATGTGTATATATACAATTTCCTTGAAAAGTCTAAGAACTAAGATAAATACTGAAATTAATTCAAATACTCAGAGTTATTAAGAAAAATCTGAGAGAAAGACGTTATTTTTTCATTATCCTGAGTGGACAACTACCAATTTCAGCATGTTTTCCAAAATCTCACATCTAATTACATTATTATCCTTGTACTGTGTTCACCACATCATCAGGCAGGAATATGATCCGATGCCTCACAGTGTGAAAGCTTCTCCAGTACTTACATTTCCTCAACTCTCTACATAAACTAAGCTCCAAAGTTAAACTTCTTTCACATTTACTATCCGTTCTTCGTTCAACAGTATAAGACTTTTAGAGAGCAGGGAATAATAAGGAAATTTGTGCGAAATCGCTCGAATAAACGATGTATCAGTATCACTGAAAATTAGATAACGCTAGGTGACTCGATAGTTGTGAATATGAATAAAAATATTAACCTGTTTCCCTTGATTTTCAGTGATCTTTTAATCTATCGTTTTTCAGTGTCGAATCCTATCTCCAAGTAAAATTGACCTTTTAAATTTATCCAATAGACTAGATGTTTCTTATAGTGTAGCTGACTGTGGAATGCTCGACCTATATTTTATCCAGACTTTGATCTGTTAACAAATTGGAACTGCATTTGTATTGGTATCTAGTCGTAAGGTTCAACTGAACATTTATTACTCTAAAATATTGAATATTATTCATTAAAAACTACGTAACAGCTACTTCTTATTTTGTAAACACATGTTGTTACCCCAATTTGTAAACTGTAATACTTTGAGGATGATCCACGGGTGAAATGGAGGAAGCTCTAAGAAGATATTCCATCCAATCAGCTTTTGGAAGAATATTCCTGAATCCACACGCGTCGCTTCCCTATTGGACAAATGCTAATAACTCCCGTGTGTATGGATTGGATAACTATAATGATGATTTCGTTTTTGCTAAAAACTACAAATAGCTGGAATTTTTTACCATAATTGACACTGTTTGGGATAACATTCCTTTCACTTATCTTCTGTCTTTTCATTTGAAACTTGTAACGGTTCTAACGTCCAAGTACTCGAGTTATATGCTGTATATTAAGAATCTAAGCTCTGAATATAACAGATATCTATTGTTCTAGAGAGATATATTAAGGGTTAATAAGCGTCATTTCATCAGTGTGCTGTGATTGCCTCTTATCAGATAATATTTGTACTCAATTAAACAAATTATCAGATTTCAATTTACAATTAGAACATTTGAAGTATATTTCTCGTGTTATATTGTGTTACATCCAATTAATTTAATATAACAATCGTAACGATTAACTTACCAAGACTATGTGGGGGAGCTTTATTACCAAAAGAAGGATGATAATGTTAACAACATATCAACATCTTCAGAGGTTATCAGACGAATGGAAACATCAAAATACTGACCATAACTAGATAACTAGAAAAATTCACTTATTCATAACACATAATGTATAATTCATTTGATATAGATTATCTGTAGGACAATTGAATAGAACAATTTTTTCTTTACCCTTTTAATTGCATTAAACTCTCAACTAAACCACATCAATACGAAAATATTCAATATAAACATTCTTGTGTTGTACGAACTACTTAAATAGATCCGATATTTAATTAAACAATAAAATTAATTAAATAAGATTACTAGGCGAGACACTAATTTATGGACGATCTTTGAACGAATCCTAAGTGAAATTGATAAATATTAGCTAATCAAGAAACAGTTAGTATAGATTGAAAATATGTTATACGAAACCAAAGAAATAAAGTGTATACACTTCTTATATGTGTTTCAAAACTGTTCAAGGTTACAAAGAGGTTCAAAGGTTCTAAGATCGTAATGCATGCAGTAGAGGAGATCATCCGTATGGCTTCAGGGTAATCGGCCTCTGTAACCATGATAATGTCTCAAAAATTATTTCCGCCTCGACTCCATAGTTTCAATATTGTTTATGTGCGCTCCGGTTATTGAGTGCACAAAAAGCTACTTGTGGATAACGACACGACGCACATAAACAAGCCTATGTAAGAGTCTGTACGCTTTCCAAACATCCGTATATATTGTAGTACCTGGCTGCAACTAATATTACTGATGCTTTTATTGTCTAGTTCACGATAATTGTCGTAATTTGCCTCGGTTAGGAACTATATATATATATATAGCGAAACGGATAAATGACTTTAGCGCCAAAATCCGAAACCTCTTATGTTATACGCGAATGGTTCGTCTCGTCGTTTCATTTGTTATAACCCTTCAATTATCACGTTTTGTAGAAATCGATTGTACGTTAGCATCAGGTATTGAAATGGACACCGTAACTTTAAAATCCGTCAGACACTTCTGATTGGCTCATCGATAACTATATACTACTGATAAATAGTTACTTACTGTACATATTTGTAAACTTACCATTATCATTATTGATCAATAGGATATCACTATCCGGTATAGTCGTTTTTAAACGAAATTAATATTGAATTTCTTCTTCATTGATTATTATGATTTCATTTTTCAAACATTTTGATACATAAATACAATCAGGAAATAATGAATAAATTCAATCTTAATGTAATGAATTATGCAATTGATTCATATGATTTAATTCATATTCTGTATGATAAATTGGACAAGGTGATGGTATATCACTATAGTTACCAGAATATTCCTTAATATTTAAATAAGAATTCATATCTTTATATAATTTACTTTGTATACTACTACTATTATCATAATTATCAGTAGTAGTTTTCGAATTAGTAAGAATTAAGTTTTCAATTAATTGATTTCCCGCCTCACATTGTTAATGACCTGGTTGTAATGCATTTAAACAAGACATCCAACCAATCGATGAACGTTTAATTCCTAACAATCATATTTTATGATTATTATCTGTATTTGACTTATTCTGTGAATTGATGGTAGATAATAAAGTTTCTATTAGATATTTGGTTTGATTTAAACGTATATTGAATTTCGAATACGATAACCATGATATAATGATTCTATACATACTATAGCAATTAATAGATCATGATTAATAATTGGTTGATTCCAACGATTGATAATTGTTTCTTCAATTGGATTACTATAAACAAAAGTAAATCAATGAAATAGTTCATACGCCATTTGTTCCCTCAGTATACTAGAGCTCATGGTCACCATTGGTTTAGAATCCAGTTAAAACACCGGATATTCGCTTTTCGTTTACCCATTTTCGTAAACAACACCCCTGCCACGAGAAGGCAGTGAGTGGGACTTCCCTGGCAGAGGCTATATACACGTGGACATGTGAGAGCATTTCGAGAGGGAAAGCGGACTTTCCTCACTCTCTGCCCTACCAGGGCATTTGGGGGCGAAGGATGAATTAATCAGGTATAAGATCATAGTGTTTTAGATTTCGACGCAAAAGTCATACATCTTTTTCGTTAAAAAGTGTTCTGCTATTATAGCTGATGTAAGTTCGTGATGAACAAACCCTTACCCCCACAACAATTGTAAATCATAAATCTAATACTCCACACTGGTTTATATTACTTATTTGATCCTAGTTCTTATGTAGACACTCTCATGGTCAATCTGCCATCGCTCAAAGATTGTTCATAAATGATAGTGAATGATAAGTGGATAAATATAGTTAGATTATCAAACATAAATTCAAGATCTTCAGACAGTACATTGAATAAGTTCATATGGAAAACAAAGCTTCGACTGAAACAAGAGAATATCATACGATTAAACATAAGAAATAGTGCTCAACTCATAGTTCATGAAGTCATATAAGTAAGATATGCGCTTGATAAGAAAGGGATGATAATAAGATGAAATTAACTAAGTCTATGTATACATATATATATATATATATATATATATATATATATATATATATATATATATATATATATATATATATATATATATATATATATATATATATATATATATATATATATACCTCATTACAATGGGAGATGATTGCTCAATTTCGTGGATTTGTTAAAATTCGACATTAACACCGTCAGATACCGGCCAACTCAGTGGTCTAGAGGTTAGAAGTTCGTGCGTGAGACTGAAGGCTCTGAGTTTGGACCCGCAAAGAGGATCGTGGATGCGCGCTCCTAAGGTGCCCCACAATAAGACGAAACTGCCGTCCAGCGCTTCCAGGTTTTCAATGATATTTTAACATCAATCATTTCATGATCTGAATCAAAAACGTTTATTGTATCAGTTCAGTATAAAACATGTTCTATATGAGAAGTGTGAACTCTCTTTCATTGTGACAATTTTATTCCCTCTAATAATTCAGGTGAACTACATTTATTGTATGTATTTTTACAGTAATTGTATTGGCTTCCCCCATTTTATGTACTATAAATTGATTGTATAAATGATTGTATTATAGTTTAAAGATGATGTGATTTTTAATTTTTTTCTTTGAAAACAGGTTTTCAAAGAGTCAGTAAATTTTCATCGCAACAATCTTTCATGTTCTCACATTTGTATTATGGAAACTGTAGTGGATGGAAGAATTTCAATGGTTCCATGTTGTCAAGTGGAGGCAATAAGACTGTGAATTTAACAGAGTCGATAAGCACATAAAAAAACTAAAATCCTCTATAAATTTAATAGTTGCTTATCTAGTTACAAAAGTGCCGAGAGACTCAATTTTACAGTTATCATAGAGATAAAATGTATAGGTATGTTCATCACTTGAAACATTTCCGTTAAAATAGAATTGAGATAGTCTAATTTCAACTAAACGATTGTTTTAAAGTGTACAATGTGTGAATAATATTAGATACTCGATTGAGCATTTAATCCTATTTGGAGATTATCAGTTGTATTTACCTGCTATAACTCGACTAGGTTGATGTTTACAATTAACCTCAAGTCCAATAATTTACACATCAAATACTAACGTATTATTCACTGAACAGATAGCGATCAACCTTTATGACGGGTTAAAACTATTATATTATTAATTAACGTTTTTAGGAATAAACTAAAATCACATATAAATGTCATACTATTCTAGTTACTATCAGGTTTAAAATTTACTCCTATAGTCTGTTGTTATCATTATCAATAATAGTGTTAAATGACTTGAAGTCCAAATTCATGAAAAGATATTTATCATATTGTTATGATTAATATGCAAGAATGTATGAAACAATGGCCCCCAAATGCTCTGGTACGGTCGAGAGTGGAGAGATTAGGCTAACCAACTCCAAATGCTATCATATTGGCACGTGCATATAACCACCTTCAAGGAAGTCCTACTCACTGCATTCTCGTGGTAAGGTGTGTTGTTTACGAAATTGAGAGAACAAAAAGTGAATGTTGGGCGCGCTTACCAGGTTGATGGATATGGTAGATCCACGTAAAAGAGTTGGAAACAAATGGTGTATGATCCAATTGTTGACTACCAGCTACCATGAGAATGTATTTCCTTGGGTTGCTCCACTGCCTTATGGATCAGGCTTTCGGGTTGAAGTCTCTGGTTGTGGCCCCTAGGAAAAGTGCATTTTTCGGTTTAGCCACCTGGACAATATCCCAGCACTCATATAAATTGAATGATTTATGTAGAGCATATCTATTTGGTGCTTTTTTTATGAATGTTTATGTGTTTAAATAAATAAATAACAAAAAATATGGTGTTTCAGTTCAAATAAAATACTCAGAAAGAACAATAAATCTATTCGATACTTACGTGAACTAAGCACGTTTGATTTTTGTTTTGTGGACACTATAGGAGGAGGATTTGAAACTGTTTCTGATATATTTTTTTTGAAAAAAAGTCTTTTTTGAAAATGAATTCAATTTTCTGAATTAAATCTTAAAAAATAAGATATAATTCCTATTGTGATGTGAGCTACTTATATCTACATAAAAAATATGTGACACTTGATTGTCCCCACGTGTGTTCTTGTTCACTACACTATGGATATATACTAAGTTCCTATCCTATTTTCTAGAAAGTCACTTGAAATCTGGAAAGACTACACAGCCGTTTCTACGTATTTCTTTCAGACTCCACAATGTTATCTACTTCGACTAAAAAAACTATTTGAAAGAAAAGTTATTTTACTTATGCCTGTTACCACTAGTCGAAGAGTATAGGCCAAACATCAGCACTTTCCATTCAACTCTGTCCTTGAGAATCCTTTCCACTTCCTGTTTATCCTTTTCATATCTGCTTCAAACTCCCGACTAAGTATTTTCTTTGGTCTTCCTCTTTTTGTTTCCCTTCAGAACTCCAAATTCGGGCTTGCCTCGTGACGCAGTTTGACAATTTCCTCAATGTGCGTCCTATACACAATCAACATCTTTTGCTAATTTCCACCTCGACCGGAGGTTGGTCTATTCTCTCACACAGTAGGTCGTCGTTGATGCTATTCAACCAACGGACATTTACTTTCTTACGTAGACAACAATTTAGAATATGTTGTAATAGTTCTCCACATTTCAGCTTTGTATAGTAGAACTGTCTTGACGTTTGTATTGAAGAATGTGACTTTGATATTGACTGACAGTTGTTTTTAGTTCTATATGTTCTTTAACTGTAGGAATGCTGTCCTTGCTTTACCAATCCTCGCCATCACGTCTGCAACAAATCCTCCTTGTTTATTGCCGATGATGCTTCCCAGATACGTGGAATATTTCACATCCCCCTGAGCTTATCCTTCAAATGTGATTGGGTTTGTGTTCTGCGTATTGTATTTGAGGACCTTAGTTTTTCCCTTGTATATGTTGAGATCAACCCAGGACAGGGTTGGATGGAAAATTTTAATTGGCGGCCTATGCTCCTCTACGAGGATCAACAGGCGTAAGTAAATAAATAAGTATGTTGAGGCCTGCTGATGCAAAGACTTCTGCTACACCAGTTGTTTTAATCTCAGTGGTGGTGGTGATGGTGTTAGTAGTAGTAGTAGTAGTAGTAGTAGTAGTAGTAGTAGTAGTAGTAGTAGTAGTTGTAGTAGTAGTAGTAGTAGTAGTAGTAGTAGTAGTAGTAGTAGTAGTAGTAGTAGTAGTAGTAGTAGTAGTAGTAGTAGTAGTAGTAGTAGTAGTAGTAGTAGTAGTAGTAGTAGTAGTAGTAGTAGTAGTAGTAGTAGTAGTAGTAGTAGTAGTAGTAGTAGTAGTAGTAGTAGTAGTAGTAGTAGTAGTAGTAGTAGTAGTAGTAGTAGTAGTAGTAGTAGTAGTAGTAGTAGTAGTAGTAGTAGTAGTAGTAGTAGTAGTAGTAGTAGTAGTAGTAGTAGTAGTAGTAGTAGTAGTAGTAGTAGTAGTAGTAGTAGTAGTAGTAGTAGTAGTAGTAGTAGTAGTAGTAGTAGTAGTAGTAGTAGTAGTAGTAGTAGTAGTAGTAGTAGTAGTAGTAGTAGTAGTAGTAGTAGTAGTAGTAGTAGTAGTAGTAGTAGTAGTAGTAGTAGTAGTAGTAGTAGTAGTAGTAGTAGTAGTAGTAGTAGTAGTAGTAGTAGTAGTAGTAGTAGTAGTAGTAGTAGTAGTAGTAGTAGTAGTAGTAGTAGTAGTAGTAGTAGTAGTAGTAGTAGTAGTAGTAGTAGTAGTAGTAGTAGTAGTAGTAGTAGTAGTAGTAGTAGTAGTAGTAGTAGTAGTAGTAGTAGTAGTAGTAGTAGTAGTAGTAGTAGTAGTAGTAGTAGTAGTAGTAGTAGTAGTAGTAGTAGTAGTAGTAGTAGTAGTAGTAGTAGTAGTAGTAGTAGTAGTAGTAGTAGTAGTAGTAGTAGTAGTAGTAGTAGTAGTAGTAGTAGTAGTAGTAGTAGTAGTAGTAGTAGTAGTAGTAGTAGTAGTAGTAGTAGTAGTAGTAGTAGTAGTAGTAGTAGTAGTAGTAGTAGTAGTAGTAGTAGTAGTAGTAGTAGTAGTAGTAGTAGTAGTAGTAGTAGTAGTAGTAGTAGTAGTAGTAGTAGTAGTAGTAATAGTAGTAGTAGTAGTGGTACTTGTCAATAGAATCACGATCGACTTGTTTAACTCGAATGAATTGTTACATTCGTCCATCCTTACTTCATCTATTGAATCATCATTTGCATCTTTACTCAATTACCTGCTTATCTACCAACGATTTTCTGACATTTTGACAAGAATGATATTCCTAAAAGTTACTATCCGACATCACTGACTGTTACAGATGTAGTATTCATTACACGACAGACCATATGTAGAACTATGACATTCACACTAAGTGATGGAATAAGATCATATCAATCAGAAATATATATAAGAAGGATTCCTTGTGGATATTATAGAAGTTTCAATAGTTTTATTTATGAATCAATTGAAGTTAACTCTCCATGAAAAACATGAAAGCATTGGATAGCCATTTTGTTATATTATGGGACTCCTTAACACTGTGTATCCACAATCCAGAGATTGATATGTCTTGGGTTCAAATCTTGCGAGGCGAGAAATCTTATCGATACTAACCAGTCAAACTATTAGGTTTTACTCTATTATAAACTCTAAACAATTATATACATACTATTTTCTAAACATATAACAATATATCAGAAGGGGATTTGTGCAGATTTTTAGACATTTCACTGATTTAAATCATGAGTCAATTTAAGTCATACCACTATGGTCTAGTTGGTTAAGCACCTTGCATCTAACTGATAGGTCACGGGTTCGAACCTCGCGGGGTGAGAGATCGTGCATGCGCACTGGAACTGGGGTGTCCCTTACTAGGGCAAAACGGCTGTCCAGTGCTTGCATGGTAGTTCAGTTTCAATTGAAGCATGATTTCAATCATTGATATAACAATTTATTAACGACGACGACGGCTACGAGAGGAGGGGGGGTAGAAAAACAAGAGAGTAAAACAAACAGTCAATTTATTATTTCTTTCAATTTTTTCGTTGATTCGAATTCCATCGACTTTTGGAACTTCTTGATGTTTTAATTCTTTTGCTATTTTTTTACATTTTCATTTCTATTTAGAATTGGTTCTGTATTATCACTATGTTCAATCATTGTTTGATTACATGATGTTTCTTTATTATTTTTATATTGTTTTATTATATTATCTCTATCATTCATACACATTTCGTAATATTTATAATGTACTTCGTCAGTTGAGAACTATTGATTAAAAAAAGAAACGAAAAATATGAGGAGAAAAGAATGAAAATAACACAATCTTAAGTACATATTATTGAACAATAAATATCCAAACTAAATGACAGAATGAGACTCTAATTTATGGAAGAGTCAATCAGAAGCTTTTGAAAGATTTCATGGTGATGACGCTATCCTCAGTACCTAATGAATACGGTTACCTTCAAAAACTTGGATATGTGCATAATGTCGTTATTTGTAAGCGTTATTTTGTGGACCCTACAACTGGAGTACACACTGACAATATTGGAGTTATGTGGTCGAAGCTAAAAAGGTTCTGACGACCCTATCATGACTCGAGAGGTCGACTATTATAGAGCCATAATGGATGAGTCCCTCTTTCGTATGTACTATTATTTCAGTACCTCTGAATCTTTTTCAAACCGAACCACTTTAATTCTCTGGGTTTTTTTGTAATATATACATTAGTGAAGAACATTTAAGATTCGTTCAAATGTCGTCCATAGAGTCTCGTCAATGAGAGATATAATCAATTAGAAACTAATCAACATCAAGATCTAAGCTATGAGTTATATGTGGAGAAATGTAAACATTTCATAACTGATGATAACGTTCAGAGAGGTGACGAAATCTTCATATGCAAATGATTTAGTTTACTGAAGAAAACTTCATCTAGAATATTTAATAAAACAAAAACTGATGAGATTATAATTTATAGATGATCCATTTGGATTTAAGAATAGAAAATGTTGAATTTTGACATGAAATTCATTCAATGATTTGGTTAAATACTGTTATATACTAGTGAATATTACATTACCAGTAGGGTCTGAGACTTATGTTTTGTGGTTTTTCAGCTGGTTGGTCATGCTTTAATTGTTCTTTAGAACAATAAAGATAAAATATCTAACGCATAATATTTGTAAGTATTTATGTTCTCTCGTTGGCATTTATGTTAAGCATCAAACTGATCAATCTCTTTTAAAGTATGTACATCTCCAGAAAACTTCTTATATAGTTCTATTTAGTCACAAGATTGAAATATTGTTAAATAATAGTTGGCAATGGAACCTAGAAAGTGTCAACTGTACACATTTCCATATCTAATCCATTCTCATGACTTAGCAACTAACTTTAGTGGTCCAGGTTCTAACACCTGTTGAATCGTATGAGTGTGTACTGGCTGGTCTTATGTCAAGCCCACATAGCTTATTTTAGCCTCTGGACAGGCCGATTCAATGGCTCTCCTTGAGTCACGTTTTCAACTTGTTAATTATTTACTTAACAACTTTGACTGTTTTTATGTGGGTGTATGTCAGTGTGAGTACGCTTCTTATCTCACTCATCGTTTGTATGTAGCTTATTTTTGTGTGACTATAAATATTGATTAACACTTGGTTAAATAGAGTTGGCTTATGTGCATTCTCCACTACTCGTCATCTCGCTTCGTCGCTCTGATTGTCAGCCCAGATCAGTGAGTGTACAAAATATTTATGTTCAAAATCCATTCACGTATTTGACTTATTCAGTTCTGTTATTCACTAACATATGTGAAGTCAATAATTATACACGACAATTGACAACATGTATGTTTCTACAGCATTCAATCATACGATCCAACTGGAGTCAGATCTCCGGCCACTAAAAATGTTATCCTGGCTTTCCTCGTGGATAATTAACAATTTAGTGAATAAAGGAATTAAAATAAGTCCAAAACGAGAAAGGATTTCGAACATGCATATTTCATACAATCGTTCATCTGGACAGACATTCAGAGGAACGATACAAATAGAAGAGAATAAAGAGAAATGACACACAGTGGAGAAGGAGTGTAAGCCAACTCCATTTAACCAAGCGTTAATCAATATTTATAGTTACACAAAAATAAGCTACAGTCATGTGATGAATAAGATAAGCAATGCAGACACATACGCTCATATAAAATCAGTCAAGGTTTTTAAGTGAATAAGTTACAATGTCTAAATGGCCTGTTCATCCAAAATCTAAAATATGTTATATCAGCTTAATTATCAGTATAAGGGTAGTGGAGATTATTAATTCATTGATTGAATTCATGAACCGATTGATGTTAGACCACCATTAAAAACCTGGAAGCATTGGAAGGCGTTTCATCCTATTGTGGCGCTCAGTAGTGCGCATCCATACTCCCGCTCGCGGGATTCAATTCTAGGGTTTTCAGTCTCGCGCGAAAACGCCTAACATCTAGACCACAGAGATGTTCACCATACAATAGTGTGAATGTCTAACCTCATACAAACCAAGAAATTGCGCGATCATCTTTCATTGTACTGAGGTGAATAGGGGTATATATAACTCATCTAACATTTATCAGATTATCTACATGTCTGACTAAGCAGACAACTAATCAATATCATTCTCACCTACACATCATATTTCATTTTTAAAATTTGATCCAAACTTTTAATGAATAATGATGATAGTCAAGTTTCAATTGACTTATGATCTCAACTGTTGAAATTACTACAATCTCCACAAAACCCCTTCTCACATTAACACTGTTCGATGTCAGCTCAGTGGTCTAGTTGATTAAGCTCCTGGCGCGAAACTGATGTGTTCTTAATTCGAACCCCGCGATGTGGTGTCGTGGATACGCACTGCTTAGGTGTCCCACAATATAATCAAACGGCCGTCTAGTGCTTACAGATTTTCCATGGTGGTCTAGCTCCGATTGATTCATGATCTCAACTGTTGAAATTACCACAATCTCCACAAAACCCCTTCTGATAATAATGATAATAGTTCAACTATCTTCAATCGCCCACGATCTGACTCCAGTTAGATCATATGAATGATTGTTATTGAAATACATATTATCACCTATCGGCTTATCTCGTATAGAATCATCGACTTAACTGGCGTTAGTGTATAATGGAATCAAAATCAGTCAAATACGAGAATGAATTCTTAAATGCGTATATTTTGTACACTCACTGATCTGGAAAAGCAATCAAAGTGATAAACGGAATAGGAGAGATATGAAATGACGAGTAGTGGAGATTCCATGTAAGCCAACTCTAGTCAACCTAGAGTTAATCAATATTTATATCTAAAGAAAATTAAGCTATAGATATGTAACGAGTAGAATAGACAATATACACACCAGCGCTTACACAAAGATAATCAAGATTAATAAGTGAATAATGAATAAAATCAAGATATCTGACTCAAGAAGAACAGTTGAATTAGTCGGTCTATCGACAAGATAGAATAAGTTATGTAGGTTTAAAACACAGTATAACTAACATTATATATATCTCCTCGTGTTATTGTGATAAGTATATATATATATATATATATATATATATATATATATATATATATATATATATATATATATATCATTTCCTATCTACTTGAAATCTACGTATTACAAATTAAGCCGACATTCTAATTTATGAACGACCTTTGAACGAATCTTAGGTGGACTGGAGAAATATTAGCTAATGAAGAAAGAGTTAGTATAGAGAAAAAATATATAATACGAAACCAAAGAAATAAAGTGGATACACGTCTTCTACATGGTTCTAAACTTGTCAAGGTTAGAAAGAGGTTCAGAAGTTCTAAAACCGTGATGCATACAGTAGAGGAAATCATCCATACGGCTACAGAATAGTCGACATTTGGAGCCTCGACCACATAGATTCAATATTGTTTATGTGCACTCCGGTTGTTGAGAGCACGAAATGCTACTTGTGGATAACGACACGATGCACATAGCCAAGTCTATGTACGAGTCTGTACGCTCTCCAAACATCCGTGTATACTGTAGTACCTGCTTGCAGCCAGTGCCACTGATGCTTTAACTATCCAGTTCTCAATAATTGTCGTAATTTGTCTTAGTTAGGCTTTTCATCACGAACTGACATCAACTATAATGCCAGAAATTTATTTAGCCAAATTGATGAAAGGCTTTCACGTTAAAATCCGACATCTATTATCTTATACCTGATTGATTTGTCCACAAATTATTGTCTCGCCATTTTATTTGTTATGTGCACAAAATTCCCTGTTAACCGATCATACGTTAACATTCAGCAGTGAAATTGGCGCCGTAACCTTGAAATCTCTTAAACGCCTCCGATTGACAAGTTCATAAATTAAAGTCTTGCCAGTCTACGTTCAGATACAAATTAAAGGAATATAGAAAACTAATGAACTGAATTGTTCATTAAAGTTAATGGAGATGTTGTGACATTCAATAAGTATTATTAGTTATTATCTGAAAAACGGGAAAGAGAAAGACCAAAGTACACACATTATATCAAGAATTGAAAACAGACGTGAAAACAAAACGATAAACAGCAACTGAAAACAACTGGAACAGATTGTTCATGTTAGAGTTCAATGAAGAATGCTGATAAGTGACTTTTGCCTCCTCATGAGAGGTAACATGGTATAAATAAGTACTATTCATTACATATCTGACTGTATAGCCTTGGATAAATCAGCAGTAATTTATAAATGATTTGAGTGTATTATTACTTGTGTCCTGTGTGCCCTGTTCATGTACAATGAAATGATACCGTCAATTAGAGAACAGTGAATTATCGATCGAACCAGTGACGCCTAAAACACGTACGAGGAGTGTAGAGTCGTGATCGGTCCTGCTTCCTGTCTAACTAAGCCATTTTAGTCCAGAACACCAATCTCAGCCTCTGCAATACGAATCCTTATATTCCAAACATACTGAGTTTATATACCAATCAAACAGACCACATCGTTTCATGAAAAATAGGAAACAACAATTGTACACGATTGGCCAAATGTAGCTGTGAGTGGTGGAGATAGTGATTGATAGACTGACCATAATTCAAGAATGGTAAATCGTATATTAATCATTCATAAATCAAAATGAAGCTCATAATAAGAAGAACAGGAGTATGAGTAGTTTAGTTAGATGACAACTATACAATAACATTATACGTATGTTATATCCGAGCGAAGATTAAATTACAGGTAACTCCCGAGGACTATTAGTGGACTAATATTCTATAAATATTCTTATTGTAAAACTATTCAATCATTTAATTATGTATTTTTATATCCCTCTTATTATAAGCTTTATTTTGATCTATAATTTATTATTGTACGATTTACGGTTCTTAAACTATGTTCAGTCTATTAATTACTGTCCCCCTCGTTCACAGCCACTTTTTGGCTTATTTGTGTACATATGTTATTTCCTAATTTATGGTGTGTTGTGGTCTGTCTGTTTGATATATAAACCGAGTATGTTTGAAATAAACGATCTGCTCTGATTCGAAGCTGGTATTGTGTTCCGGACTCAAGTGGAAGGGCTCGTAGGACATAGGACCAATAAGGACGCTAGACTGCCCACACCGGTTGAACGTCATTGGTTGGCCTAGCGTGAAGATTCGTATAAGTCGTATCCGGATTGGTAGATAGGTCGCGTGATAGCAAACCCAGACATACTCAAGGTCATAACAACGTATAGTACTGATACATAAATGGATCCCAAATGATTACCATTCATTATGTTTATCGAGATATAAAACAATGACATTTCATTTAAACATAATAACATTAAGATTTCTATTCTAATCTACCTATCCTAACGCATATTTGTTATTGATTCAGATCATGAACCGATTGATGATGTTAGACCAAAATTGAAAACCTGAGAGCGCTGGATAGCTGCATCCCTCTGTTGTGGGAGTCCTCAACACAGTGCGCGTCAACGTTACCGCTCCCGGGATCAAAACTTGACCATCTCCAAAAACCCTTAACTGATGATATTTGTAGAGTTTGATATATATCATTAGTGATTATAAAACTTGAATGAATAATTTTCTCAATGAATCAATCCATATACACACTACTATTCATTTTTCATATAAACAGTATTTTAGGTCCAAATGAAACACAATTGACTATGAAATCTTTACACATTGAACAATCAAAACCAAACCATTTGTTAGTTACTATCAATCAACGAAATGATCATTTATGTCCAATGAAATTTCATTATGATCAATTACTTGATCAATTCATAAAAGAAAATGGTCATATTCAAGTGAATAATTTAATTATTCCTAAATCGTAAGTAATAACATTTTAGAAAACAACAAACTCTTCATTGACTTCACTGGT
The DNA here is from genome assembly GCA_944470205.2 of Schistosoma margrebowiei. Classification (NCBI taxonomy): domain Eukaryota; kingdom Metazoa; phylum Platyhelminthes; class Trematoda; order Strigeidida; family Schistosomatidae; genus Schistosoma; species Schistosoma margrebowiei. Next base: position 41,482,048 of record OX104026.1, on the reverse strand, counting down.
TGAAATCATGAGTCAATTGAAGTTAGATCACTATGGAAAACGTGGAAACACTGGATGGTTGATTCATCCTAGTCTGGGACTCCTCAGCAGTGTGCATCCACGATCTCGCCCCTTGTATGTTTCGGACTCAGAACCTGTTAGTCTCGCGTGCGTACCCTTAACCACTAGACCACTGAGATGGCCGACATCCAACGTTGTTAATTTCTAACTTCGACCAATCCACGAAGTTGCTGTCGCGCACGAGACCGATAGGTCTTGGGTTCGAATCTCGTGGAGGGTGAGGTTGTGGATGCGCACTGGTAAGGAGTCCCGGACAAGAATGAAACAACCGCCCAGTGCTTCCAGGTTTTCCATGGTGGTCTAGCTTCACAGAATGAAATCATGAAGTAAATATGTAATTTGCAAAACGTTCATCGATTGTCTCAAATTGACTCAGACTTCATTGTTCTTGCATTTTCATACAAATTGCATCCTGTTTCCATTCTTTCTTGTTTGATTCTCTTGTCTCTCTGCTGCCAGACCATCTGTTCACGACTAACATCATCTACTACTTACATCAATTTAAGTAGCACACACCACATTATAAGTAAATATTTCAGAATGCTACACGACAACTTGCATTACAACAGAAGTGAAAACATAGTTGGGAATACAAATACTTACTCAATATAAATAAGTAGTACAAAACAATATATACTGAAGACTGGAAGAAAAGTGTGTAAAAACAATGTAAAACAAAGGAAACACTAACCCCAATTAAGTCGATTATGACACATGAGGAAGTCACCAAAGTACATTCCACAATTAATTGAAAATTGTCTAATCTCACCAAACATATGGATCATTTATGTATGTTGATGATAACATTTCCATCTCTTGGATTATTGAATAATCACTATTGAATACTATGAATTTCAATTTCTTCAAAGTACAATTATAGATCTTTATAAACAAAACCCATGAAAATGAGAACCTCAAATGCCTTGGTATGGTTGAGAGTGAAGAGATTAGGCATTCCTTCTCGAAATGCCTTCACATGACCATGTGCATACAACCAATGTCAGGGAAGTCCAAATTGCTACCTTCTTGCATGAGGATTGTTGTTTATGAAGTGGAGAGGAGAAAAAGCGAATATCCAACACTTTAACCGGGTTGTAGGACACGGAGGATCCGTCTAGCGAATATGTAAAACACTAATTTCTAGCCACTGGTGTACATGAGTTCCGGAATCTCAAGAAAACAAACAGCATTTGGACCAATTTTTGATCATCGGCTATCATTGGACTGCATCTCCTGACTTGTGGTGTGGCCACCTAAGAAAACCATCTGCCACGGTTTTTGGGTACCCAATTAGTATCAAAGCCCTCACACAAATCGAATGATGAAGTATGAAGCATATCTATTCGATGCTTCATTGTATCAATGTGTTAAAATAATAATATAAGAATAACAAGTTAGATGAGATATTCTGTTCGGTCTATATTCTATACATGAAAATTGTTATATCCTAGTGAAGATTGAATTACGAGTAGCGTCTGAAAGCTAATAATCGATTAATATTATCTATATATTCTTAGGGTATACATATTCAGTAAATAGACTGTAGACATCTATATTCCTCTTATAATAAGCTTCATTTTAACCTATAGATTATTAGTATATGCTATATTGTTCTTAGTTTACGTTCAGTTTGGTTAGATGACAACTATACAATAAGATTATACGTATAGTATTGATACATAAATGGATCCCAAATGATTACCATTCATTATGTTTATCGAGATATAACACAATGACATTTCATTAGAAATGTTAGTCAAAAACAATCAGTCTCTTCATTCATTTCAAATTAGATCAATCGTTCGAATTGACAGTCTGTGAAGAGAAATTATCGATTTATGCTGATTGAGATCATGAACCAATTGATGTTAGACGACCATTGAAAACCTGGAAGCACTGGACGGCCGTCCAGTGTTGCTGGTGATGGTCTAACATCAATCCGTTGATGATCTCAATCGAAAACCTAAAAATCTTCGCAACCCCATCCTGATAATGATCGATATATGATTGGATAGAAGAGATTTTATGATTTTTAATGAAGATATAAATGAAGTCAGTTGAATGATTATTGAATTCTCGACTCATCATCACTATAAGTCAAAACTATAATGGTTTACATTTTCAATTCATTCATAAACCATTGGAAAACTTTTATCACAAATTATCTAATTCTTGACATTAATTACATCTCTATAGGCGATCTACACGAAATCCTACCTCATCTTTCATTTTACTAATTGGCGTTCATCATCTAGGGTATATGTTCAACTCTGAGAACACTGATATTCTCTGCGTGTTTAAAATAGACATCATATATCCTCATAGTTTGAGATGTGATCATTGACGATATTAAACAACCTATTGGTCTTTTGCCAATCTATCAAGTTGTAATTTATTGGTTTAATAGTTTTGAATATTAGTTGCCACTTCATATCTGTTCACTTTTCTCTTTATGATTATCAACCATACTTGTTTTCTGTTTTTCAATTTACATAAGGAATAGGATGAGTCAATTGTGTCCGCGATGTTCTAATATTCCAAGAGAAAAATCTCCACATTCAATATCTAGTCTTGATGAAAATGAAATAGATGAAGTTCGAAAGAATTTAGATCATCTTAAATCATTATTGATACAAGTTAAAAATCAACTCAATTCTTCACCCAATGACGAAAATGATGATGATAATATGATTGATGATTGATTGATTGTTTCCAAATACTTCTACTGAATTGAGTCTTTTACAGACTACTAAGAAGAATACTGTAGAATATGCAGAAAAGATTGATGATTCACGTCGAAATTTGCCTCATTATACTACATTTTCTGTGAAAAAATCAGACGAATATGCCGTGAGAAATTGGTAACTATCAAATTTTAATCATATTTAACTACTTATATCGATGATAGTAGTTAGAAACAATTGTGTTAATTAATTTCTATGACATGAATATCAAGTTTGTTTTTTTCTTTTCAAGTAAGTGGTTTCTTAAAATATCATTCATCTTATTATAATTAGCATTGGTATGTATGACATCTATCGTATCAATGTCCATCCCAACTTTACTCTTTAATTGTAAGCGCTGATGGATGGTGACTAGCAGTGGCTTCCAGCTTGACGCGCGTTTCGTCCTATTTGGGACTCATCAGCTGGATGTACCTGCATTTCAGAGAGTTGATGTTCACTCTAGCATTCGAACCCAGTAACATTCGCTTCGCACGCCATCGCGGCCGGTGTTTGCGTATACGTAACACGTGTCTCAGTGAACTCAACTAATGAAGTTTCACTAATCCATCAAATGATTTGTCATTCTTATCTAGTACTCATTTCCTAATAACTGGATTACTTACTCGTTGGACCCAGGATATACGATCAATGCTTCAAAGACATCTATGATCGAATGTCAGTAACATTATTATCTGAATATTACTGGAGATTAGTTTCAATCTTAGTAGCTCAATATCATCTTCTTTGGCCGATATTTGGTAATATGGATTCACTGTACTCACAGAACGTCAATCCCCTAAAGATTACAGATATTTCATACTGTCAAGTTCTACATATTTTAAGTAGTTGGATAATGACGGCCCCTAACTGATTGTCCGCTACTATTTGACATTGTTAAATGATAAATCCATACACATCATATTAGGTGAATATCGAACCAATTAGGAAGGTTGTGCAGTAATTCTAAAAGTATTTTATGGAAATTATTCACTTACAAACAGATCACGTAAGCGTAATCCTAGAATGACATAAAAAATTAGTGACATGTTTTCATAATGAGATAACTATAATGAATAAGGGATATGTTGATATGGAGAGCTAATCAGAAGTAGTCTAAGGCGAAGGTCAACCGATGGCAATCAGAAATCACCTGAAAGACATTTTCATTTCATTGTCTGTGAAATGGATCAATTTCCTAAGGATTAGAGTGGTATATATATATATATATACATGAATGTGTACAGATGATAGTTTTTCTTGAATAAAAAGCAGCATTTGACTCCGTGGATCGAGAGGTGCTGTGACAGTATTTGTCATTGAAAGGCTCATATCAGAAGTACATAAACTTTGTGAAAGCTCTTTACTCGAACACTACTAGTCGAGTAAGAGATAATGGCGATTTTGCAACCTCAAGTGGAGTCCGTCAAGGCTGTCCACTTTCTCCATTTCTGTTTAACTTCATCATAGATCTACTGATGGAAATAACATACTCGTCGACTGAATTCTCGGGTATTGATCTCCCGATCTTCCAAGAATACCACTTATCGACTCACAATACGCAGATCATATAGTCCTGTTCAGTGAAGACACTTGCTCATTCCAAAAGAAATGAACGAGCGAACGGCGATCGTTCCATTGATATAGGAGATGTAATCAGTAGTCCGTTTCTATAAATTCAACTATAGCTAATATACAATGTGATACATATATATATGTCAGTTACAAGTGTTTGACCAGCTGCAATGTTACCGTACAATTATGTAGATCTATGATACACAGTTGAACTATATACAACTGCAGGTAACCAAGCGAATGAAAAAAACATGAAGATTGGACCCCATAATTTTATAAATAACACAACAGCGATTAGCTTCAATTGATTTTCCTTAAGAGAAGTAGTAATCTTCTATAACATCAGAATTCTAATCATTTTGTCAGTCACATGAACAGATTATTACGAAGCGAAATATTTCATTCTAACTCAGATTTATATTACACCCACTAAACAGAATAGAGTATAGACAATACCATATGATCTCATTATGAGATGGAATGAGGTGATAATTGACAACAAAGTATGATCATTAGTGTTTTTATAAATAAAAGAGGTCAACAGAAATATGTTTGTTAAGAAAAAGCACACGTTGTCTACACTGAAATTGAAGAAAGAGTACTCAATTTTACTTTGAAATATAATCGAACGGGTATTGAATAGATCAGTATTGAGGTGTGTTGATGATACCTTCATCGTATGCAATAATCAAAAACATGCCACAAATCTGCTAAAGTTTTTCAACGAAGCCCATCCAAATATCGATTTCACTACGGATTATGGAAGAGAAAAAAGTTTCATTTTCTCGACATGGCGATAAAATGAAGAAAAGATGATACAGTTCAACTTTGTTTATAAGAAAGACACATAGATTGGGAGTTACCTCAATTTGAATAGCTTTTGTCCAATCAAATACAAAAAAGGCACTGATCAAAACACTGTTTGACAAAACAGAAAGAATAGGTACTGCCGATACACTAGAAGAGGAAGTTATGAATGGTAAAAATTACATTGACAAGAATTTATCCTACAGCAAAAGTGATTGTCCTGTCCAAAACAACATGTTCTTTGACACAATCAAAGGTCGACAAGTATCCTTTTCATGTTAGCACCAACTGTTTATAAAAATTGACATGTATCTTCGCAAGCAGTTACATTGGTAGAACAGAAAGGAGAGCATACGTAAGATTCAAAAAACATATTCCGAAAATTTTAACATCAAATTGCCATCGCAAGACATCCCCTTGACACAGGATACGAAGTCGATACACTGAAGTGTTTCAAAGTAATTAATAAACAATCAAGCTCAAACATTCTGAAATTCGCCAAAGAAATAACAATCAAACGTCTAAAACCAGATCTATGTATACAAAAATAGACAGTAATAAATCTTTCTTTATCCTAGTAACAATACCCCTCCACCTTTTTATTGATTTATTGTGTCATTATTCCAACTATTTTTGAAGTTTAAATTACATAAGCGATTGATCTTAATTCATACTTCCTTTATTACCATTAATCTATTTCCATGAGTTCTAATCACTATTTCAATGTTCTGGGACTTTCCGTGTCAACTCTATCGGGATATTTGCTACACCATAATACACATTTATTCATCGTTCATCACCTTCTTATGCATAAATATGTCAATATCTGTAATCATGTTGAATTTTAGATATGTCAGGTTGTAAGCAACTGATGAGAACCTAACGAAATCGAACGAATTCATTTATTATTTTGCATCAATCATTGTTATTGCTCTCTTTTGGATAACATACAATATCTTAGAAACGGCATAAAAAATTTGTTTAGATCTTTCTATCACTATGATCATATCTGCATGAACATTTTTATTTGATCAGATGGTAAAGTCAATAAATCTGTTCCCCCTTGCAAGCCTAATTGTTAGCTGATTTAATGATTCAATGACTAGTTCAGTTTTCTATGTATATACATCTATGTGTCAGAATCTTTTCATTACATTCGACTCTTATTTTGGCTGTGTATTCGCTCGTTGTCATTCAACTGCATTTGTATTTCTTCTTGAATACACTTTACGTAATTTTGACATAAAGAAGTGTACTGTACAATGTTAGACTGTAGTCAATAGTTGGTATTGCATTTCTGAAATTCATGCATCTCAGAAAGTCATTTAATAACAGTCATTTAGACCAGTGACATAAGAAGCCTTAAGTTTCATCTCGAAAATTTTGAACGACAGAATTAATGAAGCGTAAATGAGAATGTAACGCCGATCTCCACAGTACGATCTTATTTCTAAAATCAACGTACTACCTCTCAACTTTCATTATTCTGATGGATTATAATTATTGTTGTGGATTGGTATTATCCTGATTCTCATTACACCTACTTCATCCTGTAAACATTTTTGTTTAAAATGTAACATTACTTAGCATAGTAATAAACTATGACATTTTACGTACAATCGATATTGTGGTGTTTAATGGAGTAAGTCTGTTCTATTTTATGAAATTACAGCATTTGTTTATTGTTGTGGTTTCTCTCTGTCTACTTTTCTCCATCGCCTATACATCGATATATTCCTTTTCATAAACACATCTTATGAAAATGCAATCAATACGTAGTTGCATTACTTAACTGCAAATGACAGGATCGATGTTAAGCTTTTTTTATTCGACAATTAGACAAAGTCGATGCAGAATGATACATCGAAAAATATGACCAGGGAATAGATCGTGCACCATGAGTCGATATTTCTTGTAGATACGCTTAGCTCACTCAATATGCTTGCGCTTTCGAACGTGTAGTAAAATGAATAGAAATTTTAAATGCTCTTTTGGATTTGATATAAATATATGGGAAATCGATCCCTCAGCCTTTTGACGACCACTGTTTCAGCTGCTGTATCTACGGAAGACTGTCAACTATTGTTCATCTTGAAACGAACGATATGCGCACAGATCTGTATCGATAGAATAAAGAAATTAGCGTCCAGCCTTCCATAAGTAAAGAGAAAGATGAAGCATTACAGACCTTGGATTTACTTGCTGATTCCCAACGAAATGAATGAGCAAACGGTGATCGTTCCACTGAGATAGGAGATGTGATTGGTAGTTTGTTTCTATGATCGCTGACACACAGTTGAACAATATACAACTGCAGGTAACCAAGCGAATGAAAAAAACATGAAGATTGGACCCCATAATTTTATAAATACCACAACAGCGATTAGCTTCAATTGATTTTCCTTAAGAGAAGTAGTAATCATCTATAACATCAGAATTCTAATCATTTTGTCAGTCACATGAACAGATTATTACGAAGCGAAATATTTCATTCCAACTCAGATTTATATTACACCCACTAAACAGAATAGAGTATAGACAATACCATATGATCTCATTATGAGATGGAATGAGGTGATAATTGACAACAAAGTATGATCATTAGTGTTTTTATAAATAAAAGAGGTCAACAGAAATATGTTTGTTAAGAAAAAGCACACGTTGTCTACACTGAAATTGAAAAAAGAGTAATCAATTCTACTTTTAAAATGTTATCGGATGTAAGAGAAATGATGATAGAACGTGGTGTGTTGTTGTATTCAATGCGATGAAATTGGACAGAATTCCCGCATTATTAAAACACAGTTCAGAGGTCTTTGTTTCATTAGCAAGGGTAACATATATAAGAAGGTCAGTTTGTGCTGCTTCGATCTCTGGTGGACTCAATAAAGCTGGTCTATTCAAGAGTTGCTTGAAGTATTTCACTCATCTATTACTCTGATATTCAATCTCATTGATTGACTTGAATACTTTGTTCTTTACCGGTCACTCTGGTTTACTCTATTTTCCTGCCAGTTTCTTTGTCGTTTCGTATAGTTGATTCATGATTCTTGCAGCTACGGCTTCATCTGCTCTCGTTGCTAGGTGCTCCACGTACGCTTGCTTGTTGGCTGTAATGCTCCTCTTCACTAGCTATTTTGCTTCCGTTTATTCAGATTGGTCATTGATTTCCTAATTTATTGTTCGGCTGTTGTTGGTTTGTTTCCCACCGTTTTTCATTATCTTGATCTATCTGATTCTATGCAGTGTGATCCGGAGAGACCCATGTGGCTCTGTGAATACATTTGTGGGGTGATGTTGTGATGCCTATAATCAATTTGTTGAATGCACACAGATTTACAAATCTCTCTCCATCTTCATTTCTTACTCCTGAGAGATACACATCGTGTTTTGCGCTTTGCAACTCATCCAGTGTATGTAAATCTACCAGGAGTGTGAGAAAACAGGAATCACAAAACGACTTATTCTTATCATAAAACATGAAGTTAGTTGAACAATACAACTGAGATAGTCGATGATTGAAGTGTTTATCCATAACTGGAGCAAAACCATTTATGAATTGACAACCAGAACATTTGCTTTCACTTCATCTTCTTTTTAGCAAAGTAGTAATTATATGTAAAATGAGAATTTCACTCATCTTTGATTTCAGTCAAATAAACAAACAACATTCATATGACACCCACGATACACAATAGAGAATATCATATTATCTTTTGATTAATGAAATAGACTGGGGTGATCAATGATGAACAAAGTATAATCATAAACAAGAAAGAGGTCAACACAAATATGTTTTTGTTCATTAGACAAACACGTTGTCTTCACTGAGATGGAAGAAGGAGTAATCAGTTTTACTTTGAAAATGTAAACGGATGTAAGAGAAATGATGATAGAACGTGGTGTTATGTTATATTCAATGCGATGAATCAGATAGAATTCGCAATTGTTTTGCAAATCTTATTCCTCACTGCAAACGATTTTTAGGTTTGTGGTGTTTGTATGAAGTAGGTTTGGAAATTGACAAGTTCTCGTGATAATTCACTTCAGAAAGGCACTTTATCTACGGTTCAATGAATATTAATTGAGACAGTAACTTCGAAATGATAAAAGTGTTAGTTATTTTCATACATTCATACATACACTGTCATCCATACCAGGGCATTTGGCAGCTTGATAAGATATCACAGACATTGAATTGAATACTTCATTTGTGAATTTTCATCATTTGTTTATCACATTCTGTATGATCCTTCCAAACTACACTCTCTTCTTTCCCTTATATTCTCTTCAACTCGATCTTCTTAACGTTCTGCTGTCAGGTTTTCCACTTCCGATCGGTGTTACAAGTTAAGTTTCAATAACAACAGCTTGTGTGTTGAAACGTTTAATATCATGTATATACAAGTGTATATTTAACATTAACGAATTGTATAACGTTAAAATATAAGCATAATGTTGATCCGTGAGGCCAATATAGAAAATAGTAATCCAAATAAAGTAGGATTTATTTTGTGTTATGAGTGCAATCTCAGGATTTGGTCTAGATAAATATGGTGGATGCTACCTACCTATCTGGCCAGTGTACTCTTCTTCCTGAACTTGTTGTGGTTTCTGCTGCTGCTGAACTTTGATTTACAGTATAGTTTGTTGCAGGTAGTTTAAATGGTGCTTACTCTGCTACGGGTTTAGACGGTTTTACAGTTGTCTGTTTTTCAGTGTTCTCGAAAAATGCTGGTTTTACTCTGTCGATGCTAACAGTATCATGTTTACCTGCTCTTTCCACTGTAACCGTTTTAGTGTCCTTTCGGATGATTTTAAAAGGGCCGTCATAAGGAGTCTGTAACAGCTGTCGTATTCTATCATTTCTGACGAATGAATGTGAGCATTTGTCTAATTCATTGTGTACGAACGATTTCACCTTTTCAGTTCGTGGTTTAACGGAGTTAATGGATTCTATTGGCTGTTTTAATTAATGCACGTAGTTGGTTATATCGGCTGGAATTTCTGTTGCACGGTCAAAGAATTCACCAGGCGAACGTGACGTTGTTTCAGAAACCAACTCAGCTGCACAACAACCAAGGTCTTGTTTGATGGTTGAGCGAATGACTAATGGTATCAAAGGAAGCTTGACATCCCATTTGTAATGCCCTCATGCGGCCTTCAAAGAGGCTTTTAACTGTCTGTGGAACATTTCTGTCATTCCGTTAGCAGACGGATGTTAAACAGTGGTTCCAATTCTCTTTATACAGAAAGTATCTGTAAGTTGCTGAAATAGATTGCTTTCGAATTGCGTTCCACGGTCGATCGTAATTGTTGTAGGGACACCGAAGTTTGTAATCCAGTGTTTCACCAGCTTCTTCACCACTGTTGATGCTGACGTGTCTTTTAACGGAACAGCTAAGGGCCATCTCGGGAAAACTTCCTGTAGGGGGTATGATGTGCCTATGTACTCTTGACTTTTGGTATTGGATGCATTCCCGCGACCACTTTCGTGCGTCTTTCTTTATGTTTGGCCATAGAAATCTATCTGTGACAAGCTTTACAGTGGCTTTTATACCTGGATGAGATATATTGTGTAATTTCTCAAAACTGTTTCGTCTCATAACGTAAGGTACAAAGGGGCGAGTTTATCTGTTGAGGTATCACAAATTAAGGTGCCCTTGTTGTTTATGTGGATGTTTTAAAACAATAATTTCGTTACCTTAGACTGCAACAATTTTTGCAGCTTCGTATAGTGCTTTTGATGCTTTGCCATTTCTTGATAATTTATATCAAGGATCGAGAAGGCATTGATATTTATTCTCGATAGTGCATCTGCTGCCTGATTTGCATTGCCTTTAATATAGGGTGCAAATTATGAAATGAATTCTAATTGACGAATTTCGCGCGGACTGTTTTTATCATGATTGTGCATCAAGGACTTAGTTAGAGGTTTGTGATCAGTATATATCGTGAAAGAATTGCCTTCTAACATAAAGCGAAAGTGTTTGATAGCTAAGTAGATAGCCAACAGTCCTCTACCGAATGTGCTATATTTTGTTTGCGTTGCGTTTAGCTTCTTTGAGAAAAATGCAAGGCGTTGCCATTGTTGATTGACACGTTGCTGAAGTACAGCACCTACTGCTACATTAGAAGCGTCGGTCATTACTGCTAAAGGTGCATCAACCTTTCGTAGTACGGGTAATGCTTCTGTGCTTAAAGCGCTTTTCAACTGGTCAAATGCTTGAATTTCTTGTGGTGTCAATGCCAATGATTCAGTTCATCCCCTTAAGAAATCAGTTAGCGGTTTTGCTATGTCTGCACGTTTGGGGATAAAACGTCTGTAAATGTTGATCATCCCAAGGAAACGTCGTAGTTTCTTGAATGAATCAGGTAAAGGATAATTTCTGATAGCTTGTGTTTCCTCAGAAACTGGTTTAATGCCTTGATTATCAAGTACATGACCTAAAAACATGAGAGATTGTCTTCCGAACTCACATTTTTCAGAGTTGACTGCCAACCCATACTCGTGTAGCTTCTCAAGAAACATTTTCAGATGAGTTGGATGTTCATTTTCCTCTTTGCTTGGTATAAGTCGGTAATTTATGTAAGCATATACAAACGGTAGGCCATGTACCACTTATTTAATAAAACGCTGGAAACTTTGTGCAGCATTCCTCAGTCCGAAAGGCATGCGAACGAATTCGTATAGTCCAAAGGGGTTATTATTGGCTGTACATTGGCGGAGTACATTTTCTAGCTTGTTTGCCGTGCGTCCGTTGTGTGATACCAACAAATGATGTGACTGGTAGTGTTTGACCTTTACTAATTTCCATATGAAAATGCCCTGACAAGTATATGTGTGACCAGATTGTTCGAAATGTATAGCGCAAATACATCAAATTTGTCAGATCAACTCCATCTTCTCATTGTTCTATCGAAATTTATAAAAGGGACTAATTGCTATAAATCTATATTTCGTTACTTACTACTACTAGTACTACTACTACTACTACTACTTATACTACTACTACTACTACTACTACTACTACTACTGCGCGATCATGGATGCACAGTTCTGGTGAGTCTCATACTAGGACATCTTTTGGTGATTTGTAAATAAGCCAAGTCAGTTAATGAAGTTTAGAATGAGTTGTAGTAAGTTTTTTATCAATATAATAATATTAGTAATAGTGGTAATACCAACGTTGTGTGAATTCAATATGTAATAAATGCGGTATAGTCAAGTTAATTACGATGAAGAGGAATCAATCTGAATTGGGAAAGATGAATGAGAAGTTTAAGAAAGATATAAAGATAAAAATAATTTGGATAAGAGGTTCTGAATACGAATTACTACCGAGCTAATTAAGCTCTCTGTGTGAGTGAGATTTGTAACATCAGTGTTATGTTTGTGCATTCTTTAGAGTTCAGATAATTCTCGAAACACCTAATGGACGGAACTGATGTGATCAACATTGAAAAAATAAGACATTAGGCCCAGTCACTGGTTTGTAAGCAAAGCCAGGACATGGGACGTATATCCATAGGCATAAATTGAAGCACCGTATCAGCACAGAGAGATGAAATTAATAAGATGAATACACTAGTAGAAATAGTAGTATTAATCATTGTGAAACAAATAAGATGTACAAAACCATTCGGGAAAGAATGTGTTTACAAATAAATCTAAAGTAAGTAATCATTTTGTAACTAAGTAACTGTGAACTGGCAAAAAGTCAATACATCTCCATTATCATCCATTTTAAGTGACAACGCCTAAGGTTATTCATTCACTGATTAGGACTTTCATAATGAATCCAACTGTGTAATTTACGCTTACCAATATGGCTCAAATTAACAGTCAATTGCTTCATGGAATGATATCATATCTTGACTTGGGGGCCACTTCTGGGTATCGATATAGGCTGCAGTTGGACTTACATAATACATGTTTAGGTCATTACAGTCTCTAAATATTCATAATCTCTTCAACGGATCTCAAGGAAACAAGCACCATATGGACCAATTTTTGATCATCGGCTATCATTGGACTGCATCTACTGACTAGTGGTGTGGCCACCTAAGAAAATCACCTGTTACGGTTTTTGGGTACCCAATTAGTATCAAAGCCCTCACACAAATCGAATGATGAAGTATGAAGCATATCTATTCGATGCTTCATTGTATCAATGTGTTAAAATAATAAAATAAGAATAACAAGTTAGATGAGATGTTCTGTTCGGTCTATATTCTATACATGGAAATTGTTATATTCTAGTGAAGATTGAATTACGAGTAGCGTCTGAAACCTAATAATCGATTAATAGTATCTACATACTCTTAGGGTATACATATTCAGTAACTAGACTGTAGACATCTATATTCCTCTTATTATAAGCTTCATTTTAACCTATATATTATTAGTATATGCTATATTGTTCTCAGTTTACGTTCAGTTTATTAATTACCGTCTCCCACGTTCACAGACACATTTTGGCGTTACTGTGTATGAGTGTTATTTTGTATTTTATGCTGCGTTGCAGTCTGTTTGGCTGATATATAAACCCAGTATGTCTGAAATACATGATTCGCATAATGGATGCTGTTGTTGAACTCAAGTGAGCAACGAAACATTAGGACGCTAGGCTGATTAGACCGGCCGGATGTCATTAATTTAGTACAGTATAAGTGTGAATAAGACGTATTTTGATTGGCGAATAGATTACCTGATAACAAGCGGCTCATAAAGTCACAACAGAAATAAGTCATTATCATTCATCCTCCTATTCTTCTGTTAGTGCACTAAATCGTATAAGTCGAGAAATAGATGTCTAGAATAGAAGGATTGTGTAGTGACTAGTATATGGTAAAGTGAACCCCGCGTAGAATGGCATTTCATTAGAAATGTTATTCAAAAACAAACAGTCTCTTCATTCATTTCAAGTTAGATCAATCGTTCTAATTGACAGTCTGTGAAGAGAAATTATCGATTAATGTTGATTAAGATCATGAATCAATTGATGTTAGACGACCATTGAAAACCTGGAAGCACTGGACGGCCGTCCAGTGTTGCTGGTGATGGTCTAACATCAATCAGTTGATGATCTCAATCGAAAACCTAAATATCTTCGAAACCCCATACTGATAATGATCGATATATGATTGGATAGAAGAGATTTTATAATTTTTAATGAAAATATAACTAAAGTCAGTTGAATGATTATTGAATTCTAGACTCATCATCACTATAAGTCAAAAATATAATGGTTTACATTTTCAATTCTATCATAAACCATTGGAAAACTTTTATCACAAATTATCTAATTCTTGACATTATTTAAATCTCTATGGGCGATCTACACGAAATCCTCCCTCATCATTCATTGTATTAATTGGCGTTCATCATCTAGGGTATATGTTCAACTCTGAGAACACGGATATTCTCAGCGTGTTTAAAATAGACATCATATATCCTCATAGTTTGAGATGTGACCATTGGCGATATTCACCAAACGATTGGTCTTTTGCCAATCTATCAACTTGTAATTTATTGGTTTAATAGTTTTGAATATTAGTTGCCACTTCATATCTGTTCACTTTTCTCTTGATGATTATCAACCATACTTGTTTTCTGTTTTTCAATTTACATAAGGAATAGGATGAGTCAATTGTCTCCGCGATGTTCTTATATTCCAAGAGAAAATCTCCATATTCAATATCTAGTCTTGATGAAAATGAAATAGATGAAGTTCGAAAGAATTTAGATCATCTTAAATCATTATTGATACAAGTTAAAAATCAACTCAATTCTTCACGCAATGATGAGGATGATGATGATAATATGATTGATGAAAGATTGTTTCCAAAAACTTCTACTGAATTGAGTCTTTTACAGACTACTAAGAAGAATACTGTAGAATATGCAGAAAAGATTGATGATTCATGTCAAAATTTGCGTCATTATACTACATTTTCTGTGAAAATATCACACGAATATGCCGTGAGAAATTGGTTACTAACAAATTTTAATCATATTTAGCTAATATATAGATAAAAGTAGTTAGAAAAAATTGTGTTAAATAATTTCTATGACATGAATATCAAGTTTGGTTTTTTCTTTTTAAGTAAATGGTTTCTTAAAATATCATTCATCTCATTATAATTAGCATTGGTATGTATGACATCTATCGTATCAGTGTCCATCCTAACTTTACTCTTTATTTGTAAGCAATGATGGATGGTGGCTAACAGCGGCTTTTAGTTTGACGTGCGTTTCGTCCTATTTGGGACTCGTCAGCTGGATGTACCTGCATTTCAGAGAGTTGATGTTCACACTGGCATTCGAACCCAGTACCATTCGCTTCGCACGCCATCGCGGTCGGTGTTTGCGTATACGTAACACGTGTCCCAGTGATCTCAACCAATGAAGTTTCACTAATTCATCAAATGATTTGTCATCCTTATCTAGTACTCATTTCCTTATAACCGGATTACTTACTCGGTGGTCCAAAGATATACGATCAATGCTTCAAAGACATCTATGATCGAATATCAGTAACATTATTATCTGAATATTACTGGAGATTAGTTTCAATCTTAGTAGCTCAAAATCAGATTCTTTGGCCGATATTCGGTAATATGTATTCAATGTACTCACAGAACGTCAATCCCCTCAAGATTACAGATATTTCATACTGTCAAGTTCTACATATTATAATTAGTTGGATAATGACGGTCCCTAACTGATTGGCCCCTACTATTTGACATTGTTAAATGTTAAATCCATACACATCATATTAAGTGAATGTCGAACCCATTAGGAAGGTTGTGCAGTAATTCTAAAAGTATTTTATGGAAATTATCCACTTACAAACAGATCACTTAAGCGTAATCCTAGAATGACATAAAAAAATTAGTGACATATTTTCATAATTAGATAACTATAATGAATAATGGATATGTTGATATGGAGAGCTAATCAGAAGTAGTCTAAGGCGAAGGTCAACCGATGGCAGTCAGAAATGACCTGAAAGAAATTTTCATTTCATTGTCTGTGAAATGGATCATTTTCCTAAGGATTAGAGTGGTATATATATATATATATATATATATATATATATATATATATATATATATATATATATATATATATATATATATATATATATATATATATATATACATGAATGTGTAGAGATGATAGTTTTTCTTGAATTAAAAGCAGCATTTGACTCCGTGGATCGAGAGGTGCTGTGACAATATCTGCCATTGAAAGGCTCACATCAGAAGTACATAAACTTTGTGAAAGCTCTTTACTCGAACACTACTAGTCGAGTCAGAGCTTATGGCGAACTGTCATCTGATTTTGCAACCTCAAGTGGAGTCCGTCAAGGCTGTCCACTTTCTCCATTTCTGTTTAACTTCATCATAGATCTACTGATGGAAATAACATTCTCGTCGACTGAATTCTCGGGTATTGATCTCCTTCCAAGAATTCCACTTATCGACTCACAATATGCAGATCATATAGTCCTGTTTGGTGAAGACACTTGCTGATTCCAAAAGAAATGAACGAGTGAACGGCGATCGTCTGTTACCAGTGTTTGACCAGCTGCAATGTTACCGTACAATAATGTAGATCTATGATACACAGTTGAACAAAATACAACTACAGGTACCCAAGCGAATGAAAAGTCATGAAGATTGGACCTCAGAGTTTTATGAATACCACAACAGTGATTGGTTTCAATTGATTTTCCTTAAGAGAAGTAGTAATCTTCTATAACATCAGAATTCTAATCATTTTGTCAGTCACATAAACAGATTATTACGAAGCGAAATATTTCATTCCAACTCAGATTTATATTACACCCACTAAACAGAATAGAGTATAGACAATACCATATGATCTCATTATGAGATGGAATGAGGTGATAATTGACAACAAAGTATGATCATTAGTGTTTTTATAAATAAAAGAGGTCAACAGAAATATGTTTGTTAAGAAAAAGCACACGTTGTCTACACTGAAATTGAAAAAAGAGTAATCAATTCTACTTTTAAAATGTTATCGGATGTAAGAGAAATGATGATAGAACGTGGTGTGTTGTTGTATTCAATGCGATGAAATTGGACAGAATTCCCGAATTCTTATATCATATTCTCAAAATGCACACAGTTCAGAGGTGTTTGTTTCATTAGCAAGAGTGACATATATAGGAAGATCAGTGTGTGCTGCTTCGATCTCTGGTGAACTCAACAAAGGTGGTCTTTTCAAGAGTTGCTTGAAGTATTCCATCCATCTATTACTCTGATATTCAATCTCATTGATTGACTTGAATACTTTGTTCTTTACCGGTCACTCTGGTTTACTATATTTTCCTGCCAGTTTGTTCGTCGTTTCGTATAGTTGATTCATGATTCTTGCAGCTACGGCTTCATCTGCTCACGTTGCTAGGTGCTCCACGTACTTTTGCTTGTTGGCTGTAATGCTCCTCTTCACTTGCTAATTTGCTTCCGTTTATTCAGATCGGTCATTGATTTCCTATGTTATTGTTCGGCTGTTGTTGGTTGAATCTCCTTGTTCCTTTTGATCTTGATCTGTCTGATTCTATGCAGTGTGATCCGGAGAAACCAGTGTAGCTTTGTGAATGCATTTGTGGGGTGATGCTGTGATGCCTATAATAAATTTGTTGAATGCACACAGATTTACAAATTTCTCTCCATCTTCATTTCTTACTCCTGACAGTTGCACTTCATGTTTTACGCTATGCAACTCATCCAGTGTATGTAAATCTACCAGGAGTGTGAGAAAACAGGAATCACAAAACGACTTATTCTTATCATAAAACATGAAGTTAGTTGAACAATACAACTGAGATAGTCGATGATTGAAGTGTTTATCCATAACTGGAGCAAAACCATTTATGAATTGACAACCAGAACATTTGCTTTCACTTCATCTTCTTTTTAGCAAAGTAGTAATTATATGTAAAATGAGAATTTCACTCATCTTTGATTTCAGTCAAATAAACAAACAACATTCATATGACACCCACGATACACAATAGAGAATATCATATTATCTTTTGATTAATGAAATAGACTGGGGTGATCAATGATGAACAAAGTATAATCATAAACAAGAAAGAGGTCAACACAAATATGTTTTTGTTCATTAGACAAACACGTTGTCTTCACTGAGATGGAAGAAGGAGTAATCAGTTTTACTTTGAAAATGTAAACGGATGTGAGGAGAAATGATGATAGAACGTGGTGTTATGTTATATTCAATGCGATGAATCAGATAGAATTCGCAATTGTTTTGCAAATCTTATTCCTCACTGCAAACGATTTTTAGGTTTGTGGTGTTTGTATGAAGTAGGTTTGGAAATTGACAAGTTCTCGTGATAATTCACTTCAGAAAGGCACTTTATCTACGGTTCAATGAATATTAATTGAGACAGTAACTTCGAAATGATAAAAGTGTTAGTTATTTTCATACATTCATACATACACTGTCATCCATACCAGGGCATTTGGCAGCTTGATAAGATATCACAGACATTGCATTGAATACTTCATTTGTTTATCACATTCTGTATGATCCTTCCAGACTACACTCTCTTCTTCCCATATAAAAATGGCCTACTACTACTACTACTACTACCACTACTACTACTACTACTACTACTACTACTACTACTACTACTACTACTACTACTACTACTGCAGTCCTCATATTGCTGGTGCGAAATAATGTAACAAACGTTTAGTCCATTACAGGTTGTAATAATCAAGAAAATATTTCTTCAGTTATTATCAACATCTTTTTGAAGTGCACATTTCACTTTCATAGTATCGAGAATCACTGTTTTACATATGTTATCAAAACATAAATATTGTTGGCTTTTTCTAATGAAATGATTAGTGATTTACGAAAGTATAGACTGTTATTCACTCTGCTGATCGAAACCATGAGTCAATTGAATTTAGACCACCATGGAAAACCTGGGAGCACTAGACGGCCGATTCAACTTAGTAAGCGGCTCCTCAGCAGTGCACATCCACGATCTCTCTCCCCCGTGTTATTCGAAACCAGGACCTATCAGCGTCGCTTGCATGAAACCCTTTCTGATAATAATCATTTGCTCACTAGTGACTGACTTCAAGTGACACTCATGGAGTTCTAGTGAGAAGCCGCTACCATTGGAGTTCAACCAGGTCTGTTATCAAATATCAACTCACTGAAGACAATGATGATGGTGGCGCAACTTCGTGGATTGGTTGAAGTTAGACGTGAACGCCGTTAGATGCTGGCCTGCTCAGTGATCTAATGGTAAGGCGCTCGTACAAGATACTGATAGGTCCTGGGTACGGATCTCGTGTGGGGCGGGATCGTGAATGTGCACTGCTGACTAACGGCCGGCAAGTGCTTCTAAGTTTTTTATAGTTATCTAGCTTCAATTGATCCATCATTTCAACCAGTGAAAGAATTCATTTTATTGAAATAAAATTTAAACATAAAAATGTGAATTTTGGTCATCTATGAAATCAGTGTGTGCTACTTTGATATTAACCAATCAAATCAAAGCTATGCATCGTTGACAACCAATTCATAGTTGATTACAAGTAACACACAATGTTTGTTCATGAAAATATGAGCACTAATTACTTAGTTTAAAATAGTGTTAATCCTATCCAAAATAGTTTTCATCAATAGTGGGGGGGTCAGGAATTTCAATTAACTATGGATCAATATCAGGCTATATTACCTCAATAAGTGTAAGACTATTGCATAACCATGAGTTCATCTCCTATGACGATTGGTTAATAATAATGAAATGATTTTATGAAATTTCATGATCTTAATGGTCAATTTGAATCATCCAATCTGAAAGAAACGTACAAACACTTCCAAAAAATTCTATGTAAGACTCAACACGTTCTATCAACGTCTAAAACGAGAAAATGATGTGAGTATTGACTGTATACTTAAGTCAAATGATTGTATTATATCCACTAGCAATACAGTTTGTTCAAGCGATAGCCCACACGATCAGTCAAACATAATAAACCATAGTCTATGCAAATCCAAACCACATAACATCGACAGTGAAGCTCTCGGTTTTTTTACACTCCACACTCCCTTTTTAAACTTATTACTTATCAACGCACGTTCACTTCTAAACAAAATTTCAGCCTTGAGAACATTAGCTTTTCTAGCCAAACCTTCTTTCATACTTATCACTGAAACATGGTGCTCTCAAGCAGTATCTAATTCAGAATTAAATATCCAGAACTATCGACTTTATCGCTGCGACAGAGAAACTAAGCGAGGAGGTGGTTGTATTATATATGCTTTGGATACCCTAACAACTAATAAAGTTGAAGATAGTGTCCTGAATAGTTTACCAGAATCAGTCTGGATATCAGTCAACACCCTGAATCATAATCTACTACTTGGATGTATATACAGAGCTCCTGATAGTCTGAATAGTGGGAATGATCTTATTATCAATGCATTCATACATGCATCCTCTCTAAACTTTAATGCTAAGGTTATCACTGGGGATTTCAATTATCCTGGGATCAACTGGAGTACTGGTAGCTGTCAGACATGTAATGATGAGTTCTCGGCAACCATTAACATGCACTGCTGGTCACAGTGGGTTCGTGCCCCAACTAGAGGCGATAGTATACTCGATCTAATATTTAGTAGAGATGTTATACCACTATCTGTAAAAGTGTATGATGAATTTGAAAGCAGTGACCATAAGATAGTAGTTTGCGCTCTCCCTATCTATCTCTCTTGTAACCCACCTATTGAAAAAACCTGTCAATATAGAGACTATAAGCATGCTGACTGGGACCTCCTGCATTCATTGATTAAACTATCAGACTGGGATAACTTTTTTTCATGTAATAGTCTCATGGATGCTATCGATGAATTCTATCTGATCATTAACTCCTGTTTAGATTCCTGTGTACCTGTTAAAACGTACAGGTTTAGTAAACCTTACGAATTATATATACCAGCTAAATATCGTAATAAACTAAAACGCCTACAGAATCGTTATTTTAAGTCAAACGACTTCACAGCAGTTGCACAAATAACAATAATTTTTAATCAAATTGAAGAGAAACATAGGTCAAAAGCCATTAATGAGGAACTGTTAGCCCTTAATACTAACTCGAAAGTACAAAACTTAACTCTCCTTTTCAATAAACGCACTAAAGCAACTCGTAATGTTGATATACTGTGCATCCAGCATAATAGCACTTTTATATACGACTCAAAAACCATGGCCGACCTTTTCAGTAGTACATTCGCCAATGTTGTAGAAAACATAAGTGGCTATGGTTCAAGAGCTATGTGCGTGACTAGCAACTCAATAAAATCTATCTCATTCACATGCATGAAAATTAGTAAGGCTATAAATACCCTTAAGCTTTCGAAAGGTCATGGAGTAGACGGGATTTCATCATTTCTCTACAAATATGGTGGTCCAGATATTCCACTTCTTCTTCTCAAGCTGTTTACTCTCTCTATGGAAACCGGTTCTTACCCCTATTGTTGGAAAACCGCGTACATCATACCACGTTACAAATTTGGAGATAAGACTGACATGAACAATTACCGGCCAATAAATATTACTCCAGTTATTTCTAGGATTATGGAAAAAATTATCAGTGATGAACTTTCCAACTATTTACTTGCTGGAAAATTTATCAATGATACTCAACATGGACTTCTTAAAAATCGTTCTTGCATGACATGTCATTTTGACTTCTTTAATTTAATTTATTCTCTACGTAGCCAGGGTTATCTAGTCTTAGTGCTATATCTGGACATTTCTAAAGCCTTTGACATGGTTAGCCACCAACTTCTTATAGGTAAGCTCGCATCTTATGGGGTTCAAAATCCTTTGCTTGCTTGGCTTGATTCCTTTCTCAGCAATCGATACCAAATAGTCAAAATTAACTCTTCATTGTCTAACGCTGTCCCTGTTAGAAGTGGAGTAATACAAGGTAGTGTCTTAGGTCCTTTGCTCTTTTTAGTGTATATTAATGATATTTGTGAAAGTTTTTGTGTCGGTAAGCCCCTTCTATATGCAGATGATCTTAAAGTAGTATATTCATTTTCTCCACATGACCTGAAAAATATACGAAATTGCGTCAACATGGAGCTTAACAAGGTAACACAGTGGTGCTTGAAATGGCAACTGAAGCTTAATACGGCTAAATGTGGATGGATATGCTTCGGCGATACATCGCTCAACCTAGAAGTTACCATAAATGGAGTGGTGTTATCTAAGTTACATACAGTAGTAGACTTAGGACTTAGATACTCCCAAGACCTGTCGTTTACAGAACATATATTAAAACAGACCTCTAAGTCTCAACGTCTAATAGGTTACATAACTCGAAATCTTTACAACACTGAGTCACGTATTCTAATGTACAAAGTTTGTGCTCGACCTCTTCTGGAATACTGCACGTTTATTCTTAGCAGTGCTCTCATAAAGGATAAATTAAGGCTGGAATCAGTACAGAGACGATTTACACTTCGTATTCTTGGAGCTGATTGTACCTTAACTTATAATTCTAGATGTAATAAACTTGGGCTAGACCCTTTATGGAGGAGGAGACTCAAACTAAATCTTATTTTTTTCTTCAAACTACTTCATAAACTATCATTTACATCCGATCACGCGATTCAATATGCAGAAACCTCTCATTATAACATACGTAATTCCTTGGCACTAGTGAAACAAACTCATTCTAAATCATCTCATTATATGAATTACTTCACCTGTAAATTCTCTAGACTCTGGAATAACCTACCACAACCTATCCGCACGATAAAATCGCTCCCATTATTTGTTCGCTGCATCGATGCATACTGTTCTTCTGAAAATGCATTGAATGGTCTAGCGCCTTTAAGTGTATCTCATTCCACAAGTGATATTTTAGGAAACTTAAATGTTTAGCCATCTTTATTACTGAATCCCCTTAGTAAAACCACCCACTTGTTGTCAATATGTCAACACTGCCATTAGCAACTTTAACTAATTTGAATAACACAAACAGTATATCACTGTGTCACATGACACACGCATTTAGGTAGACCTGATTCATATATTTTGGTAATTACTTTTTTGTTGTTCCGTGCTCTCTGTTTTCGTTTTTATTTCTCTAGTTGTAGATAATTATCATTAATTCGATCTGGCACACGAATTGACCATAATTACACCGTTCATAAATCAACGGGCTGTCCATTTAAGAAATATTAAAAATTCCCGGATAATGCTTTGGATCGCTGTAATACTTGTACTACTTAAACAACCAGTGAACTAATACACTTAAAACTTTCTTTTATCATATGTTTGTTTTCTGCACGTTTAACGTTATTACTTATATCAAATTGATCATGCCTGTAAACTGGCGTGAATTCTGTAATTATTATTTTTCAGAATATAAATTTATTATTATTATTATTATTTCTATATGATCTAATGAGATAACAATGTTCTATTCACTTGAACCATTTCAGATCTACGTTTTCATTTGGTCAGTTGGTAACGATTTATTCAATCATTGTGCATACATGGGAATTTTTCGACTGTCATGAATTTTGTGAAAAGGTTGATTTACTTAGTCAAGCAAAAATAATTTCCCAAAGTGATACACATAAATATGTAAGTGATCAGTCAAGTTGCATTACAAATATTCAGTCTCATTTTTATCACTATTCCCAGTTGATTCGTTCTAATCAGCCCTCTCCAATTGTTAGTGAAAAGTTTGAGAAATTGGATGATGAGAGGGTGAGTTAACGACATTTTCCAACGGAGATGATAATCCATATGTTTGCATATTTCTAGGAAATAAAACTGAAATTCCCCTTTAAATTTTACGGTGCTGATCTCAACTCAGTATATATAAATACTCAGAGTAAGAGAATTATTTTCCTTGAATTAAAGTTTTGTTTGCTCCCAATTCAATTCCATGAATCAAAGTGGCTTTCATTACATCAATAGATCAGTTTTAGGCATTTTTTGTTTCACATTCAATACATCTACTAATGTATTTCCTTATTCAAGTTGTACCGTTGTAGTAAACTAATTACTGTTCATGCAATTCATTCCAGTCTCCAGTGAATTTCAAAGTGTTTCATTCATTCACTTTAGATTATTAATCAAATTGTATATTTTCATTTGATAAACACAGGTGAAATTATTGTGGCAGGACAAAATGATTATAGAGTAATTTCAAATTCTATGGACGGCAATTTTGAGTGTGAAAATGAGTTTTTGAATGGGGGTGAGTTCTACTATTATTCAGTGAAGTTTTGTTTGTTTTATGTTTTACATTACTCATTTTTTTGGCATTAATAATTCGATGTTTAACTTGATTATTTCATGAAAGCTGGTCAGTACACAGTGATTATTATATTTGTGTGATCGCATGCCCTAAACTGTGTTCACAACATGTATTCATTACTGTGAAGGGAAAATGTTAAATAAAACAGTGATTCACTTCAAAATAGACACAAATTGATTGAGTGGCAATAATGAACCATACAATGTAATTGGTTAAGCGGAAATTATCTACTCTTCAATCTGTTCAAACTACCATAAAACTGATATTTCATCATTACGACACTTATTGATAGATTGAACGAATCTAGCTGATCACAGATGCAACAGTAAGCGATGTTCTGTGAGAAATCAGTTTGAATTATTGAAGCACATGTACCATCAATAATTTATATTTGATGTCGGTCAAATCTTTCTGTCACTTACTTGGTTCTTATAAATTCAGTCCCTCTTATTCACTGCCGTTGAACTGTTGGGTATTAAGCACATTCTCGATCATCATAATCGGTTGATCATGAAGTTTGAACTCATGCACCACCTCAACCATCCAATCAACCAACAATCACGAATAATGTGCTAGTACAACATGATTGATTCGAACTAGAACACCTAGAATATCAAGGGGAAGGGTATTCATTTTATTAACTTACCGAAATTAATGTCATCGGGGTAACATTTCCGGGCAATAATGAGTTCAGTTAAGAGAATACAGTTCAATTGAAATAACATAATTTCACGAAATGTTTATGTATGTTTATTGTCGAATAGATATTAATGGTGGTTTAGGTAGTCAAACGCTTACAAGCCCAATATTTCAGAAGTATAATATTCCTCTTAGTTCATTGGATTTAAACGTTCATCATATCGGTGAAATAATGATGCAAATCATTGAGACTCTCATTGAGTTGAATTGGTTCACTTCAATCTTGAAAAGGATCATCATAACTTGTGTTCAAACACTTTTTTTTTATTGAAAGAGGTCATTGTTCATTTTACAGATACATGAACGCAAATTTATTATACTTTCATTATTTCAGAGGAATATTTTGCTGTCAGAAGGTCTTGTCATAGAAACATTGATAATAAAAGTATGTATCCACATCCATGATTGTTTGATCGCATGTGAACTATGAACACTTTACATCATGATCATCATTGAATGATATTACTCAACTGTTTTCTATTCCGTTTGAGTAATTGGATTCGTCTTTAAAAAACTGACGAAAGTATTGCAGTGTAACCATTCTACAAAATCAAAGGCTAAATACACATAGAATCCATAGATTGTTCATACATATTTTATTGAAACTTAAAGAATAATTAACATACGTTTGGATACATTAGGTCATATTCTCATGTCATTTGTACATAAACGAATACAGAGATTCATCTTCATTGACAGGTTTCAAAGGAACATGATGACAAGTCTGTACATATGTGTTCATCGGAAAATCATTTATGTATACATCACATTCATCTGGATATTCAATCATTATGCGATAATTCTCAGCTTTTATTCTTTGAAATTAAGAGATCGTTAGAACAATATGTATTAAGCATATTCAATTCTCATCTTTAACACATAATGTGGACAAAGTCATTTGATAGACTGATATATCAATGTGCTACATAACTAAATAAATTCTAAAAGTCGAATAATAAACAAACAAACAAACCGCAGCTCATTTCATTCGCACCTAGAGTCAATTGTATCAGTTGAAATATAAGAAATATTCCACCAATTTGAATACCACTCCAACGATCAGATCTAATTAGGAACTAGATGATTTATTGTTTGAATATGAAAACTAAACAAACTAAGCATCTGACATTCACGATGAAGGATACTTGCTTATTTCATCTACCCAACATTCACGAGATTATTTTCATCACGAAAACATTTGCGATAACACAGTAAATATCTGCTAAAATCTGAACCCCCTGTGTGTGTAGGCACATACAATGTCACATCTAGCAATGACATGCTCGACACTAATCCTTGAAATTTTAAATATCGATAGTTTTCTTTTTTGCAGGTGATACATTGGCGGCAATACACCTGATACACTCGAATGGGAAGATATATTTCTATTATGAGAACGTAAGTTGAGCACATGAATAGATTATTCATGCATATCAGTACTGTCAAATACATTGAAATATATTGAAAAGGATAAAAGGACACCAACATTTTGTATTGTGAATAAAGACCTTATGAAACTATTCACAATCCGTTCATGACACAGTTTATTCTGACACTATTTAAAATAATGAACAACAAGGAAGTGATGTAATATGTAAAGAAATTCTGATACATTCAAGCCAATCAAGGACAAAGAGTGTTTGTGAGAATTCTGTACGTGAACGGTGATTTTCAGACTTTCATAGACCAGTTGTGAGAAAAGTTCAAAATGGAATATTTCAAGACGGAGATTTCGTTAAAATCCTGATGTATAGCCACATTCCATGTTAAATTGATCGTTCACCTTACTTCACTGAAGTTGTCAACTGAGGTGAGTCAGAATATCTTCGTTAATTAGATGGAGTATATTTCTTAGGGAGCCGAGGATATCAGGATTCTTACTGTAAGTGTATTTAGTTGTCTTTGAATAAGATAATATGAATGACGACACATTGCTTCAATGTTTGGTTGGTTTTGATATAGGTTGTTGTGTATTAACAAATCTTGACTCAGACTTCCATTACTTTTTTTCAGATTCCTAGAGGACTTACGGAACGCGATGTTCAATCGAGCATTAATTATCGCGTCTTGTGTGGAAACGGTAACAAATTTTGTTTACCTTTTAATTTACATTGAATTACATGATTATTTATTTGTTAGCTTGATGTTACCTTCTGTTTGTACACGATCATCACTATGTCAACGTGGAAGTTTTCTGTAATTTATAATGGTGACCGAATTTGTGTTTCTTACAGTCCACAATATACAGTTGGTTTTTGTTTGTACAATAAAGCGATGGAAGTGTCGTTGAAGTTCTGAGGAAAATTGTGTGAAATGGAATCTGAATAATTTAGGCAAACTCACTGTCCTAATTTTACTGTGTATTGAAAATTCAACGTCAATTTGGTGTTTGGAAATCTTGAATCAACATTCAAGTGTCATATGTAATAAAAATTCATAATCAAAACTCATCCGGAAAATATTTTGTCTTTCGAATTGATACCAAAATATCTATATCCTCAATTCAACAACCGACATCTTCGTTCATAGAGCAAAGCAGATTTGAGTTGTTGTGATTCAATCGGAATTGTATTGTTTTATCTTTTTGTGCTAAGCTCCATCAAAGTGAATTTCAAGATTCACGTCATCTGACGCTTGCCTTACTTGGTATACTGAGTAATAGAGCTAAGATGTGTGAATGTCTTCATCACGAATTTGCGTATAGATATTTGGTGAAGTCTTCTGTATAGTCTAAACGATCCAGACAGGAATAAATGAACGAGGATACTAGATAGACGATATATCTACTCATTTATTCACTCACCCACTAATGGACAGTCAAACCAGCAGCCTCTCACTATTGACTATTTCTGAAAAAATTTGTAACGAGATAAACATATTATTTCTGTAGATGTTGCACTGACATTCTAGTGATACAAATCAGGAATTTGACCATATCATTTTTCAGTTAGTGGTTGAACATCGGTCACTTTCAGAATTTTAGGCGATGTAGAGCATATTTCATAAGGTTGTTATTTGACCATCATTGGATCTGTAACCAGATAATAAACAATTTCTTATTTTGATCGCCTCAAAAGAGAACAGACAACATGTTATATTCAAAATGGAAATCCGAATTTCAACTGTCTTCTTCTGTTCAATTAATTACATTAGATCTTAAAGCGACTATAGCAGTTGTTCCTTCTGAATGGATCACAAACGGAACACTAGTGGAATATGAAGTTCTCGGGGGTATGTCAAACCTCATTTTATCAGAGTTGACTATTTTCACACTTGAATTCATCACCTACATTTCATAAAATTGGAAATTTCATGTATGATTTCATACAATTATTAAATGATATCAAGCCATCAGTCTCAACTGACGTTACAACAAACAACGACTCACTGTTGAATATTTAAAATGATTATAGACACATTTTGAATTACAATAGAAGTATTCAGTTTGATGAAATTAACTTAAACAAAATGTCGCAAGACGATGGATGAGATGATATCAGTCAGTTATTTGATTTTCATTTGGTACATGCAACATCGAATTTCACCGAGGAATTGACATTAAACAAACATTTCATGAAACTGTAATTGCCTTGGAAACAATGGCTTAATTTCCAAAATCTTCACTTTATCCTACTCATTCGATAGATTGAAAGAGTAGAAAAATCACGTGTTCAAATTTCAATTTATCATAGTCAGTAAATATCTGTACAGTATCAAAAACACTGAGGGTATTCACAGTATGGAAGCGTTTCCTTTCTCCTCAATACGTACAGTGAATAAACACAAACATTGTTTTGTTCAACATGTATTAAACTATTGAAATAATATTTCAACAACACAGAGAATCATCCCATAATCTGATGTCCAGATTGACTTCAATATTCGTTGACTAGAATATTATTCATTGTCGACGAATTTTCATGATCCAACTAGTCTAACATGCTAACTGATTACACACAGAGTAGAATGTAGCCACATAGTTTGAAACTTTGTACCATTGTAGGTTGACGAAAATCTCTTCAAAAAAAATCTCAATAATGAATTGAGAACCAATGTCACACTTCCTTTGTTGTTCGATTGAATGAACATAATGCGAAATAAATTTTCTCTCTCAGTACAACTGACGTTCGTGCATCGGCTTCTAAATAGTCAGTTAGAAAGAAATAACAATGTTATTCTCCATTTTGCATATGAAAAACATGGCATACAGGAAACATTTCAATCATGAAGCAGGAACGAGTTTCGTTGACCGTCTAGCGTGTACATTTCTTTTGTAATATTAACAGCCATTGACATCCGTGATCTTGGCCTGATAAATTTCATCGTTCAACATGCAATGTATTTTTATTCAATACCAACGTGTTTCAGGAAATGTGAATTACATTGAAAGTGTATTGAATTTCGGATTGAGCAATGTGATGACAAATGCCCAGAGAATGAAATACTTATTGAGTTAGACTTACATTTGTTTTTGTAATTCATTTACCTTTTGTTTGACAACTTGAAATGCAATCGCCTTCTTCTTCTTTTCACTGAAGATTGTCCAAAACACAATTCGATTGCAGCATGTCATGATGCAACAACATCAAGTACAAAGTGTCTTTGGTGTGAGAAAGCCAATGCATGCATTACCAGCAATGATAAGGACGTTCATGACTTCAAAGTAAATGGTTGCCAGATTAAAGTAAGCAATTAATAGACCTCAAATATTGTTCTTAATATTACGATATTCCATATTGCAATCCTTTTTTTCGGAAGAACATTTATATTGTTACGAATTAGTAGTGAATTCTTGTGTACCACAAGTGCATAAATCACAGTAACTTATACGATATTGAAGCACATATGAATGCAATGCTTTATTTCCATGTGGACATTCAACAACGAACAGAAGAGTTGTTTAACAATAATACCTGGAAAGAAGCTAATTCTTTAGCTCATAGAATGTGTAGTGATTCCCAATTTTCAATGTTTCCACTGAACTATCAACTCTAGCAACTACTGAAACTGATCTAATAAATGAATTGAAGAAGACTAATCCTAGCACTGAATCACATTTGGTAAATATTTGATAATTTTGTAATCTTTAGACCATTTCGTTCATTTCAGAACATGACCACAGATACAACAACTCTAGCAACTACTGAAACTGATCTAATAAATGAATTGAAGAAGACTAATCCAAGCACTGAATCACATTTGGTAAATATTTGATATTTTTGTAATCATTATACCATTTCGTTCATTTCAGAACATGACTACAGATACAATTGAAGACACTGGGGAAAGAAAATCACCGCAATACGTGTATATCGTTGTACCATTAGTTATATCTTTCCTTATTGTTTGCATTGGTTGTGGTATTTGGCTATGGTTCCACAGAAGGAAGAGAGTTTATCCATAGTCCCCACAAACTGCGTGTCAATTGTTTTTATCAAGTTCACTTTGTTATTTTCATTTTGTAGTTTAGTGAACACACTTTCTATTCTGTTAATCATTCGAATATATTGAAGATTGTTTCATGCAACCGCATGTCACATTGATGATTGTTTATGTAATGACTGATGTCACTTTGTTGGTAGAATATTAAAATATAATTTTTTGTATTTATGTCATTGTTTTCATTCTATACAAACATGGGTAATTTCATAAGAGATTACAACATTGCACTTGTCAATTAACACTATCGTGTATACATGATTATGTGACCATTGAAATCAGCCAAGACTCCATTGTAAATATCCATTGCGTTAGAGTCTCAATACTGAGAAATATCATTCAAAATTGACATTGTTCATGGTTTTAAACTGAAATGTCGGAATGCGGCATCAATATTTAACAAAACACCTCAATCCGTCGTGATTTGAACTAATTTTAAATGGTCTAGCTGATACTCAGGTATGATTGAAAAAAGATGTAAAGTGAATGATGAACTAGTAACAGTTCTGTCGTAGCATTGGTAATAAGATGAGAGATTTGAAAGAAACACACACTGAAGTGTTTGCGTCAATGATTGATCACATTATTGAACATAACTTGGCTGATTATCGGTCCTATTCTCATGGATTTGTGAGAAACTAGTCGACAAACAGTCATCTGCATTACGTGTTCGAATGTTCTCGTTAGTGTTTAGGACTGAAAAGTGTTCAATTTTTTCACGTTATGTTTGGATCATTTGCGAGTTGCAACGATATTGCCATAAGGTCACAAAAAATAGAAGCAGAGTTTGTTAGTGGTATGTTAAACTACTGTTCATTTCCTTATTGATGATTCCAAACCGCGTTATTAAATCTTAATAAGATTGGAGCATTTAATGATAATAATCCACATCTAATCATGATGTTTAAGGTACTTTTCCCCATAAAACGGCGATTATATACCTCTTTTGGTACGTTCCATAATTCGATTGTTGACAAACGCAGTATACAGTTTCTTTATTTTATACAAAATTTTGACTTTACAAAGTCACAAAGTGAACCTGCCTTCAATAGTTTTCAAAGAAGATTCCGATGCTTTGATTGCACATGTGGAGATAGGCCTGACAGCCTTATTTTGTAAATAGTTTTCAATGATATTTGTATTTATTTTGTCAACCTTCCACTGTATGTATATTTAACATTAAATGACAGGAATCAGAGCCAAAACCAGATTGATAACTGAGCGTTTGGTGTGGCCAAAGATCAATTCAGATATAAAACGATGGACACGAAACTTTTTACGATGTCAACGCAGCAAAATTCAGAAGCACACGATCAGTCCTTCCACTGTATGTATATTTAACATTAAATGACTGTAACTGTTGTTTTAGTAAATGACCTTGGACACACTTTCCGTTGTGTAACTACATAGCGTGACATATGGTTGCTTGCTAACAAATACATTGCTACACACACACGCTGATTGTTCTATTCTCACGCCTGATCGAGTCAATCGCATTCTAAATCGAATATTATCCACATTTAAGACTGCTGTGCCATTTCTATTACATCCTACGTCAAAGAACCTTACTGGAGTCATATTTATCTCATTGGAGTTATTACTCATTTATAATTGTGGATTTTTGTGACCATAGCTCAACGGAACACGCAACAACTAGCTGATTTAAGTAACGTCCATGAACTTTCATTTTGTGTTACTAATCTATAAATTGTTATTGTTACATTAACTTTAGGACGTAATAACTTTATCGCTAATTTTTGGTCCACCACAAACATTTCATGGCTGATTTGACAGCAACTATCACTGTTCGTGGACTATTCAAATATAATTCCCTTCCGCTTGGTTTAAGTTGTTCTCCAGCCATATTTCATGAAGTAGTCCATCATGTAATTGATGATCTTAAAAGTGTTGACGTTTGTCCAGATGATCTCAATCATTATGGTTTTCATAAAATATCTCACGGTCAGTGACATACTACTTTCTTCGTAGTCTGCTTGAGAAAAAAATCCTCGTTAAGTCGAATGATGTTTCATTTTATGTGTTCGGTATTAAATGTCTTGGATATTAAGCTGACATTAATGATTCTAGACCAGATATGAGGCGATAAGCTTCACTTACAATTTCATCATGTCTAAACCCCCTACACAATCATATTAATCAGCAGGTGCTCTTCATTATTATTCGCTTTTTATTTCTGATTTTTTTTATGGTACAAACTCTCTAAGTTGATACTTGAGGTATGTAATATGGACTCTCACAACAGTTTAATATTGTGATCTGAAACCTTCATTTCCGGTATGCTTTGACAAGGTCGATGGGTGATGCACCACACCTGATGGAATCTGACAAATAAATAATGCTGATCCTTAGAGTTTCTAGACTGTGCCCCCCAGTAAGTGTTTTATATTAAAGGTCTCCCCGTCATATCAAGATTGGAGTTTAGGGATGAACGACCATTAACAATAATGAATGAATTCATTCAGCATTCATTGGAAAATGATATTTCATTTTATCATGCTCTACGTTTTACAAAATGTTTGCAACTACTGAGAAGTGTGCATGTTCCTCTATCTTTCATATCACTCCAGTTTATATTTGTCTATATTACTGAATTTAATTGGTCAGTCACTTCTTCACAATCAACATGTAGATCATCATCGTTTTGTAATCTGTATCTATGATGATTGTGTATTCGAGTTAGGTGGGAATTATGTGAACTCGTATCCTAAATCAAAGTCACACCTTCCTGTTAATTAGTATCGTGGACTACTAGTCTTTGGTGATATCTAGGCACTGTGGCTGTAGTGAGTGAGAACTCAGGTATGAATGACCAGTTTATTGTTAGTTGCAGAATCCCAGAGTGTCTTCATATAATATTAAAACCACACATTCCACACTTCTCTTGCATGTCTTCCGTCAGTTAACTCTTACTAACTTCATTGTTCTTTCATTCCAGATGAGTTCAACTGTGTTCAGTGTAAAACAGTAACGTACAAAAACAATGGCAGATGGTCGCGCAATGTCGTGAATTGGTTGACGTTAAACGTGAACACCATTGAGTGCTATTCAGTGGCAATACAGGTCCAACATTTATCAGTCCATGATTTCAATCAAAAATCATATATCCTACAATCCATCTTGTTTTATTAACAAAGTGTCACACATTATGTTTATCGTAATCATTTTTGTAGACTATGTGAAGAATTGAACGTTAACAGCCTTTTCAATCCTTTTTTACAAGAAAATCGTTTCACGAACACTTTTGACAATCGAACGTCTATGAATACTTATTTATAACTGCTGCAGTACTAGGGGCCACGGGCGATATCCAAACCGAGAATTTAACAGTTCTTCTATAAGTACAACGAGTTTAAGGTTGTACGGTTACTTCCTCAGTCGAAGTTTGTTCAAAGCACAACATTATTCTCAGAGTGATGTACCCATCTATATATATTGCCTGATATTTTAGCAGGTTCTAACATTGGACAACATATCTCATAATGATGAAATAACCGCTTCCATAGTGAGCACTCAGATCATCATTCTTAGTGTGAAATAACTATCCTTGTAAAGTATCAAAGCTTTTATCCCTCCAGTTTCAATAAACGTTTCTAAACTGATTACTTTGGCTTTTCACTCTTCTCTTTATCCAACATTGATTTCACATAGGATAATTCGTTTACACAACACTTGTCATCGATGTTTTGAATAAATTAATACCTCCTGTAACATCCATTTTGGAGGTTGTGTGTGTGTGTGTGAAAATCCATCAATGTATACGCTTGTAGTTTGTTCCTATTGTTGTTCGTGTAGTTGTACATTTTGTTTCTCCTTTTGATTCCATTTGAGTTGGTCATATAGTCATTATAGTTTTTATTTTTCTTATGCCTTCACTAAGTTTCCGTGTTTCTTCGTGAACTGCATTTATGTTGTGTTTACTTGATACTAAGTCTTGGCAGCAGACATACTGGTTTGTTCCTCCATTTTATTGTGTTGCTTGTATTGACTAGAATTGTACATTTTTAAGTGTGAATTGAAGCACACCTCCAGAATTCGAAACACTCTGTATTATAAAGCAATCAAATAGTATCTTTTGAATGAATCTGTGCGTGATCTAGCCAGACAAGATGGAATAACATTGATATGTTGCGATTGATAATTTATTGGGCATCCTTTATCAACTTCCTTATTTATTGTAATTTAAATTTGATTGATTGAACAATTATTGGCTGAATAGCTGAGTGGTCATATTTGTTTAGGTGATAGGGTATATTTAAGTTTATAATGAATTTCAGAAACGTCATTCTACCCAATCACATTGTTTTGCTTTCAACCGGGCAGTTATTCTTTAGTCCAAACCTTAGTTTGCATCTAACACTTCCAAGAATTTGTACGTTCATTTAAATGAAGTATCATTCAACTTATTAAAACAAAATTTATGTAGCCGGAAAATTTACGAAGTTATAGAAGATGATTTAACGTCATTCAGATTTTCTCACAATCGAGTGTTAGCGTTAATTCTGGCATTGAATGATGAAATATATATGAGACATTTCTCTTCCTAACTAAACTTTAAACAGCATTAGAATATTGTCAGAGTGGATATCCGTTGAAATTGCAGTAATTTTAACATTTGCATTCATGAGTATTATACTAAACGGCCTTCTGGTGAGTTAAGGTTTTTTTATGGTGGCCTAGCTCAGATTGATACATGGATTCAAGCATTGTCACATTCACCATATTAGTTTAATTTCACATCACCTGAGAGAAAAAACTGCATGTTTTACGATATGCAACTCATCCAGTGTATGTAAATCTACCAGAAGTGTGACAAAACAGGAAACACAAAAAGACTTATTGTAGCGACCCAACAACCAATATTCAGTTGGAACAACGGACTGATGAACCCCAAATTTATTCGATTAGACCAGATTACGTTCATCTACATAGTTCACAACGCGTTTTTGAGATACTCATATTATATTATGTCAAAACGTCAATCCTCTCAAGATTACAAATATTTCATACTGTAAAGTTCTACATATTATAAGTATTTGGATAATGACGGCCCTCTACCGATTGGAAACTACCGTTTGACATAAATAAATGATAAATTCATACTTATCATATTAAGTGAATATCGGACCAATTAGGAAGGTTGTGCAGTAATTCTAAAAGTATTTTATGGAAATTATTCACTTACAAACAGATCACTTAAGCGTAATCCTAGAATGACATAAAAAATTAGTGACATATTTTCATAATTAGATAACTATAATGAATAAGGGATATGTTGATATGGAGAGCTAATCAGAAGTAGTCTAAGGCGAAGGTCAACCGATGGCAATCAGAAATGACCTGAAAGACATTTTCATTTCATTGTCTGTGAAATGGATCAATTACCTAAGCATTAGAGTGGTATATATATATGAATGTGTACAGATGATAGTTTTTCTTGATTAAAAAGCAGCATTTGACTCTGTAGTTCGAGAGGTTCTGTGACAGTCTGTCATTGAAAGGCGCACCTCAGAAGTACATAAACCTTGTGAAGGCCTTTCACTCGAAAACTACTAATCGAGTCAGAGCTTATGGCGAACTGTCATCTGATTTCGCAGCATCAAGTGCTCTCTGTCAAGGCTGTTAGTGTATTGAACTATCTTCAGACAAACTCCTCATTTTAATATGAATATAACATAACTCCATTAAAGTATGAATTGAGGAACGCTAAATTTGAACTTTACTTCTGAATAATATTCTATTTCTTAAGAAATATGATCGAACGGGTATTGAATAGATCCTTATTGAGGTGTGTTGATGATACCTTCATCGTATGCAATAATCAAAAACATGCCACAAATCTGCTAAAGTTTTTCAACGAAGCCCATCCAAATATCGATTTCACTACGGATTATGGAAGAGAAAAAAGTTTCATTTTCTCGACATGGCGATAAAATGAAGAAAAGATGATACAGTTCAACTTTGTTTATAAGAAAGACACATAGATTGGGAGTTACCTCAATTTGAATAGCTTTTGTCCAATCAAATACAAAAAAGGCACTGATCAAAACACTGTTTGACAAAACAGAAAGAATAGGTACTGCCGATACACTAGAAGAGGAAGTTATGAATGGTAAAAATTACATTGACAAGAATTTATCCTACAGCAAAAGTGATTGTCCTGTCCAAAACAACATGTTCTTTGACACAATCAAAGGTCGACACGTAGCCTTTTCATGTTACCACCAACTGTTTATAAAAATTTACATGTATCTCCCCAAGCAGTTACATTGGTTGAACAGAAAGTAGAGCCTATGTAAGATTCAAGAAACATATTCCGAAAATTTTAACATCAAATCGCCATTGCAAGACATCCCCTTGACACAGGATACGAAATCAATACACTGAAGTGTTTCAAAGTAATTAATAAGCAATGAAGCTCAAGCATTCTGAAATTCGGCAAAGGAATAGCAATCAAACGTCTAAAACCAGATCTATGTATACAAAAATAGACAGTAATAAATCTTTTATTACCCTGGTAACAATACCCCTCCCTCTTTTTATTGATTTATTAAGTCATTATTCCAACTATTTTTGAAGTTTAAATTACATAAGCGATTGATCTTAATTCATACTTCCTTTATTACCATTAATCTATTTCCATGAGTTCTAATCACTATTTCAATGTTCTGGAACTTTCCGTCTCAACTCTATCGGAATATTCGCTACACCATAAAACACATGTATTCATCGTTCATCACCTTCTTATGCATAAATATGTCAATATCTGTAATCATGTTGAATTTTAGATATGTCATGTTGTAAGCAACTGATGAGAACCTAACGAAATCGAACGAATTCATTTATTATTTTGCATCAATCATTGTTATTGCTCTCTTTTGGATAACATACAATATCTTAGAAACGGCATAAAAAATTTGTTTAGATCTTTCTATCACTATGATCATATCTGCATGAACATTTTTATTTGATCAGATGGTAAAGTCAATAAATCTGTTCCCCCTTGCAAGCCTAATTGTTAGCTGATTTAATGATTCAATGACTAGTTCAGTTTTCTATGTATATACATCTATGTGTCAGAATCTTTTCATTACATTCGACTCTTATTTTGGCTGTGTATTCGCTCGTTGTCATTCAACTGCATTTGTATTTCTTCTTGAATACACTTTACGTAATTTTGACATAAAGAAGTGTACTGTACAATGTTAGACTGTAGTCAATAGTTGGTATTGCATTTCTGAAATTCATGCATCTCAGAAAGTCATTTAATAACAGTCATTTAGACCAGTGACATAAGAAGCCTTAAGTTTCATCTCGAAAATTTTGAACGACAGAATTAATGAAGCGTAAATGAGAATGTAACGCCGATCTCCACAGTACGATCTTATTTCTAAAATCAACGTACTACCTCTCAACTTTCATTATTCTGATGGATTATAATTATTGTTGTGGATTGGTATTATCCTGATTCTCATTACACCTACTTCATCCTGTAAACATTTTTGTTTAAAATGTAACATTACTTAGCATAGTAATAAACTATGACATTTTACGTACAATCGATATTGTGGTGTTTAATGGAGTAAGTCTGTTCTATTTTATGAAATTACAGCATTTGTTTATTGTTGTGGTTTCTCTCTGTCTACTTTTCTCCATCGCCTATACATCGATATATTCCTTTTCATAAACACATCTTATGAAAATGCAATCAATACGTAGTTGCATTACTTAACTGCAAATGACAGGATCGATGTTAAGCTTTTTTTATTCGACAATTAGACAAAGTCGATGCAGAATGATACATCGAAAAATATGACCAGGGAATAGATCGTGCACCATGAGTCGATATTTCTTGTAGATACGCTTAGCTCACTCAATATGCTTGCGCTTTCGAACGTGTAGTAAAATGAATAGAAATTTTAAATGCTCTTTTGGATTTGATATAAATATATGGGAAATCGATCCCTCAGCCTTTTGACGACCACTGTTTCAGCTGCTGTATCTACGGAAGACTGTCAACTATTGTTCATCTTGAAACGAACGATATGCGCACAGATCTGTATCGATAGAATAAAGAAATTAGCGTCCAGCCTTCCATAAGTAAAGAGAAAGATGAAGCATTACAGACCTTGGATTTACTTGCTGATTCCCAACGAAATGAATGAGCAAACGGTGATCGTTCCACTGAGATAGGAGATGTGATTGGTAGTTTGTTTCTATGATCGCTGACACACAGTTGAACAATATACAACTGCAGGTAACCAAGCGAATGAAAAAAACATGAAGATTGGACCCCATAATTTTATAAATACCACAACAGCGATTAGCTTCAATTGATTTTCCTTAAGAGAAGTAGTAATCATCTATAACATCAGAATTCTAATCATTTTGTCAGTCACATGAACAGATTATTACGAAGCGAAATATTTCATTCCAACTCAGATTTATATTACACCCACTAAACAGAATAGAGTATAGACAATACCATATGATCTCATTATGAGATGGAATGAGGTGATAATTGACAACAAAGTATGATCATTAGTGTTTTTATAAATAAAAGAGGTCAACAGAAATATGTTTGTTAAGAAAAAGCACACGTTGTCTACACTGAAATTGAAAAAAGAGTAATCAATTCTACTTTTAAAATGTTATCGGATGTAAGAGAAATGATGATAGAACGTGGTGTGTTGTTGTATTCAATGCGATGAAATTGGACAGAATTCCCGCATTATTAAAACACAGTTCAGAGGTCTTTGTTTCATTAGCAAGGGTAACATATATAAGAAGGTCAGTTTGTGCTGCTTCGATCTCTGGTGGACTCAATAAAGCTGGTCTATTCAAGAGTTGCTTGAAGTATTTCACTCATCTATTACTCTGATATTCAATCTCATTGATTGACTTGAATACTTTGTTCTTTACCGGTCACTCTGGTTTACTCTATTTTCCTGCCAGTTTCTTTGTCGTTTCGTATAGTTGATTCATGATTCTTGCAGCTACGGCTTCATCTGCTCTCGTTGCTAGGTGCTCCACGTACGCTTGCTTGTTGCCTGTAATGCTCCTCTTCACTAGCTATTTTGCTTCCGTTTATTCAGATTGGTCATTGATTTCCTAATTTATTGTTCGGCTGTTGTTGGTTTGTTTCCCACCGTTTTTCATTATCTTGATCTATCTGATTCTATGCAGTGTGATCCGGAGAGACCCATGTGGCTCTGTGAATACATTTGTGGGGTGATGTTGTGATGCCTATAATCAATTTGTTGAATGCACACAGATTTACAAATCTCTCTCCATCTTCATTTCTTACTCCTGAGAGATACACATCGTGTTTTGCGCTTTGCAACTCATCCAGTGTATGTAAATCTACCAGGAGTGTGAGAAAACAGGAATCACAAAACGACTTATTCTTATCATAAAACATGAAGTTAGTTGAACAATACAACTGAGATAGTCGATGATTGAAGTGTTTATCCATAACTGGAGCAAAACCATTTATGAATTGACAACCAGAACATTTGCTTTCACTTCATCTTCTTTTTAGCAAAGTAGTAATTATATGTAAAATGAGAATTTCACTCATCTTTGATTTCAGTCAAATAAACAAACAACATTCATATGACACCCACGATACACAATAGAGAATATCATATTATCTTTTGATTAATGAAATAGACTGGGGTGATCAATGATGAACAAAGTATAATCATAAACAAGAAAGAGGTCAACACAAATATGTTTTTGTTCATTAGACAAACACGTTGTCTTCACTGAGATGGAAGAAGGAGTAATCAGTTTTACTTTGAAAATGTAAACGGATGTGAGGAGAAATGATGATAGAACGTGGTGTTATGTTATATTCAATGCGATGAATCAGATAGAATTCGCAATTGTTTTGCAAATCTTATTCCTCACTGCAAACGATTTTTAGGTTTGTGGTGTTTGTATGAAGTAGGTTTGGAAATTGACAAGTTCTCGTGATAATTCACTTCAGAAAGGCACTTTATCTACGGTTCAATGAATATTAATTGAGACAGTAACTTCGAAATGATAAAAGTGTTAGTTATTTTCATACATTCATACATACACTGTCATCCATACCAGGGCATTTGGCAGCTTGATAAGATATCACAGACATTGAATTGAATACTTCATTTGTGAATTTTCATCATTTGTTTATCACATTCTGTATGATCCTTCCAAACTACACTCTCTTCTTTCCCTTATATTCTCTTCAACTCGATCTTCTTAACGTTCTGCTGTCAGGTTTTCCACTTCCGATCGGTGTTACAAGTTAAGTTTCAATAACAACAGCTTGTGTGTTGAAACTTTTAATATCATGTATATACAAGTGTATATTTAACATTAACGAATTGTATAACGTTAAAATATAAGCATAATGTTGATCCGTGAGGCCAATATAGAAAATAGTAATCCAAATAAAGTAGGATTTATTTTGTGTTATGAGTGCAATCTCAGGATTTGGTCTAGATAAATATGGTGGATGCTACCTACCTATCTGGCCAGTGTACTCTTCTTCCTGAACTTGTTGTGGTTTCTGCTGCTGCTGAACTTTGATTTACAGTATAGTTTGTTGCAGGTAGTTTAAATGGTGCTTACTCTGCTACGGGTTTAGACGGTTTTACAGTTGTCTGTTTTTCAGTGTTCTCGAAAAATGCTGGTTTTACTCTGTCGATGCTAACAGTATCATGTTTACCTGCTCTTTCCACTGTAACCGTTTTAGTGTCCTTTCGGATGATTTTAAAAGGGCCGTCATAAGGAGTCTGTAACAGCTGTCGTACTCTATCATTTCTGACGAATGAATGTGAGCATTTGTCTAATTCATTGTGTACGAACGATTTCACCTTTTCAGTTCGTGGTTTAACGGAGTTAATGGATTCTATTGGCTGTTTTAATTAATGCACGTAGTTGGTTATATCGGCTGGAATTTCTGTTGCACGGTCAAAGAATTCACCAGGCGAACGTGACGTTGTTCCAGAAACCAACTCAGCTGCACAACAACCAAGGTCTTGTTTGATGGTTGAGCGAATGACTAATGGTATCAAAGGAAGCTTGACATCCCATTTGTAATGCCCTCATGCGGCCTTCAAAGAGGCTTTTAACTGTCTGTGGAACATTTCTGTCATTCCGTTAGCAGACGGATGTTAAACAGTGGTTCCAATTCTCTTTATACAGAAAGTATCTGTAAGTTGCTGAAATAGATTGCTTTCGAATTGCGTTCCACGGTCGATCGTAATTGTTGTAGGGACACCGAAGTTTGTAATCCAGTGTTTCACCAGCTTCTTCACCACTGTTGATGCTGACGTGTCTTTTAACGGAACAGCTAAGGGCCATCTCGGGAAAACTTCCTGTAGGGGGTATGATGTGCCTATGTACTCTTGACTTTTGGTATTGGATGCATTCCCGCGACCACTTTCGTGCGTCTTTCTTTATGTTTGGCCATAGAAATCTATCTGTGACAAGCTTTACAGTGGCCTTTATACCTGGATGAGATATATTGTGTAATTTCTCAAAACTGTTTCGTCTCATACCGTAAGGTACAAAGGGGCGAGTTTATCTGTTGAGGTATCACAAATTAAGGTGCCCTTGTTGTTTATGTGGATGTTTTAAAATAATAATTTCGTTACCTTAGACTGCAACAGTTTTTGCAGCTTCGTATAGAGCTTTCGATGCTTTGCCATTTCTTGATAATTTATATCAAGGATCGAGAAGGCATTAATATTTATTCTCGATATTGCATCTGCTGCCTGATTTACATTGCCTTGAATTTAGGGTATATCACCTGCAAATTGTGAAATGAATTCTAGTTGACGAATTTCGCGCGGATTGTTTTTATCATGATTGTGCATCAAGGACTTAGTTAGAGGTTTGTGATCAGTATATATCGTGAAAGAATTGCCTTCTAACATAAAGCGAAAGTGTTTGATAGCTAAGTAGATAGCCAACAGTCCTCTACCGAATGTGCTATATTTTGTTTGCGTTGCGTTTAGCTTCTTTGAGAAAAATGCAAGGCGTTGCCATTGTTGATTGACACGTTGCTGAAGTACAGCACCTACTGCTACATTAGAAGCGTCGGTCAATACTGCTAAAGGTGCATCAACCTTTCGTAGTACGGGTAATGCCTCTGTGCTAAAAGCGCTTTTCAACTGGTCAAATGCTTGAATTTCTTGTGGTGTCAATGCCAATGATTCAGTTCATCCCCTTAAGAAATCAGTTAGCGGTTTTGCTATGTCTGCACGTTTGGGGATAAAACGTCTGTAAATGTTGATCATCCCAAGGAAACGTCGTAGTTTCTTGAATGAATCAGGTAAAGGATAATTTCTGATAGCTTGTGTTTCCT
Source organism: Schistosoma margrebowiei (assembly GCA_944470205.2). Lineage (NCBI taxonomy): Eukaryota > Metazoa > Platyhelminthes > Trematoda > Strigeidida > Schistosomatidae > Schistosoma > Schistosoma margrebowiei. Next base: position 41,439,001 of record OX104026.1, on the reverse strand, counting down.
CAGAAACTGGTTTAATGCCTTGATTATCAAGTACATGACCTAAAAACATGAGAGATTGTCTTCCGAACTCACATTTTTCAGAGTTGACTGCCAACCCATACTCGTGTAGCTTCTCAAGAAACATTTTCAGATGAGTTGGATGTTCATTTTCCTCTTTGCTTGGTATAAGTCGGTAATTTATGTAAGCATATACAAACGGTAGGCCATGTACCACTTATTTAATAAAACGCTGGAAACTTTGTGCAGCATTCCTCAGTCCGAAAGGCATGCGAACGAATTCGTATAGTCCAAAGGGGTTATTATTGGCTGTACATTGGCGGAGTACATTTTCTAGCTTGTTTGCCGTGCGTCCGTTGTGTGATACCAACAAATGATGTGACTGGTAGTGTTTGACCTTTACTAATTTCCATATGAAAATGCCCTGACAAGTATATGTGTGACCAGATTGTTCGAAATGTATAGCGCAAATACATCAAATTTGTCAGATCAACTCCATCTTCTCATTGTTCTATCGAAATTTATAAAAGGGACTAATTGCTATAAATCTATATTTCGTTACTTACTACTACTAGTACTACTACTACTACTACTACTTATACTACTACTACTACTACTACTACTACTACTACTACTACTGCGCGATCATGGATGCACAGTTCTGGTGAGTCTCATACTAGGACATCTTTTGGTGATTTGTAAATAAGCCAAGTCAGTTAATGAAGTTTAGAATGAGTTGTAGTAAGTTTTTTATCAATATAATAATATTAGTAATAGTGGTAATACCAACGTTGTGTGAATTCAATATGTAATAAATGCGGTATAGTCAAGTTAATTACGATGAAGAGGAATCAATCTGAATTGGGAAAGATGAATGAGAAGTTTAAGAAAGATATAAAGATAAAAATAATTTGGATAAGAGGTTCTGAATACGAATTACTACCGAGCTAATTAAGCTCTCTGTGTGAGTGAGATTTGTAACATCAGTGTTATGTTTGTGCATTCTTTAGAGTTCAGATAATTCTCGAAACACCTAATGGACGGAACTGATGTGATCAACATTGAAAAAATAAGACATTAGGCCCAGTCACTGGTTTGTAAGCAAAGCCAGGACATGGGACGTATATCCATAGGCATAAATTGAAGCACCGTATCAGCACAGAGAGATGAAATTAATAAGATGAATACACTAGTAGAAATAGTAGTATTAATCATTGTGAAACAAATAAGATGTACAAAACCATTCGGGAAAGAATGTGTTTACAAATAAATCTAAAGTAAGTAATCATTTTGTAACTAAGTAACTGTGAACTGGCAAAAAGTCAATACATCTCCATTATCATCCATTTTAAGTGACAACGCCTAAGGTTAATCATTCACTGATTAGGACTTTCATAATGAATCCAACTGTGTAATTTACGCTTACCAATATGGCTCAAATTAACAGTCAATTGCTTCATGGAATGATATCATATCTTGACTTGGGGGCCACTTCTGGGTATCGATATAGGCTGCAGTTGGACTTACATAATACATGTTTAGGTCATTACAGTCTCTAAATATTCATAATCTCTTCAACGGATCTCAAGGAAACAAGCACCATATGGACCAATTTTTGATCATCGGCTATCATTGGACTGCATCTACTGACTAGTGGTGTGGCCACCTAAGAAAATCACCTGTTACGGTTTTTGGGTACCCAATTAGTATCAAAGCCCTCACACAAATCGAATGATGAAGTATGAAGCATATCTATTCGATGCTTCATTGTATCAATGTGTTAAAATAATAAAATAAGAATAACAAGTTAGATGAGATGTTCTGTTCGGTCTATATTCTATACATGGAAATTGTTATATTCTAGTGAAGATTGAATTACGAGTAGCGTCTGAAACCTAATAATCGATTAATAGTATCTACATACTCTTAGGGTATACATATTCAGTAACTAGACTGTAGACATCTATATTCCTCTTATTATAAGCTTCATTTTAACCTATATATTATTAGTATATGCTATATTGTTCTCAGTTTACGTTCAGTTTATTAATTACCGTCTCCCACGTTCACAGACACATTTTGGCGTTACTGTGTATGAGTGTTATTTTGTATTTTATGCTGCGTTGCAGTCTGTTTGGCTGATATATAAACCCAGTATGTCTGAAATACATGATTCGCATAATGGATGCTGTTGTTGAACTCAAGTGAGCAACGAAACATTAGGACGCTAGGCTGATTAGACCGGCCGGATGTCATTAATTTAGTACAGTATAAGTGTGAATAAGACGTATTTTGATTGGCGAATAGATTACCTGATAACAAGCGGCTCATAAAGTCACAACAGAAATAAGTCATTATCATTCATCCTCCTATTCTTCTGTTAGTGCACTAAATCGTATAAGTCGAGAAATAGATGTCTAGAATAGAAGGATTGTGTAGTGACTAGTATATGGTAAAGTGAACCCCGCGTAGAATGGCATTTCATTAGAAATGTTATTCAAAAACAAACAGTCTCTTCATTCATTTCAAGTTAGATCAATCGTTCTAATTGACAGTCTGTGAAGAGAAATTATCGATTAATGTTGATTAAGATCATGAATCAATTGATGTTAGACGACCATTGAAAACCTGGAAGCACTGGACGGCCGTCCAGTGTTGCTGGTGATGGTCTAACATCAATCAGTTGATGATCTCAATCGAAAACCTAAATATCTTCGAAACCCCATACTGATAATGATCGATATATGATTGGATAGAAGAGATTTTATAATTTTTAATGAAAATATAACTAAAGTCAGTTGAATGATTATTGAATTCTAGACTCATCATCACTATAAGTCAAAAATATAATGGTTCACATTTTCAATTCTATCATAAACCATTGGAAAACTTTTATCACAAATTATCTAATTCTTGACATTATTTAAATCTCTATGGGCGATCTACACGAAATCCTCCCTCATCATTCATTGTATTAATTGGCGTTCATCATCTAGGGTATATGTTCAACTCTGAGAACACGGATATTCTCAGCGTGTTTAAAATAGACATCATATATCCTCATAGTTTGAGATGTGACCATTGGCGATATTCACCAAACGATTGGTCTTTTGCCAATCTATCAACTTGTAATTTATTGGTTTAATAGTTTTGAATATTAGTTGCCACTTCATATCTGTTCACTTTTCTCTTGATGATTATCAACCATACTTGTTTTCTGTTTTTCAATTTACATAAGGAATAGGATGAGTCAATTGTCTCCGCGATGTTCTTATATTCCAAGAGAAAATCTCCATATTCAATATCTAGTCTTGATGAAAATGAAATAGATGAAGTTCGAAAGAATTTAGATCATCTTAAATCATTATTGATACAAGTTAAAAATCAACTCAATTCTTCACGCAATGATGAGGATGATGATGATAATATGATTGATGAAAGATTGTTTCCAAACACTTCTACTGAATTGAGTCTTTTACAGACTACTAAGAAGAATACTGTAGAATATGCAGAAAAGATTGATGATTCATGTCAAAATTTGCGTCATTATACTACATTTTCTGTGAAAATATCACACGAATATGCCGTGAGAAATTGGTTACTAACAAATTTTAATCATATTTAGCTAATATATAGATAAAAGTAGTTAGAAAAAATTGTGTTAAATAATTTCTATGACATGAATATCAAGTTTGGTTTTTTCTTTTTAAGTAAATGGTTTCTTAAAATATCATTCATCTCATTATAATTAGCATTGGTATGTATGACATCTATCGTATCAGTGTCCATCCTAACATTACTCTTTATTTGTAAGCAATGATGGATGGTGGCTAACAGCGGCTTTTAGTTTGACGTGCGTTTCGTCCTATTTGGGACTCGTCAGCTGGATGTACCTGCATTTCAGAGAGTTGATGTTCACACTGGCATTCGAACCCAGTACCATTCGCTTCGCACGCCATCGCGGTCGGTGTTTGCGTATACGTAACACGTGTCCCAGTGATCTCAACCAATGAAGTTTCACTAATTCATCAAATGATTTGTCATCCTTATCTAGTACTCATTTCCTTATAACCGGATTACTTACTCGGTGGTCCAAAGATATACGATCAATGCTTCAAAGACATCTATGATCGAATATCAGTAACATTATTATCTGAATATTACTGGAGATTAGTTTCAATCTTAGTAGCTCAAAATCAGATTCTTTGGCCGATATTCGGTAATATGTATTCAATGTACACACAGAACGTCAATCCCCTCAAGATTACAGATATTTCATACTGTCAAGTTCTACATATTATAATTAGTTGGATAATGACGGTCCCTAACTGATTGGCCCCTACTATTCGACATTGTTAAATGTTAAATCCATACACATCATATTAAGTGAATGTCGAACCCATTAGGAAGGTTGTGCAGTAATTCTAAAAGTATTTTATGGAAATTATCCACTTACAAACAGATCACTTAAGCGTAATCCTAGAATGACATAAAAAAATTAGTGACATATTTTCATAATTAGATAACTATAATGAATAATGGATATGTTGATATGGAGAGCTAATCAGAAGTAGTCTAAGGCGAAGGTCAACCGATGGCAGTCAGAAATGACCTGAAAGAAATTTTCATTTCATTGTCTGTGAAATGGATCATTTTCCTAAGGATTAGAGTGGTATATATATATATATATATATAAATATATATATATATATATATATATATATATATATATATATATATATATATATATATACATGAATGTGTAGAGATGATAGTTTTTCTTGAATTAAAAGCAGCATTTGACTCCGTGGATCGAGAGGTGCTGTGACAATATCTGCCATTGAAAGGCTCACATCAGAAGTACATAAACTTTGTGAAAGCTCTTTACTCGAACACTACTAGTCGAGTCAGAGCTTATGGCGAACTGTCATCTGATTTTGCAACCTCAAGTGGAGTCCGTCAAGGCTGTCCACTTTCTCCATTTCTGTTTAACTTCATCATAGATCTACTGATGGAAATAACATTCTCGTCGACTGAATTCTCGGGTATTGATCTCCTTCCAAGAATTCCACTTATCGACTCACAATATGCAGATCATATAGTCCTGTTTGGTGAAGACACTTGCTGATTCCAAAAGAAATGAACGAGTGAACGGCGATCGTCTGTTACCAGTGTTTGACCAGCTGCAATGTTACCGTACAATAATGTAGATCTATGATACACAGTTGAACAAAATACAACTACAGGTACCCAAGCGAATGAAAAGTCATGAAGATTGGACCTCAGAGTTTTATGAATACCACAACAGTGATTGGTTTCAATTGATTTTCCTTAAGAGAAGTAGTAATCTTCTATAACATCAGAATTCTAATCATTTTGTCAGTCACATAAACAGATTATTACGAAGCGAAATATTTCATTCCAACTCAGATTTATATTACACCCACTAAACAGAATAGAGTATAGACAATACCATATGATCTCATTATGAGATGGAATGAGGTGATAATTGACAACAAAGTATGATCATTAGTGTTTTTATAAATAAAAGAGGTCAACAGAAATATGTTTGTTAAGAAAAAGCACACGTTGTCTACACTGAAATTGAAAAAAGAGTAATCAATTCTACTTTTAAAATGTTATCGGATGTAAGAGAAATGATGATAGAACGTGGTGTGTTGTTGTATTCAATGCGATGAAATTGGACAGAATTCCCGAATTCTTATATCATATTCTCAAAATGCACACAGTTCAGAGGTGTTTGTTTCATTAGCAAGAGTGACATATATAGGAAGATCAGTGTGTGCTGCTTCGATCTCTGGTGAACTCAACAAAGGTGGTCTTTTCAAGAGTTGCTTGAAGTATTCCATCCATCTATTACTCTGATATTCAATCTCATTGATTGACTTGAATACTTTGTTCTTTACCGGTCACTCTGGTTTACTATATTTTCCTGCCAGTTTGTTCGTCGTTTCGTATAGTTGATTCATGATTCTTGCAGCTACGGCTTCATCCGCTCACGTTGCTAGGTGCTCCACGTACTTTTGCTTGTTGGCTGTAATGCTCCTCTTCACTTGCTAATTTCCTATGTTATTGTTCGGCTGTTGTTGGTTGAATCTCCTTGTTCCTTTTGATCTTGATCTGTCTGATTCTATGCAGTGTGATCCGGAGAAACCAGTGTAGCTTTGTGAATGCATTTGTGGGGTGATGCTGTGATGCCTATAATAAATTTGTTGAATGCACACAGATTTACAAATCTCTCTCCATCTTCATTTCTTACTCCTGACAGTTGCACTTCATGTTTTACGCTATGCAACTCATCCAGTGTATGTAAATCTACCAGGAGTGTGAGAAAACAGGAATCACAAAACGACTTATTCTTATCATAAAACATGAAGTTAGTTGAACAATACAACTGAGATAGTCGATGATTGAAGTGTTTATCCATAACTGGAGCAAAACCATTTATGAATTGACAACCAGAACATTTGCTTTCACTTCATCTTCTTTTTAGCAAAGTAGTAATTATATGTAAAATGAGAATTTCACTCATCTTTGATTTCAGTCAAATAAACAAACAACATTCATATGACACCCACGATACACAATAGAGAATATCATATTATCTTTTGATTAATGAAATAGACTGGGGTGATCAATGATGAACAAAGTATAATCATAAACAAGAAAGAGGTCAACACAAATATGTTTTTGTTCATTAGACAAACACGTTGTCTTCACTGAGATGGAAGAAGGAGTAATCAGTTTTACTTTGAAAATGTAAACGGATGTAAGAGAAATGATGATAGAACGTGGTGTTATGTTATATTCAATGCGATGAATCAGATAGAATTCGCAATTGTTTTGCAAATCTTATTCCTCACTGCAAACGATTTTTAGGTTTGTGGTGTTTGTATGAAGTAGGTTTGGAAATTGACAAGTTCTCGTGATAATTCACTTCAGAAAGCCACTTTATCTACGGTTCAATGAATATTAATTGAGACAGTAACTTCGAAATGATAAAAGTGTTAGTTATTTTCATACATTCATACATACACTGTCATCCATACCAGGGCATTTGGCAGCTTGATAAGATATCACAGACATTTCATTGAATACTTCATTTGTTTATCACATTCTGTATGATCCTTCCAGACTACACTCTCTTCTTCCCATATAAAAATGTCCTAACTACTACTACTACTACTACTACTACTACTACTACTACTACTACTACTACTACTACTACTACTACTACTATTACTACTACTACTACTACTACTACTACTACTACTACTACTACTACTACTACTGCAGTCCTCATATTGCTGGTGCGAAATAATGTAACAAACGTTTAGTCCATTACAGGTTGTAATAATCAAGAAAATATTTCTTCAGTTATTATCAACATCTTTTTGAAGTGCACATTTCACTTTCATAGTATCGAGAATCACTGTTTTACATATGTTATCAAAACATAAATATTGTTGGCTTTTTCTAATGAAATGATTAGTGATTTACGAAAGTATAGACTGTTATTCACTCTGCTGATCGAAACCATGAGTCAATTGAATTTAGACCACCATGGAAAACCTGGGAGCACTAGACGGCCGATTCAACTTAGTAAGCGGCTCCTCAGCAGTGCACATCCACGATCTCTCTCCCCCGTGTTATTCGAAACCAGGACCTATCAGCGTCGCTTGCATGAAACCCTTTCTGATAATAATCATTTGCTCACTAGTGACTGACTTCAAGTGACACTTATGGAGTTCTAGTGAGAAGCCGCTACCATTGGAGTTCAACCAGGTCTGTTATCAGATATCAACTCACTGAAGACAATGATGACGGTGGTGCAACTTCGTGGATTGGTTGAAGTTAGACGTGAACGTCGTTAGATGCTGGCCTGCTCAGTGATCTAATGTTAAGGCGCTCGTGCGAGATACTGATAGGCCCTGGGTATGGATCTCGTGGGTGGCGGGATCGTGGATGCGCACTGCTGACTAACGACCGTCAAGTGTTTCTAGGTTTTCAATAGTGATCTAGCTTCAATTGATCCATCATTTCAACCAGTGAATGAATTCATTTAATTGAAATAAAATTTAAACGTAAAAATGTGAATTTTGGTCATCTAATGAAATCAGTGTGTGCTACTTTGATATTAACCAATCAAATCAAAGCTATGCATCGTTGACAACCAATTCATAGTTGATTACAAGTAACACACAATGTTTGTTCATGAAAATATGAGCACTAATTACTTAGTTTAAAATAATGTTAATCCTATGCAAAATAGTTTTCATCAATAGTGGGGGAAGGTCAGGAATTTCAATTTACTATGGATCAATATCAGACTATATTACCTCAATAAGTGTAGGACTATTGCATAACCATGAGTTCATCTCCAATGACGATTGGTTAATAATAATGAAATGACTTTATGAAATTTCATCATCTTAATGGTCAATTTGAATCATCCAATCTGAAAGAAACGTACAAACACTTCCAAAAAATTCTATGTAAGACTCAACACGTTCTATCAACGTCTAAAACGAGAAAATGATGTGAGTATTGACTGTATACTTAAGTCAAATGATTGTATTATATCCATTTCTATTTGATCTAATGAGATAACAATGTTCTATTCACTTGAACCATTTCAGATCTACGTTTTCATTTGGTCAGTTGGTAACGATTTATTCAATCATTGTGCATACATGGGAATTTTTCGACTGTCATGAATTTTGTGAAAAGGTTGATTTACTTAGTCAAGCAAAAATAATTTCCCAAAGTGATACACATAAATATGTAAGTGATCAGTCAAGTTGCATTACAAATATTCAGTCTCATTTTTATCACTATTCCCAGTTGATTCGTTCTAATCAGCCCTCTCCAATTGTTAGTGAAAAGTTTGAGAAATTGGATGATGAGAGGGTGAGTTAACGACATTTTCCAACGGAGATGATAATCCATATGTTTGCATATTTCTAGGAAATAAAACTGAAATTCCCCTTTAAATTTTACGGTGCTGATCTCAGCTCACTAAATATAAATATTAAAGTGATATATTTTCCTTGAATTGAAGTTTTGCTTGCTCACATTTCAATTCCATGAATCAAAGTGGCTTTCATTACATCAATAGATCAGTTTTAGGCATTTTTTGTTTCACATTCAATTCATCTATTAATGTATGTTCTTGTTCAAGTTGTACGGTTGTAGTAAAGTAATTACTGTTCATGCAATTCATTCTAGTCTCCAGTGAATTTCAAAGTGTTTCATTCATTCACTATAGATTATTAATCAAATTGTATATTTTCATTTGATAAACACAGGTGAAATTTATGTGGAAGTACACAATGTTTATAGAGTAATTGCAAATTCTATCATCGGCGATTTTGTGTGTAAAAATGAGATTTTGAATGGGGGTGAGTTCTACTATTATTCAGTGAAGTTTTGTTTGTTTTATGTTTTACATTACTCATTTTTTTTGGCATTAATAATTCGATGTTTAACTTGATTATTTCATGAAAGCTGGTCAGTACACAGTGATTATTATATTTGTGTGATCGCATGCCCTAAACTGTGTTCACAACATGTATTCATTACTGTAAAGTGAAAATGTTGAATAAAACAGTGATTCAATTCAAAATAGACACAAATTGATTGAGTAGAAATAATAAACCATACAATGTCATTGCTTAGGCTGAAACTATCTACTCTTCAATATGTTCAAACTACCATAAAACCGATATTTCATCAATACGACACTTATTGATAGATTGAACGAATCTAGCTGATCACAGATGCAACAGTAAGCCATGTTCTGTGAGAAATCAGTTTGAATTATTGAAGCACATGTACCATCAATAATTTATATTTGATGTCGGTCAAATCTTTCTGTCACTTACTTGGTTCTTATAAATTCAGTCCCTCTTATTCACTGCCGTTGAACTGTTGGGTATTAAGCACATTCTCGATCATCATAATCGGTTGATCATGAAGTTTGAACTCATGCACCACCTCAACCATCCAATCAACCAACAATCACGAATAATGTGCTAGTACAACATGATTGATTCGAACTAGAACACCTAGAATATCAAGGGGAAGGGTATTCATTTTATTAACTTACCGAAATTAATGTCATCGGGGTAACATTTCCGGGCAATAATGAGTTCAGTTAAGAGAATACAGTTCAATTGAAATAACATAATTTCACGAAATGTTTATGTATGTTTATTGTCGAATAGATATTAATGGTGGTTTAGGTAGTCAAACGCTTACAAGCCCAATATTTCAGAAGTATAATATTCCTCTTAGTTCATTGGATTTAAACGTTCATCATATCGGTGAAATAATGATGCAAATCATTGAGACTCTCATTGAGTTGAATTGGTTCACTTCAATCTTGAAAAGGATCATCATAACTTGTGTTCAAACACTTTTTTTTTATTGAAAGAGGTCATTGTCCATTTTACAGATACATGAACGCAAATTTATTATACTTTCATTATTTCAGAGGAATATTTTGCTGTCAGAAGGTCTTGTCATAGAAACATTGATAATAAAAGTATGTATCCACATCCATGATTGTTTGATCGCATGTGAACTATGAACACTTTACATCATGATCATCATTGAATGATATTACTCAACTGTTTTCTATTCCGTTTGAGTAATTGGATTCGTCTTTAAAAAACTGACGAAAGTATTGCAGTGTAACCATTCTACAAAATCAAAGGCTAAATACACATAGAATCCATAGATTGTTCATACATATTTTATTGAAACTTAAAGAATAATTAACATACGTTTGGATACATTAGGTCATATTCTCATGTCATTTGTACATAAACGAATACAGAGATTCATCTTCATTGACAGGTTTCAAAGGAACATGATGACAAGTCTGTACATATGTGTTCATCGGAAAATCATTTCTGTATACATCACATTCATCTGGATATTCAATAATTATGCGATAATTCTCAGCTTTTATTCTTTGAAAATAAGAGATCGTTAGAACAATATGTATTAAGCATATTCAATTCTCATCTTTAACACATAATGGGGACAAAGTCATTCGATCGACTGATACATCAATGTGCTACATAACTAAATAAATTCTAAAACACGAATAATAAACAAACAAACAAACCGCAGCTCATTTCATTCGCACCTAGTGTCAATTGTATCAGTTGAAATATAAGAAATATTCCACCAATTTGAATACCACTCCAACTATCAGATCTAATTAAGAACTAGATGATTTATTGTTTGAATATGAAAACTAAACAAACTAAGCATCTGACATTCACGATGAAGGATACATGCTTATTTCATCTACCCAACATTCACGAGATTATTTTCATCACGAAAACATTTGCGATAACACAGTAAATATCTGCTAAAATCTGAACCCCCTGTGTGTGTAGGCACATACAATGTCACATCTAGCAATGACATGCTCGACACTAATCCTTGAAATTTTAAATATCGATAGTTTTCTTTTTTGCAGTTGATACATTGGCGGCAATACACCTGATACACTCGAATGGGAAGATATATTTCTATTATGAGAACGTAAGTTGAGCACATGAATAGATTATTCATGCATATCAGTACTGTCAAATACATTGAAATATATTGAAAAGGATATAAGGACACCAACATTTTGTATTGTGAATAAAGACCTTATGAAACTATTCACAATCCGTTCATGACACAGTTTATTCTGACACTATTTAAAATAATGAACAACAAGGAAGTGATGTAATATGTAAAGAAATTCTGATACATTCAAGCCAATCAAGGACAAAGAGTGTTTGTGAGAATTCTGTACGTGAACGGTGATTTTCAGACTTTCATAGACCAGTTGTGAGAAAAGTTCAAAATGGAATATTTCAAGACGGAGATTTCGTTAAAATCCTGATGTATAGCCACATTCCATGTTAAATAGATCGTTCACCTTACTTCACTGAAGTTGTCAACTGAGGTGAGTCAGAATATCTTCGTTAATTAGATGGAGTATATTTCTTAGGGAGCCGAGGATATCAGGATTCTTACTGTAAGTGTATTTAGTTGTCTTTGAATAAGATAATATGAATGACGACACATTGCTTCAATGTTTGGTTGGTTTTGATATAGGTTGTTGTGTATTAACAAATCTTGACTCAGACTTCCATTACTTTTTTTTCAGATTGCTAGAGGACTTACGGTACGCGATGTTCAATCGAGCATTAATTATCGCGTCTTGTGTGGAAACGGTAACAAATTTTGTTTACCTTTTAATTTACATTGAATTACATGATTATTTATTTGTTAGCTTGATGTTACCTTCTGTTTGTACACGATCATCACTATGTCAACGTGGAAGTTTTCTGTAATTTATAATGGTGACCGAATTTGTGTTTCTTACAGTCTACAATATACAGTTGGTTTTTGTTTGTACAATAAAGCGATGGAAGTGTCGTTGAAGTTCTGAGGAAAATTGTGTGAAATGGAATCTGAATAATTTAGGCAAACTCACTGTCCTAATTTTACTGTGTATTGAAAATTCAACGTCAATTTGGTGTTTGGAAATCTTGAATCAACATTCAAGTGTCATATGTAATAAAAATTCATAATCAAAACTCATCCGGAAAATATTTTGTCTTTCGGATTGATACCAAAATATCTATATCCTCAATTCAACAACCGACATCTTCGTTCATAGAGCAAAGCAGATTTGAGTTGTTGTGATTCAATCGGAATTGTATAAATTTATCTTTTTGTGCTAAGCTCCATCAAAGTGAATTTCAAGATTCACGTCATCTGACGCTTGCCTTACTTGGTATACTGAGTAATAGAGCTAAGATGTGTGAATGTCTTCATCACGAATTTGCGTATAGATATTTGGTGAAGACTTCTGTATAGTCTAAACGATCCAGACAGGAATAAATGAACGAGGATACTAGATAGACGATATATCTACTCATTTATTCACTCACCCACTAATGGACAGTCAAACCAGCAGCCTCTCACTATTGACTATTTCTGAAAAAATTTGTAACGAGATAAACATATTATTTCTGTAGATGTTGCACTGACATTCTAGTGATACAAATCAGGAATTTGACCATATGATTTTTCAGTTAGTGGTTGAACTTCGGTCACTTTCAGAATTTTAGGCGATGTAGAGCATATTTCATAAGGTTGTTATTTGACCATCATTGGATCTGTAACCAGATAATAAACAATTTCTTATTTTGATCGCCTCAAAAGAGAACAGACAACATGTTATATTCAAAATGGAAATCCGAATTTCAACTGTCTTCTTCTGTTCAATTAATTACATTAGATCTTAAAGTGACTACAGCAGTTGTTCCTTCTGAATGGATCACAAACGGAACACTAGTGGAATATGAAGTTCTCGGGGGTATGTCAAACCTCATTTTATCAGAGTTGACTATTTTCACACTTGAATTCATCACCTACATTTCATAAAATTGGAAATTTCATGTATCATTTCATACAATTATTAAATGATATCAAGCCATCAGTCTCAACTGACGTTACAACAAACAACGACTGACTGTTGAATATTTAAAATGATTATAGACACATTTTGAATTACAATAGAAGTATTCAGTTTGATGAAATTAACTTAAACAAAATGTCGCAAGACGATGGATGAGATGATATCATTCAGTTATTTGATTTTCATTTGGTACATGCAACATCGAATTTCACCGAGGAATTGACATTAAACAAACATTTCATGAAACTGTAATTGCCTTGGAAACAATGGCTTAATTTCCAAAATCTTCACTTTATCCTACTCATTCGATAAATTGAAGGAGTAGAAAAATCACGTGTTCAAATTTCAATTTATCATAGTCAGTAAATATCTGTACAGTATCAAAAACACTGAGGGTATTCACAGTATGGAAGCGTTTCCTTTCTCCTCAATACGTACAGTGAATAAACACAAACATTGTTTTGTTCATCATGTATTAAACTATTGAAATAATATTTCAACAACACAGAGAATCATCCCATAATTTGATGTCCAGATTGACTTCAATATTCGTTGACTAGAATATTATTCATTGTCGACGAATTTTCATGATCCAACTAGTCTAACATGCTAACTGATTACACACAGCGTAGAATGTAGCCACATAGTTTGAAACTTTGTACCATTGTAGGTTGACGAAAATCTCTTCAAAAAAAATCTCAATAATGAATTGAGAACCAATGTCACACTTCCTTTGTTGTTCGATTGAATGAACATAATGCGAAATAAATTTTCTCTCTCAGTACAACTGACGTTCGTGCATCGGCTTCTAAATAGTCAGTTAGAAAGAAATAACAATGTTATTCTCCATTTTGCATATGAAAAACATGGCATACAGGAAACATTTCAATCATGAAGCAGGAACGAGTTTCGTTGACCGTCTAGCGTGTACATTTCTTTTGTAATATTAACAGCCATTGACATCCGTGATCTTGGCCTGATAAATTTCATCGTTCAACATGCAATGTATTTTTATTCAATACCAACGTGTTTCAGGAAATGTGAATTACATTGAAAGTGTATTGAATTTCGGATTGAGCAATGTGATGACAAATGCCCAGAGAATGAAATACTTATTGAGTTAGACTTACATTTGTTTTTGTAATTCATTTACCGTTTGTTTCATAACTTTAAATGCAATCACCTTCTTCTTCTTTTCACTGAAGATTGTCCAAAACACAATTCGATCTCAGCATGTCATGACGCAACAACATCAAATACAACGTGTATTTGGTGTGAGAAAGCCAATGCATGCATTACTAGAAGTGATAAGGAAGTTCATGACTTCAAAGTAAATCGTTGCCAGAATCAAGTAAGCAATTCGTAGACTTCAAATATTGTTCTTAATATTACAATATTCCATATTGCGATCCTTATTTTTTTCGGAAGAACATTTATATTGTTACGAATTAGTATTGAATTCTAGTGTATCACAAGTGCATAAATCACAGTAAATTATACGATATTGAAGCACATATGAATGCAATGCTTTATTTCCATGTGGACATTGAACAATGAATAGAGGAGTTGTTTAACAGTAATACCTGGAAAGAAGCTAATTCTTTAGCTCATAGAATGTGTAGTGATTCCCAATTTTCAATGTTTCCACTGAACCAAAAACTCTAGGAACTACTGAAACTGATCTAATAAATGAATTGAAGAAGACTAATCCAAGCACTGAATCACATTTGGTAAATCTTTGATATTTTTCTAATCATTATACCAATTCGTTCATTTCAGAAGATGACCACAGATACAACAACTCTATCAACTACTGAAACTGATCTAATAAATGAATCGAAGAAGACTAATCCAAGCACTGAATCACATTTGGTAAATATTTGATATTTTTGTAACCATTATACCATTTCGTTCATTTCAGAACATGACTACAGATACAATTGAAGACACTGGGGAAAGAAAATCACCGCAATACGTGTATATCGTTGTACCATTAGTTATATCTTTCCTTATTGTTTGCATTGGTTGTGGTATTTGGCTATGGTTCCACAGAAGGAAGAGAGTTTATCCATAGTCCCCACAAACAGCGTGTCAATTGTTTTTATCAAGTTCACTTTGTTATTTTCATTTTGTAGTTTAGTGAACACACTTTCTATTCTGTTAATCATTCGAATATATTGAAGATTGTTTCATGCAACCGCATGTCACATTGATGATTGTTTATGTAATGACTGATGTCACTTTGTTGGTAGAATATTAAAATATAATTTTTTGTATTTATGTCATTGTTTTCATTCTATACAAACATGGGTAATTTCATAAGAGATTACAACATTGCACTTGTCAATTAACACTATCGTGTATACATGATTATGTGACCATTGAAATCAGCCAAGACTCCATTGTAAATATCCATTGCGTTAAAGTCTCAATACTGAGAAATATCATTCAAAATTGACATTGTTCATGGTTTTAAACTGAAATGTCGGAATGCGGCATCAATATTTAACAAAACACCTCAATCCGTCGTGATTTGAACTAATTTTAAATGGTCTAGCTGATACTCAGGTATGATTGAAAAAAGATGTAAAGTGAATGATGAACTAGTAACAGTTCTGTCGTAGCATTGGTAATAAGATGAGAGATTTGAAAGAAACACACACTGAAGTGTTTGCGTCAATGATTGATCACATTATTGAACATAACTTGGCTGATTATCGGTCCTATTCTCATGGATTTGTGAGAAACTAGTCGACAAACAGTCATCTGCATTACGTGTTCGAATGTTCTCGTTAGTGTTTAGGACTGAAAAGTGTTCAATTTTTTCACGTTATGTTTGGATCATTTGCGAGTTGCAACGATATTGCCATAAGGTCACAAAAAATAGAAGCAGAGTTTGTTAGTGGTATGTTAAACTACTGTTCATTTCCTTATTGATGATTCCAAACCGCGTTATTAAATCTTAATAAGATTGGAGCATTTAATGATAATAATCCACATCTAATCATGATGTTTAAGGTACTTTTCCCCATAAAACGGCGATTATATACCTCTTTTGGTACGTTCCATAATTCGATTGTTGACAAACGCAGTATACAGTTTCTTTATTTTATACAAAATTTTGACTTTACAAAGTCACAAAGTGAACCTGCCTTCAATAGTTTTCAAAGAAGATTCCGATGCTTTGATTGCACATGTGGAGATAGGCCTGACAGCCTTATTTTGTAAATAGTTTTCAATGATATTTGTATTTATTTTGTCAACCTTCCACTGTATGTATATTTAACATTAAATGACAGGAATCAGAGCCAAAACCAGATTGATAACTGAGCGTTTGGTGTGGCCAAAGATCAATTCAGATATAAAACGATGGACACGAAACGTTTTACGATGTCAACGCAGCAAAATTCAGAAGCACACGATCAGTCCTTCCACTGTATGTATATTTAACATTAAATGACTGTAACTGTTGTTTTAGTAAATGACCTTGGACACACTTTCCGTTGTGTAACTACATAGCGTGACATATGGTTGCTTGCTAACAAATACATTGCTACACACACACGCTGATTGTTCTATTCTCACGCCTGATCGAGTCAATCGCATTCTAAATCGAATATTATCCACATTTAAGACCGCTGTGCCATTTCTATTACATCCTACGTCAAAGAACCTTACTGGAGTCATATTTATCTCATTGGAGTTATTACTCATTTATAATTGTGGATTTTTGTGACCATAGCTCAACGGAACACGCAACAACTAGCTGATTTAAGTAACGTCCATGAACTTTCATTTTGTGTTACTAATCTATAAATTGTTATTGTTACATTAACTTTAGGACGTAATAACTTTATCGCTAATTTTTGGTCCACCACAAACATTTCATGGCTGATTTGACAGCAACTATCACTGTTCGTGGACTATTCAAATATAATTCCCTTCCGTTTGGTTTAAGTTGTTCTCCAGCCATATTTCTTGAAGTAGTCAATCATGTAATTAATGATCTTAAAAGTGTTGACGTTTGTCCAGATGATCTCAATCATTATGGTTTTCATAAAATATCTCACGGTCAGTGACATACTACTTTCTTCGTAGTCTGCTTGAGAAAAAAATCCTCGTTAAGTCGAATGATGTTTCATTTTATGTGTTCGGTATTAAATGTCTTGGATATTAAGCTGACATTAATGATTCTAGACCAGATATGAGGCGATAAGCTTCACTTACAATTTCATCATCTCTAAAAACCCCTACACAATCATATTAACCAGCAGGTGTTCTTCATTATTATTCGCTTTTTATTTCTGATTTTTTTTATGGTACAAACTCTCTAAGTTGATATTTGAGGTATGTAATATGGCCTCTCACAACAGTTTAATATTCTGATCGGAAACCTTCATTTCCGGTATGCTTTGACAAGATCGATGGGTGATGCACCACACCTGATGGAATCTGACTAATAAATAATGCTGATCCTTAGAGTTTCAAGACTGTGCCCCCAGTAACTGTTTTATATTAAATGTCTCCTCGTCATATCAAGATTGGAGTTTGGGGATGAACGATTAGTAACAATAATGAATGAATTCATTCAGCATTCATTGGAAAATGATATTTCATTTTATCATGCTCTCGGTTTTACAAAATGTTTGCAACTACTGAGAAGTTTGCATGTTCCTCTATCTTTCATATTACTCCAGTTTATATTTGTCTATATCACTGAATTTAATTGGTCAGTCACTTCTTCACAAACAACATGTAGATCATCATCGTTTTGTAATCTGTATCGATGATCATTGTTTACTGGAGTTGGGTAGGAATTATGTGAACTCGTATGCTAAATCAAAGTCACACCTTCCTGTTAATTAGTATCGTTGACTACTAGTCTTTGGTGATATCTAGGCACTGTGGCTGTAGTGAGTGAGAACTCAGGTATGAATGACCAGTTTATTGTTAGTTGCAGAATACCAGAGTGTCTTCATATAATATTAAAACCACACATTCCACACTTCTCTTGCATGTCTTCCGTCAGTTAACTCTTACTAACTTCATTGTTCTTTCATTCCAGATGAGTTCAACTGTGTTCAGTGTAAAACAGTAACGTACAAAAACAATGGCAGATGGTCGCGCAATGTCGTGAATTGGTTGACGTTAAACGTGAACACCATTGAGTGCTATTCAGTGGCAATACAGGTCCAACATTTATCAGTCCATGATTTCAATCAAAAATCATATATCCTACAATCCATCTTGTTTCATTAACAAAGCGTCACACATTGTGTTTATCGTAATCATTTTTGTAGACTATGTGAAGAATTAAAAATTTCGTTTCATGATCATTCTGACTGTGATATTTCGGTTTGAACTTTCATCCATACCACTGACTGTGGAATATTTTATCTATAAATATTGTGAAAATATTTCCGTAGTACGTTACTCGTGAAGTTCACATTGTGTTCACTACAACACCTTTGCTTCGTTATTCGAAAAATCTGTCAAGTAAAGTACATTAACAATTCGTTGATCGGTCAGTATTAAGTCAAGCACCATTGAACGCTAACAGCCTATTCAATCCTTTTTTACAAGAAAATCGTTTCACAAACACTTTTGACAATCGAACGTCTATGAATACTTATTTATAACTGTGGTACTAGAGACCACGGCGATATCCAAACCGAGAATTCAACAGTTCTTTTATAAGTAAATGGGGGGGGTATTGTTACCAGGGTAATAAAAGATTTATTACTGTCTATTTTTGTATACATAGATCTGGTTTTAGACGTTTGATTGTTATTGCTTTGGCAAATTTCAGAATGTTTGAGCTTGATTGTTTATTAATTACTTTGAAAGACTTCAGTCTATCCACTTCGTGTCCTGTCTCAAGGAGATGTCTGTGCGATGGCAATTTGATGTTAACATTTTCCGAATATGTTTTTTTGAATCTTACGTAGGCTCTCCTTTCTGTTCAACCAATGTAACTGTTTGGGAAGATACATGTAAATTTTTATAAACAGTTGGTGGTAACATGAAAAGTATACTTGTCGACCTTTGATTGTGTCAAAGAACACGTTGTTTTGGACAGGACAATCACTTTTGCTGCAGGATAAGTTCCTGTCAATGCAATTTTTACCATTCATAACTTCCTCTTCTAGTGTATCGGCAGTATCTATTCTTTCTGTTTTGTCAAACAGTGTTTTGATCAGTGCCTTTTTCGTATTTGATTGGACAAAAGCTATTCAAATTGAGGTAACTCCCAATCTATGTGTCTTTCTTATAAACAAAATTGAACTGTATCATTTTTTCTTGATTTTATCGCCATGTCGATAAAATGGGACTTTTTTCTCTCTTCCATAATCCGTAGTGAAATCGATATTTGGATGGGCTTCGTTGAAAAAATTTAGCATATTTGTTGCATGTTTTTGATTATTGCATACGATGAAGGTATCATCAACATACCTCAATACTGATCTATTCAATACACGTTCGATCATATTTCTTAACAAATAGAATATTATTCAGAAGTAAAGTTCAAATTTAGCGTTCCTCAATTCAAACTTTAATGGAGTTATGTTATATTCATATTAAAATGAGGAGTTTGTCTGAAGATAGTTCAATGCATTGACAGACTTGACAGCCAGCACTTTATGCTGCAAAATCAGATGACAGTTCGCCATAAGCTCTGACTCGATTAGTAGTTTTCGAGTGTAAGGCCTTCACAAGGTTTATGTACTTCTGAGGTGCGCCTTTCAATGACAGACTGTCACAGAACCTCTCGAACCACAGGGTCAATTGCTGCTTTTTAATCAAGAAAAACTATCATCAGTACTCATTCATGTATATACCACTCTAATGCTTAGGTAATTGATCCATTTCACATAAAATGAAATGAAAATATCTTTCTCGTCATTACTGAATGCCATCGGTTGACCTTCGCCTTAGACTACTTCTGATTAGCTCTCCATATCAACATATCCCTTATTCATTATAGTTATCTAATTATGAAAATATGTCACTAATTTTTTATGTCATTCTAGGATTACGCTTAAGTGATCTGTTTGTAAGTGAATAATTTCCATAAAATACTTTTAGAATTACTGCACAACCTTCCTAATTGGTTAGATATTCACTTAATATGATGTGTATGGATTTATCATTTATTTATGTCAAATGGTAGGTGCCAATCGGTAGAGGGCCGTATGAAATATCTGTAATCTTGAGGGGATTGACGTTTTGATATAATATAATACGAGTATCTCAAAAACGCGTTGTGAACTATATAGAGGAACGTAATCTGGTCTAATCGAATAAATTTTCGGTTCAGCAGTCCGTTGTTCCAACCGAATATTGGTTGTTGGGTCGCTACAATAAGTCTTTTTGTGTTTCCTGTTTTGCCACACTTCTGGTAGATTTACATACAATGGATGAGTTGCATATCGTAAAACATGCATTTTTTCTCTCAGGTGATGTAAAATTAAACTAATATGGTGAATGTGACAATGCTTGAATCCATGTATCAATCTGAGCTAGGCCACCATAAAATACCTGAACTCAGCAGAATTCCGTTTAGTATAATACTCATGAATCCAAATGTTAAAATTACTGCAATTTCAACGGATATCCACTCTGACAATATTCTAATGCTGTTTAAAGTTTAGTTAGGAAGAGAAATGTCTCATATATATTTCATCATTCAATGCCAGAATTAACGCTAACACTCGATTGAGAGAAAATCTGAATGACCTTAAATCATCTTCTATAACTTCGTAAATTTTCCAGCTACATAAATCTTGTTTTAATAAGTTGAATGGTACTTCATTTGAATGAACGTACAAATTCTTGGAAGTGTTAGATGCAGACTACGGTTTGGACTAAAGAATAACTGTCTAGGTGGGTTAGATACGCGACCTAGCCCGGTTGAAAACAAAACAATGTGATTGGGTAAAATGACGGTTCTGAAATTCATTATAAACTTAAATATACCCTATCACCTAAACAAATATGACCACTCAGCTATTCAGCCAATAATTGTTCAATCAATCAAATTTAAATTACAATAAATAAAGAAGTTGATAAAGGATGCCCAATACATTACCAATCGCAACATATCAATGTTATTCCATCTTGTCTGGATAGATCACGCACAGATTCATTCAAAAGATACTATTTGATTGCTTTATAATACAGAGTGTTTCGAATTCTGGAGGTGTGCTTCAATTCACACTTAAAAATGTACAATTCTAGTCAATACAAGCAACACAATAAAATGGAGAAACAAACCAGTATGTCTGCTGCCAAGACTTAGTAACAAGTAAACACAACATAGATGCAGTTCACGAAGAAACACGGAAACTTAGTGAAGACGTAAGAAAAATAAAAACTATAATGACTATATGACCAACTCAAATGGAATCAAAAGGAATAACAAAATGTACAACTACACGAACAACAATAGGAACAAACTACAAGTGTATACATTGATGGATTTTCACACACACACACACACAACCTCCAAAATGGATGTTACAGGAGGTAATAATTCATTCAAAACATCGAGGACAAGTGTTGTGTAAACGAATTATCCTATGTGAAATCAATGTTGGATAAAGAGAAGAGTGAAAAGCAAAAGTAATCAGTTTAGAAACGTTTATTAAAACTGGAGGGATAAAAGCTGTGATACTTTACATGGATAGTCATTTCACACTAAGAATGATGATCTGAGAGCTCACTATGGAAGCGGTTATTTCATCATTATGAGATATGTTGTCCAATGTTAGAACCTGCAAAAGTATCACGCAATATATATAGATGGGTACATCAGTCTGAGAATAATGTTTTGCTTTGAACAAACTTCGACTGAGGAAGTAACCGTACAACCTTAAACTCGTTGTACTTATAAAAGAACTGTTGAATTCTCGGTTTGGATATCGCCCGTGGTCTCTAGTACTGCAGCAGTTATAAATAAGTATTCATAGACGTTCGATTGTCAAAAGTGTTTGTGAAACGATTTTCTTGTAAAAAAGGATTGAATAGGCTGTTAGCGTTCAATGGTGCTTGACTTAATACTGACCGATCAACGAATTGTTAATGTACTTTACTTGACAGATTTTTCGAATAACGAAGCAAAGGTGTTGTAGTGAACACAATGTGAACTTCACGAGTAACGTACTACGGAAATATTTTCACAATATTTATAGATAAAATATTCCACAGTCAGTGGTATGGATGAAAGTTCAAACCGAAATATCACAGTCAGAATCATCATGAAACGAAATTTTTAATTCTTCACATAGTCTACAAAAATGATTACGATAAACACAATGTGTGACGGTTTGTTAATGAAACAAGATGGATTGTAGGATATATGATTTTTGATTGAAATCATGGACTGATAAATGTTGGACCTGTATTGCCACTGAATAGCACTCAATGGTGTTCACGTTTAACGTCAACCAATTCACGACATTGCGCGACCATCTGCCATTGTTTTTGTACGTTACTGTTTTACACTGAACACAGTTGAACTCATCTGGAATGAAAGAACAATGAAGTTAGTAAGAGTTAACTGACGGAAGACATGCAAGAGAAGTGTGGAATGTGTGGTTTTAATATTATATGAAGACACTCTGGGATTCTGCAACTAACAATAAACTGGTCATTCATACCTGAGTTCTCACTCACTACAGCCACAGTGCCTAGATATCACCAAAGACTAGTAGTCCACGATACTAATTAACAGGAAGGTGTGACTTTGATTTAGGATACGAGTTCACATAATTCCCACCCAACTCGAGTAAACAATGATCGATACAGATTACAAAACGATGATGATCTACATGTTGATTGTGAAGAAGTGACTGACCAATTAAATTCAGTAATATAGACAAATATAAACTGGAGTGATATGAAAGATAGAGGAACATGCACACTTCTCAGTAGTTGCAAACATTTTGTAAAACCGAGAGCATGATAAAATGAAATATCATTTTCCAATGAATGCTGAATGAATTCATTCATTATTGTTAATGGTCGTTCATCCCTAAACTCCAATCTTGATATGACGGGGAGACCTTTAATATAAAACACTTACTGGGGGGCACAGTCTAGAAACTCTAAGGATCAGCATTATTTATTTGTCAGATTCCATCAGGTGTGGTGCATCACCCATCGACCTTGTCAAAGCATACCGGAAATGAAGGTTTCAGATCACAATATTAAACTGTTGTGAGAGTCCATATTACATACCTCAAGTATCAACTTAGAGAGTTTGTACCATAAAAAAAATCAGAAATAAAAAGCGAATAATAATGAAGAGCACCTGCTGATTAATATGATTGTGTAGGGGGTTTAGACATGATGAAATTGTAAGTGAAGCTTATCGCCTCATATCTGGTCTAGAATCATTAATGTCAGCTTAATATCCAAGACATTTAATACCGAACACATAAAATGAAACATCATTCGACTTAACGAGGATTTTTTTCTCAAGCAGACTACGAAGAAAGTAGTATGTCACTGACCGTGAGATATTTTATGAAAACCATAATGATTGAGATCATCTGGACAAACGTCAACACTTTTAAGATCATCAATTACATGATGGACTACTTCATGAAATACGGCTGGAGAACAACTTAAACCAAGCGGAAGGGAATTATATTTGAATAGACCACGAAGAGTGATAGTTGCTGTCAAATCAGCCATGAAATGTTTGTGGTGGACCAAAAATTAGCGATAAAGTTATTACGTCCTAAAGTTAATCTAACAATAACAATTTATAGATTAGTAACACAAAATGAAAGTTCATGGACGTTACTTAAATCAGCTAGTTGTTGCGTGTTCCGTTGAGCTATGGTCACAAAAATCCACAATTATAAATGAGTAATAACTCCAATGAGATAAATATGACTTCAGTAAGGTTCTTTGACGTAGGATGTAATAGAAATGGCACAGCAGTCTTAAATGTGGATAATATTCGATTTAGAATGCGATTGACTCGATCAGGCGTGAGAATAGAACAATCAGCGTGTGTGTGTAGCAATGTATTTGTTAGCAAGCAACCATATGTCACGCTATGTAGTTACACAACGGAAAGTGTGTCCAAGGTCATTTACTAAAACAACAGTTACAGTCATTTAATGTTAAATATACATACAGTGGAAGGACTGATCGTGTGCTTCTGAATTTTGCTGCGTTGACATCGTAAAAAGTTTCGTGTCCATCGTTTTATATCTGAATTGATCTTTGGCCACACCAAACGCTCAGTTATCAATCTGGTTTTGGCTCTGATTCCTGTCATTTAATGTTAAATATACATACAGTGGAAGGTTGACAAAATAAATACAAATATCATTGAAAACTATTTACAAAATAAGGCTGTCAGGCCTATCTCCACATGTGCAATCAAAGCATCGGAATCTTCTTTGAAAACTATTGAAGGCAGGTTCACTTTGTGACTTTGTAAAGTCAAAATTTTGTATAAAACAAAGAAACTGTATACTGCGTTTGTCAACAATCGAATTATGGAACGAACCAAAAGAGGTATATAATCGCCGTTTTATGGGAAAAAGTACCTTAAACATCATGATTAGATGTGGATTATTATCGTTAAATGCTCCAATCTTATTAAGATTTAATAACGCGGTTTGGAATCATCAATAAGGAAATGAACAGTAGTTTAACATACCACTAACAAACTCTGCTTCTATTTTTTGTGACCTTATGGCAATATCGTTGCAACTCGCAAATGATCCAAACATAACGTGAAAAAATTGAACATTATTCAGTCCTAAACACTAACGAGAACATTCGAACACGTAATGCAGATGACTGTTTTCGACTAGTTTCTCACAAATCCATGAGAATAGGACCGATAATCAGCCAAGTTATGTTCAATAATGCGATCAATCATTGACGCAAACACTTCAGTGTGTGTTTCTTTCAAATCTCTCATCTTATTACCAATGCTACGACAGAACTGTTACTAGTTCATCATTCACTTTACATCTTTTTTCAATCATACCTGAGTATCAGCTAGACCATTTAAAATTAGTTCAAATCACGACGGATTGAGGTGTTTTGTTAAATATTGATGCCGCATTCCGACATTTCAGTTTAAAACCATGAACAATGTCAATTTTGAATGATATTTCTCAGTATTGAGACTTTAACGCAATGGATATTTACAATGGAGTCTTGGCTGATTTCAATGGTCACATAATCATGTATACACGATAGTGTTAATTGACAAGTGCAATGTTGTAATCTCTTATGAAATTACCCATGTTTGTATAGAATGAAAACAATGACATAAATACAAAAAATTATATTTTAATATTCTCCCAACAAAGTGACATCAGTCATTACATAAACAATCATCAATGTGACATGCGGTTGCATGAAACAATCTTCAATATATTCGAATGATTAACAGAATAGAAAGTGTGTTCACTAAACTACAAAATGAAAATAACAAAGTGAACTTGATAAAAACAATTGACACGCTGTTTGTGGGGACTATGGATAAACTCTCTTCCTTCTGTGGAACCATAGCCAAATACCACAACCAATGCAAACAATAAGGAAAGATATAACTAGTGGTACAACGATATACACGTATTGCGGTGATTTTCTTTCCCCAGTGTCTTCAATTGTATATGTATTCATGTTCTGAAATAAACGAAATAGTATAATTATTACAAAAATATCAAATATCTACCAAATGTGATTCAGTGCTTGGATTAGTCTTCTTCAATTCATTTATTAGATCAGTTTCAGTAGTTGCTAGAGTTGTTGTATCTGTGGTCATGTTCTGAAATGAACGAAATGATCTAAAGATTACAAAATTATCAAATATTCACCAAATGTGATTCAGTGCTTGGATTAGTCTTCTTCAATTCATTTATTAGATCAGTTTCAGTAGTTGCTAGAGTTGATGGTTCAGTGGAAACATTGAAAATTGGGAATCACTACACATTCTATGAGCTAAAGAATTAGCTTCTTTCCAGGTATTATTGTTAAACAACTCTTCTGTTCGTTGTTGAATGTCCACATGGAAATAAAGCATTGCATTCATATGTGCTTCAATATCGTATAAGTTACTGTGATTTATGCACTTGTGGTACACAAGAATTCACTACTAATTCGTAACAATATAAATGTTCTTCCGAAAAAAAGGATTGCAATATGGAATATCGTAATATTAAGAACAATATTTGAGGTCTATTAATTGCTTACTTTAATCTGGCAACCATTTACTTTGAAGACATGAACGTCCTTATCATTGCTAGTAAAGCATGCATTGGCTTTCTCACACCAATTACACGTTGTATTTGATGTTGTTGCGTCATGACATGCTGAGATCGAATTGTGTTTTGGACAATCTTCAGTGAAAAGAAGAAGAAGGTGATTGCATTTAAAGTTATGAAACAAACGGTAAATGAATTACAAAAACAAATGTAAGTCTAACTCAATAAGTATTTCATTCTCTGGGCATTTGTCATCACATTGCTCAATCCGAAATTCAATACACTTTCAATGTAATTCACATTTCCTGAAACACGTTGGTATTGAATAAAAATACATTGCATGTTGAACGATGAAATTTATCAGGCCAAGATCACGGATGTCAATGGCTGTTAATATTACAAAAGAAATGTACACGCTAGACGGTCAACGAAACTCGTTCCTGCTTCATGATTGAAATGTTTCCTGTATGCCATGTTTTTCATATGCAAAATGGAGAATAACATTGTTATTTCTTTCTAACTGACTATTTAGAAGCCGATGCACGAACGTCAGTTGTACTGAGAGAGAAAATTTATTTCGCATTATGTTCATTCAATCGAACAACAAAGGAAGTGTGACATTGGTTCTCAATTCATTATTGAGATTTTTTTTGAAGAGATTTTCGTCAACCTACAATGGTACAAAGTTTCAAACTATGTGGCTACATTCTACGCTGTGTGTAATCAGTTAGCATGTTAGACTAGTTGGATCATGAAAATTCGTCGACAATGAATAATATTCTAGTCAACGAATATTGAAGTCAATCTGGACATCAAATTATGGGATGATTCTCTGTGTTGTTGAAATATTATTTCAATAGTTTAATACATGATGAACAAAACAATGTTTGTGTTTATTCACTGTACGTATTGAGGAGAAAGGAAACGCTTCCATACTGTGAATACCCTCAGTGTTTTTGATACTGTACAGATATTTACTGACTATGATAAATTGAAATTTGAACACGTGATTTTTCTACTCTTTCAATCTATCGAATGAGTAGGATAAAGTGAAGATTTTGGAAATTAAGCCATTGTTTCCAAGGCAATTACAGTTTCATGAAATGTTTGTTTAATGTCAATTCCTCGGTGAAATTCGATGTTGCATGTACCAAATGAAAATCAAATAACTGACTGATATCATCTCATCCATCGTCTTGCGACATTTTGTTTAAGTTAATTTCATCAAACTGAATACTTCTATTGTAATTCAAAATGTGTCTATAATCATTTTAAATATTCAACAGTCAGTCGTTGTTTGTTGTAACGTCAGTTGAGACTGATGGCTTGATATCATTTAATAATTGTATGAAATGATACATGAAATTTCCAATTTTATGAAATGTAGGTGATGAATTCAAGTGTGAAAATAGTCAACTCTGATAAAATGAGGTTTGACATACCCCCGAGAACTTCATATTCCACTAGTGTTCCGTTTGTGATCCATTCAGAAGGAACAACTGCTATAGTTGCTTTAAAATCTAATGTAATTAATTGAACAGAAGAAGACAGTTGAAATTCGGATTTCCATTTTGAATATAACATGTTGTCTGTTCTCTTTTGAGGCGATCAAAATAAGAAATTGTTTATTATCTGGTTACAGATCCAATGATGGTCAAATAACAACCTTATGAAATATGCTCTACATCGCCTAAAATTCTGAAAGTGACCGAAGTTCAACCACTAACTGATAAATAATATGGTCAAATTCCTGATTTGTATCACTAGAATGTCAGTGCAACATCTACAGAAATAATATGTTTATCTCGTTACAAATTTTTTCAGAAATAGTCAATAGTGAGAGGCTGCTGGTTTGACTGTCCATTAGTGGGTGAGTGAATAAATG
Source organism: Schistosoma margrebowiei (assembly GCA_944470205.2). NCBI lineage: Eukaryota > Metazoa > Platyhelminthes > Trematoda > Strigeidida > Schistosomatidae > Schistosoma > Schistosoma margrebowiei. Next base: position 41,410,362 of record OX104026.1, on the reverse strand, counting down.
AGTAGATATATCGTCTATCTAGTATCCTTGTTCATTTATTCCTGTCTGGATCGTTTAGACTATACAGAAGACTTCACCAAATATCTATACGCAAATTCGTGATGAAGACATTCACACATCTTAGCTCTATTACTCAGTATACCAAGTAAGGCAAGCGTCAGATGACGTGAATCTTGAAATTCACTTTGATGGAGCTTAGCACAAAAAGATAAAACAATACAATTCCGATTGAATCACAACAACTCAAATCTGCTTTGCTCTATGAACGAAGATGTCGGTTGTTGAATTGAGGATATAGATATTTTGGTATCAATCCGAAAGACAAAATATTTTCCGGATGAGTTTTGATTATGAATTTTTATTACATATGACACTTGAATGTTGATTCAAGATTTCCAAACACCAAATTGACGTTGAATTTTCAATACACAGTAAAATTAGGACAGTGAGTTTGCCTAAATTATTCAGATTCCATTTCACACAATTTTCCTCAGAACTTCAACGACACTTCCATCGCTTTATTGTACAAACAAAAACCAACTGTATATTGTGGACTGTAAGAAACACAAATTCGGTCACCATTATAAATTACAGAAAACTTCCACGTTGACATAGTGATGATCGTGTACAAACAGAAGGTAACATCAAGCTAACAAATAAATAATCATGTAATTCAATGTAAATTAAAAGGTAAACAAAATTTGTTACCGTTTCCACACAAGACGCGATAATTAATGCTCGATTGAACATCGCGTTCCGTAAGTCCTCTAGCAATCTGAAAAAAAAGTAATGGAAGTCTGAGTCAAGATTTGTTAATACACAACAACCTATATCAAAACCAACCAAACATTGAAGCAATGTGTCGTCATTCATATTATCTTATTCAAAGACAACTAAATACACTTACAGTAAGAATCCTGATATCCTCGGCTCCCTAAGAAATATACTCCATCTAATTAACGAAGATATTCTGACTCACCTCAGTTGACAACTTCAGTGAAGTAAGGTGAACGATCTATTTAACATGGAATGTGGCTATACATCAGGATTTTAACGAAATCTCCGTCTTGAAATATTCCATTTTGAACTTTTCTCACAACTGGTCTATGAAAGTCTGAAAATCACCGTTCACGTACAGAATTCTCACAAACACTCTTTGTCCTTGATTGGCTTGAATGTATCAGAATTTCTTTACATATTACATCACTTCCTTGTTGTTCATTATTTTAAATAGTGTCAGAATAAACTGTGTCATGAACGGATTGTGAATAGTTTCATAAGGTCTTTATTCACAATACAAAATGTTGGTGTCCTTTTATCCTTTTCAATATATTTCAATGTATTTGACAGTACTGATATGCATGAATAATCTATTCATGTGCTCAACTTACGTTCTCATAATAGAAATATATCTTCCCATTCGAGTGTATCAGGTGTATTGCCGCCAATGTATCAACTGCAAAAAAGAAAACTATCGATATTTAAAATTTCAAGGATTAGTGTCGAGCATGTCATTGCTAGATGTGACATTGTATGTGCCTACACACACAGGGGGTTCAGATTTTAGCAGATATTTACTGTGTTATCGCAAATGTTTTCGTGATGAAAATAATCTCGTGAATGTTGGGTAGATGAAATAAGCATGTATCCTTCATCGTGAATGTCAGATGCTTAGTTTGTTTAGTTTTCATATTCAAACAATAAATCATCTAGTTCCTAATTAGATCTGATAGTTGGAGTGGTATTCAAATTGGTGGAATATTTCTTATATTTCAACTGATACAATTGACTCTAGGTGCGAATGAAATGAGCTGCGGTTTGTTTGTTTGTTTATTATTCGAGTTTTAGAATTTATTTAGTTATGTAGCACATTGATATATCAGTCTATCAAATGACTTTGTCCACATTATGTGTTAAAGATGAGAATTGAATATGCTTAATACATATTGTTCTAACGATCTCTTAATTTCAAAGAATAAAAGCTGAGAATTATCGCATAATTATTGAATATCCAGATGAATGTGATGTATACAGAAATGATTTTCCGATGAACACATATGTACAGACTTGTCATCATGTTCCTTTGAAACCTGTCAATGAAGATGAATCTCTGTATTCGTTTATGTACAAATGACATGAGAATATGACCTAATGTATCCAAACGTATGTTAATTATTCTTTAAGTTTCAATAAAATATGTATGAACAATCTATGGATTCTATGTGTATTTAGCCTTTGATTTTGTAGAATGGTTACACTGCAATACTTTCGTCAGTTTTTTAAAGACGAATCCAATTACTCAAACGGAATAGAAAACAGTTGAGTAATATCATTCAATGATGATCATGATGTAAAGTGTTCATAGTTCACATGCGATCAAACAATCATGGATGTGGATACATACTTTTATTATCAATGTTTCTATGACAAGACCTTCTGACAGCAAAATATTCCTCTGAAATAATGAAAGTATAATAAATTTGCGTTCATGTATCTGTAAAATGAACAATGACCTCTTTCAATAAAAAAAAAGTGTTTGAACACAAGTTATGATGATCCTTTTCAAGATTGAAGTGAACCAATTCAACTCAATGAGAGTCTCAATGATTTGCATCATTATTTCACCGATATGATGAACGTTTAAATCCAATGAACTAAGAGGAATATTATACTTCTGAAATATTGGGCTTGTAAGCGTTTGACTACCTAAACCACCATTAATATCTATTCGACAATAAACATACATAAACATTTCGTGAAATTATGTTATTTCAATTGAACTGTATTCTCTTAACTGAACTCATTATTGCCCGGAAATGTTACCCCGATGACATTAATTTCGGTAAGTTAATAAAATGAATACCCTTCCCCTTGATATTCTAGGTGTTCTAGTTCGAATCAATCATGTTGTACTAGCACATTATTCGTGATTGTTGGTTGATTGGATGGTTGAGGTGGTGCATGAGTTCAAACTTCATGATCAACCGATTATGATGATCGAGAATGTGCTTAATACCCAACAGTTCAACGGCAGTGAATAAGAGGGACTGAATTTATAAGAACCAAGTAAGTGACAGAAAGATTTGACCGACATCAAATATAAATTATTGATGGTACATGTGCTTCAATAATTCAAACTGATTTCTCACAGAACATGGCTTACTGTTGCATCTGTGATCAGCTAGATTCGTTCAATCTATCAATAAGTGTCGTAATGATGAAATATCAGTTTTATGGTAGTTTGAACAGATTGAAGAGTAGATAATTTCCGCTTAACCAATTACATTGTATGGTTCATTATTGCCACTCAATCAATTTGTGTCTATTTTGAAGTGAATCACTGTTTTATTTAACATTTTCCCTTCACAGTAATGAATACATGTTGTGAACACAGTTTAGGGCATGCGATCACACAAATATAATAATCACTGTGTACTGACCAGCTTTCATGAAATAATCAAGTTAAACATCGAATTATTAATGCCAAAAAAAATGAGTAATGTAAAACATAAAACAAACAAAACTTCACTGAATAATAGTAGAACTCACCCCCATTCAAAAACTCATTTTCACACTCAAAATTGCCGTCCATAGAATTTGAAATTACTCTATAATCATTTTGTCCTGCCACAATAATTTCATCTGTGTTTATCAAATGAAAATATACAATTTGATTAATAATCTAAAGTGAATGAATGAAACACTTTGAAATTCACTGGAGACTGGAATGAATTGCATGAACAGTAATTAGTTTACTACAACGGTACAACTTGAATAAGGAAATACATTAGTAGATGTATTGAATGTGAAACAAAAAATGCCTAAAACTGATCTATTGATGTAATGAAAGCCACTTTGATTCATGGAATTGAATTGGGAGCAAACAAAACTTTAATTCAAGGAAAATAATTCTCTTACTAGGAGTATTTATATATACTGAGTTGAGATCAGCACCGTAAAATTTAAAGGGGAATTTCAGTTTTATTTCCTAGAAATATGCAAACATATGGATTATCATCTCCGTTGGAAAATGTCGTTAACTCACCCTCTCATCCTCCAATTTCTCAAACTTTTCACTAACAATTGGAGAGGGCTGATTAGAACGAATCAACTGGGAATAGTGATAAAAATGAGACTGAATATTTGTAATGCAACTTGACTGATCACTTACATATTTATGTGTATCACTTTGGGAAATTATTTTTGCTTGACTAAGTAAATCAACCTTTTCACAAAATTCATGACAGTCGAAAAATTCCCATGTATGCACAATGATTGAATAAATCGTTACCAACTGACCAAATGAAAACGTAGATCTGAAATGGTTCAAGTGAATAGAACATTGTTATCTCATTAGATCAAATAGAAATGGATATAATACAATCATTTGACTTAAGTATACAGTCAATACTCACATCATTTTCTCGTTTTAGACGTTGATAGAACGTGTTGAGTCTTACATAGAATTTTTTGGAAGTGTTTGTACGTTTCTTTCAGATTGGATGATTCAAATTGACCATTAAGATCATGAAATTTCATAAAATCATTTCATTATTATTAACCAATCGTCATAGGAGATGAACTCATGGTTATGCAGTAGTCTTACACTTATTGAGGTAATATAGCCTGATATTGATCCATAGTTAATTGAAATTTCTGACCCCCCCACTATTGATGAAAACTATTTTGGATAGGATTAACACTATTTTAAACTAAGTAATTAGTGCTCATATTTTCATGAACAAACATTGTGTGTTACTTGTAATCAACTATGAATTGGTTGTCAACGATGCATAGCTTTGATTTGATTGGTTAATATCAAAGTAGCACACACCGATTTCATTAGATGACCAAAATTCACATTTTTATGTTTAAATTTTATTTCAATAAAATGAATTCTTTCACTGGTTGAAATGATGGATCAATTGAAGCTAGATAACTATAAAAAACTTAGAAGCACTTGCCGGCCGTTAGTCAGCAGTGCACATTCACGATCCCGCCCCACACGAGATCCGTACCCAGGACCTATCAGTATCTCGCACGAGCGCCTTAACATTAGATCACTGAGCACGCCAGCATCTAACGGCGTTCACGTCTAACTTCAACCAATCCACGAAGTTGCGCCACCGTCATCTTTGTCTTCAGTGAGTTGATATCTGATAACAGACCTGGTTGAACTCCAATGGTAGCGGCTTCTCACTAGAACTCCATGAGTGCCACTTCAAGTCAGTCACTAGTGAGCAAATGATTATTATCAGAAAGGGTTTCATGCAAGCGACGCTGATAGGTCCTGGTTTCGAATAACACGGGGGAGAGAGATCGTGGATGTGCACTGCTGAGGAGCCGCTTACTAAGTTGAATCGGCCGTCTAGTGCTCCCAGGTTTTCCGTGGTGGTCTTAATTCAATTGACTCATGGTTTCGATCAGCAGAGTGAATAACAGTCTATACTTTCGTAAATCACTAATCATTTCATTAGAAAAAGCCAACAATATTTATGTTTTGATAACATATGTAAAACAGTGATTCTCGATACTTTGAAAGTGAAATGTGCACTTCAAAAAGATGTTGATAATAACTGAAGAAATATTTTCTTGATTATTACAACCTGTAATGGACTAAACGTTTGTTACATTATTTCGCACCAGCAATATGAGGACTGCAGTAGTAGTAGTAGTAGTAGTAGTAGTAGTAGTAGTAGTAGTAATAGTAGTAGTAGTAGTAATAGTAGTAGTAGTAGTAGTAGTAGTAGTAGTAGTAGTAGTAGTAGTAGTAGTAGTAGTAGGACATTTTTATATGGGAAGAAGAGAGTGTAGTCTGGAAGGATCATACAGAATGTGATAAACAAATGAAGTATTCAATGAAATGTCTGTGATATCTTATCAAGCTGCCAAATGCCCTGGTATGGATGACAGTGTATGTATGAATGTATGAAAATAACTAACACTTTTATCATTTCGAAGTTACTGTCTCAATTAATATTCATTGAACCGTAGATAAAGTGGCTTTCTGAAGTGAATTATCACGAGAACTTGTCAATTTCCAAACCTACTTCATACAAACACCACAAACCTAAAAATCGTTTGCAGTGAGGAATAAGATTTGCAAAACAATTGCGAATTCTATCTGATTCATCGCATTGAATATAACATAACACCACGTTCTATCATCATTTCTCCTCACATCCGTTTACATTTTCAAAGTAAAACTGATTACTCCTTCTTCCATCTCAGTGAAGACAATGTGTTTGTCTAATGAACAAAAACATATTTGTGTTGACCTCTTTCTTGTTTATGATTATACTTTGTTTATCATTGATCACCTCAGTCTATCTCATTAATCAAAAGATAATATGGTATTCTCTATTGTGTATCGTGGGTGTCATATGAATGTTGTTTGTTTATTTGACTGACATCAAAGATGAGTGAAATTCTCATTTTACATATAATTACTACTTTGCTAAAATGAAGATGAAGTGAAAGCAAATGTTCTGGTTGTCAATTCATAAATGGTTTTGCTCCAGTTATGGATAAACACTTCAATCATCGACTATCTCAGTTGTATTGTTCAACTAACTTCATGTTTTATGATAAGAATAAGTCGTTTTGTGATTCCTGTTTTCTCACACTACTGGTAGATTTACATACACTGGATGAGTTGCATAGCGTAAAACATGAAGTGCAACTGTCAGGAGTAAGAAATGAAGATGGAGAGAGATTTGTAAATCTGTGTGCATTCAACAAATTGATTATAGGCATCACAGCATCACCCCACAAATGCATTCACAAAGCTACACTGGTTTCTCCGGATCACACTGCATAGAATCAGACAGATCAAGATCAAAAGGAACAAGGAGATTCAACCAACAACAGCCGAACAATAACATAGGAAATCAATGACCGAGCTGAATAAACGGAAGCAAAATAGCAAGTGAAGAGGAGCATTACAGCCAACAAGCAAAAGTACGTGGAGCACCGAGCAACGTGAGCAGATGAAGCCGTAGCTGCAAGAATCATGAATCAACTATACGAAACGACGAACAAACTGGCAGGAAAATATAGTAAACCAGAGTGACCGGTAAAGAACAAAGTATTCAAGTCAATCAATGAGATTGAATATCAGAGTAATAGATGGATGGAATACTTCAAGCAACTCTTGAAAAGACCACCTTTGTTGAGTTCACCAGAGATCGAAGCAGCACACACTGATCTTCTTATATATGTCACTCTTGCTAATGAAACAAACACCTCTGAACTGTGTGCATTTTGGGAATATGATATAAGAATTCGGGAATTCTGTCCAATTTCATCGCATTGAATACAACAACACACCACGTTCTATCATCATTTCTCTTACATCCGATAACATTTTAAAAGTAGAATTGATTACTCTTTTTTCAATTTCAGTGTAGACAACGTGTGCTTTTTCTTAACAAACATATTTCTGTTGACCTCTTTTATTTATAAAAACACTAATGATCATACTTTGTTGTCAATTATCACCTCATTCCATCTCATAATGAGATCATATGGTATTGTCTATACTCTATTCTGTTTAGTGGGTGTAATATAAATCTGAGTTGGAATGAAATATTTCGCTTCGTAATAATCTGTTTATGTGACTGACAAAATGATTAGAATTATGAGGTTATAGAAGATTACTACTTCTCTTAAGGAAAATCAATTGAAACCAATCACTGTTGTGGTATTCATAAAACTCTGAGTTCCAATCTTCTTGACTTTTCATTCGCTTGGGTACCTGTAGTTGTATTTTGTTCAACTGTGTATCATAGATCTACATTATTGTACGGTAACATTGCAGCTGGTCAAACACTGGTAACAGACGATCGCCGTTCACTCGTTCATTTCTTTTGGAATCAGCAAGTGTCTTCACCAAACAGGACTATATGATCTGCATATTGTGAGTCGATAAGTGGAATTCTTGGAAGGAGATCAATACCCGAGAATTCAGTCGACGAGAATGTTATTTCCATCAGTAGATCTATGATGAAGTTAAACAGAAATGGAGAAAGTGGACAGCCTTGACGGACTCCACTTGAGGTTGCAAAATCAGATGACAGTTCGCCATAAGCTCTGACTCGACTAGTAGTGTTCGAGTAAAGAGCTTTCATAAAGTTTATGGCAGATATTGTCACAGCACCTCTCGATCCACGGAGTCAAATGCTGCTTTTAATTCAAGAAAAACTATCATCTCTACACATTCATGTATATATATATATATATATATATATATATATATATATATATATATATATATATATATATATATATATATATATATATATACCACTCTAATCCTTAGGAAAATGATCCATTTCACAGACAATGAAATGAAAATTTCTTTTAGGTCATTTCTGATTGCCATCGGTTGACCTTCGCCTTAGACTACTTCTGATTAGCTCTCCATATCAACATATCCATTATTCATTATAGTTATCTAATTATGAAAATATGTCACTAATTTTTTTATGTCATTCTAGGATTACGCTTAAGTGATCTGTTTGTAAGTGGATAATTTCCATAAAATACTTTTAGAATTACTGCACAACCTTCCTAATTGGTTAGATATTCACTTAATATGATGTGTATGGATTTAACATTTAACAATGTCAAATAGTAGGGGCCAATCAGTTAGGGACCGTCATTATCCAACTAATTATAATATGTAGAACTTGACAGTATGAAATATCTGTAATCTTGAGGGGATTGACGTTCTGTGAGTACATTGAATACATATTACCGAATATCTGTCAAAGAATCTGATTTTGAGCTACTAAGATTGAAACTAATCTCCAGTAATATTCAGATAATAATGTTACTGATATTCGATCATAGATGTCTATGAAGCATTGATCGTATATCTTGTGACCACCGAGTAAGTAATCCGGTTATAAGGAAATGAGTACTAGATAAGGATGACAAATCATTTGATGAATTAGTGAAACTTCATTGGTTGAGATCACTGGGACACGTGTTACGTATACGCAAACACCGACCGCGATGGCGTGCGAAGCGAATGGTACTGGGTTCGAATGCCAGTGTGAACATCAACTCTCTGAAATGCAGGTACATCCAGCTGACGAGTCCCAAATAGGACGAAACGCACGTCAAACTAAAAGCCGCTGTTAGCCACCATCCATCATTGCTTACAAATAAAGAGTAATGTTAGGATGGACACTGATACGATAGATGTCATACATACCAATGCTAATTATAATGAGATGAATGATATTTTAAGAAACCATTTACTTAAAAAGAAAAAACCAAACTTGATATTCATGTCATAGAAATTATTTAACACAATTTTTTCTAACTACTTTTATCTATATATTAGCTAAATATGATTAAAATTTGTTAGTAACCAATTTCTCACGGCATATTCGTGTGATATTTTCACAGAAAATGTAGTATAATGACGCAAATTTTGACAGGAATCATCAATCTTTTCTGCATATTCTACAGTATTCTTCTTAGTAGTCTGTAAAAGACTCAATTCAGTAGAAGTTTTTGGAAACAATCTTTCATCAATCATATTATCATCATCATCCTCATCATTGCGTGAAGAATTGAGTTGATTTTTAACTTGTATCAATAATGATTTAAGATGATCTAAATTCTTTCGAACTTCATCTATTTCATTTTCATCAAGACTAGATATTGAATATCGAGATTTTCTCTTGGAATATAAGAACATCGCGGAGACAATTGACTCATCCTATTCCTTATGTAAATTGAAAAACAGAAAACAAGTAAGGTTGATAATCATCAAGAGAAAAGTGAACAGATATGAAGTGGCAACTAATATTCAAAACTATTAAACCAATAAATTACAAGTTGATAGATTGGCAAAAGACCAATCGTTTGGTGAATATCGCCAATGGTCACATCTCAAACTATGAGGATATATGATGTCTATTTTAAACACGCTGAGAATATCCGTGTTCTCAGAGTTGAACATATACCCTAGATGATGAACGCCAATTAATACAATGAATGATGAGGGAGGATTTCGTGTAGATCGCCCATAGAGATTTAAATAATGTCAAGAATTAGATAATTTGTGATAAAAGTTTTCCAATGGTTTATGATAGGATTGAAAATGTAAACCATTATATTTTTGACTTATAGTGATGATGAGTCTAGAATTCAATAATCATTCAACTGACTTTAGTTATATTTTCATTAAAAATTATAAAATCTCTTCTATCCAATCATATATCGATCATTATCAGTATGGGGTTTCGAAGATATTTAGGTTTTCGATTGAGATCATCAACTGATTGATGTTATACCATCACCAGCAACACTGGACGGCCGTCCAGTGCTTCCAGGTTTTCAATGGTCGTCTAACATCAATTGATCCATGATCTTAATCAACATTAATCGATAATTTCTCTTCACAGACTGTCAATTAGAACGATTGATCTAACTTGAAATGAATGAAGAGACTGCTTGTTTTTGAATAACATTTCTAATGAAATGCCATTCTACGCGGGGTTCACTTTACCATATACTAGTCACTACACAATCCTTCTATTCTAGACATCTATTTCTCGACTTATACGATTTAGTGCACTAACAGAAGAATAGGAGGATGAATGATAATGACTTATTTCTGTTGTGACTTTATGAGCCGCTTGTTATCAGGTAATCTATTCGCCAATCAAAATACGTCTTATTCACACTTATACTGTACTAAATTAATGACATCCGGCCGGTCTAATCAGCATAGCGTCCTAATGTTTCGTTGCTCACTTGAGTTCAACAACAGCATCCATTATGCGAATCATGTATTTCAGACATACTGGGTTTATATATCAGCCAAACAGACTGCAACGCAGCATAAAATACAAAATAACACTCATACACAGTAACGCCAAAATGTGTCTGTGAACGTGGGAGACGGTAATTAATAAACTGAACGTAAACTGAGAACAATATAGCATATACTAATAATCTATAGGTTAAAATGAAGCTTATAATAAGAGGAATATAGATGTCTACAGTCTAGTTACTGAATATGTATACCCTAAGAGTATGTAGATACTATTAATCGATTATTAGGTTTCAGATGCTACTCGTAATTCAATCTTCACTAGAATATAACAATTTCCATGTATAGAATATAGACCGAACAGAATATTTCATCTAACTTGTTATTCTTATTTTATTATTTTAACACATTGATACAATGAAGCATCGAATAGATATGCTTCATACTTCATCATTCGATTTGTACGAGGGCTGTGATACTAATTGGGTACCCAAAAACCGTAACAGGTGATTTTCTTAGGTGGCCACACCACTAGTCAGGAGATGCAGTCCAATGATAGCCGATGATCAAAAATTGGTCCATATGGTGCTTGTTTCCTTGAGATCCGTTGAAGAGATTATGAATATTTAGAGACTGTAATGACCTAAACATGTATTATGTAAGTCCAACTGCAGCCTATATCGATACCCAGAAGTGGCCCCCAAGTCAAGATATGATATCATTCCATGAAGCAATTGACTGTTAATTTGAGCCATATTGGTAAGCGTAAATTACACAGTTGGATTCATTATGAAAGTCCTAATCAGTGAATGATTAACCTTAGGCGTTGTCACTTAAAATGGATGATAATGGAGATGTATTGACTTTTTGCCAGTTCACAGTTACTTAGTTACAAAATGATTAATTACTTTAGATTTATTTGTAAACACATTCTTTCCCGAATGGTTTTGTACATCTTATTTGTTTCACAATGATTAATACTACTATTTCTACTAGTGTATTCATCTTATTAATTTCATCTCTCTGTGCTGATACGGTGCTTCAATTTATGCCTATGGATATACGTCCCATGTCCTGGCTTTGCTTACAAACCAGTGACTGGGCCTAATGTCTTATTTTTTCAATGTTGATCACATCAGTTCCGTCCATTAGGTGTTTCGAGAATTATCTGAACTCTAAAGAATGCACAAACATAACACTGATGTTACAAATCTCACTCACACAGAGAGCTTAATTAGCTCGGTAGTAATTCGTATTCAGAACCTCTTATCCAAATTATTTTTATCTTTATATCTTTCTCAAACTTCCCATTCATCTTTCCCAATTCAGATTGATTCCTCTTCATCGTAATTAACTTGACTATACCGCATTTATTACATATTGAATTCACACAACGTTGGTATTACCACTATTACTAATATTATTATATTGATAAAAAACTTACTACAACTCATTCTAAACTTCATTAACTGACTTGGCTTATTTACAAATCACCAAAAGATGTCCTAGTATGAGACTCACCAGAACTGTGCATCCATGATCGCGCAGTAGTAGTAGTAGTAGTAGTGGTAGTAGTAGTAGTAGTATAAGTAGTAGTAGTAGTAGTACTAGTAGTAGTAAGTAACGAAATATAGATTTATAGCAATAAGTCCCTTTTATAAATTTCGATAGAACAATGAGAAGATGGAGTTGATCTGACAAATTTGATGTATTTGCGCTATACATTTCGAACAATCTGGTCACACATATACTTGTCAGGGCATTTTCATATGGAAATTAGTAAAGGTCAAACACTACCAGTCACATCATTTGTTGGTATCACACAACGGACGCACGGCAAACAAGCTAGAAAATGTACTCCGTCAATGTACAGCCAATAATAACCCCTTTGGACTATACGAATTCGTTCGCATGCCTTTCGGACTGAGGAATGCTGCACAAAGTTTCCAGCGTTTTATTAAATAAGTGGTACATGGCCTACCGTTTGTATATGCTTACATAAATTACCGACTTATACCAAGCAAAGAGGAAAATGAACATCCAACTCATCTGAAAATGTTTCTTGAGAAGCTACACGAGTATGGGTTGGCAGTCAACTCTGAAAAATGTGAGTTCGGAAGACAATCTCTCATGTTTTTAGGTCATGTACTTGATAATCAAGGCATTAAACCAGTTTCTGAGGAAACACAAGCTATCAGAAATTATCCTTTACCTGATTCATTCAAGAAACTACGACGTTTCCTTGGGATGATCAACATTTACAGACGTTTTATCCCCAAACGTGCAGACATAGCAAAACCGCTAACTGATTTCTTAAGGGGACGAACTGAATCATTGGCATTGACACCACAAGAAATTCAAGCATTTGACCAGTTGAAAAGCGCTTTAAGCACAGAAGCATTACCCGTACTACGAAAGGTTGATGCACCTTTAGCAGTAATGACCGACGCTTCTAATGTAGCAGTAGGTGCTGTACTTCAGCAACGTGTCAATCAACAATGGCAACGCCTTGCATTTTTCTCAAAGAAGCTAAACGCAACGCAAACAAAATATAGCACATTCGGTAGAGGACTGTTGGCTATCTACTTAGCTATCAAACACTTTCGCTTTATGTTAGAAGGTAATTCTTTCACGATATATACTGATCACAAACCTCTAACTAGGTCCTCGATGCACAATCATGACAAATGCAGTCCGAACGAAATTCGTCAACTAGAATTCATTTCACAATTTGCAGCTGATATATCCTATATTAAAGGCAATGTAAATCAGGCAGCAGATGCACTATCGAGAATAAATATCAATGCCTCCTCGATCCCTGATATAATTATCAAGAAATGGCAAAGCATCGAAAGCTCTATACGAAGCTGCAAAAACTGTTGCAGTCTAAGGTAACGAAATTATTATTTTAAAACATCCATATAAACAACAAGGGCACCTTAATTTGTGATACCTCAACAGATAAACTCGCCCCTTTGTACCTTACGGTATGAGACGAAACAGTTTTGAGAAATTACACAATATATCTCATCCAGGTATAAAAGCCACTGTAAAGCTTGTCACAGATAGATTTCTATGGCCAAACATAAAGAAAGACGCACGAAAGTGGTCGCGGGAATGCATCCAATACCAAAAGTCAAGAGTACATAGGCACATCATACCCCCTACAGGAAGTTTTCCCGAGATGGCCCTTAGCTGTTCCGTTAAAAGACACGTCAGCATCAACAGTGGTGAAGAAGCTGGTGAAACACTGGATTACAAAATTCGGTGTCCCTACAACAATTACGATCGACCGTGGAACGCAATTCGAAAGCAAACTATTTCAGCAACTTACAGATACTTTCTGTATAAAGAGAATTGGAACCACTGTTTAACATCCGTCTGCTAACGGAATGACAGAAATGTTCCACAGACAGTTAAAAGCCTCTTTGAAGGCCGCATGAGGGGATTACAAATGGGATGTCAAGCTTCCTTTGATACCATTAGTCATTCGCTCAACCATCAATCAAGACCTTGGTTGTTGTGCAGCTGAGTTGGTTTCTGGAACAACGTCACGTTCGCCTGGTGAATTCTTTGACCGTGCAACAGAAATTCCAGCCGATATAACCAACTACGTGCATTAATTAAAACAGCCAATAGAATCCATTAACTCCGTTAAACCACGAACTGAAAAGGTGAAATCGTTCGTACACAATGAATTAGACAAATGCTCACATTCATTCGTCAGAAATGATAGAGTACGACAGCTGTTACAGACTCCTTATGACGGCCCTTTTAAAATCATCCGAAAGGACACTAAAACGGTTACAGTGGAAAGAGCAGGTAAACATGATACTGTTAGCATCGACAGAGTAAAACCAGCATTTTTCGAGAACACTGAAAAACAGACAACTGTAAAACCGTCTAAACCCGTAGCAGAGTAAGCACCATTTAAACTACCTGCAACAAACTATACTGTAAATCAAAGTTCAGCAGCAGCAGAAACCACAACAAGTTCAGGAAGAAGAGTACACTGGCCAGATAGGTAGGTAGCATCCACCATATTTATCTAGACCAAATCCTGAGATTGCACTCATAACACAAAATAAATCCTACTTTATTTGGATTACTATTTTCTATATTGGCCTCACGGATCAACATTATGCTTATATTTTAACGTTATACAATTCGTTAATGTTAAATATACACTTGTATATACATGATATTAAACGTTTCAACACACAAGCTGTTGTTATTGAAACTTAACTTGTAACACCGATCGGAAGTGGAAAACCTGACATCAGAACGTTAAGAAGATCGAGTTGAAGAGAATATAAGGGAAAGAAGAGAGTGTAGTTTGGAAGGATCATACAGAATGTGATAAACAAATGATGAAAATTCACAAATGAAGTATTCAATTCAATGTCTGTGATATCTTATCAAGCTGCCAAATGCCCTGGTATGGATGACAGTGTATGTATGAATGTATGAAAATAACTAACACTTTTATCATTTCGAAGTTACTGTCTCAATTAATATTCATTGAACCGTAGATAAAGTGGCTTTCTGAAGTGAATTATCACGAGAACTTGTCAATTTCCAAACCTACTTCATACAAACACCACAAACCTAAAAATCGTTTGCAGTGAGGAATAAGATTTGCAAAACAATTGCGAATTCTATCTGATTCATCGCATTGAATATAACATAACACCACGTTCTATCATCATTTCTCCTCACATCCGTTTACATTTTCAAAGTAAAACTGATTACTCCTTCTTCCATCTCAGTGAAGACAACGTGTTTGTCTAATGAACAAAAACATATTTGTGTTGACCTCTTTCTTGTTTATGATTATACTTTGTTCATCATTGATCACCCCAGTCTATTTCATTAATCAAAAGATAATATGATATTCTCTATTGTGTATCGTGGGTGTCATATGAATGTTGTTTGTTTATTTGACTGAAATCAAAGATGAGTGAAATTCTCATTTTACATATAATTACTACTTTGCTAAAAAGAAGATGAAGTGAAAGCAAATGTTCTGGTTGTCAATTCATAAATGGTTTTGCTCCAGTTATGGATAAACACTTCAATCATCGACTATCTCAGTTGTATTGTTCAACTAACTTCATGTTTTATGATAAGAATAAGTCGTTTTGTGATTCCTGTTTTCTCACACTCCTGGTAGATTTACATACACTGGATGAGTTGCATAGCGTAAAACATGAAGTGCAACTGTCAGGAGTAAGAAATGAAGATGGAGAGAGATTTGTAAATCTGTGTGCATTCAACAAATTGATTATAGGCATCACAACATCACCCCACAAATGTATTCACAGAGCCACATGGGTCTCTCCGGATCACACTGCATAGAATCAGACAGATCAAGATAATGAAAAACGGTGGGAAACAAACCAACAACAGCCGAACAATAACATAGGAAATCAATGACCAATCTGAATAAACGGAAGCAAAATAGCTAGTGAAGAGGAGCATTACAGCCAACAAGCAAGCGTACGTGGAGCACCTAGCAACGAGAGCAGATGAAGCCGTAGCTGCAAGAAACATGAAACAACTATACGAAACGACAAAGAAACTGGCAGGAAAATATAGTAAACCAGAGTGACCGGTAAAGAACAAAGTATTCAAGTCAATCAATGAGATTGAATATCAGAGGAATAGATGAGTGAAATACTTCAAGCAACTCTTGAATAGACCACCTTTGTTGAGTCCACCAGATCGATCTATCGCACAAACTGACCTTCTTATATATGTTACCCTTGCTAATGAAACAAAGACCTCTAAACTGTGTTTAAATAATGCGGGAATTCTGTCCAATTTCATCGCATTGAATACAACAACACACCACGTTCTATCATCATTTCTCTTACATCCGATAACATTTTAAAAGTAGAATTGATTACTCTTTTTTCAATTTCAGTGTAGACAACGTGTGCTTTTTCTTAACAAACATATTTCTGTTGACCTCTTTTATTTATAAAAACACTAATGATCATACTTTGTTGTCAATTATCACCTCATTCCATCTCATAATGAGATCATATGGTATTGTCTATACTCTATTCTGTTTAGTGGGTGTAATATAAATCTGAGTTGGAATGAAATATTTCGCTTCGTATTAATCTGTTCATGTGACTGACAAAATGATTAGAATTATGAGGTTATAGAAGATTACTACTTCTCTTAAGGAAAATCAATTGAAACCAATCACTGTTGTGGTATTTATCAAACTCTGAGGTTCAATCTTCATTACTTTTCATTTTGCTTGGATACTTGTATTTGTATATTGTTCAACTTTGTATCATAGATCTACATTATTGTTCGGTAACATTGCAGCTGGTCAAACACTGGTAACAGACATATATATATGTGTCACATTGTATTTTAGCTATATCTCAATTCATAGAAACGGACTACTGATTACATCTCCTATCTCAGTGGAACGATCGCTGTTCGCTCGGTCATTTCTTTTGGAATCAGCAAGTGTCTTCACCAAACAGTACTGTATGATCTGCGTATTGTGAGTCGATAAGTGGAATTCTTGGAAGGAGATCAATACCCGAGAATTCAGTCGACGAGAATGTTATTTCCATCAGTAGACCTATGATGAAGTTAAACAGAAATGGAGAAAGTGGACAGCCTTGACGGACTCCACTTGAGGTTGCAAAATCAGATGACAGTTCGCCATAAGCTCTGACTCGACTAGTAGTGTTCGAGTAAAGAGCTTTCACAAAGTTTATGTACTTCTGATGTGAGCCTTTCAATGGCAGATATTGTCACAGCACCTCTCGATCCACGGAGTCAAATGCTGCTTTTAATTCAAGAAAAACTATCATCTCTACACATTCATGTATATATATATATATATATATATATATATATATATATATATATATATATATATATATATACCACTCTAATCCTTAGGAAAATGATCCATTTCACAGACAATGAAATGAAAATTTCTTTTAGGTCATTTCTGATTGCCATCGGTTGACCTTCGTCCTAGACTACATCTGATTAGCTTGTGTGTTCCAATGCCACTACAAGCTCTCCATATCAACATATCCATTATTCATTATAGTTATCTAATTATGAAAATATGTCACTAATTTTTTTATGTCATTCTAGGATTACGCTTAAGTGATCTGTTTGTAAGTGGATAATTTCCATAAAATACTTTTAGAATTACTGCACAACCTTCCTAATTGGTTCGACATTCACTTAATATGATATGTATGGATTTAACATTTAACAATGTCAAATAGTAGGGGCCAATCAGTTAGGGACCGTCATTATCCAACTAATTATAATATGTAGAACTTGACAGTATGAAATATCTGTAATCTTGAGGGGATTGACCTTCTGTGAGTACATTGAATACATATTACCGAATATCGGCCAAAGAAGCTGATATTTAGCTACTAAGATTGAAACTAATCTCCAGTAATATTCAGATAATAATGTTACTCATATTTGATCATAGATGTCTTTGAAGCATTGATCGTATATCCTGTGAGCACCGAGTAAGTAATCCAGTTATTAGGAAATGAGTACTAGATAAGGATGACAGATCATTATTATTATTACTTTGTTGTCAATTATCACCTCATTCCATCTCATAATGAGATCATATGGTATTGTCTATACTCTATTCCGTTTAGTGGGTGTAATATAAATCTGAGTTAGAATGAAATATTTCGCTTCGTATTAATCTGTTCATGTGACTGACAAAATGATTAGAATTCTGATGTTATAGAAGATTACTACTTCTCTTAAGGAAAATCAATTGAAACCAATCACTGTTGTGGTATTTATCAAACTCTGAGGTTCAATCTTCATGACTTTTCATTCGCTTGGATACTTGTATTTGTATATTGTTTTCGGTTCTTACGCAAGCTTTGCCCAATATCATTACTTAGCATCCTTTGTTTGTGGTCACCGGGAGTAGACCGATGGGCTTCAATGAGTTGTAAGGAACCTGAAGAAACCTAGTGCTTATAAGCAGGACGTTTCGCGAACTCACAACTGACCGTACACGTCATTTCCATGGCGTCATGCAAATGTACCCAATGCTCATCTATACTTTTCGGTGTAGTGGTAGCTAGCCAAGAAACTAGTTCGATTCCATACTTATTTGCAAGGGAAGTTGCAACCAGCTTGCTAACATCAATCCGTTAGTGGCGGTCACTTTTTTGTCCACTGAAGCGTAAGGTGAGATTGGTGCAGACCGAGGCATGGTCAGAGTCCAGATAGGTACTCGAAAAGGAGTGGCAGTCATGTACACAACCACGACAGCGGTAGCTGATCGCGATCAATCTGAGTTCAGACTTGAGATGCAGAGAGAGGACGCCAGGTGGCACATCGGCGATGACTGTGCCGAAAGTTAGTGCTAGCCAGAAACAGGTTGCGGTCTGTGCACAGTTGCACTAGACGGTCTCCGTTACCTGTCCTGCGACCAAAAAGTGCCCATCGGCCACCTAAATGACTCTCTACTGCGCCTAGACGTTCGACCTGCTCATTCAAGTCTCCGGCTAATACTACAATATCTGTCTAACGCACTTTCTGGTGAAGAACAGATAACTGGTGATAAAACTCATCATTGATTGCATCCGTGCTGCAATCTGTGGAGTCATAGGTGGAGATTACGAAATTACATCGTTTCCCACGCCGATTTCGTCTCACTTTGATGGAACTTTCTAATCTAACAGCACATAACCGACTGTTAATGGGGATCGAATCGATTAGCGCTGCTTCAGCTCTAGCTCTGAGTTTGGCAACAGCACCAGCAAAACCAGACGAAGATGCCACAGGGTCCCCGGATAAGTGCACGTCAAACAAGCTTTTTGAAGTGACAGATGTAGAGCGAATTTGTAGTACTTCCTCAGAGTCTTAAATACGGGTCTCAGATAGACAGCAAACATCGATATTAGGACGTTCCAAAGAAATAGCCAGCCCTATCTGTTGTCTGACCTGCACAAGTGTGCGAACGTTGAAGGCAGCCAGTTTGAATGGTGCACGTGGTTCCGGAAAAACTCTTTCAGTAAACATATTCGGCGGTAACATACCATTTTCAACCGGACAGGTACTCGAAAACGTTCAGGCAGAGTCGAATTTCCACCAAAGACGAGCCGCTGTATAAATATAAAAGAGGGTGAATAATGTAGTAAATAATTATGGTAATAATAATAATTTGATTGTTAGTTGTAGCAAGTAAAGTAGCTTCCATAATTATAGTCAGTTTATCATATTTGTGTGTGGGCTGTTATAATCTCCGGGTGCCCAGATTAAAGCAGGTGGTTTTCCTAAGCCTTTGACCTAAAAGTCTAACCCGCAAGGCAGTGGAGCATCGTAAGGAGATGCAGTCCCATGGAAGCCAGTGACCAAACATTGGTTCATACACCATTTTTTTCAGTCAGGATACTGGAGCTTATGTGCACCATTGGTTCGGGATCCGGTTAAAGCGCCGGTAATTCGCTTTTCGTCCTCTCATTTTCTTAAACAACACACCCGCCAGAGGCTGTATTCGCGTGGATGTGTGAGAGTATTTTGAGAGGGAGAGCAGACTCTTCCCACATTCGGCCGAACCAAGGCATTTGGTGGCGACGATGTTTGCAATAAACGATATGGAGTATGAGTAAAGCATTGACATATCACCTATGTGATGCAGATTCAGCGAAAATGTAAGTGAAGCTTATCGCCTTATATCTGGTCTAGAATCATTAATGTCAGCTTAATATCCACGATATTCAATACCAAACATATAATGATGGACGAATGTTCCAATTCATTCGAGTTGAGCATGTCGAACGTGATATTACTGACAACTGTATTCCGTACTATGGAGTGTATAGGTGCAAGGTTGTGGAGATTGTTAAGTTTTGATTGAGATCATGAACCGACTGACGTTAGACCATCATTGAAAGCCTGAATGCATTGGACGGCCGTTTCGTCCTGTTGTGGTACTCCTTAGCAGTGCGCATCCACGATCCCTCTCGCGAGATTCGAACCCAGGGCCTTCAGTTTTCAGAATAAATTTGGTTTCTGGTTTCATATTGTAGACTCGCCAAGTATTTAGAAAGTATATCGCAACTCATTAATATTGATATAAGTGGTTTAACCAATTAAGCATCACCTCATTATAAGAAAGTACAACAATAATACAATATCATTCCTTGATTTGCTTTTTCAGTAAATAATACAACTTCTCGAAATACTTCAGCTGATAAAGGTTCCGATAGTAGAACTATTAAATCAGCAACAAAATCAACTGGAAACAAAACAATTGGTATCACTGGTCAAAAATCTGGTTCTACACGTGATACTTCAGCAAAAATTAATTTTAATCAAGCACATTGGAAAATGAGAATTATATGTAAAAAAATCGTTCAGTAAGATTTACTCTTAGAAATTGTATATTACTGAAGTGGAACTACTTTGATGTTTATCTGTTGTTTATTTATAACAATTGTTCTAAAGTTAGTCAATTTTATTTCATGTTAATAAATGTGTAGCGTGGTGTCGAGTCCCAATTGACTATGAACACCACTACAAAGAAACACGCCCCAAATAAATCAGAAGGCGCAGGTTGAACGTAACCAATTTTTTTTCGTTGGTGATCTCGTGGTATTGAATGAATTCTGATATCGTGCTAAGAAAAGGTACAAGCGGAATCTACAGAAGAAAGTACGTGCGAACGGAGTCATAAACCGCGAAACAGTAATGGAGAACAATGGAAGAGCAATATGGCTATCTTTAGCACAGTTAAACAAACGAGCACAGTAAAACAATCACTGATACAATTGCTTATAATAATAATTATTTTCATTAAACCAATCGCGTTCTCTTGATAAAAGTAGGTCATTACAAAGGCATAGTCTAACTTTAACCAATTAACT
The DNA here is from genome assembly GCA_944470205.2 of Schistosoma margrebowiei. Taxonomy (NCBI): domain Eukaryota; kingdom Metazoa; phylum Platyhelminthes; class Trematoda; order Strigeidida; family Schistosomatidae; genus Schistosoma; species Schistosoma margrebowiei. The sequence continues at coordinate 41,388,666 of OX104026.1, read as the reverse complement.
TAATCGTCTACCATTATCGTCAGTGAGTAACTGAGGAGTTCTATATTAGGACGAAACAGCCATCCAGTAATTCCATATTCTCCATGGTAGTCTAGAAATAATTGACTTATGAATTCAAGTATACATTTATAAATGTTAATCGTATTGTAGTTCGGGATGCTAATACTGTGTGTTTAATCTAACTAGTCAGTTGAAAAAAGCATGTTCTCATTTTAATATCAGAAAAGGTTTTGTGGATATTTTAATAATTTTCAAAGTTGAGATCATAAGTGGATTGAATCTAGATCATCATAGAAAACATGGGAATACTGGACGGCCGTTTTTTCATAGTATAAGACTCTTCAACAGTGTACATCCACGATCCTGCCTCGCGAGATTCGAACTCAGGACACATCAGTTTCGCGCGCGAGCACCCAACAGTCTTAACGTTTAACTTCAACTAATCCAAGAAATTCAGCGATATATTCACCATTGTTTTCACTGAATTACTATCTCACAACAGACCCGGTTGAACTTCACTGATCATTGCTTCTCACTAGAACTCCATGAAATATCTCTTGAAACCAGTCACTAGTGAGCGTCTATTGATTATTATCAGAAGGGGTTTTTATAGATATTATAGTAATCTTAATATTTGAGATCATGAGTTCTTGTTTTATTGGTTGGTATAATAGTCCTATTGAACTGGGCTGTTTCTTCATTTTGTTATTTGTACCTAACGTTGATTGTTCATTGATGCTTTCACCATAGCAATTGAAACGTTTTCGGATTGTCTACAATGATGGTGCAATAGATTTTTCATTCAGAGTAATGCTGCAGTTGATGGTGAGACTCTGAGAGATGTGGAATCCTTCATACACCTGGGAAGCGTCATCGATGAACAAACAGGATTCGATGTAGACGTAAATATGAGGATCGGCAAAACAAGGTCCGCATTCTTGCTGTTGAAAAACATATAGAACTCAAAATCGTATTATCCTTTTCACTTAATTGTGACTTTCATAGCATCAATCTAAACAATAACTGCACAAACATTCATTCTATCGTCATATCTTACTACAATGATAAATTATATTTTGTTACTAATTAAACGATACACACATAGTCGTTTATTGTTGTTCTGTGTTTGCAGATGAAGAAGAATTTATGGAAATACATTGGATGTGGATAGGACATACATTGAGGAAATCACCAAACTGCATCACGAGGCAAGCTCTACCTTGGAGTTCTAAAGGGAAGCGGAAAAGAGGAAGGTCAAAGAACACATTATGTCGGGAAATAGAAGCAGATATGAATAATAACTGGAAAGAACTGGGAAGGATTGTCCAAGACAGGTTTAGATGGAGAGTGCTTGTGGGTGGCCTATGCTCCTCCACGAGGAGTAACAGGCGTAAGTAAGTAAGTAATTAAGCAATACTATTTATAATTAATTCTGAAGAATAGAAATTGAGTTGAAGGATAGAATGTTACTGATTTGCCTGCTTTTATGTTTATAGAATGTTTCTACTTTCTTATTATTTTATTAGAATGACATTAAATTCAATAATATGGATAATAAAATATTAGAAGTTAAAGCTTTAAAAAGAGCTTGGGAAGAAATGGAACCTGGTAGAGCGATGAGAGCTGAAATATCAAGAGCTCGTTATCTTGAAGAATATGGTCTAATGAATAAATTGAATAACAAGACTAATGTAGATGATTCAGGATCGATGATTACCATTACATCTGATGGTTAGTTGTGTGAATAAATCAACTATTTTTAAGTTGTTAGTTGCATGTATTGTCACCAAGAAACCTTGTTTAACCTAAGTTTCAACTCAACCATTACTTATAAACAAACATATCTGTAGTCTTGATGGAACTTATTTACTTTGTTGATTTTAAACTGTACATAATTCGAACATACTTACTTACTTACTTACGTCTGTTACTCCTCGTCAAGGAGAATAAGCCGCTCATCAGCATACTCCATCCGACCCTGTCTTGGATAATCCTTTCCAGCTTCTCCCAGTTGTTATTCATCTTTTTCATATCTGCTTCTATTTCCCAACGTAATTTGTTTTTTGGCCTTTCTCTTTTCCACTTCACCCCAGGATTCCAAGTTAGAGCTTGCCTCGTGATGTAGTTTGAAATCATAAACTTTATAAATGTAAGTATTAAAGAGTTCTGACTGGTAACTGTCAATATTGTCGAATCTAAATTCCTAGAACATTCAGTTAGCTGTTATCGACAGCTTAATCACGAATAGGGTCATCTATAAATTATAATCTCATCAGTTTTTGTTTTATTAAACATTCTAGATGAAGTTTTCTTCAGTAAACTAAATCATTTGGTTATGAAGATTTCGTCGCCTCTCTGACCGTTATCATCAGTTATGAAATGTTCACATTTCTCAACATATAACTCATAACTTCGATCTTGGTGTTGATTAGTTTCTAATTGATGATATTTCTCATTGACGAGACACTATGGACGACCTTTCAACGAATCTCCAATGTTCTACACTAATGTATATATTACGAAAAAACCAAGAGAATTAAAGTGGTTCGAAGACTAATCATGGTTTGAAAAAGATTCAGAAGTACTGAAATAATAGTACATACGAAAGAGGGACTCATCCATTATGGCTCCATAATAGTCGACCTCTCGAGCCATGATAGGGTCGTCAGAACCTTTTTAGCATCGACCACATAACTTCAATATTGTCAGTGTGTACTCCAGTTGTAGGGTCCACAAAATAACGCTTACAAATAACGACATTATGCACATATCCAAGTTTTTGAAGGTAACCGTATTCATCAGGTACTGAGGATAGCGTCATCACCATGAAATCTTTCAAACGCTTCTGATTGACTCGTCCATAAATTAGAGTCTCATTCTGTCATTTAGTTTGGATATTTATTGTTCAATAATATGTACTTAAGATTGTGTTATTTTCATTCTTTCTCCTCATATTTTTCGTTTCTTTTTTTCAATCAATAGTTCGCAACTGACGAAGTACATTATAAATATTAAGAAATGTGTATGAATGATAGAAATAATATAATAAAACAATATAAAAATAATAAAGAAACATTATGTAATCCAACAATGATTGTACATAGTGATAATACAGAACCAATTCTAAATAGAAATGAAAATGTAAAAAATAGCGAAAGAATTAAAACATCAAGAAGTTCAAAAAGTCGATCGAATTCAAATCAACAAAAAAATTGAGAGAAGAATAATTTTTTTTCTTCTACTCTCTCGTTTTTCTACTCCCACTCCTCTCGTCCTCGTCGTTGTCGTCGTTAATAAATTGTTATATCAATGATTGAAATCAAGCTTCAATTGAAACTGGACTACCATGCACTCACTGGACGGCCGTTTTGCCCCAGTAAGGGACACCTCAGTTCCAGTGAGCATGCACGATCCCTCACCTCGCGAGGTTCGAACCCGTGACCTATCAGTTATATGCAAGGTGCTTAACCAACTAGACCATAGTGGTATGACTTAAATTGACTCATGATTTCAATCAGTGAAATTTCTAAAAATCTGCACAAATCCCCTTCTGATTTATCGTTATATGTTTAGAAAATAATATGTATATAATTCTTTAGAGTCTATAATAGAGTAAAACCTAATAGTTTGACTGGTTAGTATCCATAAGATTTCTCGCCTCGCAAGATTTGAACCCAGGACATATCAATCTCTGGATTGTGGATATACAGTGTTAAGGAGTCCCATAATAGAACAAAATGGCTATCCAATGCTTTCATGTTTTTCATGGAGGTTTAACTTCAATTGATTCATGAATTGAACTATTGAAACTTCTATAATATCCACAAGGACTCCTTCTTATATATATATATATTTGATTGATATGATCTTATTCCATCACTTATTGTGAATGTCATAGTTCTATATGTGGTCTGTCGTGTAATGCATACTGCATCTGTAACACTCAGTGATGTCGGATGGGAACTTTTAAGAATATCATTCTTATCAAAATGTCAGACAAAAAGTTTTGGAAAGGATGAAACTTAAATCTAGGACTATTAGTTGATTATCTTCAAAAGTCTTAAATCGGACAAACGAAACTTCAACATCAGATCATTTATATAGGTGTATGTACTGTTGACTAGTGGACTTGATACTAGTTACTATGAGGTGATAGACTGTTATGAACCTACCTCTTGAACGCAACGTGTTTCCAGTCTATTCAATATATATTGTAAGGGGCGGCTTCCGAAATCTGATACTGATAGACGATTTGATAGGCGCTACAACCCTCAGACTGACAACTTGTGTGTGAAAGTATGTTGAACTAGCGAATAAAATGCATAAGTCAGTCACCTACAAAGTAGGATCAGGCACATATATGTATCGGTTCAAGTTGCAATACCTCATTAGCAAAACAACACGAACACAGGATTAATAAAATTAGTTAACTCAATTGTATTAATACATAAAAGAAAGATTTTAGGTAAGGTTATAGTACAGTTATAAAGAATTAGTTGGTACAAAGAAAGATATGAAGCGATTTCAATCTCACAGTTTCAGGGTAGACAGAGTGTGTATACACCCATACCATTGTGATCGGTCGATTCTGAGTCATGTCACTCACAATCTCCAACTATTTGTTATGATAGTCACACGGACACCAACAAAGTAGTCTTTATCTACCAACATGGCTCACACCAGAATTCAGTGATTTCAATGAGTGATGCCACGTTTTGGTTTGGCCACCCTTAACTTTCTTCCAACCATCACCAACACTAGTCAGCATCGCACGTTGTGGTAATCGGTGTTCATGCATTCGTAACACTTGACCCAACGATGTCAATCGATGAGGATTCATGACGTCATCAACTGATTCACCATCATTCTCTAATGCCCTGCATCTAACCTCACTATTACTTACCCAAAGATCGCAGCAGATGAGAGCAATATTTCTAAGGCATCCGTGGTCAAATATTAGCAACTTACGAATATCTTCTACCCTTAATGGCCATGTTTCGCAGCCGTAATGTAGAACAGAACGAACTTCTGCACAGCATATCTCTCCTTTCATTGATAGACAGATATCTCTCCTTCGCCAGAGATGACATAAGTTGGCAAAAGCCAGACGAGGTTTCTGAATCCATGCCGAGATTTTGTAGGTTTTTGATACTACTACTACTACTACTACTACTACTACTACTACTACTACTACTACTACTACTACTACTACTACTACTACTACTACTACTACTACTACTACTACCACTACATTCCTACTTTGGCGTTCAGGCCTCCAATGAGAATGATCAGGTCTTTTGACGAGAACTACTCCTTTATCGATTGCACAACATCGAAAACTCGATCTTTGTCGTTGTCGTTGCTATCATTGCTGTGTGCATAACATTTAGTAGCATTCATTTTGAATCCCTTCTTCTTTGTTTTGATGGATGTTTTGATGTTTCTAGGTTCATGAGGTTCGCATCTTACAAGTGCGTTGGGTGCTTCTTTACACGGCATCAGAGCATCTCCATCGAATCCAAACCATTTGACTAAGTTGTGTCCAATGGGTTTTGCTGATATCGAGCACTGTCAAGTTGCACTTCCTCATTTACATAATGATTGAATGGTGCTCTTGGTCTCACATATTGTCCGGACGTTCCATGTATCTACATTAATTAATTGTTGTTTTGGTTATTAGCAGGGAGTTGGTCTTTTGACGTCGGAATATTCTCGGCTTCTCCATGAAGCATCAGAGTTGTGGTGTAAGAAAATCCTTTAAATTTCAGGTCAGAGTTCGTATGCTATAATTTATTTTGTGTGTTTGGCATATTTTTAGCGACGTTGCATTCTGAACTATTGAAATGCTGACTTCATATTAAACCCTCCTCATTAACTTGGATATATGATCGGCAATAACCGTAGATGAGCTGCAGGAATGACTTGAATAAAAATTTATCTGAACTGTCTAGTCAAATCAGTTTCATATTAACTGCAGTCATCTGTTGCTAGGTCTCAAGTTATTACGAGTTCACTTAATCTGCGAACGAGGACAAAGACTCAGTGACCAAAGACCAATGAGCTAGATATTCTAATGCGCATCAGCTCCGCTAACTACAGGAAGGAGTTGGAGCTTGGAATGGGGAAGTACATTTTGCAAACAGGTAGAAACCAGCGACAACAATAATCATAAATCAAAACATATATACATAAAGCACAAAACCATCCTTGTGGAGACTTTCCAAATAGCATACCAAAAGACACAATGAACCAACAGCATTTATGATATTTCCCAACTGGGAAATACCACAGGAATCTGACAAGAAGGCGAAAAGAAAAAAACTAAAATTTTCTAAATAAAATTACACAATGACGTACTTTCTCCAAATGAGTTCTCAAGATCCAACGTCCCCAACATCTGTAATAAGAATGCTTCTTTATGGGGAAAATCTATTTTAGTTCTGGAAAAAAATGAAGAAATATTTCAATATCAATTGATATGTCTTAACGAATCCAGCCACACACAGGATTCCATTAAACTTCCATTAAACTATGATATCCAACCTAAATTAATGTTCATTGAAAGCATACACTTAGGTAATAGTCAAATGTGTTTATCCAGAATATGCGCTAATGATGAGTGTATCCGTCACAGTGATTGGTATGAAAAGATACACAGAACGTGACAACTAGTCGAGATTTAAAGAATCAAATTTAATAATGGATGTTTCATAGATTGATAAATCATGTACGTGAAACCGGATGATTTTATGACAAAAAACGACCACCACGCCAATCATTTGAAATTAATTGATGAATGGTTACAGTGTTTATTCTTAGCCGTAGTAAGACCATTTATGTATTGACAACCAGAACATTTGCTTTCACTTCATCTTCTTTTTAGCAAAGTAGTAATTATATGTAAACTGAGAATTTCACTCATCATTGATGTCAGTCAAATAAACAAACAACATTCATATGACACCCACGATACACAATAGAGAATACCATATTATCTTTTGATTAATGAGATAGACTGAGGTGATCAATGATAAACAAAGTATAATCATAAACAAGAAAGAGGTCAACACAAATATGTTTTTGTTCATTAGACAAACACGTTGACTTCACTGAGATTGATGAAGGAGTAATCAATTTTACTTTGAAAATGTTATCGGGTGTAAAGAGAAATGGTGATGGAACGTGGTGTTATGTTATATTTAATGCGATGAATCAGATAGAATTCGAAATTGTCTTCGCAAATCTTATTCCTCACTGCATACGATATACAGGTTTGTGGTGTTTGTACAATTTAATGATCCTTTTGTACTTCTGGACTGTTTGATTTCGAATTTCGAACACAATAAGTTCGTCTGTTCTCATCTAGCTGTCAAGCAATATATCTCAATCTTTATCAGGAAATATGACTGGTGACTAGCGATGAAATCCATGATTCGCTTTTCTCCTTACTTGTGAATCATCAGCTGGATATACCTCCATCCCATAATTGATGTTACCTCTGTGACTCGAACCCAGTATCATTCGGTTCAAGCAGCATTGTCTTATTCATTTAGTTTGATTTGTGTCTTGAATAATCGAAATCTACACAGATTGAATATTGTGATATTTCGCTATTCACTCATCATTTAATAATCTGATTTAGTCAACAATATGTTGAATGATAATTCGATTCCCAGAAAATTGTATCATTCAGAGAGTACTGGAGTTATGCAGCTAATGTGGAAGTTTAGTTAGTTCGATAATTGTTTCTACTTTCTTCAATATGATGAAAATATATATATATATGTCGGTGGGATTGAAGCAAAGAACAAATTCTTAGTTGAACCCAGAATGAACTGTATTACAACTAGTTGTTAATTCTGAGTTGAAATGTATATGTATCATTCACTATTTTGATTATTATAAAGCTGTTCTTCCAGTAAATTGATTTCTGACGACCAAATTACAATTCACTTGATAAGACAATATTGAACATTAAAAAACTGTGATCAAATATTGAGAACGTAGAGTGAAGATCAGTTGCTCAGAAGGTTGATGTTGTATCTTTTCAAGTGACTTATTGAATAGTTGCTCTATAATCATGGTCTCTTCCATGTTCTATGTGCCGTGTGCTTGACTTCTCTATTGGAGCTCAGGCAATTCAAGTCCATCACAGTCATCATTCATCATCATTCATTGTTCATCTGTGTTGCTCAGTATAATCATTTCGTTTTGACTGCAGTTATTTACATTGTTACTGCTAACAATGATATTTTCATGCATTTTACGGTCAAACTATTCCATCACTAAATATCTATACATATACTTAGAATATATAACACTATCATTCAAGTTTATTTGAGATTCAATAATTCTTGATAATCAAGGGATTATCTTATTTATTTTACAAATAAATGTAAACCATGAGTTCATTAATCCCATGTGTGAACTGACTGATTACCTGAGTCATGTTTGTTTAATGCTTTCATTGTAGCGTCACCATCAGTCTTGTCGTTGCAGATTATAAGGTTCAATGTTCAGTAATTGAAAGCAATCGAGAGGAGCCTATAAACGTGTGCATCGTGTTAGTTGACAATGATCAAAAAGATGTATCACTTAACTTTAGGGAACTAACCGTGGTTGTGAGATGAAAATCTAAGTCTCTTTCCATCTGGAACTAGACCATTAGGTATTTCGAGAATTATCTGAACTCTAAAGAATGCACAAACAAAACATTGATGTAACTAATCTCACTCACACACAGAGCTTAATTAGCTCGGTAGTAATTCGCATTCAGAACCTCTTATCCAAATTATTTTTATGTTTATATCTTTCTTAAATTTCCCATTCATCTTTCCCATTTCAGATTGATTATTCTTCATCGTAATTAACTTGACTATACCGCATTTATTACATACTGAGTTCACACAACGTTGGTATTATCACTACTACTAATATTATTATATTGATAAAAACCTTACCACAACTCATTCTGACCTACATTAACTGATTTGGCTTATTTACAAATCACATCATCTTCAAGTAGTTCCATAGAAACAGATGAGAATGATCATCATTTTTCACATATAACATTGGTAATTTTATTCATGCCTGCCTTATATTGTCATACCTTTTAGTTGTGTAACATAGATTTAAACTATTTATCGAATGGACTAGTTTATTAAAGAATCGTTACAAAGGCTCTCAAAAGTGAAATATCATCCTCACCTCTCCTCTGACTTGCAAAATGACAACCATACTAATAAGCTCGACAATAAAGCTTCACTTGACATTTGAGAAGACAACAATCCATCAAATGAAATCCATCAAAAGAAAAAATAATTTTGATCGGAACAAAATATACTACTTATTTGAGGATTATTTTTAAAACAACCACTTCAAATGAACAATATAAAAATTTCCGTAGGTGGGAAAAACAGTGAGGAGATCAAATAAAAGGAGAAAGTGGTGAATAGAACAAAACAACAAAGATGATGCCGATAATGACAACATCAACACATGCACACACACACACTCACACATGCTTATTTAATTGTTACCAGATTTTAAAGATTGTCAGTGTTCACTAATTGTAGGCAAATAAATCAGTGTCTGTGTGTTCAAGCAAAGAAACTCGACAACAACTTCACATCAAACTAAAGTGTACTAATACATGAAATCAGCCAGATAGGAGACTAGTTGAAAAATCAGACATGATATCAGGTCCTCCGTTGAAATGTGTTGGTTGACAAGCCATGCTGTTGCTACAATGTGGAATATTAGTACGTAAATGTTTATATGAGTCAAACGTATTGAGAGAAAATCACATGACTAGTCAGCAATCAAACAACTTTACAACCTTTACCATCGTTGTTATCCATCTAACTTTCAACATCATTGAACTCTATCTATCATAGATGATAACTAGAGCTTCGTAGATCTATCTTAAGTTTGGCCGCTAGTAAGAATATAATCATTTTCAAAATGATAAGGTTAAGCATTCGCGCGCGAAGGTGAAGGCCTTGGATTCAAACCTCAAGGTGCAGGATCGTGGATACACACCGTTGAGGAGTCCCACAATAGAATGAAACAGCCTGCTAGTGCTTCCAGGTTCCCAATGGTTGTATAACATGATCTCAATTTAAATGTCTTCAATATGAATCTACTTGTTGAACTCCATATTATTACATATAACTAAACGAACTAATCAATGAAATAATAACAAAAAAATACAATTATTACATCACATTACCATGATTATAGACTATTCGAAATGGATTGATTGTAATAAAATCTGTTTCTAATATACGCCAAGCATAATTCATATCTGATGTTGCAGAATTTTCAGTGAAACGTTGTAGTATTGAAAATAAAGTTAGTTTAATTATCTAAATAGAGAAGTATATTATAGTTAGGAATATAATTATGACACATAGAATGAGATTTGTGAGTACCGAGTAGTACTGAACATGTAATGACCTACTTTTATCAAGAGAACGAGATGGGTTTAATGCAAAAAATCATTATTATAACCAATTCTTACAGTGATTGTAAATGTGTCTTTAAATTCTAATTCATTCAATTCTGTATTATTTACTACTGTACTACTATTTATATAGTTACTATGAGTGGTGGTGGTGATGGTGTTAGTAGTAGTAGTAGTAGTAGTAGTAGTAGTAGTTGTTGTTGTTGTTGTTGTTGTCAATAGAATCACGATCGATATTTTCAACTCGAATGGATTGGAACAGTCGTCCATCCTTACTTCATCTATTCCTTCATCATTTGCATCTTTTCTCAATTACCTACTTATCTACCAACTTTTGTCTGACATTTTGACAAGAATGATATTCTTAAAAGTATTTATCCGACATCACTGAGTGTTACAGATGTAGTATTCATTACACGACAGACCATATGTAGAACTATGACATTCACACTGGGTGATAGAATAAGATCATATCAATCAAATATATATATATAAGAAGGATTCCTTGTGGATATTATAGTAGTTTCAATAGTTCAATTCATGAATCAATTGAAGTTAAACCTCCATGAAAAACATGAAAGCATTGGATAGCCATTTTGTTATCTTAATGGACTCCTTAACACTGTGTATCCACAATCCAGAGATTGATATGTCCTGGGTTCAAATCTTGCGAGGCGAGAAATCTTATCGATACTAACCAGTCAAACAATTAGATTTTACTCTATTATAGTCTCTAAGCAATTATATACATATTATTTTCTAAACATATCACAATATATCAGAAGGGGATTTGTGCAGATTTTAGAAATTTCACTGATTGAAATCATGAGTCAATTTAAGTCATACCACTATGGTCTAGTTGGTTAAGCGCCTTGCATATAACTGATAGGTCACGGGTTCGAACCTCGTGTGGTGAGGGATCGTGCATGCGCACTGGAACTGAGGTGTCCCTTACTGGGGCGAAACGGCCGTCCATTGAGTGCATGGTAGTTCAGTTTCAATTGAAGCATGATTTCAATCATTGATATAACAATGAAATAACGACGACGACGACGATAGGAGAGGGAGTAGAAAAACAAGAGAGTAAAACAAACAGTTGATTTATTTTTTCATTCAATTTTTTCGTTGATTTGAATTCGATCTTCAGAGAACTTCTTATATAGTTCCATTTAGTCACAGGATTGAAATAATGTTAAATAATAGTTGGCAATGGAACCTAGAAAGTGTCAACAGTACACATTTCCATATCTAATCCATTCTCATGACTTAGCAACTAATTTTAATGGTCCAGGTTCTAACACCTGTTGAATCGTATGAGTGTGTACTGGCTGGTCTTATGTCAAGCCCACATAGCTTATTTTAGCCTCTGGACAGGCCGATTCAACGGCTCTCCTTGAGTCACGTTTTCAACTTGTTAATTATTTACTTAACAACTTTGACTGTTTTTATATGTGGGTATGTGTGTGTGTGTACACCTCTTATCCCACTCATCGTTTGTCTGTAGCTTATTTTTATGTGACTATAAATATTGATTAACACTTGGTTAAATAGAGTTGGCTTATGTGCATTCTCCACTGCTCGTCATCTTGCTTCGTCGCTCTGAATGTCTGGCCGGATCAGTGAGTGTACAAAATAATTATGTTCAAAATCCATTCACGTATTTGACTTATTCAGTTATTCTGTTATTCACTAACATATGTGAAGTCAATAATTATACACGAAAATTGGCAACATGTATGTTTCTACAGCATTCAATCATACGTTCCAACTGGAGTCAGATCTTCGGCCACTAAAAATGTTATCCTGTCTTTCCTCGTGAATAATTAACAATTTAGTGAATAATGGAATTAAAATAAGTCCAAAACGAGAAAGGATTTCGAACATGCATATTTCATACAATCGTTCATCTGGACAGACATTCAGAGGAACGATATAAATAGAAGAGAATGAATTGAAATGGCACACAGTGGAGAAGGAGTGTAAGCCAACTACATTTAACCAAGCGTTAATCAATATTTATAGTTACACAAAAATAAGCTACAGTCATGTGATGAATAAGATAAGCAATGCAGACACATACGCTCATATAAAATCAGTCAAGGTTTTTAAGTGAATAAGTTACAAGGTATAAATGGCCTGTTCATCCAAAATCTAAACTATGTTATATCAGCTTAATTATCAGTATAAGGGTAGTGGAGATTATTAATTCATTGATTGCATTCATGAAGCGATTGATGTTAGACCACCATTAAAAACCTGGAAGCATTGGAAGGCGTTTCATCCTATTGTGGCGCTCAGTATTGCGCATCCATACTCCCGCTCGCGGGATTCAATTCTAGGGCATTCAGTCTCGCGCTCAAATACCTAACATCTAGACCACAGAGATGTTCACCATACAGTAGTGTTAATGTCTAACTTCAAACAAACCAAGAAATTGCGCGATCATCTTTCATTGTACTGACGTGAATAGGGGTATATATAACTCATCTAACATTTATCAGATTATCTACATGTCTGACTAAGCAGACAACTAATCATTATCATTCTCACCTACACATCATATTTAATTTTTAAAAGTGTGATCCAAATTTTGAATGAACAATGATGATAGTCAAGTTTCAATTGACTTATGATCTCAACTGTTGAAATTACTACAATCTCCACAAAACCCCATCTGACATTAACACTGTTCGATGTCAGCTCAGTGGTCTAGTTGATTAAGCGCCTGGCGCGAAACTGATGTGTTCTTAAATCGAATCCCGCGAGGTGGTGTCGTGGATACGCACTGTTTAGTTGTCTCAAAATATAACCAAACGGCCGTCTAGTGCTTACAGATTTTCCATGGTGGTCTAGCTCCGATTGATTCATGATCTCAACTGTTGAAATTACCACAACCTCCACAAAACCCCTTCTGATATTAATGATAATAACTCAACTATCTTCAATCGCCCACGATCTGACTCCAGTTAGATCATATGAATGATTGTTATTGAAATACATATTATCACCTATTGGCTTATCTCGTATAGAATCATCGACTTAACTGGCGTTAGTGTATAATGGAATCAAAATCAGTCAAATACGAGAATGAATTCTTAAATGCGTATATTTTGTACACTCACTGATCTGGATAAGCAATCAAAGTGATAAACGGAATAGGAGAGATATGAAATGACGAGTAGTGGAGATTCCATGTAAGCCAACTCTATTCAACCTAGAGTTAATCAATATTTATATCTAAATAAAATTAAGCTATAGATATGTAACGAGTAGAATAGACAATATACACACCAGCGCTTACACAAAGATAATCAAGATTAATAAGTGAATAATGAATAAGATCAAGATATCTGACTGATGAAGAACAGTTTGATTAATAATCAGCTGAAATCAGCTGGTCTGTTCAAGAGTTGCTTGAAGTATTCCACCCATCTATTCCTCTGATCTTCAATCTCATTGATTGACTTGAAAACATTGTTCTTTACCGGTCAACCCTGGTTTACTATATTTTCCTGCCAGTTTGTTCGTCGTTTTGTATAGTTGTTTCATGTTTCTTGCAGCTACGGCTTCATCTGCTCTCGTTGCTTTGTCCACCACGTACGCTTGCTTGTTGACTGTAATGCTCCTCTTCACTTGCTATTTTGCTTCCGTTTATTCAGCTCGGTCATTGATTTCCTATGTTATTGTTCAGCTGTTGCTTATTGGTTTCTCCCTGTTTCTTTTGATCTTGATTTGTCTGATTCTATGCAGTGTGATCCGGTGAGACCCGTGTAGCTTTGTGAATGCATTTGTGATATGATGTTGTGATGCCTATAATCAATTTGTTGAATGCACATAGATTTACAAATCTCTCTCCATCTTCATTTCTTACGTCTGAGAGTTACATCTCATGTTTAACGCTTTGCAACTCATCCAGTGTATGTAAATCAACCAGGAGTGTGAGAAAACAGGAATCACAAAACGACTTATTCTTATCGTAAAACATGAAGTTAGTTGAACAATACAACTGAGATAGTCGATGATTGAAGTGTTTATTCATAGCTGAAGCAAGACCATATATGAATTATCAACCAGAACATTTGCTTTCACTTCATCTTCTTTTTAGCAAAGTAGTAATTATATGTAAAATGAAAATTTCACTCATCTTTGAAGTCAGTCAAATAAACAAATAACTTATTATTATTATTATTATTATTATTATTATTATTATTATTATTATTATTATTATTAATGGCTTTATTCAATATTATATTTTGGTACAATATAGAATTCTCAGCACATTGATATGACACCCACGATACACAATAGAGAATACCATATTATCTTTTGATTAATGAGATAGACTGAGGTGATCAATGATAAACAAAGTATAATCATAAACAAGAAAGAGGTCAACACAAATATGTTTTTGTTCATTAGACAAACACGTTGTCTTCACTGAGATTGAAGAAGGAGTAATCAATTTTACTTTGAAAATGTTATCGGATGTGAAGAGAAATGATGATAGAACGTGGTGTTATGTTGTATTCAATGCGATGAATCAGATAGAATTCGCAATTGTTTTGCAAATCTTATTCCTCACTGTATACGATTTACAGGTTTGTGGTGTTTGTAAAAACTGATGATGCTTTTGTACTTGGAGACTGTTTGATTCCGAATTTCGAACACAATAAGTTCGTCTGTTCTCATGTAGCTGTCAAGCAATATATCTCAATCTTTATCAGGAAATATGACTGGTGACTAGCGATGGAATCCATGCTTTTCTCCTTATTTGTGAATCATCAGCTGGATATACCTACATTCCATAATTGATGTTCCCTCTGTGACTCGAACCCAATATCATTCGGTTCAAGCGGCATCGTCTTATTCATTTAGTTTGATTTGTGTCTTGAATAATCGAAATCTACACAGATTGAAAATTGTGATATTTTGCTATTCACTCATCATTTAATAATCAAGGGATTATCTTATTTATTTTACAAATAAAGGTAAACCATGAGTTCATTAATCCCATGTGTGAACTGACTGATTACCTGAGTTATGTTTGTTCAATGTTTTCATTGTAGCGTCACCACCAGTCTTGTCGTTGCATATTATAAGGTTCAATGTTCAGTAATTGAAAGCAATCGAGAAGAGCCTATAAACGTGTGCATCGTGTTAGTTGACAATGATCAAAAAGATGTATCACTTAACTGTAGGGAACCAACGGTGGTTGTGAGATGAGAATCTAAGTCTCTTTCCATCTGGAACTAGACCATTAGGTATTTCGAGAATTATCTGAACTCTAAAAAATGCACAAACAAAACATTGATGTCAGTCAAATAAACAAACAACATTCATATGACACCCACGATACACAATAGAGAATACCATATTATCTTTTGATTAATGAGATAGACTGAGGTGATCAATGATAAACAAAGTATGATCATAAACAAGGATGAGGTCAACACAAATATGTTTTTGTTCATTAGACAAACACGTTGTCTTCACTGAGATTGAAGAAAGAGTAATCAATTTTACTTTGAAAATGTTTTCCGATGTAAAGAGAAATGATTATAGAACGTGGTGTTATGTTGTATTCAATGCGATGAATCAGATAGAATTCGCAATTGTTTTGCAAATCTTATTCCTCACTGCATACGATATACAGGTTTGTGGTGTTTGTATGAAGTAGGTTTGGAAATTGACAAGTTCTCGTGATAATTCACTTCATAAAGCCACTTTATCTACGGTTCAATGAATATTAATTGAGACAGTAACTTCGAAATGATAAAAGTGTTAGTTATTTTCATACATTCATACATACACTGTCATCCATACCAGGGCATTTGGTAGCTTGATAAGATATCACAGCCATTGCATTGAATACTTCATTTGTGAATTTCCATCATTTGTCCATCATATTCTGTATAATCCTTCCAGACTACACTCTCTTCTTTCCCTTATATTCTCTTCAAATCGATCTTCTTAACGTTCTGCTGTCAGGTTTTTCACTTCTGATCAGTGTTACAAGTTAAGTTTGAATAACAACAGCTTGTGTTTTTTTTAAACGTTTAATATCATGTATATACAAGTGTATATTTAACATTAACGAATTGTATAAAGTTAAAATGTAAGCATAATGTTGATCCGTGAGGCCAATAAAGAAAATAGTAATCCAAATAAAGTAGGATTTCTTTTGTGTTATGAGTGCAATCTCAGGATTTGGTCTAGATATATACGATGGTTGCTACCTACCTATCTGGCCAGTGTATTCTTCTTCCTGATCTTGTTGTTGTTTCTGTTGCTGCTGAATTTTGATTTAAATTATCGTTTGTTGCAAGAAGTTTGAATGGTGCTTACTCTGCTACGGGTTTAGACGGTTTTACAGTTGTCTGTTTTTCAGTGTTCTCGAAAAATGCTGGTTTTACTCTGTCGATGCTAACAGTATCATGTTTACCTGCTCTTTCCACTGTAACCGTTTTAGTGTCCTTTCGGATGATTTTAAAAGTGCCGTCATAAGGAGTCTGTAACAGCTGACGTACTCTATCATTTCTGACGAATGCATGTGAGCATTTGTCTAATTCATTGTGTACGAATGATTTCACCTTTTCAGTTCGTGGTTTAATGGAGCTAATGGATTCCATCGGCTGTTTTAATTGTTGCACGTAGTTGGTTATATCTTCTGGAATTTCTGCACGATCAAAGAACTAACCAGGCAAACGTGACGTTGTTCCAGAAACCAACTTAGCTGCACAACAACCAATGTCTTATTTGATGGTTAAGCGAATAACTAATGGTATCAAAGGAAGCTTGACATCCCATTTGTAATCAACTCGTGCGGCCGTCAAAAAGGCTTTTAACTGTTTGTGGAACCTTTCTATAATTCCGTTAGCAGGCGGATGTTAAGCAGTGGTTTCAATTCTCTTTATACAGAAAGTATCCGTAAGTTGCTGAAATAGTTTGCTTTCGAATTGCGTTCCACGGTCCATCGTAATTGTTGAAAGGGACACCGAATTTTGTAATCCAGTGTTTCACCAGCTTCTTCACCACTGTTGATGCTGACGTGTCTTTTAACGGAACAGCTAAGGTCCATCTCGTTAATCTATCTATACATGTTAATATATGCGTGTAACTATTAGAAATTGGTTACAGTCCTACATTGGAGTTCAACCAGGTCTGTTATCAGATATCAACTCACTGAAGACAATGATGAAGGTGGCGCAACTTCGTGTATTGATTGAAGTTAGACGTGAACGCCGTTAGATGCTGACCTGCTCAGTGATCTAATGTTAAGGGGCTCGTGCGAGATACTGATAGGTCCTGGGTACGGATCTCGTGGTGGGCGGGATCGTGGATGCGCACTGCTGACTAACGGCCGTCAAGTGCTTCTAGGTTTTTAATAGTGATCTAGCTTCAATTGATCCATCATTTCAACCAGTGAAAGAATTCATTTTATTGAAATAAAATTTAAACATAAAAATGTGAATTTCGGTCATCTAATGAAATCAGTGTGTGCTTCTTTGATATTAACCAATCAAATCAAAGCTATGCACCGTTGACAACCAATTCATAGTTGATTACAAGTAACACACAATGTTTGTTCATGAAAATATGAGCACTAATTACTTAGTTTAAAATAGTGTTAATCCAATCCAAAATAGTTTTCATCAATAATGGTGGGAAGGTCAGGAATTTCAATTAACTATGTATCAATATCAGACTATATTACCTCAGTAAGTGTAAGACTATTGCACGTATGGTTAATAACAATGAGATGATTTTATGAAATGTCATGATCTTAATGGTCAATTTGAATCATCCAATCTGAAAGAAACGTACAAACACTTCCAAAAAATTCTATATAAGACTCAACACGTTCTATCAACGTCTAAAACGAGAAAATGATGTGAGTATTGACTGTATACTTAAGTCAAATGATTGTATTATATCCATTTCAATTTGATCTAATGAGATAACATTGTTCTATTCATTTGAACCATTTCAGATCTACGTTTTCATTTGGTCAGTTGGTCACGATTTACTCATTCATTGTCTTTACGTCGGAATTTTTCGACTGTCATGAATTTTGTGAAAACGCTGATTTACTTAGTCAAGCAAAAATAATTTCCCAAAGTGATACACATAAATATGTAAGTGATCAGTCAAGTTGCATTACAAATATTCAGTCTCATTATTATCACTATTCCCAGTTCATTCGTTCTAATCAGCTCTCTCCAATTGTTAGTGAAAAGTTTGAGAAATCGGTTGCTCGTAAGGTGAGTTAACGACATTTTCCAACGGAGATGACAATCCATATGTTTGCATATTTCTAGAAAATAAATCTGAAATTCCTCTTTAAATTTTACGGTGCTGATTTCTACTCAGTATATATAGATGCTCAAGGTAAGAGAATTATTTTCCTTGAATTAAAGTTTTGTTTGCTCACAATTCAATTCCATGAATCAAAGTGACTTTCATTACTTTAATAGATCAGTTTTAGGCATTTTTGTTTCACATTCAATACATCTACTAATGTATTTCCTTGTTCAAGTTGTACGGTTGTAGTAAACTAATTACTGTTCATGCAATTCATTCCAGTCTCCAGTGAATTTCAAAGTGTTTCATTCATTCACTATAGATTATTAATCAAATTTTACATTTTCATTTGATAAACACAGGTCAAAATACTGTGGGAGGACAAGATGATAATGGAGTAATTTTAAATTCTATCTACGGCGATTTTGTGTGTGAAACTGAGTTTTTGAATGAGGGTGAGTTCTACTATTATTCAGTGAAGTTTTGTTTGTTTTATGCTTTACAATACTCATTTTTATTTTGCATAAATAATTCGATGTTTAACTTGATTATTTCATGAGAGCTGGTCAGTACACAGTGATTATTTTATTTGTGTGATCTCATGCCCTAAACTGTGTTCACAACATGTATTCATTACTGTGAAGGGAAAATGTTAAATAAAACAGTGATTCACTTCAAAATAGACACAAATTGATTGAGTGACAATAATGAACCATACAATGTAATTGGTTAGGCGGAAATTATCTACTCTTTAATTTGTTCAAACTACCATTAAACTGATATTTCATCAATACGACACTTATTGATAGATTGAACGAATCACAGATGCAACAATAAGCGATGTTGTGGGAGAAATCAGTTTGAATTATTGAAGCACATGAACCATCAATAATTTATATTTGATGTCGTCCAAATCTTTCTCTCACTTACTTGGTTCTTATTAATTTAGTCCCTCATATTCACTGCTGTTGAACTATTGGATATTAAACACATTCTTGATAATCATAATCGGTTGATCATGAAGTTTAAACTCATGCACCACCTCAACCACACAATCAACCAACAATCACGAATAATGTGCTAGTACAACATGATTGATTCGAACTAGAACACCTAGAATATCAAGATGAAGGGTATTGATTTTATTGACTTACCGAAATTAATGTCATCGGGGTAACATTTCTTGGCAATAATGAGTTCAGTTAAAGGAATACTGTTCAAATGGAATTACAGAATTTAACAAAATTAATTTGTATGTTTATTGTCGAATAGATATTAATGGTGGTTTAGGTAGTCAAAATATTACAAGCCCAACATTTCAGAAGTATAATATTTAAACGTTCATCATATCGGTGAAATAATGATGGCGATCATTGAGACTCCTATTGAGTTGAATCGGTTCACTTCAATCTTGAAAAGGAACATCATAACTTGTGTTCAAACACTTTTTTTATTGAAAGAGGTCCTTGTTCATTTTACAGATACATGAACGCAAATTTATTTCACTTTCATTATTTCAGAGGAATATTTTGCTGTCACAAGGACGTGTCAAAGAAACATTGATAATAAAAGTATGTATCCACATCCATGATTGTTTGATCACATGTGAACTATGAACACTTTACATCATGATCATCATTGAATGATATTACTCAACTGTTTTCTATTCCGTTCGAGTAATTGAATTCGTCTCTAAAAAACTGACGAAAGTATTGCAGTGTAACCATTCTACAAAATCAAAGGCTAAATACACATAGAATCCATAGATTGTTCATACATATTTTATTGAAACTTAAAGAATAATTAACATACGTTTGGATACATTAGGTCATATTCTCATGTCATTTGTACATAAACGAATACAGAGATTCATCTTCATTGACAGGTTTCAAAGGAACATGATGACAAGTCTGTACATATGTGTTCATCGGAAAATCATTTCTGTATACATCACATTCATCTGGATATTCAATCATTATGCGATAATTCTCAGCTTTTATTCTTTCAAATTAAGAGATCGTTAAAACAATATGTATTAGGCATATTCACTTCTCCTCTTTAACACATAATGTGGACAAAGTCATTTGATCGACTGATATATCAATATGTTACATAACTAAATAAATTATAAAACACGAATTATAAACAAACAAACAAACCGCAGCTCATTTCATTTGCACCTAGAGTCAATTGTATCAGTTGAAATATAATAAATATTCCACCAATTTGAATACCACTCCAATTATCAGATCTAATTAGGAACTAGATGATTTATTGTTTGAATATGAAAACTAAACAAACTAAGCATCTGACATTCACGATGAAGGATACATGCTTATTTCATCTATACAACATTCAAGAGATTATTTTCATCCCGAAAACATTTGAGATAACACAGTAAATATCAGCTAAAATCTGATCCCCCTGTGTGTGTAGGCACATACAATGTCACATCTAGCAATGACATGCTCGACACTAATCTTTGAAATTTTAAATATCGATAGTTTTCTTTTTTGCAGGTGATACATTGAAAGTAATGCACCTGATACACTCAAATGGGAAGATATATTTCTATTATGAGAACGTAAGTTGAGCACATGAATAGATTATTCATGCATATCAGTACTGTCAAATACATTGAAATATATTGAAAAGGATAAAAGGACACCAACATTTTGTATTGTGAATATAGACCTTATGAAACTATTCACAATCCGTTCATGACACAGTTTATTCTGGCACTTTTTAAAATAATGAACAACAAGGAAGTGATGTAATATGTAAACAAATTTTGATACCTTCGAGCTAATCAAGGGCAAAGAGTGTTTGTCAGAATTCCGTACGTGAACGGTGATTTTCAGACTTTCATAGACCAGTTGTGAGAAAAGTTCATAATGGAATAATTCAAAAAAAAGATTTTGTTAAAATCCTGATCGCTTATCAGATTCTATTTGTTCGAATGTCACTATTTACAACTTGATCGATTTGCAATACAATAAATACCGGATGACTAGAAATGACTGGTGAGATGATAAATTTTATGAGTCTTGCACTCAATCCGTCTTGTTTGTTTGGAGGTAATCAGAACAAATTGTGGAATGAATACTGCTGAGAAATGAACGGCAGTTGATATAAGTAAGCACATAAACACAATTCCACAACAGTACAATAAATTCACCTTCAGCGACATTGCAGTTATTCACAATCATACTTCTACCAACGGACGTAGATGTTCATCTTATTATGTATAGCCTCATTCCATGATAAATAGATCGTTCACCTTACTTCACTGAAGTTGTCAACTGAGGTGAGTCAGAATATCTTCGTAAATTAGATGGAGTATATTTCTTAGGGAGCCGAGGATATCAGGATGCTTACTGTAAGTGTATTTAGTTGTCTTTGAATAAGATAATATGAATGACGACACACTGCTTCAATGTTTGGTTGGTTTTGATATAGGTGGTTGTGTATTGACAGATCTTGACTCAGACTTCCTTTACTTCTTTTCAGATTCCTAAAGGACTTGAGGGAAACGTTGTTTTATCGAGCATTTATTATTATATCTTCTGTGGAAGAAACGGTAACAAATTTTGTTTACCTTCTAATTTACATTGAATTACATGATTATTCATATGTTAGCATGATGTTACCTACTGTTTGTACACCATCATCACTATGTCACGAATTTGCGGATAGATATTTGGAGAAGTTTTCTGTATAGTCTTAACGATCCAGACAGGAATAAATGACCGAGAATACTAGACAGACGATATATCTACTCATTTATTCACTCAACCACTAATGGACAGTCAATCTAGCAGCCTCTCAATATTGACTATTTCTGAAAAAATTTGTAACGAGATAAACATATTATTTCTGTAGATGTTGCACTGACATTTTAGTGATACAAATCAGGAATTTGACCATATTATTTATCAGTTAGTGGTTGAACATCGGTCACTTTCAGAATTTTAGGCGATTTAGAGCATATTTCATAAGGTTGTTATTTGACCTTCGTTGTATCTGTAACCAGATAATAAACAATTTTTTTATTTTGATCGCCTCAAAAAAGAACAGACAACATGTTATATTCAAAATGGAAATCCGAATTTCAACTGTCTTCTTCTGTACAATTAATTACAGTAGGTTTTAAAGGGCCTAAAGCAGATGTTCCTTCTGAATGGATCACAAATGGAACATTAGTGGAATATGAAGTTCTCGGAGGTATGTCAAACCTTATTTTATCAGAGTTGACTATTTTCACACTTGAATGCATCACCTTCATATCATAAAATTGGAAATTTCATGTATGATTTCAGACAGTTATTAAATGATATCAAGCCATCAGTCTCAACTGACGTTACACCAAACAACGACTGACTGTTGAATATATAAAATGATTATAGACACATTTTGAATTACAATAGAAGTATTCAGTTTGATGAAATTCACTTAAACAAATTGTCGCAAGACGATGGATGAGATGATATCAGACAGTTAGTTGGTTATGCAATCACTAGGAGGTGTTATTAGATTTTCATTTGGTACATGCAACATCGAATTTCACCGAGGAATTAACATTAAAGAAACATTTCATGAAACTGTAATTGCCTTGGAAACAATGGCTTAATTTCCAAAATCTTCACTTAATCCTACTCATTCGATAGATTGAAAGAGTAGAAAAATCATGTGTTCAAATTTCAGTTTATCATAGTCAATAAATATTTGTACAGTATCAAAAACACTGAGGTTTTTCACAGTATGGAAGCGTTTCCCTTTCCCTGAATACGTACAAAGAATAACCACAAACATTGTTTTGTTCATCATGTATTAAAATATTGAAATAATATTTCAACAATACAGAGAAACATCCCATAATCTGATGTCCAGATTGACTTCAATATTCGAGGACTAGAATATTATTCATTGTCGACGAATTTTCATGATACAACTAGTCGAACATGCTAACTGATTACACACAGAGTAGAATGTAGCCACACTTTTGAAACTTTCTATCATTGTAGGTTGACGGAAATCTCTTCAAGGAAAATCTCAACAATGAATTGAGAACCAATGTCACACTTCCTTTGTTGTTCGATTGAATGAACATAATGCAAAATAAATTTTCTCTTTCAGTACAACTGACGTTCGTGCATCGGCTTCTAAATAGTCAGTTAGAAAGAAATAACAATGTTATTCTCCATTTTGCATATGAAAACACGGCATACAGGAAACATTTCAATCATGAAGCAGGAACGAGTTTCGTTGACCGTCTAGCGTGTACATTTCTTTTCTAATATTAACAGTCATTGACATCCGTGACATTCGCCTGACAAATTTCATCGTTCAACATGCAACGTGTTTCAGGAAATGTGAATGACATTGAAAGTGTATTGAATTTCGGATTGAGCAATGTGATGACAAATGCCCAGAGAATGAAATATTTATTGAGTTAGAGTTACATTTGTTTTTGTAATTCATTTATCTTTTGTTTCATAACTTGAAATGCAATCATCTTCTTCTTTTCACTGAAGATTGTCCAAAACACAATTCGATTGCAGCATGTCATGACGCAACAACATCAAATACAACGTGTATTTGGTGTGAGAAAGCCAATGCATGCATTACTAGCAATGATAAGGACGTTCATGACTTCAAAGTAATTGGTTGCCAGATTAAAGTAAGCAATTAGTAGACTTCGAAGATTTTTCCTAATATTACAATATTCCATATTGCAATCCTTATTTTTTTCGGAAGAACATTTATATTGTTACGAATAAGTATTGAATTCTAGTGTACCACAAGTGCATAAATCACAGTAACTTATACGATATTGAAGCACATATGAATGTAATGCTTTATTTCCATGTGGATATTCCACAATGAATAGAAGAGTTGTTTAACATTAATACCTGGAAAGATGTTAATTCTTTAGCTCATAGAATGTGTAGTGATTCTCTATTGTCAATGTTTCCACTGAACCAACAACTCTAGCAACTACTAATAAATGAATTGAAAACGACTAATCCAAGCACTGAATCACATTTGGTAGATATTTGATAATTTTGTAATCATTATATTATTTCGTTCATTTCAGAACATGACCACAGATACAACAACTCTAGCAACTACTGAAACTGATCTAATAAATGAATTGAAGAAGACTAATCCAAGCACTGAATCACATTTGGTAGATATTTGATAATTTTGTAATCATTATACCATTTCGTTCATTTCAGAACATGACTACAGATACAACAACTCTAGCAACTACTGAAACTGAACTAATAAATGAATTGAAGAAGATTAATCCAAGCACTGAATCACATTTGGTAGATATTTGATAATTTTGTAATCATTATACTATTTCGTTCATTTCAGAACATGACTACAGATACAATTGAAGACACTGGGGAATCACCGCAATACGTGTATATCGTTGTAGTATTAGTTATATCTTTCCTTATTGTTTGCATTGGTTGTGGTATTTGTCTATGGTGCCATAGGAGGAAGAGAGTTTATCCATAGTCCCCACAAACAGCGTGTCAATTGTTTTTATCAAGTTCACTTTGTTATTTTCATTTTGTAGTTTAGTAAACACACTTTCTATTCTGTTAATCATTCCAATACATTGAAGATTGTTTCATGCAACCGCATGTCACATTGATGATTGTTTATGTAATGGCTGATGTCACTTTGTTGGGAGAATATCAAAATATAATTTTTTTGTATTTATGTCATTGTTTTCATTCAATACAAACATGGGTAATTTCATAAGAGATTACAACATTGCACTTGTCAATTAACACTATCGTGTATACATGATTATTTGACCATTGAAATCAGCCAAGACTTCACTATAAATATCTGTTCCGTTAAAGTCTCAATACTGAGAAATATCATTCGAAATTGACATTGTTCATGGTTTTAAACTGAAATGTCGGATTGCGGCATCAATATTTAACAAAGCACCTCAATCCTTCGTGATTTGAACTAATTTTATATGGTCTAGCTGATACTCAGATATGATTGAAAAAAGATGTAAAGTGAATGATGAACTAGTAACAGTTCTGTCGTAGCATTGGAAATAAGATGAGAGATTTGAAAAAAACACACACTGAAGTGTTTGGGTCAATGATTAATCACATTATTAAACATAACTTGGCTAATAATCGGTCCTATTCTCATGGATTTCTGAGAAACTAGTCGACAAACAGTCATTTGCATTACGTGACATTAATCAGAGTCACAACCAGATTGATTACTCAGCGTTTTGTGTGGCCAAAGATCGATTCAGATATAAAACGATGGACACGAAGCTGTTTACAATGTCAACGCAGCAAAATTCATAAGCAAACGATCAGTCCCGTTGGCAAGTATCCCCTGCCAGAAAAACGTTTTCAACATATCCATCTAGACATAGTTGGTCCACTACCACCGTCTAATTCATTCACACACATCCTCACTGCAGTGGACAGATTCACAAGATGGGCTATAACATGCCCTATTATTGACACTTCCGCAGAAACGATAGCCGGCGTTTTCCTTGACCGTTGGATACCAAATTACGGAGTACCTTCTATCGTCACTACCGACCGTGGTTCCCAGTTTCAGTCTATCTTATTTCAGAAATTCACAAGACTTCTGGACGTGAACCACATCAAAACAACAGCCTATCACCCAGCAGCTAATGGTTTGGTCGAAAGATTTCACCGCCAATTAAAAAGCTCGCTGATGGCACAAGATGATACAACAAAATAGAGTGACGCATTACCACTCCGACTTCTGGGAATTCGTTCAACCATAAAGGAAGACATTGGATGTACAGCTGCAGAGTTAGTCTATGGTACAACTCTAACGTTACCTGGTCAACTAGTCAACTATGAACCTACAACGCCAGGGGATGCTACTCACTTCGCAACTCGCCTATTACAAACGATGAAGAATATTAAAGCAATATCCCCTCGTGAACACAACAATCGAGTCCAACTTGATAAAAACTTTGAAACGTGCAAATTTGTCTTCGGCCGAATAGATGCGGTTAAAAAACCATTCAAACAACCATATGCAGGTCCATATAAAGTAATTAAACGCACACAAAAATACTTCATCATCAACAGAGATGGCAACAAGCAGACTATTTCTATAGAGAGAATAAAACCTGCTTTCTGTGAAGCTACTCAAGTCAAGGAAGACAACGCTGTTGACAATCAACCCCTCCCACCAGCGACTGAAAAACCAGTGAAGGATAAAGAACTTATTACTAAGCCTTCTTGTTTAACACGCTCCGGTAGACCTATGAACAAACCTAAGCGTTATGTCTATTTCGTCGATTGAAAAAAAACAAAGCACACACCTACCTATGTCACACACTACTAATTTCACCCAAAAAAAATTTTTTTCCCTTTACACAGTCTACATAATCACATTTTTCCACAATTATCCATTCGTTTTGTCACATTTATTATTTTTTTCTATACAAAATGTTTTTGTTACTGTAATAAACAAGTAAACATTATTTAATTACCCATTTATTGTACCCAAAAAAATACATCAACAGTTCATTTTTTTTTTGGGGGGGGGTCATTAGCAGTTTTGCACATTATTATTATTATCATTGTTAACCAACCAAGACATTAAATGACAGTGTCTTCATTTGTGTGTGTGTGTGTTTATTATGCAAGTCTACATCTCTGCTACATGTCATACTCATCTCCACATTTTTGTTAGCTATAATTGTAAATATTATTTTTGTATACATCTATATATCATATCCTTACAATTTTTTTTATTTATTATGACCAGTGTTACCTCCGGTTACTCTGGGGGGAGCTATGTGGAGATAGTCTGGACAAGCTTATTTTGTATATGTATATTTAACATTAAATGACTGTAACTGTTGTTTTAGTAAATGACCTTGAACACACTTTCCGTTGTGATTCTAACATAGCGTGACATATGGTTGCTTGCTAACAAATACATTGCTACACACACACGCTGATTGTTCTATTCTCACGCCTTATCGAGTCAATCGCATTCTAAATCGAATATTATCCACATTTAAGACTTCTGTGCCATTTCTATTACAACCTACGTCAAAGAAACTTACTGGAGTCATATTTATCTCATAAATGAGTTATTACTCATTTACAATTGTGGATTATAATTGTGGGACCAAAACTCAACGCAACACGCAACAACTAGCTGATTTAAGTAACGTCCCTGAACTTTCATTTTGTGTTACTAATCTATAAATTGTTATTGTTAGATTAACTTTAGGACGTAATAACTTTATCGCTAATTTTTGGTCCACCACAAACATTTCATGGCTGATTTGACAGCAACTATCACTCTTCGTGGTCTATTCAAATATAATTCCCTTCCGTTTGGTTTAAGTTGTTCTCCAGCCATATTTCTTGAAGTAGTCAATCATGTAATTAATGATCTTAAAAGTGTTGACGTTTGTCCAGATGATCTCAATCATTATGGTTTTCATAAAATATCTCACGGTCAGTGACACACTCTTTTCTTCGTTGTCTGCTTGAGAAAAAAATCCTCGTTAAGTCGAATGATGTTTCATTTTATGTGTTCGGTATTGAATGTCTTGGACATCAAGCTGACTTTAATGATTCTATACCAGATATGAGGCGATAAGCTTCACTTACAATTTCATCATCTCTAAAAACCCCTACACAATCATATTAATCAGCAGGTGCTCTTCATTATTATTCGCTTTTTATTTCTGATTTTCCTTATCGTACAAACTCTCTAAGTTGAGACTTGAGGTATGTAATATGGACTCTCACAAAAGTTTGATAATGTGATCTGAAACGTTGATTTCCGGTATGCTGTGCCAAGATCAATGGGTGATGCACCACACCTGATGGAGTCACTGAATTTAATTGATCAGTCACTTCTTCACAATCAACATGTAGATCATCATCGTTTTGTAATCTGTATCGATGAACATTGTTTACTCGAGTTGGGTGAAAAATATGTGAACTCGTATCCTTAATCAAAATCACACCTTCCTGTTAATCAGTATCGTGGACTACTAGTCTTTGGTGATATCTAGGCACTGTGGCTGTAGTGAGTGAGAACTCAGGTGTGAATGACCAGTTTATTGTCACTTGCAGAATCCCAGAGTGTCTTCATATAATATAAAACCACACATTACACACTTCTCTTGCACGGCCTCCGTCAGTTGACTCTTACTAACTTCATTGTTCTTTTATTTTAGATGAGTTCACCTGTGTTCAGTTTGAAACAGTAACCTACAAAAACAATGGCAGATGGTCGCACAATATCGTGAATTGGTTGAAGTTAAACGTGAACACCATTGAATGCTACTCAGTGGCAAGAGACTGAACGTTCCCTCAAGAATGAAGGTCTTAGATTCGATTTCTGCTTTCATGATTGTCAATAGGCAATGTTATGGGGTCTTGTAATACAACAAACAGGCTTCTGAATGATTCCGGGTTTTTAATACAGGTCCAAAATTTATCGGTCCATGATTTCAATCAAAAATCATATATCCTACAATCCATCTTGTTTCATTAACAAAGCGTCACACATTGTGTTTATCGTAATCATTTTTGTAGACTATGTGAAGAATTAAAAATTTCGTTTCATGATGATTCTGACTGTGATATTTCGGTTTGAACTTTCATCCATACCACTGACTGTGGAATATTTTATCTATAAATATTGTGAAAATATTTCCGTAGTACGTTACTCGTGAAGTTCACATTGTGTTCACTACAACACCTTTGCTTCGTAAATTCGAAAAATCTGTCAAGTAAAGTACATTAACAATTCGTTGATCGGTCAGTATTAATTCAAGCATCATTGAATGCTAACATCAGCCTATTCAATCCTTTTTTACAAGAAAATCGTTTCAAAAACCCTTTTGACAATCGAACGTCTATGAATACTTATTTATAACTGTTGCATCACTAGGGGCCACGGGCGATATCCAAACCGAGAATTCAACAGTTCTTTTATAAGTACAACGAGTTTAAGGTTGTACGGTTACTTACTCAATCGAAGTTTGTTCAAAGCAAAACATTGTTCTCAGACTGATGTACCCATCTATATATATTGCGTGATATTTTTGCAGGTTCTAACATTGAACAACATATCTCATAATGATGAAATAACCGCTTCCATAGTGAGCACTCAGATCATCATTCTTAGTGTGAAATGACTATTCTTGTAAAGTATCACAGCTTTTATCCCTCCAGTTTTAATAAGCGTTTCTAAACTGATTACTTTCGCTTTTCATTCTTCTCTTCATCCAACATTGATTTCACATAGGATAATTCGTTTACACAACACTTGTCATCGATGTTTTGAATGAATTAATACCTCTTGTAAGATCCATTCAGGAGGTTGTGTGTGTGTGTGAAAATCCATCAATGTATACACTTGTTGTTTGTTCCTATTGTTGTTCGTGTAGTTGTACATTTTGTTATTCCTTTTGATTCCATTTGAGTTGGTCATATAGTCATCATAGTTTTTATTTTTCTTACGTCTTCACTAAGTTTCCGTGCTTCTTCGTGAACTACATTTATGTTGTGTTTACTTGATACTAAGTCTTGGCAGCAGACACACTGGTTTGTTCCTCCATTTTATTGTGTTGCTTGTATTGACTAGAATTGTACATTTTTAAGTGTGAATTGAAGCACACCTCCAGAATTCGAAACACTCTGTATTATAAAGCAATCAAATAGTATCTTTTGAATGAATCTGTGCGTGATCTAGCCAGACAAGATGGAATAACATTGATATGTTGCGATTGGTAATTTATTGGGCATCCTTTATCAACTTCCTTATTTATTGTAATTTAAATTTGATTGATTGAACAATTATTGGCTGAATAGCTGAGTGGTCATATTTGTTTAGGTGATAGGGTATATTTAAGTTTATAATGAATTTCAGAAACGTCATTTTACCCGATCACATTGTTTTGTTTTCAACCAGGCAAGGGCGCGTATCTAACCCACCTAGACTGTTATTCTTCAGTACAAAGCTTAGATTGCATCTAACACTTCCAAGAATTTGTTTGTTCATTCAAATTATTAAAACAGAATTTATGTAGCCGGAAAATTTACGAAGTTATAGAAGATGATTTAACGTCATTCAGATTTTCTCCCAATCGAGTGTTAGCGTTAATTCTGGCATTGACTGATGGATTATATAAGAGACATTTTTCTTCCTAACTAAACTTGAAACATCATTAGAACATTGTCAGAGTGGATATCCGTTGAAATTGCAGTAATTTTAACATTTGCATTCATGAGTATTATACTAAACGGCCTTCTGGTGAGTTCAGGTTTTCAATAGTGGCCCAGCCCAGATTGATACATGGATTCAAGCATTGTTACATTCACCATATTAGTTTAATTTCACATCACCTGAGAGAAAAACTGCATGTTTTACGATATGCAACTCATTCAGTGTATGTAAATCTACCGGAAGTGTTCAAAACAGGAAACACAAAAAGACTTATTGTAGCGACCCAACAACCAATATTCGGTTGGAACAACGGACTGATGAACCCAAAATTTATTCGATTAGACCAGATTACGTTCCTCTATATAGTTCACAAAGCGTTTTTGAGATACTCGTATTATATTATATCAAAACGTCCATCCCCTCAAGAATACAGATATTTCATACTGTCAAGTTCTACATATTATAAGTAGTTGGATAATCCCGGCCCTCTACAGATTGGCACCTATCATTTGACATAAATAAATGATAAGTCCAAACACATCATATTAAGTGAATATCGAACCAATTGGGAAGGTTGTGCAGTAATTCTAAAAGTATTATATGGAAATTATTCACTTACAAACAGATCACTTAAGCGTAATCCTAGAATGACATAAAAAATAAGTGACATATTTTCATAATTAGATAACTATAATGAATAAGGGATATGTTGATATGGAGAGCTAATCAGAAGTAGTCTAAGGCGAAGGTCAACCGATGGCAATCAGAAATCACCTGAAAGAAATTTTCATTTCATTGTCTGTGAAATGGATCAATTACCTAAGCATTAGAGTGGTATATATATATGAATGTGTACAGATGATAGTTTTTCTTGAATAAAAAGCAGCATTTGACTCCGTGGATCGAGAGGTGCTGTGACAGTATCTGTCATTGAAAGGCTCACATCAGAAGTACATAAACTTTGTGAAGGCTTTTCACTCGAAAACTACTAATCGAGTCAGAGCTTATGGCGAACTGTCATCTGATTTCGCAGCATGAAGTGCTGGCTGTCAAAGCTGTCAGTGCAATGAACTATCTTCAGACAAACTCCTCATTTTAATATGAATATAACATAACTCCAATAAAGTATGAATTGAGGAACGTTAGATTTGAACTTTACTTCTGAATAATATTCTATTTGTTAAGAAATATAATCGAACGAGTAATAAATAGATCAGTATTGAGGTATGTTGATGATACCTTCATCGTATGCAATAATCAAAAACATGCAACGAATCTGCTAAAGTTTTTCAACGAAGCCCATCCAAATATCGATTTCACTACGGATTATGGAAGAGAAAAATAGTTCCATATTCTCGACATGGCGATAAAATGAAGAAAAGTAGATACAGTTCAACGCTGTTTATAAGAAAGACACATCGATTTTCGGTTACCTCAATTTGAATAGCTTTTGTCCAATCAAATACAAAAAAGGCACTGATCAAAACACTGTTTGACAAAACAGAAAGAATAGGTACTGCCGATACACTAGAAGAGGAAGTTATGAATGGTAAAAATTGCATTGACAAGAATTTATCCTACAGCAAAAGTGATTGTCCTGTCCAAAACAACATGTTCTTTGACACAATCAAAGGTCGACAAGTAGACTTTTCATGTTACCACCAACTGTTTATAAAAATTGACATGTATCTTCCCAAGCAGTTAAATTGCTAGAACAGAAAGGAGAGCCTACGTAAGATTCAAAAAACATATTCGGAAAATTTTAACATCAAATTGCTATCGCAATACATCCCCTTGACACAGGATACGAAGTCGATACACTGAAGTGTTTCAAAGTAATTAATAAACAATCAAGCTCAAACATTCTGAAATTCGCCAAATAAATAACAATCAAACGTCTAAAACCAGATCTATGTATACAAAAATAGACAGTAATAAATCTTTTATTACCCTGGTAGCAATACCCCTCCCCCTTTTTATTGATTTATTGCGTCATTATTCCAACTATTTTTGAAGTTTAAATTACATAAACGATTGATCTTAATTCATACTTCCTTTATTACCATTAATCTATTTCCATGAGTTCTAATCACTATTTCAATGTTCTGGAACTTTCCGTCTCAACTCTATCGGGATATTTGCTACACCATGATACACATTTATTCATCGTTCATCACCTTCTTATGCATAAATATGTCAATATCTGTAATCATGTTGAATTTTAGATATGTCAGGTTGTAAGCAACTGATGAGAACCTAACGAAATCGAACGAATTCACTTATTATTTTGCACCAATCATTGTTATTGCTCTCTTTTGGATAACATACAGTATCTTAGAAACGGCATAAAAATTTGTTTAGATCTTTCTATCACTATGATCATATCTGCATGAACATTTTTATTTGATCAGATGGTAAAGTTAATAAACTGTTCCCTATTACAAGCCAAAATGTTAGCTGATTTAATCATTCAATGACTAGTTCAGTTTTCTATGTATATACATTTATGTGTCTGAATCTTTTCATTACATCGACTTTTATTTTGGCTGTGTATTCGTTCGTTGTCATTCAACTGCATTTGTATTTCTTCTTGAATACACTTTACGTAATTGTGACATAGAGAAGTGTACTGTACAATGTTAGACTGTAGTCAATAGTTCGTATTGCATTTCTGAAATTCATGCACCTCAGAAAGTCATTCAATAACAGTCATTTAGACCAGCGACATAAGAAACTTTAAGATTTATCTCGAAAATTTTGAACGACAGAATTAATGAAGCGTAAATGAGAATGTAACGCCGATCTCCACAGTACGATCTGAATTCTATAATCAACGAACTGCCTCTCAACTTTCATTATTGTGATGGATTATAATAATTGTTGTGGATTGATATTATCCTCATTCTCATTACACCTACTTCATCCTGTAAACATTTTTGATTAAAATGTAACATTACTAACCATAATAATAAACTATGACATTTTACGTACAATCGATATTGTGGTGTGAATGGAGTAAGTCTGTTCTATTTTATGAAATTACAGCATTTGTTTATTGTTGCGGTTTCTCCCTGTCTACATTTCTTCTTCACCTATACATCGATATATATTCCTTTTCATAAACACGTCTTATGAAAATGCAATCAATACGTAGTTGCATTAGTTAACGGCAAATGACAGAATCGATACACTGAGGAAGATGATAAGCTTTTTTTATTCCACAATTAGACAATATTGATGTAGAATGACAGATCAAAAAATATGACCAGGGAATAGATCGTGCACCATGAGTCCATCGTTCTTGTAGATACGCTTAGCTCACTCAATATGCTTGCGCTTTCGAACGTGTAGAAAAATGAATAGAAAGTTTAAATGCTCATGTGGATTTGATATAAATATATGGGAAATCGATCCCTCAGCCTTTTGAAGACCACTGTTTCAGTTGCCGTATCTACGAAGACTTTCAACTATTTTTCATCTTCGACCGAACGATATACGCACAGATCTTTATCGATAGAATAAAGAAATTAGCGTCCAGCCTTCCATAAGTGAAGAGAGATGAAGCATTACAGACCTTGGTTTTACTTGCTGATTCCAAACGAAATGAATGAGCAAACAGCGATCAATCCACTGAGATAGGAGATGTATTCAGTAATCCGTTTCTATAAATTTAGCTAAAGCTAAAATACAATGTGATACACATTTATATATATATATATATATATATATATATATATATATATATATATATATATATTACCAGTGTTTGACCAGCTGCAATGTTACCGTACAATAATGTAGGTCTATGATACACAGTTGAACAAAATACAAATACAAATATCCAAGCGAATGAAAAGTCATGAAGATTGGACCCCACAATTTTACAAATACAACAACAGTGATTGGTTTCACTTGATTTTCCTTAAGAGAAGTAGTAATCTTCTATAACATCTGAATTCTAATCATTTTGTCGGTCACATGAACAGCGAAATATTTCATTCTAACTCAGATTTATATTACACCCACTAAACAGAATAGAGTATAGACAATACCATATGATCTCATTATGAGATGGAATGAGGTGATAATTGACAGCAAACTATGGTCATTAGTGTTTCTATAAACATAAGAAGTCAACAGAAATATGTTTGTTAAGAAAACGCACACGTTGTCTACAGTGAAATTAAAGGAGGAGTAATCAATTCTACTTTGAAAATGTTATCGGATGTAAGAGAAATGATGATAGAACGTGGTGTGATGTTGTAATCAATGCGATGAATAGGACAGAATTCCCGAATTCTTATATCATATTCCCAAAATGCACACAGTTCAGAGGTGTTTGTTCCATTGGCAAGAGTGACATATATCAGTAGGTCAGTGTGTGTTGCTTCGATCTCCGGTGGACTCAATAAAGCTCGTCTATTCAAGAGTTGCTTGAAGTATTTCACTCATCTATTCCTCTGATATTCAATCTCATTGATTGACTTGAATACTTTGTTCTTTACCGGTCACCCTGGTTTACTATATTTTCCTGCCAGTTCATTTTTCGTTTCGTATAGTTGTTTCACGTTTCTTGCAGCTACGGCTTCATCTGCTCTCGTTGCTGGGTGCTCCACGTACGCTTGCTTGTTGGCTGTAATGCTCCTCTTCACTTGCTATTTTGCTTCCGTTTATTCAGCTCGGTCATTGATTTCCTATGTTATTGTTCAGCTGTTGCTTATTGGTTTCTCCCTGTTTCTTTTGATCTTGATTTGTCTGATTCTATGCAGTGTGATCCGGTGAGACCCGTGTAACTTTGTGAATGCATTTGTGGGGTGATGTCATGATGTCTCTAATCAATTTGTTGAATGCACATAGATTTACAAATGTCTCTCCATCTTCATTTCTTACTCCTGAGAGATATATTTCATGTTTTACGCTATGCAACTCATCCAGTGTATGTAAATCCACCAGGAGTGTGAAAAAACAGGAATCACAAAACGACTTATTCTTATCATAAAACATGAAGTTAGTTGAACAATACTACTGAGATAGTTGATGATTGAAGTGTTTATTCATAGCTGAAGCAAGACCATATATGAATTGACAACCAGAACATTTGCTTTCACTTCATCTTCTTTTCAGCATAGTAGTATTTATATGTAAAATGAGAATTTCACTCATCTTTGAAGTCAGTCAAATAAACAAACAACATTCATATGACACCCACGATACACAATAGAGAATATCATATTATCTTTTGATTAATGAAATAGACTGAGGTGATCAATGATAAACAAAGTATGATCATAAACAAGAAAGAGGTCAACACAAATATGTTTTGTTCATTAGACAAACACGTTGTTTTCACTGAGATGGAAGAAGGAGCAATCAATTTTACTTTGAAAATGTAAACGGATGTGAGGAAAAATGATGAGAGAACGTGGTGTTATGTTTTATTCAATGCGATGAATCAGATAGAATTCGCAATTGTTTTGCAAATCTTATTCCTCACTGTGGTGTTTGTATGAAGTAGGTTTGGAAATTGACAAGTTCTCGTGATAATTCACTTCAGAAAGCCACTTTATCTACGGTTCAATGAATATTAATTGAGACAGTAACTTCGAAATGATAAAAGTGTTAGTTATTTTCATACATTAATACATACACTGTCATCCATACCAGGGCATTTGGCAGCTTGATAAGATATCACAATCATGGCATTGAACACTTCATTTGTGAATTTCCATCATTTGTTTATCACATTCTGTGTGATCCTTCCAAACTACACTCTCTTCTTTCCCTTATATTCTCTTCAACTCGATCTTCTGAACGTTCTGATGTCAGGTTTTCCACTTCCGATCGGTGTTACAAGTTAAGTTTCAATAACAACAGCTTGTGTGTTGAAACGTTTAATATCATGTTTATACAAGTGTATATTTAACATTAACGAATTGTATAAAGTTAAACTGTAAGCATAATGTTGATCCGTGAGGCCAATAAAGAAAATAGTAATCCAAATAAAGTAGGATTTCTTTTGTGTTATAAGTGCAATCTCAGGATTTGGTCTAGATAAATATGGTGGTTGCTACCTACCTATCTGGCCAGTGTACTCTTCTTCCTGATCTTGTTGTGTTTTCTGTTGCTGCTGAAGTTTGATTTAAAGTATTGTTTGTTGCAGTTAGTTTGAATGGTGCTTACTCTGCTACGGGTTTAGACGGTTTTACAGTTGTCTGTTTTTCAGTGTTCTCGAAAAATGCTGGTTTTACTCTGTCGATGCTAACAGTATCATGTTTACCTGCTCTTTCCACTGTAACCGTTTTAGTGTCCTTTCGGATGATTTTAAAAAGGCCATCATAAGGAATCTGTAACAGCTGACGTACTCTATCATTTCTGACGAATACATGTGAGCATTTGTCTAATTCATTGTGTACGAATGATTTCACCTTTTGAGTTCGTGGTTTAAAGGACCTAATGGATTCCATCGGCTGTTTTAATTGATGCTTTGCCATTTCTTGATAATTTATATCAGGGATCGAGAAGGCATTGATATTTATTCTCGATAGTGCATCTGCTGTCTGATTTGCATTGCCATTAATATATGGTATATCAGCTGCAAATTGTGAAATGAATTCTAGTTGACGAATTTAGTTCGGACTGCATTTATCATGATTGTGCATCGAGGACTTAGTTAGAGGTTTGTGATCAGTATAAATCGTGAAAGAATTACCTTCTAACATATAGCGGAAGTGTTTTACGGCTAAGTAGATAGCCAACAGTTCTCTACCGAATGTGCTATATTTTGTTTGCGTTGCGTTTAGCTTCTTTGAGAAAAATGCAAGGCGTTGCCATTGTTGATTGACACGTTGCTGATGTACAGCACCTACTGCTACATTAGAAGCGTCGGTCATTTCTGCTAAAGGTGCATCAACCTTTCGTAGTACGGTTAATGCGTCTCTGCTTAAAGCGCTTTTCAACTGGTCAAATGCTTGAATTGCTTGTGGTGTCATTGCCAATGATTCAGTTCGTCTCCTTAAGAAATCAGTTAGCGGTTTTGCTGTGTCTGCACATTTGAGGATAAAACGTCTGTAAATGTTGATCGTCTCAAGGAAACGTCGTAGTTTCTTGAATGAATCAGGTAAAGGATAATTTCTGATAGCTTGTGTTTCCTCAGGAACTGCTTTAATGCCTTGATTATCAAGTACATGACCTAAAAACGTGAGGGATTGTTTTCCAAACTCACACTTGTCAGAGTTGACTGTCAACCCATACTCGTATAGCTTCCCAAGAAGCATTTTCAGATGAGTTGGATGTTCATTTTCCTCTTTGATTGGTATAAGTCGGTTATCTATGTAAGCATATACAAACGGTAAGCCATGTACCACTTATTTAATAAAACGCTGGAAACTTTGTGCAGCATTCCTCAGTGCGAAAGGCATGCGGACGAATTCGTATAGTCAAAAGGGGGTATTATTGGCCGTTTAAAGAACATCGTCCGGATGAATTGGAATGTTATGGCAAGCGCGAACTAGATCAAAATTTGAAAAAATCGACACGTCAGGTATGCTATGAGTGAAATCGTGCAAAAGTTGGAGAGGGTATAATTCTTCTAATTTCTCTACTCTGTTCGGCAAGGACAAGTTTTCTTATTTTTGACGTCAACCAGTATTTTGTGGATTTGCAGAACGAGGAACGAGGACGTCTGCTATGATGAAACTCAATGAAAAATTAGATTTAGGATCAAAATTAATTGTTCCCTTCTTTCGCCGTACGTCTTAATGCCAGACTTGTTTCATGCTCGTAGTTTCAGTTTTGGGTCAGTTTTGTTTTTCTCGAGTGCACTGGGCGGCACAACACCAACACCTGCCCCATTGTCGACTAAAAACTTTGTGCCGGTTCTTATGTCTGTAACATATAAAAGACGACTGTCATGAGGGTTGTGGTCAGTGACTGCAGTCGTCATTAACCGGCGGTTTTGACGTTCCTTTTTCTGTGTGCTTGCAAAGTTACAAAGCGGAGTACATTTTCTAGCTTGTTTGCCGTACGTCCGTTCTATGATACCAACAAATGTTGTGTCTGGTAGTGCTTGGACTACGACGTCTACGGCTTCTGCATGTTCCTCTACACTCACTGTTGGAGGCATTCAATGATTGGATCTGGGCTATCAGTTTGATAAGGGTATCAACTGGTCGTCGTAACTCGGCGATCTCGTGAGCTCAACTTGAGTGGATGTGAGATACAGGGTGAGTGTTAGACAGCTCGTAAATTCTGTCGGCTATGTCCACTAGCCTACCAAAGTCAACGTCTTCGTCTCCGAATGCAAGTATCTGTTGGATGTTTTGTGGAAGACGTCTGAGCCACAATTGATATAATAGACGTTTGTCTACTGTACGGTTTCCTAGTAAGCTTGTCATGTGGCGTTTTAACTGTGATGGTGTAGAGTCACCTAGCTCCACGTTGGTTAAAAGTTGATCAATTGTCTGTAACCTTGAATTTACATTGGTGATCCTTAAGTCATTCTATGGTCTAAGATAACGCGACAATTTCTTATTCATTCATTCCCTTGGATTATTTATTTGTACTCTGATTTCTATGACGTTTAATAATTTACATATAAAAATGCCCTGACAAGTATACGTGTGACAAGATTGTTCGAAATGTAGAGCGGAAATACATCAAATTTGTCAGATCAACTCCACTTTCTCATTGTTCTATCGAAATTTATAAAAGGGACTAATTGCTACAAATCCTTATTTCGTTACTACTACTACTACTACTACTACTACTACTACTACTCGGATAGCTCAGTGGTAACGTCTCTGACTGTGAAGCTGGGTGAC
The DNA here is from genome assembly GCA_944470205.2 of Schistosoma margrebowiei. Classification (NCBI taxonomy): domain Eukaryota; kingdom Metazoa; phylum Platyhelminthes; class Trematoda; order Strigeidida; family Schistosomatidae; genus Schistosoma; species Schistosoma margrebowiei. Next base: position 41,348,844 of record OX104026.1, on the reverse strand, counting down.
ACGAGATCGAATCCGCCAGGGAGCACCAGTTCCCTCAAGATTACAGGTACACCTTGCTGACGAGTGCCAAATAGCACGAAACCCGGGTCCAGGGTTTCCTGTTGACTACCTCCAACCACCATCTAAATCTCAATACATAGTGCCCGCAGTGTTGAGTCACCTAGACTGGTGGCCACATTGCAACTCGATCGATAGCATTCGATCTGCACTAAGAAGCACTTGACACACATGACATAGACATTGATCACCACCCAGTGATCAATCAATTGTGATTACATGTCAGTGCTACAGGAGGATAGTCACGGCTCGGATAGCTCAGTGGTAACGTCTCTGACTGTGAAGCTGGGTGACACGAGATCGAATCCGCCAGGGAGCACCAGTTCCCTCAAGATTACAGGTACACCTTGCTGACGAGTGCCAAATAGCACGAAACCCGGGTCCAGGGTTTCCTGTTGACTACCTCCAACCACCATCTAAATCTCAATACATAGTGCCCGCAGTGTTGAGTCACCTAGACTGGTGGCCACATTGCAACACGATCGACAGCATTCGATCTGCACTAATAAGGACTAGACAAGCATGACATAGACATTGATCACCACCCAGTGATCAATCAATTGTGATTACATGTCAGTGCTACAGGAGGATAGTCACGGCTCGGATAGCTCAGTGGTAACGTCTCTGACTGTGAAGCTGGGTGACACGAGATCGAATCCGCCAGGGAGCACCAGTTCCCTCAAGATTACAGGTACACCTTGCTGACGAGTGCCAAATAGCACGAAACCCGGGTCCAGGGTTTCCTGTTGACTACCTCCAACCACCATCTAAATCTCAATACATAGTGCCCGCAGTGTCGAGTCACCTAGACTGGTGGCCACATTGCAACACGATCGACAGCATTCGATCTGCACTAATAAGGACTAGACAAGCATGACATAGACATTGATCACCACCCAGTGATCAATCAATTGTGATTACATGTCAGTGCTACAGGAGGATAGTCACGGCTCGGATAGCTCAGTGGTAACGTCTCTTACTGTGAAGCTGGGTGACACGAGATCGAATCCGCCAGGGAGCACCAGTTCCCTCAAGATTACAGGTACACCTTGCTGACGAGTGCCAAATAGCACGAAACCCGGGTCCAGGGTTTCCTGTTGACTACCTCCAACCACCATCTAAATCTCAATACATAGTGCCCGCAGTGTTGAGTCACCTGGACTGGTGGCCACATTGCAACACGATCGACAGCATTCGATCTGCACTAATAAGGACTAGACAAGCATGACATAGACATTGATCACCACCCAGTGATCAATCAATTGTGATTACATGTCAGTGCTACAGGAGGATAGTCACGGCTCGGATAGCTCAGTGGTAACGTCTCTGACTGTGAAGCTGGGTGACACGAGATCGAATCCGCCAGGGAGCACCAGTTCCCTCAAGATTACAGGTACACCTTGCTGACGAGTGCCAAATAGCACGAAACCCGGGTCCAGGGTTTCCTGTTGACTACCTCCAACCACCATCTAAATCTCAATACATAGTGCCCGCAGTGTCGAGTCACCTAGACTGGTGGCCACATTGCAACACGATCGACAGCATTCGATCTGCACTAATAAGGACTAGACAAGCATGACATAGACATTGATCACCACCCAGTGATCAATCAATTGTGATTACATGTCAGTGCTACAGGAGGATAGTCACGGCTCGGATAGCTCAGTGGTAACGTCTCTTACTGTGAAGCTGGGTGACACGAGATCGAATCCGCCAGGGAGCACCAGTTCCCTCAAGATTACAGGTACACCTTGCTGACGAGTGCCAAATAGCACGAAACCCGGGTCCAGGGTTTCCTGTTGACTACCTCCAACCACCATCTAAATCTCAATACATAGTGCCCGCAGTGTTGAGTCACCTAGACTGGTGGCCACATTGCAACACGATCGACAGCATTCGATCTGCACTAATAAGGACTAGACAAGCATGACATAGACATTGATCACCACCCAGTGATCAATCAATTGTGATTACATGTCAGTGCTACAGGAGGATAGTCACGGCTCGGATAGCTCAGTGGTAACGTCTCTTACTGTGAAGCTGGGTGACACGAGATCGAATCCGCCAGGGAGCACCAGTTCCCTCAAGATTACAGGTACACCTTGCTGACGAGTGCCAAATAGCACGAAACCCGGGTCCAGGGGTTCCTGTTGACTACCTCCAACCACCATCTAAATCTCAATACATAGTGCCCGCAGTGTTGAGTCACCTAGACTGGTGGCCACATTGCAACACGATCGACAGCATTCGATCTGCACTAATAAGGACTAGACAAGCATGACATAGACATTGATCACCACCCAGTGATCAATCAATTGTGATTACATGTCAGTGCTACAGGAGGATAGTCACGGCTCGGATAGCTCAGTGGTAACGTCTCTTACTGTGAAGCTGGGTGACACGAGATCGAATCCGCCAGGGAGCACCAGTTCCCTCAAGATTACAGGTACACCTTGCTGACGAGTGCCAAATAGCACGAAACCCGGGTCCAGGGTTTCCTGTTGACTACCTCCAACCACCATCTAAATCTCAATACATAGTGCCCGCAGTGTTGAGTCACCTAGACTGGTGGCCACATTGCAACACGATCGACAGCATTCGATCTGCACTAATAAGGACTAGACAAGCATGACATAGACATTGATCACCACCCAGTGATCAATCAATTGTGATTACATGTCAGTGCTACAGGAGGATAGTCACGGCTCGGATAGCTCAGTGGTAACGTCTCTTACTGTGAAGCTGGGTGACACGAGATCGAATCCGCCAGGGAGCACCAGTTCCCTCAAGATTACAGGTACACCTTGCTGACGAGTGCCAAATAGCACGAAACCCGGGTCCAGGGTTTCCTGTTGACTACCTCCAACCACCATCTAAACATTCGTATGCATTAGACTATGTATTGTACTATGGTGTTTTGATGCACTGTTTGAGGCTACTGATATTTGTTTAAGTAGTAAAGAAATTAGTCAGTAATGTCCAACAGAAGTGACTGAAGCCGAACTTCATGTTCATCTTCACTTTATAGTTAAATATTTACCACTTTGTGGTAGATCGAATGACCATTTTTAAAAGCATCCAGATCATGAATGCCACTATGAACCTATAAAGAAATCTCCCAGATCAATTCGTGAATCTCTACAATATTGAAGTCTGCAGGCAATTAGAAGCAGATTAATTTCAGTTAGGAATTATTAGAACTAGGAAACTTATAGAATAATGTGACTTTGGTGAAAAATTACTCTCCTAAATCACATTAGCTGCATAACACCAGTACTCTCTGAATGATACAATTTTCTGGAAATCGAATTATCATTCAACATATTGTTGACTAAATCAGATTATTAAATGATGAGTGAATAGCAAAATATCACAATATTCAATCTGTGTAGATTTCGATTATTCAAGACACAAATCAAACTAAGTGAATAAAACGATGCTGCTTGAACCGAATTATACTGGGTTCGAGTCACAGAGGTGACATCAATTATGGGATGTAGGTATATCCAGCTGATGATTCACAAATAAGGAGAAAAGCGAATCATGGATTCCATCGCTAGTCACCAGTCATTTTTCTTGATGAAGAATAAGTTATATTGCGTGACAACTAGATGCGGACAGACGAACGAAATGTGTTCGGATATCGGAATCGGACAGTTTCCAAGCACAAAAAAATCATTAAATTGTACAAACACCACAAACCTGTAAATCGTATGCAGTGAGGAATAAGATTTGCAAAACAATTGCGAATTCTATCTGATTCATCGCATTGAATATAACATAACACCACGTTCTATCATCATTTCTCCTCACATCCGTTTACATTTTCAAAGTAAAATTGATTACTCCTTCATCAATTTCAGTGAAGTCAACGTGTTTGTCTAATGAACAAAAACATATTTCTGTTGACCTCTTTCTTGTTTATGATTATACTTTGTTCATCATTGATCACCTCAGTCTATCTCATAAATCAAAAGATAATATGGTATTCTCTATTGTGTATCGTGGGTGTCATATCAATGTTGTTTGTTTATTTGACTGACATCAAAGATGAGTAAAATTCTCATTTTACATATAATTACTACTTTGCTACAAAGAAGATGAAGTGAAAGCAAATGTTCTGGTTGTCAATTCATAAATGGTTTTGCTCCAGTTATGGATAAACACTTCAATCATCGACTATCTCAGTAGTATTGTTCAACTAACTTCATGTTTTATGATAAGAATAAGTCGTTTTGTGATTCCTGTTTTTTCACACTCCTGGTGGATTTACATACACTGGATGAGTTGCATAGCGTAAAACATGAAATATATCTCTCAGGAGTAAGAAATGAAGATAGAGAGACATTTGTAAATCTATGTGCATTCAACAAATTGATTAGAGACATCATGACATCACCCCACAAATGCATTCAGAGGAATAGATGAGTGAAATACTTCAAGCAACTCTTGAATAGACGAGCATTGTCGAAAGCACCGGAGATCGAAGCAGCACACACTGATCTTCTTAAATATGTCACTCTTGCTAATGAAACAAACACCTCTGAACTGTGTGCATTTTGGGAATATGATATAAGAATTCGGGAATTCTGTCCAGTTCACCGCATTGAATACAACAACACACCATGTTCTATCATCATTTCTCATACATCCGATTACGTTTTCAAAGTAGAATTGATTAGTCCTTCTTCGATTTCAGTGTAGACAACGTGTGCTTTTTCTTAACAAACATATTTCTGTTGACTTCTTATGTTTATAGAAACACTAATGACCATAGTTTGCTGTCAATTATCACCTCATTCCATCTCATAATGAGATCATATGGTATTGTCTATACTCTATTCTGTTTAGTGGGTGTAATATAAATCTGAGTTAGAATGAAATATTTCGCTTCGTAATAATTTGTTCATGTGACTGACAAAATGATTAGAATTCTGATGTTATAGAAGATTACTACTTCTCTTAAGGAAAGTCAATTGAAACCAATCACTGTTGTGGTATTTATAAAACTCTGGGGTCCAATCTTCATGACTTTTCATTCGCTTGGGTACCTGTATTTGTATATTGTTCAACTGTGTATCATAGACCTATATTATTGTACGACAACATTGCAGCTGGTCAAACACTGGTAACTGACATATATATATGTATCATATTGTATTTTAGCTATAGCTCAATTCATAGAAACGGACTACTGATTAAATCTCTTGTCTCAGTGGAACTGTCAACGTATTGATTGCATTTTCATAAGACGTGTTTATGAAAAGGAATATATCGATGTATAGGTGAAGGAGAAATGTAGACAGGGAGAAACCGCAACAATAAACAAATGCTGTAATTTCATAAAATAGAACAGACTTACTCCATTCACACCACAATATCGATTGTATTTATTATTATGGTCAGTAAAGTTACATTTTAATCAAAAATGTTTACAGGATGAAGTAGGTGTAATGTGTATGAGGATAATATCAATCCACAACAATAATTATAATCCATCGGAATAATGAAAATTGAGAGGTAGTACGTTGATTTTAGAAATAAGATCGTACTGTGGAGATCGGCGTTACATTCTCATTTACGCTCCATTAAATCTGTCGTTCAAATTTTTCGAGATAAATCTTAAAGTTTCTTATGTCGCTGGTCTAAATGACTGTTATTGAATGACTTTCTGAGGTGCATGAATTTCAGAAATGCAATACCAACTATTGACTATAGTCTAACATTGTACATTACACTTCTCTATGTCACAATTGCGTAAAGTGTATTGAAGAAGAAATACAAATGCAGTCGAATGACAACGAGCGAATACACAGCCAAAATAAGAGTCGAATGTATTGAAAAGATTCAGACACATAGATGTATATTCATAGAAAACTGAACTAGTCATTGAATGATTAAATCAGCTAACATTTAGGCTTGTAATAGGGAACAGTTTATTAACTTTACCATCTGATCAAATAAAAATGTTCATGCAGATATGATCATAGTGATAGAAAGATCTAAACAAATTTTTTATGCTGTTTCTAAGATATTGTATGTTATCCAAAAGAGAGCAATAACAATGATTGGTGCAAAATAATAAGTGAATTCGTTCGATTTCGTTAGGTTCTCATCAGTTGCTTACAACCTGACATATCTAAAATGCAACATGATTACAGATATTGACATATTTATGCATAAGAAGGTGATGAACGATGAATAAATGTGTATCATGGTGTAGCAAATATCCCGATAGAGTTGACACGGAAAGTTCCAGAACATTGAAATAGTGATTAGAACTCATGGAAATAGATTAATGGTAATAAAGGAAGTATGAATTAAGATCAATCGTTTATGTAATTTAAACTTCAAAAATAGTTGGAATAATGACGCAATAAATCAATAAAAAGGGGGAGGGGTATTGCTACCAGGGTAATAAAAGATTTATTACTGTCTATTTTTGTATACATAGATCTGGTTTTAGACGTTTGATTGTTATTTATTTGGCGAATTTCAGAATGTTTGAGCTTGATTGTTTATTAATTACTTTGAAACACTTCAGTGTATCGACTTCGTATCCTGTGTCAAGGGGATGTATTGCGATGGCAATTTGATGTTAAAATTTTCCGAATATGTTTTTTGAATCTTACGTAGGCTCTCCTTTCTGTTCTAGCAATTTAACTGCTTGGGAAGATACATGTAAATTTTTATAAACAGTTGGTGGTAACATGAAAAGTCTACTTGTCGACCTTTGATTGTGTCAAAGAACATGTTGTTTTGGACAGGACAATCACTTTTGCTGTAGGATAAATTCTTGTCAATGCAATTTTTACCATTCATAACTTTTTCTTCTAGTGTATCGGCAGTATCTATTCTTTCTGTTTTGTCAAACAGTGTTTTGATCAGTGCCCTTTTTGTATTTGATTGGACAAAAGCTATTCAAATTGAGGTAACCGAAAATCGATGTGTCTTTCTTGTAAACAGCGTTGAACTGTATCTACTTTTCTTCATTTTATCGCCATGTCGAGAAAATGAAACTTTTTTTCTCTTCCATAATCCGTAGTGAAATCGATATTTCGATGAGCTTCGTTGAAAAACTTTAGCAGATTTGTTGCATGTTTTTGATTATTGCATACGATGAAGGTATCATCAACACACCTCAATACTGATCTATTCAATACCCGTTCGATTATATTTCTTAACAAATAGAATATTATTCAGAAGTAAAGTTCAAAGTTAACGTTCCTCAATTCATACTTTATTGGAGTTATGTTATATTCATATTAAAATGAAGAGTTTGTCTGAAAATAGTTCATTGCACTGACAGCCTTGACAGCCAGCACTTCATGCTGCGAAATCAGATGACAGTTCGCCATAAGCTCTGACTCGATTAGTAGTTTTCGAGTGAAAAGCCTTCACAAAGTTTATGTACTTCTGATGTGAGCCTTTCAATGACAGATACTGTCACAGCACCTCTCGATCCACGGAGTCAAATGCTGCTTTTTATTCAAGAAAAACTATCATCTGTACACATTCATATATATATACCACTCTAATGCTTAGGTAATTGATCCATTTCACAGACAATGAAATGAAAATTTCTTTCAGGTGACTTCTGATTGCCATCGGTTGACCTTCGCCTTAGACTACTTCTGATTAGCTCTCCATATCAACATATCCCTTATTCATTATAGTTATCTAATTATGAAAATATGTCACTAATTTTTTATGTCATTCTAGGATTACGCTTAAGTGATCTGTTTGTAAGTGAATAATTTCCATATAATACTTTTAGAATTACTGCACAACCTTCCTAATTGGTTCGATATTCACTTAATATGATGTGTTTGGACCTATCATTTATTTATGTCAAATGGTAGTTTCCAATTGGTAGAGGGCCGTCATTATCCAACTACTTATAATATGTAGAAATGACAGTATGAAATATCTGTAATCTTGAGATGATGGACGTGTTGATATAAAATAATACGAGTATCTCAAAAACGCTTTGTGAACTATATAGAGGAACGTAATCTGGTCTAATCGAATAAATTTTGGGTTCATCAGTCCGTTGTTCCAACCGAATATTGGTTGTTGGGTCGCTACAATAAGTCTTTTTGTGTTTCCTGTTTTGAACACTTCCGGTAGATTTACATACACTGAATGAGTTGCATATCGTAAAACATGCAGTTTTTCTCTCAGGTGATGTGAAATTAAACTAATATGGTGAATGTAACAATTCTTGAATCCATGTATCAATCTGGGCTGGGCCACTATTGAAAACCTGAACTCACCAGAAGGCCGTTTAGTATAATACTCATGAATGCAAATGTTAAAATTACTGCAATTTCAACGGATATCCACTCTGACAATGTTCTAATGATGTTTCAAGTTTAGTTAGGAAGAAAAATGTCTCTTATATAATCCATCAGTCAATGCCAGAATTAACGCTAACACTCGATTGGGAGAAAATCTGAATGACGTTAAATCATCTTCTATAACTTCGTAAATTTACCGGCTACATAAATTCTGTTTTAATAATTTGAATGAACAAACAAATTCTTGGAAGTGTTAGATGCAATCTAAGCTTTGTACTGAAGAATAACAGTCTAGGTGGGTTAGATACGCGCCCTTGCCTGGTTGAAAACAAAACAATGTGATCGGGTAAAATGACGTTTCTGAAATTCATTATAAACTTAAATATACCCTATCACCTAAACAAATATGACCACTCAGCTATTCAGCCAATAATTGTTCAATCAATCAAATTTAAATTACAATAAATAAGGAAGTTGATAAAGGATGCCCAATAAATTACCAATCGCAACATATCAATGTTATTCCATCTTGTCTGGCTAGATCACGCACAGATTCATTCAAAAGATACTATTTGATTGCTTTATAATACAGAGTGTTTCGAATTCTGGAGGTGTGCTTCAATTCACACTTAAAAATGTACAATTCTAGTCAATACAAGCAACACAATAAAATGGAGGAACAAACCAGTGTGTCTGCTGCCAAGACTTAGTATCAAGTAAACACAACATAAATGTAGTTCACGAAGAAGCACGGAAACTTAGTGAAGACGTAAGAAAAATAAAAACTATGATGACTATATGACCAACTCAAATGGAATCAAAAGGAATAACAAAATGTACAACTACACGAACAACAATAGGAACAAACAACAAGTGTATACATTGATGGATTTTCACACACACACACAACCTCCTAAATGGATCTTACAAGATGTATTAATTCATTCAAAACATCGATGACAAGTGTTGTGTAAACGAATTATCCTATGTGAAATCAATGTTGGATGAAGAGAAGAATGAAAAGCGAAAGTAATCAGTTTAGAAACGCTTATTAAAACTGGAGGGATAAAAGCTGTGATACTTTACAAGAATAGTCATTTCACACTAAGAATGATTATCTGAGTGCTCACTATGGAAGCGGTTATTTCATCATTATGAGATATGTTGTTCAATGTTAGAACCTGCAAAAATATCACGCAATATATATAGATGGGTACATCAGTCTGAGAACAATGTTTTGCTTTGAACTAACTTCGATTGAGTAAGTAACCGTACAACCTTAAACTCGTTGTACTTATAAAAGAACTGTTGAATTCTCGGTTTGGATATCGCCCGTGGCCCCTAGTGATGCAACAGTTATAAATAAGTATTCATAGACGTTCGATTGTCAAAAGGGTTTTTGAAACGATTTTCTTGTAAAAAAGGATTGAATAGGCTGATGTTAGCATTCAATGATGCTTGAATTAATACTGACCGATCAACGAATTGTTAATGTACTTTACTTGACAGATTTTTCGAATTTACGAAGCAAAGGTGTTGTAGTGAACACAATGTGAACTTCACGAGTAACGTACTACGGAAATATTTTCACAATATTTATAGATAAAATATTCCACAGTCAGTGGTATGGATGAAAGTTCAAACCGAAATATCACAGTCAGAATCATCATGAAACGAAATTTTTAATTCTTCACATAGTCTACAAAATTGATTACGATAAACACAATGTGTGACGCTTTGTTAATGAAACAAGATGGATTGTAGGATATATGATTTTTGATTGAAATCATGGACCGATAAATTTTGGACCTGTATTAAAAACCCGGAATCATTCAGAAGCCTGTTTGTTGTATTACAAAACCCCATAACATTGTCTATTGACAATCATGAAAGCAGAAATCAAATCTAAGACCTTCGTTCTTGAGCGAACGTTCAGTCGCTTGCCACTGAGAAACATTCAATAGTGTTCACGTTTAACTTCAACCAATTCACGATATTGTGCGACCATCTGCCATTGTTTTTGTAGGTTACTGTTTCAAACTGAACACAGGTGAACTCATCTAAAATAAAAGAACAATGAAGTTAGTAAGAGTCAACTGATGGATGACGTGCAAGCGAAGTGTGGAATGTGTGATTTTTTTATTGTATGAAGACACTCTGTGATTCTGAAACTAACAATAAACTGGGCATTCACACCTGAGTTCTCACTCACTACAGCCACTACAGTCCACGATACTAATTAACAGGAAGGTGTGACTTTGATTTAGGATACGAGTTCACATAATTCCCACCCAACTCGAGTAGACAATGATCATCGATACAGATTACAAAACGATGATGATCTACATGTTGATTGTGAAGATGCGACTGACCAAATAAATTCAGTGATTCCATCAGGTGTGGTGCATCACCCATCGATCTTGGCAAAGCATATCGGAAATCAACGTTTCTGATCACAATATCAAACTGTTGTGAGAGTCCATATTACATACCTCAAGTCTCAACCTAGAGAGTTTGTACGATAAAGAAAATCAGAAATAAAAAGCGAATAATAATGAAGAACACCTGCTGGTTAATATGATTGTGTAGGGGTTTTTAGAGATGATGAAATTGTAAGTGAAGCTTATCGCCTCATATCTGGTCTAGAATCATTAAAGTCAGCTTGATGTCCAAGACATTCAATACCGAACACATAAAATGAAACATCATTCGACTTAACGAGGATTTTTTTCTCAAGCAGACTACGAAGAAAGTAGTGTGTCACTGACCGTGAGATATTTTATGAAAACCATAATGATTGAGATCATCTGGACAAACGTCAACACTTTTAAGATCATTAATTACATGATTGACTACTTCAAGAAATATGGCTGGAGAACAACTTAAACCAAACGGAAGGGAATTATATTTGAATAGACCACGAAGAGTGATAGTTGCTGTCAAATCAGCCATGAAATGTTTGTGGTGGACCAAAAATTAGCGATAAAGTTATTACGTCCTAAAGTTAATCTAACAATAACAATTTATAGATTAGTAACACAAAATGAAAGTTCAGGGACGTTACTTAAATCAGCTAGTTGTTGCGTGTTCCGTTGAGCTTTGGTCCCATTAATCCACAATTATAAATGAGTAATAACTCATTTATGAGATAAATATGACTCCAGGAAGTTTCTTTGACGTAGGATGTAATAGAAATGGCACAGCGGTCTAAAATTTGGATAATATTCGATTTAGAATGCGATTGACTCGATAAGGTGTGAGAATAGAAAAATAAGCGTGCGTGTGTAGCAATGTATTTGTTAGCAAGCAACCATATGTCACGCTATGTTAGAATCACAACGGTAAGTGTGTTCAAGGTCATTTACTAAAACAACAGTTACAGTCATTTAATGTTAAATATACATACAATGGAAGGACTGATCGTGTGCTTCTGAATTTTGCTGCGTTGACATTGTAAACAGTTTTGTGTCCATCATTTTATTTCTGAATCGATCTTTGGCCACACCAAACGCTCAGTAATCAATCTGGTTGTTGCTCTGATTCCTGTCATTTAATGTTAAATATACATACAGTGGAAGGTTGACAAAATAAATACAAATATCATTGAACACTATTTACAAAATAAGACTGTCAGGCCTATCTCCACATGTTCAATCAAAGCATCGGAATCTTCTTTGAAAACTATTGAAGGCAGGTTCATTTTGTGACTTTGTAAAGTCAAAGTTTTGTATAAAATAACGAAACTGTATACTGCGTTTGTCAACAATCGAATTATGGAACGAACCAAAAGAGGTATATAATCGCCGTTTTATGGGAAAAAGTACCTTAAACATCATGATTAGATGTGAATTATTATCGTTAAATGCTCCAATCTTATTAAGATTTAATAATGCGGTTTGGAATCATCATTAACAAAATGAACAGCAGTTTAACACACCATCATAATCTGACAACTTGTGTCACATATCAGCATTCAGCATCACGGAGAAGAAATGAGTTTTGGGAATGCAGACTGCCACAGAACAAATACTTATCACGTCTGTGTTCACCTTATTATATATACTACACTGAAGTTGTTTGTAGGAGCCAGTGGGTATCCATACTGAGTAGCTTAGGGGATGACGCGACGATGTTCGAAATAAACGATATGGATTATGAGTATAGCAGTGACATATCAATACTGTGATGCAGATTCAGCTAGCTAACGGGTCTCAAACGTGACGAAGTGATACGTGTCATGGATTTCATTGCTGGCCACTAACAAACTCTGCTTCTATTTTTTGTGACCTTATGGCAATATCGTTGCAACTCGCAAATGATCCACACATAACGTGAAAAAATTGAACACTATTCAGTCCTAAACACTAACGAGAACATTCGAACACGTAATGGAAATGACTGTTTGTCGACTAGTTTCTCACAAATCCATGAGAATAGGACCGATTATTAGCCAAGTTACATTTAATAATGTGATCAATCATTGACGCAAACAATTCAGTGTGTGTTTCTTTCAAATCTCTCATCTTATTACCAATGCTACGACAGAACTGTTACTAGTTCATCATTCACTTTACATCTTTTTCCAATCATACCTGAATATCAGCTAGACCATTTAAAATTAGTTCAAATCACAAAGGATTGAGGTGCTTTGTTAAATATTGATGCCGCATTTCGACATTTCAGTTTAAAACCATGAACAATGTCAATTTCGAATGATATTTCTCAGTATTGAGACTTTAACGAAATGGATATTTACAATGGAGTCTTGGTTGATTTCAATGGTCACATAATCATGTATACACGATAGTGTTAATTGACAAGTGCAATGTTGTAATCTCTTATGAAATTACCCATGTTTGTATTGAATGAAAACAATGACATAAATACAAAAAATTATATTTTAATATTCTACCAACAAAGTGACATCAGTCATTACATAAACAATCATCAATGTGACATGCGGTTGCATGAAACAATCTTCAATGTATTGGAATGATTAACAGAATAGAAAGTGTGTTTACTAAACTACAAAATGAAAATAACAAAGTGAACTTGATAAAAACAATTAACACGCTGTTTGTGGGGACTATGGATAAACTCTCTTCCTTCTGTGGAACCATAGACAAATACCACAACCAATGCAAACAATAAGGAAAGATATAACTAGTGGTACAACGATATACACGTATTGCGGTGATTTTCTTTCCCCAGTGTCTTCAATTGTATATGTATTCATGTTCTGAAATAAACGAAATAGTATAATTATTACAAAAATATCAAATATCTACCAAATGTGATTCAGTGCTTGGATTAGTCGTCTTCAATTCATTTATTAGATTAGTTTCAGTAGTTGCTAGAGTTGATGGTTCAGTGGAAACATTGAAAATTGGGAATCACTACACATTCTATGAGCTAAAGAATTAACATCTTTCCAGGTATTATTGTTAAACAACTCTTCTGTTCGTTGTTGAATGTCCACATGGAAATAAAGCATTGCATTCATATGTGCTTCAATATCGTATAAGTTACTGTGATTTATGCACTTGTGGTACACTAGAATTCAATACTTATTCGTAACAATATAAATGTTCTTCCGAAAAAAATAAGGATTGCAATATGGAATATTGTAATATTAAGAACAATCTTCGAAGTCTACTAATTGCTTACTTTAATCTGGCAACCAATTACTTTGAAGTCATGAACGTCCTTATCATTGCTAGTAATGCATGCATTGGCTTTCTCACACCAAATACACTTTGTACTTGATGTTGTTGCATCATGACATGCTGCAATCGAATTGTGTTTTGGACAATCTTCAGTGAAAAGAAGAAGAAGGTGATTGCATTTCAGGTTGTCAAACAAAAGATAAATGAATTACAAAAACATATGCAACTCTAACTCAATAAGTATTTCATTCTCTGGGCATTTGTCATCACATTGCTCAATCCGAAATTCAATACACTTTCAATGTCATTCACATTTCCTGAAACACGTTGCATGTTGAACGATGAAATTTGTCAGGCGAATGTCACGGATGTCAATGACTGTTAATATTAAAAAAGAAATGTCCACGCTAGACGGTCAACGAAACTCGTTCCTGCTTCATGATTGAAATGTTTCCTGTATGCCATGTTTTCATATGCAAAATGGAGAATAACATTGTTATTTCTTTCTAACTGACTATTTAGAAGCCGATACACGAACGTCAGTTTTACTGAGAGATAAAATTTATTTTGCATTATGTTCATTCAATCGAACAACAAAGGAAGTGTGACATTGGTTCTCAATTCATTGTTGAGATTTTCCTTGAACAGATTTCCGTCAACCAACAATGATAGAAAGTTTCAAACTATGTGGCTACATTCTACTCTGTGTGTAATCAGTTAGCATGTTAGACTAGTTGGATCATGAAAATTCGTCGACAATGAATAATATTCTAGTCAACGATTATTGAAGTCAATCTGGACATCAAATTATGGGATGATTTTCTGTGTTGTTGAAATATTATTTCAATAGTTTAATACATGATGAACAAAACAATGTTTGTGTTCATTCACTGTACGCATTGTGGAGAAAGGAAACGCTTCCATACTGTGAAAACCCTCAGTGTTTTTGATACTGTACAAATATTTACTGACTATGATAAATTGAGATTTGAACACGTGATTTTTCTACTCCTTCAATTTATCGAATGAGTAGGATAAAGTGAAGATTTTGGAAATTAAACTATTGTTTCCAAGGCAATTACAGTTTCATGAAATCTTTGTTAAATGTCAATACCTCGGTGAAATTCGATGTTGCATGTACCAAATGAAAATCAAATAACACCTCTCAGGGATTGCATAATCAACTAACTGACTGATATCATCTTATCCATCGTCTTGCGACATTTTGTTCAAGTTAATTTCATCAAACTGAATACTTCTATTGTAATTCAAAATGTGTCTATAATCATTTTAAATATTCAACAGTCAGTCGTTGTTTGGTGTAACGTCAGTTGAGACTGATGGCTTGATATCATTTAATAACTGTATGAAATCATACATGAAATTTCCAATTTTATGAAATGAAGGTGGTGCATTAAAGTGTGAAAATAGTCAACACTGATTAAATGAGGTTTGACATACCTCCGAGAACTTCATATTCCACTAGTGTTCCATTTTTGATCCATACAGAAGGAACATCTGCTTTAGGCCCTTTATAACCTAATGTAATTAATTGAACAGAAAAAGACAGTTGAAATTCGGATTTTTATTTTGAATATAACATGTTGTCTGTTCTTTTTTGAGGCGATCAAAATAAAAAAATTGTTTATTATCTGGTTACAGATCCAATGATGGTCAAATAACAACCTTATGAAATATGCTCTAAATCGCCTAAAATTCTGAAAGTGACCGATGTTCAACCACTAACTGATAAATAATATGGTCAAATTCCTGATTTGTATCACTAGAATGTCAGTGCAACATCTACAGAAATAATATGTTTATCTCGTAACAAATTTTTTCAGAAATAGTCAATATTGAGAGGCTGCTAGATTGACTGTCCATTAGTGGTTGAGTGAATAAATGAGTAGATATATCGTCTGTCTAGTATTCTCGGTCATTTATTCCTGTCTGGATCGTTAAGAATATACAGAAGACTTCTCCAAATATCTATCCGCAAATTCGTGATGAAGACATTCACACATCTTAGTTCTATTACTCAGTATACCAAGTAAGGCAAGCGTCAGATGACGTGGATCTTGAAATTCACTTTGATGGAGCTTAGCGCAAAAAGATAAAACAATACAATTCCGATTGAATCACAACAACTCAAATCTGCTTTGCTCTATGAACGAGGATGACGGTTGTTAAATTGAGGATATGGATATTTTGGTATCAATTCGAAAGACAAAATATTTTCAGGATGAACTTCGATTATGAATTTTTATTACATGTGACACTTAAATGTTGCTTCAAGATTTCTAAACACCAAATTGACATTGAATTTTCAATACACAGTAACATTAGGACAGTGAGTTTGACTAAATTATTCAGATTCCATTTCACACAATTTTCCTCAGAACTTCAACGACACTTTCATCGCTTTATTGTACAAACAAAAACCAACTGAATATTGTAGACTGTAAGAAACACAAATTCGGTCACCAGAAAACTTCCACGTTGACATAGTCATGATCGTGTACAAACAGTAGGTAACATCATGCTAACATATGAATAATCATGTAATCCAATGTAAATTAGAAGGTAAACAAAATTTGTTACCTTTTCTCCCACACGAGATATAATAATACATGCTCGATAAAACATCGCGTTCCTTATGTCCTCTAGGAATCTGAAAAAAGTAATGGAAGTCTGAGTGAAGATTTGTTAATACACAACAACCTATATCAAAACCAACCAAACATTGAAGCAATGTGTCGTCATTCATATTATCTTATTCAAAGACAACTAAATACACTTACAGTAAGCATCCTGATATCCTCGGCTCCCTAAGAAATATACTCCATCTAATTTGCGAAGATGTTCTGACTCACCTCAGTTGACAACTTCAGTGAAGTAAGGTGAACGATCTATTTATCATGGGATGAGGCTATACATAATAAGATGAATATCTACGTCCGTTGGTAGAAGTATGATTGTGAATAACCGCAATGTCGCTGTTGTTGTCCTGTTGTGGAATTATGTTTATGTGCCTACTTATATCAATTGTCGTTCATTTCTCAACAGTATTCATTCCACAATTTGTTCTGATTACCTCCAAACAAACAAGACGGATTGAGTGCAACACTCATAAAATTTATCATCTCACTAGCCATTTCTAGTCATCCAGTATTTATTGTATTGCAAATCGATCAAGTTGTAAATAGTGACATTCGAACAAATAGAATCTGAGAAGCGATTAGGATTTTAACAAAATCTCTGTCTTGACATATTCCATTATGAAATTTTCTCACAACTGGTCTATGAAAGTCTGAAAATCACCATTCACGTACAGAATTCTCACAAACACTCTTTGTTCTTGATTGACTTGAAGGTATCAGAATTTATTTACATATTGCATCACTTCCTTGTTGTTCATTATTTTAAAATGAGCCAGAATAAACTGTGTCATGAACGGATTGTGAATAGTTTCATAAGGTCTATATTCACAATACAAAATTTTGGTGTCCTTTTATCCTTTTCAATATATTTCAATGTATTTGACAGTACTGATATGCATGAATAATCTATTCATGTGCTCAACTTACGTTCTCATAATAGAAATATATCTTCCCATTCGAGTGTATCAGGTGTATTGCCGTCAATGTATCACCTGCCAAAAAGAAAACTATCGATATTTAAAATTTCAAAGATTAGTGTCGAGCATGTCATTGCTAGATGTGACATTGTATGTGCCTACACACACAGGGGGATCAGATTTTAGTAGATATTTACTGTGTTATCGCAAATGTTTTCGTGATGAAAATAATCTCGTGAATGTTGTGTAGATGAAATAAGCATGTATCCTTCATTGTGAATGTCAGATGCTTAGTTTGTTTAGTTTTCATATTCAAACAATAAATCATCTAGTTCCTAATTAGATCTGATAGTTGGAGTGGTATTCAAATTGGTGGAATATTTCTTATATTTCAACTAACACAATTGACTCTAGGTGCAAATGAAATGAGCTACGGTTTGTTTGTTTGTTTATAATTCGTGTTTTAGAATTTATTTAGTTATGTAACACATTGATGTATCAGTCGATCGAATGACTTTGTCCCCATTATGTGTTAAAGATGAGAAGTGAATATGCTTAGTACATATTGTTTTAACGATCTCTTAGTTTGAAAGAATAAAAGCTGAGGATGATCGCATAATGATTGAATATCCAGATGAATGTGATGTATACAGAAATGATTTTCCGATGAACACATATGTACAGACCTGTCATCATGTTCCTTTGAAACCTGTCAATGAAGATGAATCTCTGTATTCGTTTATGTTCAAATGAAATGAGAATATGACTTAATGTATCCAAACGTATGTTAATTATTCTTTAAGTTTCAATAAAATATGTATGGACAATCTATGGATTCTATGTGTATTTAGCCTTTGATTTTGTAGAATGGTTACACTGCAATACTTTCGTCAGTTTTTTAAAGACGAATTCAATAACTCAAACGGAATAGAAAACAGTTGAGTAATATCATTCAATGATGATCATGATGTAAAGTGTTCATAGTTCACATGTGATCAAACTATCATGGATGTAGATACATACTTTTATTATCAATGATTCTGTGACAAGACCTTCTGACAGCAAAATATTCCTCTGAAATAATGAAAGTAAAATAAATTTGCGTTCATGTATCTGTAAAATGAACAATGACCTCCTTCAATAAAAAAAGTGTTTGAACACAAGTTATGATGTTCCTTTTCAAGACTAAAGTGAACCAATCCAACTTAATGAGAGTCTCAATGATCTGCATCATTATTTCACCAATATGATGAACGTTTGACTAACTAAACAACCGTTATTATCTATTCGACAATCAACATACAAAATCATTTTGTGAAATTATGTTATTTCAATTGAACAGTATTCTCTTAACTCAACTCATTATTGCCAGGAAATGTAACCCCGATAGCATTAATTTCGTTAAGTGAATAAAATGAATACCCTTCATCTTGATATTCTAGGTGTTCTAGTTCGAATCAATCATGTTCTACTAGCAGATTATTCGTGATTGTTAGCTGATTTGATGTTTGAGATGGTACATGGGTTCAAACTTCATGATCAACCGATTATGATGATCAAGAATGTGTTTAATATCCAATAGTTCAACGGCAGTGAATAAGAGGGACTAAATTAATAAGAACCAAGTAAGTGAGAGAAAGATTTGGAGGACATCAAATATTAATTATTGATAGTTCATGTGCTTAATAATTCAAACTGATTTCTCACACAACATCGCTTATTGTTGCATCGGTGATCAGCTAGATTCGTTCAATCTATCTGCAAGTGTCGTATTGATGAAATATCAGTTTTATGGTAGTTTGAACATGTTGAAGAGTAGATAGTTTCAGCCTAAGCAATGACATTGTATGGTTTATTATTTCTACTCAATCAATTTGTGTCTATTTTGAATTGAATCACTGTTTTATTCAACATTTTCACTTTACAGTAATGAATACATGTTGTGAACACAGTTTAGGGCATGAGATCACACAAATAAAATAATCACTGTGTACTGACCAGCTCTCATGAAATAATCAAGTTAAACATCGAATTATTTATGCAAAATAAAACATAAAACAAACAAAACTTCACTGAATAATAGTAGAACTCACCCCCATTCAAAATCTCATTTTTACACACAAAATCGCCGATGATAGAATTTGCAATTACTCTATAAACATTGTGTACTTCCACATAAATTTCACCTGTGTTTATCAAATGAAAATATACAATTTGATTAATAATCTATAGTGAATGAATGAAACACTTTGAAATTCACTGGAGACTAGAATGAATTGCATGAACAGTAATTACTTTACTACAACCGTACAACTTGAACAAGAACATACATTAATAGATGAATTGAATGTGAAACAAAAAATGCCTAAAACTGATCTATTGATGTAATGAAAGCCACTTTGATTCATGGAATTGAAATGTGAGCAAGCAAAACTTCAATTCAAGGAAAATAATTCACTTACCTTTATTATTTATATTTAGTGAGCTGAGATCAGCACCGTAAAATTTAAAGGGGAATTTCAGTTTTATTTGCTAGAAATATGCAAACACATGGATTGTCATCTCCGTTGGAAAATGTCGTTAACTCACCGTCCTATTATCCAATTCATCAAACTTTTCACTAACAATTGGAGAGCGCTGATTAGAACGAATGAACTGGGAATAGTGATAATAATGAGACTGAATATTTGTAATGAAACTTTACTGATCACTTACATATTTATATGTATCACTTTGGAAAATTATTTTTGCTTGACTAAGTAAATGAGCGTTTTCACAAAATTCATTACAGTCGAAAAATTCCCATTTATGGACAATGAATGAATAGATCGTTACCAACTGACCGAATGTAAACGTAGATCTGAAATGGTTCAAATGAATAGAACAATGTTATCTCATTAAATCAAATTGAAATGGATATAATACAATCATTTGACTTAAGTATACAGTCAATACTCACATCATTATCTCGCTTCAGACGTTGATAGAACGTGTTGAGTCTTATATAGAATTTTTTTGAAGTGTTTGTACGTTTCTTTCAGATTGGATGATTCAAATTGACCATTAAGGTGATGAAATTTCATAAAGTCATTTCATTATTATTAACCAATAGTCATAAGAGATGAACTCATGGTTATGCAGTAGTCTTACACTTATTGAGGTAATATAGTCTGATATTGATCCATAGTTAATTGAAATTCCTGACCCTCCCCCCCGACTATTGATGAAAACTATTTTGGATTGGATTAACACTATTTTAAACTAAGTAATTAGTGCTCATATTTTCATGAAAAAACATTGTGTGTTACTTGTAATCAACTATGAATTGGTTGTCAACGGTGCATAGCTTTGATTTGATTGGTTAATATCAAAGTAGCACACACTGATTTCATTAGATGACCAAAATTCACATTTTTATGTTTAAATTTTATTTCAATAAAATGAATTCTTTCACTGGTTGAAATGATGGATCAATTGAAGCTAGATCACTATTAAAAACCTAGAAGCACTTGACGGCCGTTAGTCAGCAGTGCACATCCACGATCCCGCCCCACACGAGATCCGTACCCAGGACCTATCAGTATCTCGCACGAGCGCCTTAACATTAGATCACTGAGCACGCCAGCATCTAACGGCGTTCACGTCTAACTTCAACCAATCCACGAAGTTGCGCCACCGTCATCTTTGTCTTCAGTGAGTTGATATCTGATAACAGACCTGGTTGAACTCCAATGGTAGCGGCTTCTCACTAGAACTCCATGAGTGCCACTTCAAGTCAGTCACTAGTGAGCAAATGATTATTATCAGAAAGGGTTTCATGCACGCGAGACTGATAGGTCCTGGTTTCGAATAACACGGGGGGAGAGAGATCGTGGATGTGCAATGCTGAGGAACCCCTTACTATAATGAATCGGCCGTCTAGTGCTCCCAGGTTTACCATGGTGGTCAAAATTCAATGGACTCATCGATTCGAACAGTAGAGTGAATCAAAGTCCATACTTTCGTAAATCACTGATCATTTAATTAGAAAAAGACAAACCTAATTCTGTTTCGATTACTTAGGTAAAATAGTGACTCCAGATAGTATTAGTAGTAGTAGTAGTAGTAGTAGTAGTAGTAGTAGTAGTAGTAGTAGCAGTAGTAGAAGTAGTAGTAGTAGTAGTAGTAGTAGTAGTATTAGTAGTCGTAGTAGTAGTAGTAGTAGTAGTAGTAGAAGTAGTAGTAGTAGTAGTAGTAGTAGTAGTAGTAGTAGTAGTAGTCGTAGTAGTAGTAGTAGTAGTAGTAGTAGTAGTCGTAGTAGTAGTAGTAGTAGTAGTAGTCGTAGTAGTAGTAGTAGTAGTAGTAGTAGTTGTAGTTGTAGTAGTAGTAATAGTAGTAGTAGTAGTAGTAGTAGTAGTAGTAGTAGTAGTCTCCTATCTGGCTAATTTCATGTATTAGTACACTTTAGTTTGATGTGAAGTTGTTGTCGATTTTCTTTGCTTGAACACACAGACACTGATTTATTTGCCTACAATTAGTGAACACTGACAATCTTTAAAATCTGGTAACATGTAAATAAGCATGTGTGAGTGTGTGTGCATGTGTCGATGTTGTCATTATCGTCATCATCTTCGTTGTATTGTTCTATTCACCATTTTCTACTTTTAATTGATCTTCTCACCGTTTTTCCCACCTACCGAAATTTTTATATTGTTTATTTGAAGTGGTTGTTTTAAAAATAATTCTCAAATAAGTAGTATCTTTTGTTCCGATCAAAATTATTTTTTATTTTGATGGATTGTTGTCTTCTCGAATGTCACGTGAAGCTTTATTGTCGAGCTTATTAGTATGGTTGTCATTTTGCAAGTCAGAGTAGAGGTGAGAATGATATTTCACTTTTGAAAACCTTTGTAAGGATTCTTTAATAGACTAGTCCATTCGATAAATAGTTTAAATCTATTTCTGCACAACTAAAGGGTATGACAATATAAGGCAGGCATGAATAAAATTAACAATGTTATATGTGAAAAATGATGATCATTCTCATCTGTTTTATGCTTTATGATAATCAAAATAGTGAATGTTACATATACATTTCAACTCAGAATTCACCACTCGTTGAAATACAGTTCATTCTGGGTTCAACTAAGAATTTGTTCTTTGCTTCAATCCCATCGATATATACATGAATTCATCATATTGGAGAAAGTAAAAAACAATTATCGAACTAACTAAACTTACAGTAAAAGTGAGTACAATGAATATTTGAACAAACAAGTCAAAATTGTAAGAAGGTATTTTGTTGCGGGGAGGTAAGGCCATATGTAATCACTCACATTCGTCTTCAGATTCAACCAATGTATACTTTCCATCAAATATTTGTCTCAATGTATCTTGATCATAACCAAAACCACCTTTCACCTAGTGAACAATGATTTTCAACTTATCTGGCAATCAATATGGATTGATATCTTGAAAGACTGCTCCTGGTGCCGTAGATGATGATGATGATGATGAAGAAACTTGTGACATGTATGCTGCACTACTCCACTTAATATTCTGAATGAGTTTTCCTAAGATCATTTTGAATGTGAAGATGAACACGACATCTTAATAGTATAGTTGAGTTAATCTGAACATTCGTATGCATTAGACCATGTATTGAACTATGGTGTTTTCATGCACTGTTTGAAGCTACTGATATTTTTATAAGTAGTAAAGAATTCAATCAGTATATCCAACAGAAGTGACTGAAGCCGAACTTCATGTTCGTGTTCACTTTATAATTAAATACTTGCCACTTTGTGGTGGATCGAATCACCATTTTCGAGAGCATCCTGATCATGAATGCCACTATGAACATATTAAGAAATCTTCCAGATCGATTCGTGAATCTCTACAATATTGAAGTCTGCAGGCAATTAGAACCAGATTAATTACAATTTAGAATTATTAGAATGAGGAAATTTATAGAAGAATGTGACTTTGGTGAAAAAATACTCCCCTGAATCACATTACCTGCATAACTCCAGTACTCTCTGAATGATACAATTTTCTGGAAATCGAATTATCATTCAACATATTGTTGACTAAATCAGATTATTAAATGATGAGTGAATAGCAAAATATCACAATATTCAATCTGTGTAGATTTTGATTATTCAAGACACAAATCAAACTAAATGAATAAGACGATGCTGCTTGAACCGAATGACACTGGCTTCGAGTTACAGATGTAACATCAATTATGGGATGTAGATATATCCAGCTGATGATTCACAAATAAGGAGAAAAGCGAATCATGGATTCCATCGCTAGTCATCAGTCATCTTTCCTGATAAAGATTGAGATATATTGCTTGACAGCTAGATGAGAACAGACGAACTTATTGTGTTCGAAATTCGAAATTAAACAGTCCCCTAGTACAAAAGCATCATCAATTTTTACAAACACCACAAACCTGTATATCGTATGCAGTGAGGAATAAGATTTGCGAAGACAATTGCGAATTCTATCTGATTCATCGCATTGAATATAACATAACACCACGTTCTATCACCATTTCTCTTTACATCCGATAATATTTTCAAAGTAAAATTGATTACTCCTTCATCAATCTCAGTGTCAACTACGTGAACGAAAACATATTTGTGTTGACCTCTTTCTTGTTTATGATTATACTTTGTTTATCATTGATCACCTCAGTCTATCTCATTAATCAAAAGATAATATGGTATTCTCTATTGTGTATCGTGGGTGTCATATGAATGTTGTTTGTTTATTTGACTGACATCAAAGATGAGTGAAATTCTCATTTTACATATAATTACTACATTGCTAAAAGGAAGATGAATTGAAAGCAAATGTTCTGGTTGTCAATTCATAAATGGTCTTGCTTCAGCTATGAACAAACACTTCAATCATCGACTATCTCAGTTGTATTTTTAAACTAACTTCATGTTTTACGATAAGAATAAGTCGTTTTGTGATTCCTGTTTTCTCACACTCCTGGTTGATTTACATACACTGGATGAGTTGCGAAGCGTAAAACATGAAGTGTAACTCTCAGACGTAAGAAATGAAGATGGAGAGAGATTTGTAAATCTATGTGCATTCAACAAATTGATTATAGGCATCACAACATCACCCCACAAATGCATTCACAAAGCTAAATGGGTCTCTCAGGTTCACACTGCATAGAATCAGATAGATCAAGATAATAAAAAACGGTGAGAAACCAACCAACAACAGCCGAACAATAACATAGGAAATCAATGACCGAGCTGAATAAACGGAAGCAAAATAGCAAGTGAAGAGGAGCATTACAGCCAACAAGCAAGCGTACGTGGAGCACCCAGCAACGAGAGCAGATGAAGCCGTAGCTGCAAGAAACATGAAACAACTATACGAAACGACAAAGAAACTGGCAGGAAAATATAGTAAACCAGGGTGACCGGTAAAGAACAAAGTATTCAAGTCAATCAATGAGATTGAAGATCAGAGGAATAGATGGGTGGAATACTTCAAGCAAAACTTGAATAGACGAGCATTGTCGAAAGCACCGGAGATCGAAGCAGCACACACTGACCTTCTTAAATATGTCACTCCTGCTAATGAAACAAACACCTCTGAACTGTGTGCATTTAGGAATATGATATAGTAATTTGGGAATTTTGTCCAATTCACAGCACTGAATATAGCATCACACCACGTTCTATCATCATTTCCCTTACATCCGATTACATTTTCAAAGTAGAATTGAGTACTCTTTCTTCAATTTCAGTGTAGACAACGTGTGCTTTTTCTTAACAAACATATTTCTGTTGACCTTTTTTATTTATAGAAACACTAATGATCATACTTTGTTGTCAATTATCACCTCATTCCATCTCATAATGAGATCATATGGTATTGTCTATACTCTATTCTGTTTAGTGGGTGTAATATAAATCTGAGTTAGAATGAAATATTTCGCTTCGTAATAATCAGTTCATGTGACTGACCAAATGATTAGAATTCTTATGTTATAGATGATTACTACTTCTCTTAAGGAAAATCAATTGAAGCTAATCGCTGTTGTGGTATTTATAAAACTCTGGGGTCCAATCTTCATGACTTTTCATTCGCTTGGGTACCTGTATTTGTATATTGTTCAACTGTGCATCATAGACCTACATTATTGTACGACAACATTGCAGCTGGTCAAACACTGGTAACTGACATATATATATGTATCATATTGTATTTTAGCTATAGCTCAATTCATAGAAACGGACTACTGATTAAATCTCTTGTCTCAGTGGAACTGTCAACGTATTGATTGCATTTTCATAAGACGTGTTTATGAAAAGGAATATATCGATGTATAGGTGAAGGAGAAATGTAGACAGGGAGAAACCGCAACAATAAACAAATGCTGTAATTTCATAAAATAGAACAGACTTACTCCATTCACACCACAATATCGATTGTATTTATTATTATGGTCAGTAAAGTTACATTTTAATCAAAAATGTTTACAGGATGAAGTAGGTGTCATGTGTATGAGGATAATATCAATCCACAACAATAATTATAATCCATCGGAATAATGAAAATTGAGAGGTAGTACGTTGATTTTAGAAATAAGATCGTACTGTGGAGATCGGCGTTACATTCTCATTTACGCTCCATTAAATCTGTCGTTCAAATTTTTCGAGATAAATCTTAAGGCTTCTTATGTCACTGGTCTAAATGACTGTTATTAAATGACTTTCTGAGATGCATGAATTTCAGAAATGCAATACCAACTATTGACTATAGTCTAACATTGTACATTACACTTCTCTATGTCACAATTGCGTAAAGTGTATTGAAGAAGAAATACAAATGCAGTCGAATGACAACGAGCGAATACACAGCCAAAATAAGAGTCGAATGTATTGAAAAGATTCAGACACATAGATGTATATTCATAGAAAACTGAACTAGTCATTGAATGATTAAATCAGCTAACATTTAGGCTTGTAATAGGGAACAGTTTATTAACTTTACCATCTGATCAAATAAAAATGTTCATGCAGATATGATCATAGTGATAGAAAGATCTAAACAAATTTTTTATGCTGTTTCTAAGATATTGTATGTTATCCAAAAGAGAGCAATAACAATGATTGGTGCAAAATAATAAGTGAATTCGTTCGATTTCGTTAGGTTCTCAT
Organism: Schistosoma margrebowiei; assembly: GCA_944470205.2. NCBI lineage: Eukaryota > Metazoa > Platyhelminthes > Trematoda > Strigeidida > Schistosomatidae > Schistosoma > Schistosoma margrebowiei. The sequence goes on along the minus strand of OX104026.1, from coordinate 41,322,065 downwards.
CAGTTGCTTACAACCTGACATATCTAAAATGCAACATGATTACAGATATTGACATATTTATGCATAAGAAGGTGATGAACGATGAATAAATGTGTATCATGGTGTAGCAAATATCCCGATAGAGTTGACACGGAAAGTTCCAGAACATTGAAATAGTGATTAGAACTCATGGAAATAGATTAATGGTAATAAAGGAAGTATGAATTAAGATCAATCGTTTATGTAATTTAAACTTCAAAAATAGTTGGAATAATGACGCAATAAATCAATAAAAAGGGGGAGGGGTATTGCTACCAGGGTAATAAAAGATTTATTACTGTCTATTTTTGTATACATAGATCTGGTTTTAGACGTTTGATTGTTATTTATTTGGCGAATTTCAGAATGTTTGAGCTTGATTGTTTATTAATTACTTTGAAACACTTCAGTGTATCGACTTCGTATCCTGTGTCAAGGGGATGTATTGCGATGGCAATTTGATGTTAAAATTTTCCGAATATGTTTTTTGAATCTTACGTAGGCTCTCCTTTCTGTTCTAGCAATTTAACTGCTTGGGAAGATACATGTCAATTTTTATAAACAGTTGGTGCTAACATGAAAAGGATACTTGTCGACCTTTGATTGTGTCAAAGAACATGTTGTTTTGGACAGGACAATCACTTTTGCTGTAGGATAAATTCTTGTCAATGCAATTTTTACCATTCATAACTTCCTCTTCTAGTGTATCGGCAGTACCTATTCTTTCTGTTTTGTCAAACAGTGTTTTGATCAGTGCCCTTTTTGTATTTGATTGGACAAAAGCTATTCAAATTGAGGTAACTCCCAATCTATGTGTCTTACTTATAAACAGCGTTGAACTGTATCTACTTATCTTCATTTTATCGCCATGTCGAGAAAATGAAACTTTTTTTCTCTTCCATAATCCGTAGTGAAATCGATATTTGGATGGGCTTCGTTGAAAAACTTTAGCAGATTCGTTGCATGTTTTTGATTATTGCATACGATGTAGGTATCATCAACATACCTCAATACTGATCTATTCAATACACGTTCGATTATATTTCTTAACAAATAGAATATTATTCAGAAGTAAAGTTCAAAGTTAACGTTCCTCAATTCATACTTTAATCGAGTTATGTTATATTCATATTAAAATGAAGAGTTTGTCTGAAAATAGTTCATTGCACTGACAGCCTTGACAGCCAGCACTTCATGCTGCGAAATCAGATGACAGTTCGCCATAAGCTCTGACTCGATTAGTAGTTTTCGAGTGAAAAGCCTTCACAAAGTTTATGTACTTCTGATGTGAGCCTTTCAATGACAGATACTGTCACAGCACCTCTCGATCCACGGAGTCAAATGCTGCTTTTTATTCAAGAAAAACTATCATCTGTACACATTCATATATATATACCACTCTAATGCTTAGGTAATTGATCCATTTCACATAAAATGAAATGAAAATATCTTTCTCGTCATTACTGAATGCCATCGGTTGACCTTCGCCTTAGACTACTTCTGATTAGCTCTCCATATCAACATATCCCTTATTCATTATAGTTATCTAATTATGAAAATATGTCACTTATTTTTTATGTCATTCTAGGATTACGCTTAAGTGATCTGTTTGTAAGTGAATAATTTCCATATAATACTTTTAGAATTACTGCACAACCTTCCTAATTGGTTCGATATTCACTTAATATGATGTGTTTGGACCTATCATTTATTTATGTCAAATGGTAGTTTCCAATTGGTAGAGGGCCGTCATTATCCAACTACTTATAATATGTAGAAATGACAGTATGAAATATCTGTAATCTTGAGGGGATGGACGTGTTGATATAAAATAATACGAGTATCTCAAAAACGCTTTGTGAACTATATAGAGGAACGTAATCTGGTCTAATCGAATAAATTTTGGGTTCATCAGTCCGTTGTTCCAACCGAATATTGGTTGTTGGGTCGCTACAATAAGTCTTTTTGTGTTTCCTGTTTTGAACACTTCCGGTAGATTTACATACACTGAATGAGTTGCATATCGTAAAACATGCAGTTTTTCTCTCAGGTGATGTGAAATTAAACTAATATGGTGAATGTAACAATGCTTGAATCCATGTATCAATCTGGGCTGGGCCACTATTGAAAACCTGAACTCACCAGAAGGCCGTTTAGTATAATACTCATGAATGCAAATGTTAAAATTACTGCAATTTCAACGGATATCCACTCTGACAATGTTCTAATGATGTTTCAAGTTTAGTTAGGAAGAAAAATGTCTCTTATATAATCCATCAGTCAATGCCAGAATTAACGCTAACACTCGATTGGGAGAAAATCTGAATGACGTTAAATCATCTTCTATAACTTCGTAAATTTTCCGGCTACATAAATTCTGTTTTATAATTTGAATGATACTTCATTTGAATGAACAAACAAATTCTTGGAAGTGTTAGATGCAATCTAAGCTTTGTACTGAAGAATAACAGTCTAGGTGGGTTAGATACGCGACCTTGCCTGGTTGAAAACAAAACAATGTGATCGGGTAAAATGACGTTTCTGAAATTCATTATAAACTTAAATATACCCTATCACCTAAACAAATATGACCACTCAGCTATTCAGCCAATAATTGTTCAATCAATCAAATTTAAATTACAATAAATAAGGAAGTTGATAAAGGATGCCCAATAAATTACCAATCGCAACATATCAATGTTATTCCATCTTGTCTGGCTAGATCACGCACAGATTCATTCAAAAGATACTATTTGATTACTTTATAATACAGAGTGTTTCGAATTCTGGAGGTGTGCTTCAATTCACACTTAAAAATGTACAATTCTAGTCAATACAAGCAACACAATAAAATGGAGAAACAAACCAGTATGTCTGCTGCCAAGACTTAGTAACAAGTAAACACAACATAGATGCAGTTCACGAAGAAACACGGAAACTTAGTGAAGACGTAAGAAAAATAAAAACTATAATGACTATATGACCAACTCAAATGGAATCAAAAGGAATAACAAAATGTACAACTACACGAACAACAATAGGAACAAACAACAAGTGTATACATTGATGGATTTTCACACACACACACAACCTCCTAAATGGATCTTACAAGAGGTATTAATTCATTCAAAACATCGATGACAAGTGTTGTGTAAACGAATTATCCTATGTGAAATCAATGTTGGATAAAGAGAAGAGTGAAAAGCGAAAGTAATCAGTTTAGAAACGTTTATTAAAACTGGAGGGATAAAAGCTGTGATACTTTACAAGAATAGTCATTTCACACTAAGAATGATGATCTGAGTGCTCACTATGGAAGCGGTTATTTCATCATTATGAGATATGTTGTTCAATGTTAGAACCTGCAAAAATATCACGCAATATATATAGATGGGTACATCAGTCTGAGAACAATGTTTTGCTTTGAACAAACTTCGATTGAGTAAGTAACCGTACAACCTTAAACTCGTTGTACTTATAAAAGAACTGTTGAATTCTCGGTTTGGATATCGCCCGTGGCCCCTAGTGATGCAACAGTTATAAATAAGTATTCATAGACGTTCGATTGTCAAAAGTGTTTTTGAAACGATTTTCTTGTAATAAAGGATTGAATAGGCTGATGTTAGCATTCAATGGTGCTTGAATTAATACTGACCGATCAACGAATTGTTAATGTACTTTACTTGACAGATTTTTCGAATTTACGAAGCAAAGGTGTTGTAGTGAACACAATGTGAACTTCACGAGTAACGTACTACGGAAATATTTTCACAATATTTATAGATAAAATATTCCACAGTCAGTGGTATGGATGAAAGTTCAAACCGAAATATCACAGTCAGAATCATCATGAAACGAAATTTTTAATTCTTCACATAGTCTACAAAAATGATTACGATAAACACAATGTGTGACGCTTTGTTAATGAAACAAGATGGATTGTAGGATATATGACTTTTGATTGAAATCATGGACCGATAAATTTTGGACCTGTATTAAAAACCCGGAATCATTCAGAAGCCTGTTTGTTGTATTACAAAACCCCATAACATTGTCTATTGACAATCATGAAAGCAGAAATCAAATCTAAGACCTTCGTTCTTGAGCGAACGTTCAGTCGCTTGCCACTGAGAAACATTCAATAGTGTTCACGTTTAACTTCAACCAATTCACGATATTGTGCGACCATCTGCCATTGTTTTTGTAGGTTACTGTTTCAAACTGAACACAGGTGAACTCATCTAAAATAAAAGAACAATGAAGTTAGTAAGAGTCAACTGATGGATGACGTGCAAGCGAAGTGTGGAATGTGTGATTTTTTTATTGTATGAAGACACTCTGTGATTCTGAAACTAACAATAAACTGGGCATTCACACCTGAGTTCTCACTCACTACAGCCACTACAGTCCACGATACTAATTAACAGGAAGGTGTGACTTTGATTTAGGATACGAGTTCACATAATTCCCACCCAACTCGAGTAGACAATGATCATCGATACAGATTACAAAACGATGATGATCTACATGTTGATTGTGAAGATGCGACTGACCAAATAAATTCAGTGATTCCATCAGGTGTGGTGCATCACCCATCGATCTTGGCACAGCATATCGGAAATCAACGTTTCTGATCACAATATCAAACTGTTGTGAGAGTCCATATTACATACCTCAAGTCTCAACCTAGAGAGTTTGTACGATAAAGAAAATCAGAAATAAAAAGCGAATAATAATGAAGAACACCTGCTGGTTAATATGATTGTGTAGGGTTTTTTAGAGATAATGAAATTGTAAGTGAAGCTTATCGCCTCATATCTGGTCTAGAATCATTAATGTCAGCTTAATATCCAAGACATTCAACACCGAACACGTAAAATGAAACATCATTCGACTTAACGAGGATTTTTTTCTCAAGCAGACTACGAAGAAAGTAGTATGTCACTGACCGTGAGATATTTTATGAAAACCATAATGATTGAGATCATCTGGACAAACGTCAACACTTTTAAGATCATTAATTACATGATGGACTACTTCATGCAATATGGCTGGAGAACAAATTAAACCAAACGGAAGGGAATTATATTTGAATAGACCACGAAGAGTGATAGTTGCTGTCAAATCAGCCATGAAATGTTTATGGTGGACCAAAAATTAGCGATAAAGTTATTACGTCCTAAAGTTAATGTAACAATAACAATTTATAGATTAGTAACAGAAAATAAAAGTTCAGGGACGTTACTTAAATCAGCTAGTTGTTGCGTGTTCCGTTGAGCTTTGGTCCCATTAATCCACAATTATAAATGAGTAATAACTTCAATGAGATAAATATGACTCCAGGAAGTTTCTTTGACGTAGGATGTAATAGAAATGGCACAGCGGTCTAAAATTTGGATAATATTCGATTTAGAATGCGATTGACTCGATAAGGTGTGAGAATAGAAAAATAAGCGTGCGTGTGTAGCAATGTATTTGTTAGCAAGCAACCATATGTCACGCTATGTTAGAATCACAACGGTAAGTGTGTTCAAGGTCATTTACTAAAACAACAGTTACAGTCATTTAATGTTAAATATACATACAATGGAAGGACTGATCGTGTGCTTCTGAATTTTGCTGCGTTGACATTGTAAACAGTTTTGTGTCCATCATTTTATTTCTGAATCGATCTTTGGCCACACCAAACGCTCAGTAATCAATCTGGTTGTTGCTCTGATTCCTGTCATTTAATGTTAAATATACATACAGTGGAAGGTTGACAAAATAAATACAAATATCATTGAACACTATTTACAAAATAAGACTGTCAGGCCTATCTCCACATGTTCAATCAAAGCATCGGAATCTTCTTTGAAAACTATTGAAGGCAGGTTCATTTTGTGACTTTGTAAAGTCAAAGTTTTGTATAAAATAACGAAACTGTATACTGCGTTTGTCAACAATCGAATTATGGAACGAACCAAAAGAGGTATATAATCGCCGTTTTATGGGAAAAAGTACCTTAAACATCATGATTAGATGTGGATTATTATCGTTAAATGCTCCAATCTTATTAAGATTTAATAATGCGGTTTGGAATCATCATTAACAAAATGAACAGCAGTTTAACATACCATCATAATCTGACAACTTGTGTCACATATCAGCATTCAGCATCACGGAGAAGAAATGAGTTTTGGGAATGCAGACTGCCACAGAACAAATACTTATCACGTCTGTGTTCACCTTATTATATATACTACACTGAAGTTGTTTGTAGGAGCCAGTGGGTATCCATACTGAGTAGCTTAGGGGATGACGCGACGATGTTCGAAATAAACGATATGGATTATGAGTAAAGCAGTGACATATCAATACTGTGATGCAGATTCAGCTAGCTAACGGGTCTCAAACGTGACGAAGTGATACGTGTCATGGATTTCATTGCTGGCCACTAACAAACTCTGCTTCTATTTTTTGTGACCTTATGGCAATATCGTTGCAACTCGCAAATGATCCACACATAACGTGAAAAAATTGAACACTATTCAGTCCTAAACACTAACGAGAACATTCGAACACGTAATGGAAATGACTGTTTGTCGACTAGTTTCTCACAAATCCATGAGAATAGGACCGATTATTAGCCAAGTTACATTTAATAATGTGATCAATCATTGACGCAAACAATTCAGTGTGTGTTTCTTTCAAATCTCTCATCTTATTACCAATGCTACGACAGAACTGTTACTAGTTCATCATGCACTTTACATCTTTTTCCAATCATACCTGAATATCAGCTAGACCATTTAAAATTAGTTCAAATCACAAAGGATTGAGGTGCTTTGTTAAATATTGATGCCGCATTTCGACATTTCAGTTTAAAACCATGAACAATGTCAATTTCTAATGATATTTCTCAGTATTGAGACTTTAACGAAATGGATATTTACAATGGAGTCTTGGTTGATTTCAATGGTCACATAATCATGTATACACGATAGTGTTAATTGACAAGTGCAATGTTGTAATCTCTTATGAAATTACCCATGTTTGTATTGAATGAAAACAATGACATAAATACAAAAAATTATATTTTAATATTCTACCAACAAAGTGACATCAGTCATTACATAAACAATCATCAATGTGACATGCGGTTGCATGAAACAATCTTCAATGTATTGGAATGATTAACAGAATAGAAAGTGTGTTTACTAAACTACAAAATGAAAATAACAAAGTGAACTTGATAAAAACAATTGACACGCTGTTTGTGGGGACTATGGATAAACTCTCTTCCTTCTGTGGAACCATAGACAAATACCACAACCAATGCAAACAATAAGGAAAGATATAACTAGTGGTACAACGATATACACGTATTGCGGTGATTTTCTTTCCCCAGTGTCTTCAATTGTATATGTATTCATGTTCTGAAATAAACGAAATAGTATAATTATTACAAAAATATCAAATATCTTACAAATGTGATTCAGTGCTTGGATTAGTCTTCTTCAATTCATTTATTAGATCAGTTTCAGTAGTTGCTAGAGTTGATGGTTCAGTGGAAACATTGAAAATTGGGAATCACTACACATTCTATGAGCTAAAGAATTAACATCTTTCCAGGTATTAGTGTTAAACAACTCTTCTATTCATTGTTGAATGTCCACATGGAAATAAAGCATTGCATTCATATGTGCTTCAATATCGTATAAGTTACTGTGATTTATGCACTTGTGGTACACTAGAATTCAATACTTATTCGTAACAATATAAATGTTCTTCCGAAAAAAATAAGGATTGCAATATGGAATATTGTAATATTAAGAACAATCTTCGAAGTCTACTAATTGCTTACTTTAATCTGGCAACCAATTACTTTGAAGTCATGAACGTCCTTATCATTGCTAGTAATGCATGCATTGGCTTTCTCACACCAAATACACTTTGTACTTGATGTTGTTGCATCATGACATGCTGCAATCGAATTGTGTTTTGGACAATCTTCAGTGAAAAGAAGAAGAAGGTGATTGCATTTCAGGTTGTCAAACAAAAGATAAATGAATTACAAAAACATATGCAACTCTAACTCAATAAGTATTTCATTCTCTGGGCATTTGTCATCACATTGCTCAATCCGAAATTCAATACACTTTCAATGTCATTCACATTTCCTGAAACACGTTGCATGTTGAACGATGAAATTTGTCAGGCGAATGTCACGGATGTCAATGACTGTTAATATTACAAAAGAAATGTCCACGCTAGACGGTCAACGAAACTCGTTCCTGCTTCATGATTGAAATGTTTCCTGTATGCCATGTTTTCATATGCAAAATGGAGAATAACATTGTTATTTCTTTCTAACTGACTATTTAGAAGCCGATACACGAACGTCAGTTTTACTGAGAGATAAAATTTATTTTGCATTATGTTCATTCAATCGAACAACAAAGGAAGTGTGACATTGGTTCTCAATTCATTGTTGAGATTTTCCTTGAACAGATTTCCGTCAACCAACAATGATAGAAAGTTTCAAACTATGTGGCTACATTCTACTCTGTGTGTAATCAGTTAGCATGTTAGACTAGTTGGATCATGAAAATTCGTCGACAATGAATAATATTCTAGTCAAGGATTATTGAAGTCAATCTGGACATCAAATTATGGGATGATTTTCTGTGTTGTTGAAATATTATTTCAATAGTTTAATACATGATGAACAAAACAATGTTTGTGTTCATTCACTGTACGCATTGTGGAGAAAGGAAACGCATCCATACTGTGAAAACCCTCAGTGTTTTTGATACTGTACAAATATTTACTGACTATGATAAATTGAGATTTGAACACGTGATTTTTCTACTCCTTCAATTTATCGAATGAGTAGGATAAAGTGAAGATTTTGGAAATTAAACTATTGTTTCCAAGGCAATTACAGTTTCATGAAATCTTTGTTAAATGTCAATTCCTCGGTGAAATTCGATGTTGCATGTACCAAATGAAAATCAAATAACACCTCTCAGGGATTGCATAATCAACTAACTGACTGATATCATCTTATCCATCGTCTTGCGACATTTTATTCAAGTTAATTTCATCAAACTGAATACTTCTATTGTAATTCAAAATGTGTCTATAATCATTTTAAATATTCAACGGTCAGTCGTTGTTTGGTGTAACGTCAGTTGAGACTGATGGCTTGATATCATTTAATAACTGTATGAAATCATACATGAAATTTCCAATTTTATGAAATGAAGGTGGTGCATTAAAGTGTGAAAATAGTCAACACTGATTAAATGAGGTTTGACATACCTCCGAGAACTTCATATTCCACTAGTGTTCCATTTTTGATCCATACAGAAGGAACATCTGCTTTAGGCCCTTTATAACCTAATGTAATTAATTGAACAGAAAAAGACAGTTGAAATTCGGATTTTTATTTTGAATATAACATGTTGTCTGTTCTTTTTTGAGGCGATCAAAATAAAAAAATTGTTTATTATCTGGTTACAGATACAATGATGGTCAAATAACAACCTTATGAAATATGCTCTAAATCGCCTAAAATTCTGAAAGTGACCGATGTTCAACCACTAACTGATAAATAATATGGTCAAATTCCTGATTTGTATCACTAGAATGTCAGTGCAACATCTACAGAAATAATATGTTTATCTCGTTACAAATTTTTTCAGAAATAGTCAATATTGAGAGGCTGCTAGATTGACTGTCCATTAGTGGTTGAGTGAATAAATGAGTAGATATATCGTCTGTCTAGTATTTACGGTCATTTATTCCTGTCTGGATCGTTAAGAATATACAGAAGACTTCTCCAAATATCTATCCGCAAATTCGTGATGAAGACATTCACACATCTTAGTTCTATTACTCAGTATACCAAGTAAAGCAAGCGTCAGATGACGTGGATCTTGAAATTCACTTTGATGGAGCTTAGCACAAAAAGATAAAACAATACAATTCCGATTGAATCACAAGAACTCAAATCTGCTTTGCTCTATGAACGAGGATGACGGTTGTTAAATTGAGGATATGGATATTTTGGTATCAATTCGAAAGACAAAATATTTTCAGGATGAATTTCGATTATGAATTTTTATTACATGTGACACTTAAATGTTGCTTCAAGATTTCTAAACACCAAATTGACATTGAATTTTCAATACACAGTAACATTAGGACAGTGAGTTTGACCAAATTATTCAGATTCCATTTTACACAATTTTCCTCAGAACTTCAACGACACTTTCATCGCTTTATTGTACAAACAAAAACCAACTGAATATTGTAGACTGTAAGAAACACAAATTCGGTCACCAGAAAACTTCCACGTTGACATAGTCATGATCGTGTACAAACAGTAGGTAACATCATGCTAACATATGAATAATCATGTAATCCAATGTAAATTAGAAGGTAAACAAAATTTGTTACCTTTTCTCCCACGCGAGATATAATAATACATGCTCGATGAAACATCGCGTTCCTTATGTCCTCTAGGAATCTGAAAAAAGTAATGGAAGTCTGAGTGAAGATTTGTTAATACACAACAACCTATATCAAAACCAACCAAACATTGAAGCAATGTGTCGTCATTCATATTATCTTATTCAAAGACAACTAAATACACTTACAGTAAGCATCCTGATATCCTCGGCTCCCTAAGAAATATACTCCATCTAATTTGCGAAGATGTTCTGACTCACCTCAGTTGACAACTTCAGTGAAGTAAGGTGAACGATCTATTTATCATGGGATGAGGCTATACATAATAAGATGAATATCTACGTCCGTTGGTAGAAGTATGATTGTGAATAACCGCAATGTCGCTGTTGTTGTCCTGTTGTGGAATTATGTTTATGTGCCTACTTATATCAATTGTCGTTCATTTCTCAACAGTATTCATTCCACAATTTGTTCTGATTACCTCCAAACAAACAAGACGGATTGAGTGCAACACTCATAAAATTTATCATCTCACTAGCCATTTCTAGTCATCCAGTATTTATTGTATTGCAAATCGATCAAGTTGTAAATAGTGACATTCGAACAAATAGAATCTGAGAAGCGATTAGGATTTTAACAAAATCTCTGTCTTGACATATTCCATTATGAAATTTTCTCACAACTGGTCTATGAAAGTCTGAAAATCACCATTCACGTACAGAATTCTCACAAACACTCTTTGTTCTTGATTGACTTGAAGGTATCAGAATTTATTTACATATTGCATCACTTCCTTGTTGTTCATTATTTTAAAATGTGCCAGAATAAACTGTGTCATGAACGGATTGTGAATAGTTTCATAAGGTCTATATTCACAATACAAAATTTTGGTGTCCTTTTATCCTTTTCAATATATTTCAATGTATTTGACAGTACTGATATGCATGAATAATCTATTCATGTGCTCAACTTACGTTCTCATAATAGAAATATATCTTCCCATTCGAGTGTATCAGGTGTATTGCCGTCAATGTATCACCTGCCAAAAAGAAAACTATCGATATTTAAAATTTCAAAGATTAGTGTCGAGCATGTCATTGCTAGATGTGACATTGTATGTGCCTACACACACAGGGGGATCAGATTTTAGCTGATATTTACTGCGTTATCTCAAATGTTTTCGGGATGAAAATAATCTCTTGAATGTTGTATAGATGAAATAAGCATGTATCCTTCATTGTGAATGTTAGATGCTTAGTTTGTTTAGTTTTCATATTCAAACAATAAATCATCTAGTTCCTAATTACATCTGATAGTTGGAGTGGTATTCAAATTGGTGGAATATTTCTTATATTTCAACTAACACAATTGACTCTAGGTGCAAATGAAATGAGCTACGGTTTGTTTGTTTGTTTATAATTCGTGTTTTAGAATTTATTTAGTTATGTAACACATTGATGTATCAGTCGATCGAATGACTTTGTCCCCATTATGTGTTAAAGATGAGAAGTGAATATGCTTAGTACATATTGTTTTAACGATCTCTTAGTTTGAAAGAATAAAAGCTGAGGATGATCGCATAATGATTGAATATCCAGATGAATGTGATGTATACAGAAATGATTTTCCAATGAACACATATGTACAGACCTGTCATCATGTTCCTTTGAAACCTGTCAATGAAGATGAATCTCTGTATTCGTTTATGTTCAAATGAAATGAGAATATGACTTAATGTATCCAAACGTATGTTAATTATTCTTTAAGTTTCAATAAAATATGTATGGACAATCTATGGATTCTATGTGTATTTAGCCTTTGATTTTGTAGAATGGTTACACTGCAATACTTTCGTCAGTTTTTTAAAGACGAATTCAATAACTCAAACGGAATAGAAAACAGTTGAGTAATATCATTCAATGATGATCATGATGTAAAGTGTTCATAGTTCACATGTGATCAAACTATCATGGATGTGGATACATACTTTTATTATCAATGATTCTGTGACAAGACCTTCTGACAGCAAAATATTCCTCTGAAATAATGAAAGTAAAATAAATTTGCGTTCATGTATCTGTAAAATGAACAATGACCTCCTTCAATAAAAAAGGTGTTTGAACACAAGTTATGATGTTCCTTTTCAAGACTAAAGTGAACCAATCCAACTTAATGAGAGTCTCAATGATCTGCATCATTATTTCACCAATATGATGAACGTTTGACTAACTAAACAACCGTTATTATCTATTCGACAATCAACATACAAAATCATTTTGTGAAATTATGTTATTTCAATTGAACAGTATTCTCTTAACTCAACTCATTATTGCCAGGAAATGTAACCCCGATAGCATTAATTTCGTTAAGTGAATAAAATGAATACCCTTCATCTTGATATTCTAGGTGTTCTAGTTCGAATCAATCATGTTGTACTAGCAGATTATTCGTGATTGTTAGCTGATTTGATGTTTGAGATGGTACATGGGTTCAAACTTCATGATCAACCGATTATGATGATCAAGAATGTGTTTAATATCCAATAGTCCAACGGCAGTGAATAAGAGGGACTAAATTAATAAGAACCAAGTAAGTGAGAGAAAGATTTGGAGGACATCAAATATTAATTATTGATAGTTCATGTGCTTAATAATTCAAACTGATTTCTCACACAACATCGCTTATTGTTGCATCGGTGATCAGCTAGATTCGTTCAATCTATCTGCAAGTGTCGTATTGATGAAATATCAGTTTTATGGTAGTTTGAACATGTTGAAGAGTAGATAGTTTCAGCCTAAGCAATGACATTGTATGGTTTATTATTTCTACTCAATCAATTTGTGTCTATTTTGAATTGAATCACTGTTTTATTCAACATTTTCACTTTACAGTAATGAATACATGTTGTGAACACAGTTTAGGGCATGAGATCACACAAATAAAATAATCACTGTGTACTGACCAGCTCTCATGAAATAATCAAGTTAAACATCGAATTATTTATGCAAAATAAAACATAAAACAAACAAAACTTCACTGAATAATAGTAGAACTCACCCCCATTCAAAATCTCATTTTTACACACAAAATCGCCGATGATAGAATTTGCAATTACTCTATAAACATTGTGTACTTCCACATAAATTTCACCTGTGTTTATCAAATGAAAATATACAATTTGATTAATAATCTATAGTGAATGAATGAAACACTTTGAAATTCACTGGAGACTAGAATGAATTGCATGAACAGTAATTACTTTACTACAACCGTACAACTTGAACAAGAACATACATTAATAGATGAATTGAATGTGAAACAAAAAATGCCTAAAACTGATCTATTGATGTAATGAAAGCCACTTTGATTCATGGAATTGAAATGTGAGCAAGCAAAACTTCAATTCAAGGAAAATATATCACTTACCTTTAATATTTATATTTAGTGAGCTGAGATCAGCACCGTAAAATTTAAAGGGGAATTTCAGTTTTATTTGCTAGAAATATGCAAACACATGGATTGTCATTTCCGTTGGAAAATGTCGTTAACTCACCGTCCTATTATCCAATTCATCAAACTTTTCACTAACAATTGGAGAGCGCTGATTAGAACGAATGAACTGGGAATAGTGATAATAATGAGACTGAATATTTGTAATGAAACTTTACTGATCACTTACATATTTATATGTATCACTTTGGAAAATTATTTTTGCTTGACTAAGTAAATGAGCGTTTTCACAAAATTCATTACAGTCGAAAAATTCCCATTTATGGACAATGAATGAATAGATCGTTACCAACTGACCGAATGTAAACGTAGATCTGAAATGGTTCAAATGAATAAAACAATGTTATCTCATTAAATCAAATTGAAATGGATATAATACAATCATTTGACTTAAGTATACAGTCAATACTCACATCATTATCTCGCTTAAGACGTTGATAGAACGTGTTGAGTCTTATATAGAATTTTTTGGAAGTGTTTGTACGTTTCTTTCAGATTGGATGATTCAAATTGACCATTAAGGTGATGAAATTTCATAAAGTCATTTCATTATTATTAACCAATAGTCATAAGAGATGAACTCATGGTTATGCAGTAGTCTTACACTTATTGAGGTAATATAGCCTGATATTGATCCATAGTTAATTGAAATTCCTGACCCTCCCCCCCGACTATTGATGAAAACTATTTTGGATTGGATTAACACTATTTTAAACTAAGTAATTAGTGCTCATATTTTCATGAACAAACATTGTGTGTTACTTGTAATCAACTATGAATTGGTTGTCAACGGTGCATAGCTTTGATTTGATTGGTTAATATCAAAGTAGCACACACTGATTTCATTAGATGACCAAAATTCACATTTTTATGTTTAAATTTTATTTCAATAAAATGAATTCTTTCACTGGTTGAAATGATGGATCAATTGAAGCTAGATCACTATTAAAAACCTAGAAGCACTTGACGGCCGTTAGTCAGCAGTGCACATCCACGATCCCGCCCCACACGAGATCCGTACCCAGGACCTATCAGTATCTCGCACGAGCGCCTTAACATTAGATCACTGAGCACGTCAGCATCTAACGGCGTTCACGTCTAACTTCAACCAATCCACGAAGTTGCGCCAACGTCATCTTTGTCTTCAGTGAGTTGATATCTGATAACAGACCTGGTTGAACTCCAATGGTAGCGGCTTCTCACTAGAACTCCATGAGTGCCACTTCAAGTCAGTCACTAGTGAGCAAATGATTATTATCAGAAAGGGTTTCATGCACGCGAGACTGATAGGTCCTGGTTTCGAATAACACGGGGGGAGAGAGATCGTGGATGTGCAATGCTGAGGAACCCCTTACTATAATGAATCGGCCGTCTAGTGCTCCCAGGTTTACCATGGTGGTCAAAATTCAATGGACTCATCGATTCGAACAGTAGAGTGAATCAAAGTCCATACTTTCGTAAATCACTGATCATTTAATTAGAAAAAGACAAACCTATTTCTGTTTCGATTACTTAGGTAAAATAGTGACTCCAGATAGTAGTAGTAGTAGTAGTAGTAGTAGTAGTAGTAGTAGTAGTAGTAGTAGTAGTAGCAGTAGTAGAAGTAGTAGTAGTAGTAGTAGTAGTAGTATTAGTAGTAGTAGTAGTAGTAGTAGTAGTAGTAGTAGTAGTAGTAGTAGTAGTAGTAGTAGTAGTAGTAGTAGTAGTAGTAGTAGTAGTAGTAGCAGTAGTAGAAGTAGTAGTAGTAGTAGTAGTAGTAGTATTAGTAGTAGTAGTAGTAGTAGTAGTAGTAGTAGTAGTAGTAGTAGTAGTAGTAGTAGTAGTAGTAGTAGTAGTAGTAGTCTCCTATCTGGCTAATTTCATGTATTAGTACACTTTAGTTTGATGTGAAGTTGTTGTCGAGTTTCTTTGCTTGAACACACAGACACTGATTTATTTGCCTACAATTAGTGAACACTGACAATCTTTAAAATCTGGTAACATGTAAATAAGCATGTGTGAGTGTGTGTGCATGTGTCGATGTTGTCATTATCGTCATCATCTTCGTTGTATTGTTCTATTCACCATTTTCTACTTTTAATTGATCTTCTCACCGTTTTTCCCACCTACCGAAATTTTTATATTGTTTATTTGAAGTGGTTGTTTTAAAAATAATTCTCAAATAAGTAGTATCTTTTGTTCCGATCAAAATTATTTTTTATTTTGATGGATTGTTGTCTTCTCGAATGTCACGTGAAGCTTCATTGTCGAGCTTATTAGTATGGTTGTCATTTTGCAAGTCAGAGTAGAGGTGAGAATGATATTTCACTTTTGAAAACCTTTGTAAGGATTCTTTAATAGACTAGTCCATTCGATAAATAGTTTAAATCTATTTCTGCACAACTAAAGGGTATGACAATATAAGGCAGGCATGAATAAAATTACCAATGTTATATGTGAAAAATGATGATCATTCTCATCTGTTTTATGCTTTATGATAATCAAAATAGTGAATGTTACATATACATTTCAACTCAGAATTCACCACTCGTTGAAATACAGTTCATTCTGGGTTCAACTAAGAATTTGTTCTTTGCTTCAATCCCATCGATATATACATGAATTCATCATATTGGAGAAAGTAAAAAACAATTATCGAACTAACTAAACTTATAGTAAAAGTGAGTACAATGAATATTTGAACAAACAAGTCAAAATTGTAAGAAGGTATTTTGTTGCGGGGAGGTAAGGCCATATGTAATCACTCACATTCGTCTTCAGATTCAACCAATGTATACTTTCCATCAAATATTTGTCTCAATGTATCTTGATCATAACCAAAACCACCTTTCACCTAGTGAACAATGATTTTCAACTTATCTGGCAATCAATATGGATTGATATCTTGAAAGACTGCTCCTGGTGCCGTAGATGATGATGATGATGAAGAAACTTGTGACATGTATGCTGCACTACTCCACTTAATATTCTGAATGAGTTTTCCTAAGATCATTTTGAATGTGAAGATGAACACGACATCTTAATAGTATAGTTGAGTTAATCTGAACATTCTTATGCATTAGACCATGTATTGAACTATGGTGTTTTCATGCACTGTTTGAAGCTACTGATATTTTTATAAGTAGTAAAGAATTCAATCAGTATATCCAACAGAAGTGACTGAAGCCGAACTTCATCTTCGAGTTCACTTTATAATTAAATACTTGCCACTTTGTGGTGGATCGAATCACCATTTTCGAGAGCATCCTGATCATGAATGCCACTATGAACATATTAAGAAATCTTCCAGATCGATTCGTGAATCTCTACAATATTGAAGTCTGCAGGCAATTAGAACCAGATTAATTACAATTTAGAATTATTAGAATGAGGAAATTTATAGAAGAATGTGACTTTGGTGAAAAAATACTCTCCTGAATCACATTACCTGCATAACTCCAGTAATTGGTAATTCGGGAATTCTGTCCAGTTCACCGCATTAAATACAACATCACACCATGTTCTATCATCATTTCTCTTACATCCGATAACATTTTCAAAGAAGAATTGATTACTCCTTCTTCAATTTCAGTGTAGACAACGTGTGCTTTTTCTTAACAAACATATTTCTGTTGACCTCTTTTGTTTATGGAAACACTAATGATCATACTTTCTTGTCAATTATCACCTCATTCCATCTCATAATGAGATCATATGGTATTGTCTATACTCTATTCTGTTTAGTGGGTGTAATATAAATCTGAGTTAGAATGAAATATTTCGCTTCGTAATAATCAGTTCATGTGACTGACAAAATGATTAGAATTCTGATGTTATAGATGATTACTACTTCTCTTAAGGAAAATCAATTGAAGCTAATCGCTGTTGTGGTATTTATAAAACTATGGGGTCCAATGTTCATGACTTTTCATTCGCTTGGTTACCTGTATTTGTATATTGTTCAACTGTGCATCATAGACCTATATTATTGTACGGCAACATTGCAGCTGGTCAAACACTGGTAACAAACATATATATATGTATCATATTGTATTTTAGCTATAGCTCAATTCATAGAAACGGACTACTGATTAAATCTCCTGTCTCAGTGGAACTGTCAAAGTATTGATTGCATTTTCATAAGACGTGTTTATGAAAACGAATATATCGATGTATAGGTGAAGGAGAAATGTAGACAGGGAGAAACCGCAACAATAAACAAATGCTGTAATTTCATAAAATAGAACAGACTTACTCCATTCACACCACAATATCGATTGTATTTATTATTATGGTCAGTAAAGTTACATTTTAATCAAAAATGTTTACAGGATGAAGTAGGTGTAATGTGTATGAGGATAATATCAATCCACAACAATAATTATAATCCATCACAATAATGAAAATTGAGAGGTAGTACGTTGATTTTAGAATTCAGATCGTACTGTGGAGATCGGCGTTACATTCTCATTTACGCTTCATTAATTCTGTCGTTCAAATTTTTCGAGATAAATCTTAAGGCTTCTTATGTCGCTGGTCTAAATGACTGTTATTAAATGACTTTCTGAGATGCATGAATTTCAGAAATGCAATACCAACTATTGACTACAGTCTAACATTGTACAGTACACTTCATTATGTCAAAATTACGTAAAGTGTATTCAAGAAGAAATACAAATGCAGTTGAATGACAACGAGCGAATACACAGCCAAAATAAGAGACGAATGTAATGAAAAGATTCAGACACATAGATGTATATACATAGAAAACTGAACTAGTCATTGAACGATTAAATCAGCTAACATTTAGGCTTGTAAGGGGGAAACGTTTATTGACTTTACCATCTGATCAAATAAAAATGTTCATGCAGAGATGATCATAGTGATAGAAAGATCTAAACAAATTTTTTATGCCGTTTCTAAGATACTGTATGTTATCCAAAAGAGAGCAATAATAATGATTGGTGCAAAATAATAAGTGAATTCGTTCGATTTCGTTAGGTTCTCATCAGTTGCTTACAACCTGACATATCTAAAATGCAACATGATTACAGATATTGACATATTTATGCATAAGAAGGTGATGAACGATGAATAAATGTGTATTATGGTGTAGCAAATATCCCGATAGAGTTGACACGGAAAGTTCCAGAACATTGAAATAGTGATTAGAACTCATGGAAATAGATTAATGGTAATAAAGGAAGTATGAATTAAGATCAATCGTTTATGTAATTTAAACTTCAAAAAGAGTTGGAATAATGACACAATAAATCAATAAAAGTGGGAGGGGTATTGTTACTAGGATAAAGAAAGATTTATTACTGTCTATTTTTGTATACATAGATCTGGTTTTAGACGTTTGATTGTTATTTCTTTGGCGAATTTCAGAATGTTTGAGCTTCATTGCTTATTATTTACTTTGAAACACTTCAGTGTATCGATTTCGTATCCTGTGTCAAGGGGATGTATTGCGATGGCAATTTGATGTTAACATTTTCGGAATATGTCTTTTGAATCTTACGTAGGCTCTCCTTTCTGTTCTACCAATGTAACTGCTTGGGAAGATACATGTCAATTTTTATAAACAGTTGGTGCTAACATGAAAAGGATACTTGTCGACCTTTGATTGTGTCAAAGAACATGTTGTTTTGGACAGGACAATCACTTTTGCTGTAGGATAAATTCTTGTCAATGTAATTTTTACCATTCATAACTTCCTCTTCTAGTGTATCGGCAGTACCTATTCTTTCTGTTTTGTCAAACAGTGTTTTGATCAGTGCCTTTTTTGTATTTGATTGGACAAAAGCTATTCAAATTGAGGTAACTCCCAATCTATGTGTCTTTCTTATAAACAAAGTTGAACTGTATCATCTTTTCTTCATTTTATCGCCATGTCGAGAAAATGAAACTTTTTTTCTCTTCCATAATCCGTAGTGAAATCGATATTTGGATGGGCTTCGTTGAAAAACTTTAGCAGATTTGTTGCACGTTTTTCATTATTGCATACGATGAAGGTATCATCAACACACCTCAATACTGATCTATTCAATACCCGTTCGATTATATTTCAAAGTAAAATTGAGTACTCTTTCTTCAATTTCAGTGTAGACAACGTGTGCTTTTTCTTAACAAACATATTTCTGTTGAACTCTTTTATTTATAGAAACACTAATGATCATACTTTCTTGTCAATTATCACCTCATTCCATCTCATAATGAGATCATATGGTATTGTCTATACTCTATTCTGTTTAGTGGGTGTAATATAAATCTGAGTTAGAATGAAATATTTCGCTTCGTAATAATCTGTTCATGTGACTGACAAAATGATTAGAATTCTGATATTATAGATGATTACTACTTCTCTTAAGGAAAATCAATTGAAGCTAATCGCTGTTGTGGTATTTATAAAACTCTGGGGTCCAATCTTCATGTTTTTTTTTCATTCGCTTGGTTACCTGCATTTGTATATAGTTCAACTGTGCATCATAGATCTACATAATTGTACGGTAACATTGCAGCTGGTCAAACACTTGTAACTGACATATATATATGTATCACATTGTATATTAGCTATAATTGAATTTATAGAAACGGACTACTGATTACATCTCTTATATCAATGGAACGATCGCCGTTCGCTCGTTCATTTCTTTTGGAGTGAGCAAGTGTCTTCACTGAACAGGACTATATGATCTGCGTATTGTGAGTTGATAAGTGGTATTCTTGGAAGATCGGGAGATCAATACCCGAGAATTCAGTCGACGAGTATGTTATTTCCATCAGTAGACCTATGATGAAGTTAAACAGAAATGGAGAAAGTGGACAGCCTTGACGGACTCCACTTGAGGTTGCAAAATCGCCATTATCTCTTACTCGACTAGTAGTGTTCGAGTAAAGAGCTTTCACAAAGTTTATGTACTTCTGATATGAGCCTTTCAATGACAAATACTGTCACAGCACCTCTCGATCCACGGAGTCAAATGCTGCTTTTTATTCAAGAAAAACTATCATCTCTACACATTCATGTATATATATATATATATATACATATATATATATATATATACCACTCTAATCCTTAGGAAATTGATCCATTTCACAGACAATGAAATGAAAATTTCTTTCAGGTGATTTCTGATTGCCATCGGTTGACCTTCGCCTTAGACTACTTCTGATTAGCTCTCCATATCAACATATCCCTTATTCATTATAGTTATCTCATTATGAAAACATGTCACTAATTTTTTATTTCATTCTAGGATTACGCTTAAGTGATCTGTTTGTAAGTGAATAATTTCCATAAAATACTTTTAGAATTACTGCACAACCTTCCTAATTGGTTCGATATTCACCTAATATGATGTGTATGGATTTATCATTTAACAATGTCAAATAGTAGGGGACAATCAGTTAGGGGCCGTCATTATCCAACTACTTAAAATATGTAGAACTTGACAGTATGAAATATCTGTAATCTTTAGGGGATTGACGTTCTGTGAGTACAGTGAATCCATATTACCGAATATCGGCCAAAGAAGATGATATTGAGCTACTAAGATTGAAACTAATCTCCAGTAATATTCAGATTATGATGTTACTGACATTCGATCATATATGTATTTGAAGCATTGATCGTATATCCTGGGTCCACCGAGTAAGTAATCCAGTTATTAGGAAATGAGTACTAGATAAGAATGACAAATCATTTGATGGATTAGTGAAACTTCATTAGTTGAGTTCACTGAGACACGTGTAACGTATACGCAAACACCGGCCGCGATGGCGTGCGAAGCGAATGGTGCTAGGTTCGAATGCTAGAGTGAACATCAACTCTCTGAAATGCAGGTACATCCAGCTGATGAGTCCCAAATAGGACGAAATGCACGTCAAACTGAAAGGCACTGCTAGTTACCATCCATCAGCGCTTACAATTAAAGAGTGAAGTTGGGATGGACATTGATACGATAGATGATGAATGATATTTTAAGAAACCACTTACTTGAAAAGAAAAAAAACAAACTTGATCTTTATTTCATAGAAATTAATTAATACAATTGTTTCTAACTACTATCATCGATACAAGTAGTTAAATATGATTAAAATAAGATAGTTACCAATTTCTCACGGCATATTCGTCTGATTTTTTCACAGAAAATGTAGTATAATGAGGCGAATTTCGATGTGAATCATCAATCTTTTCTGCATATTCTCTTCAGCAGTCTGTAAAAGACTCAATTCAGTAGAAGTATTTGGAAAGAATCTTTCATCAATCATATTATCATCATCATCTTCGTCATTGGGTGAAGAATTGAGTTGATTTTTAACTTGTATCAATAATGATTTAAGATGATCTAAATTCTTTCGAACTTCATCTATTTCATTTTCATCAAGACTAGATATTGAATGTGGAGATTTTTCTCTTGGAATATAAGAACATCGCGGAGACAATTGACTCATCCTATTCCTTATGTAAATTGAAAAACAGAAAACAAGTATGGTTGATAATCATAAAGAAAAAAGTGAACAGATATGAAGTTGCAACTAATATTCAAAACTATTAAACCAATAAATTACAACTTGATAGATTGACAAAAGATCAATCGTTTGTTGAATATCGTCAATGATCACATCTCAAACTATGAGGATATATGATGTCTATTTTAAACACGCAGAGAATATCAGTGTTCTAAGAGTTGAACATATACCCTAGATGATGAACGCCAATTAGTACAATGAAAGATGAGTTAGGATTTCGTGTAGATCGCCTATAGAGATGTAATTAATGTCAAGAATAAGATAATTAGTGATAAAAGTTTTCCAATGGTTTATGATCGAATTGAAAATGTAAACCATTATATTTTTTACTTATAGTGATTATGAGTCGAGAATTCAATAATCATTCAACTGACTTCATTTATATCTTCATTAAAAATCATAAAATCTCTTCCATTCAATCATATATCGATCATTATCAGGATGGGGTTGCGAAGATTTTTAGGTTTTCGATTGAGATCATCAACGGATTGATGTTAGACCATCACCAGCAACACTGGACGGCCGTCCAGTGCTTCCAGGTTTTCAATGGTCGTCTAACATCAATTGGTTCATGATCTCAATCAGCATAAATCGATAATTTCTCTTCACAGACTGTCAATTCGAACGATTGATCTAATTTGAAATGAATGAAGAGACTGATTGTTTTTGACTAACATTTCTAATGAAATGTCATTGTGTTATATCTCGATAAACATAATGAATGGTAATCATTTGGGATCCATTTATGTATCAATACTATACGTATAATCTTATTGTATAGTTGTCATCTAACCAAACTGAACGTAAACTAAGAACAATATAGCATATACTAATAATCTATAGGTTAAAATGAAGCTTATTATAAGAGGAATATAGATGTCTACAGTCTATTTACTGAATATGTATACCCTAAGAATATATAGATAATATTAATCGATTATTAGCTTTCAGACGCTACTCGTAATTCAATCTTCACTAGGATATAACAATTTTCATGTATAGAATATAGACCGAACAGAATATTTCAT
This sequence comes from Schistosoma margrebowiei, assembly GCA_944470205.2. Taxonomy (NCBI): domain Eukaryota; kingdom Metazoa; phylum Platyhelminthes; class Trematoda; order Strigeidida; family Schistosomatidae; genus Schistosoma; species Schistosoma margrebowiei. Next base: position 41,298,531 of record OX104026.1, on the reverse strand, counting down.
CTAACTTGTTATTCTTATATTATTATTTTAACACATTGATACAATGAAGCATCGAATAGATATGCTTCATACTTCATCATTCGATTTGTGTGAGGGCTTTGATACTAATTGGGTACCCAAAAACCGTGGCAGATGGTTTTCTTAGGTGGCCACACCACAAGTCAGGAGATGCAGTCCAATGATAGCCGATGATCAAAAATTGGTCCAAATGCTGTTTGTTTCCTTGAGATTCCGGAACTCATGTACACCAGTGGCTAGAAATTAGTGTTTTACATATTCGCTAGACGGATCCTCCGTGTCCTACAACCCGGTTAAATTGTTGGATATTCGCTTTTTCTCCTCTCCACTTCATAAACAACAATCCTCATGAAAGAAGTTAGCGATTTGACTTCCCTGACATTGGTTGTATGCACATGGTCATGTGAAGGCATTTCGAGAAGGAAAGCCTAATCTCTTCACTCTCAACCATACCAGGGCATTTGAGGTTCTGATTCTCATGGGTTTTGTTTATAAAGATCTATAATTGTACTTTGAAGAAATTGAAATTCATAGTATTCAATAGTGATTATTCAATAATCCAAGAGATGGAAATGTTATCATCAACATACATAAATGATCCATATGTTTGGTGAGATTAGACAATTTTCAATTAATTGTGGAATGTACTTTAGTGACTTTCTCATGTGTCATAATCGACTTAATTGGGGTTAGTGTTTCCTTTGTTTTACATTGTTTTTACACACTTTTCTTCCAGTCTTCAGTATATATTGTTTTGTACTACTTATTTATATTGAGTAAGTATTTGTATTCCCAACTATGTTTTCACTTCTGTTGTAATGCAAGTTGTCGTGTAGCATTCTGAAATATTTACTTATAATGTGGTGTGTGCTACTTAAATTGATGTAAGTAGTAGATGATGTTAGTCGTGAACAGATGGTCTGGCAGCAGAGAGACAAGAGAATCAAACAAGAAAGAATGGAAACAGGATGCAATTTGTATGAAAATGCAAGAACAATGAAGTCTGAGTCAATTTGAGACAATCGATGAACGTTTTGCAAATTACATATTTACTTCATGATTTCATTCTGTGAAGCTAGACCACCATGGAAAATCTGGAAGCACTGGGCGGTTGTTTCATTCTTGTCCGGGACTCCTTACCAGTGCGCATCCACAACCTCACCCTCCACGAGATTCGAACCCAAGACCTATCGGTCTCGTGCGCGACAGCAACTTCGTGGATTGGTCGAAGTTAGAAATTAACAACGTTGGATGTCGGCCATCTCAGTGGTCTAGTGGTTAAGGGTACGCACGCGAGACTAACAGGTTCTGAGTCCGAAACATACAGGGGGCGAGATCGTGGATGCACACTGCTGAGGAGTCCCAGACTAGGATGAATCAACCATCCAGTGTTTCCACGTTTTCCATAGTGATCTAACTTCAATTGACTCATGATTTCAACCAGTGAAGTCAATGAAGAGTTTGTTGTTTTCTAAAATGTTATTACTTACGATTTAGGAATAATTAAATTATTCACTTGAATATGACCATTTTCTTTTATGAATTGAGCAAGTAATTGATCATAATGAAATTTCATTGGACATAAATGATCATTTCGTTGATTGATAGTAACTAACAAATGGTTTCGTTTTGATTGTTCAATTTGTAAAGATTTCATAGTCAATTGTGTTTCATTTGGACCTAAAATACTGTTTATATGAAAAATGAATAGTAGTGTGTATATGGATTGATTCATTGAGAAAATTATTCATTCAAGTTTTATAATCACTAATGATATATATCAAACTCTACAAATATCATCAGTTAAGGGTTTTTGGAGATGGTCAAGTTTTGATCCCGGGAGCGGTAACGTTGACGCGCACTGTGTTGAGGACTCCCACAACAGAGGGATGCAGCTATCCAGTGCTCTCAGGTTTTCAATTTTGGTCTAACATCATCAATCGGTTCATGATCTGAATCAATAACAAATATGCGTTAGGATAGGTAGATTAGAATAGAAATCTTAATGTTATTATGTTTAAATGAAATGTCATTGTTTTATATCTCGATAAACATAATGAATGGTAATCATTTGGGATCCATTTATGTATCAGTACTATACGTTGTTATGACCTTGAGTATGTCTGGGTTTGCTATCACGCGACCTATCTACCAATCCGGATACGACTTATACGAATCTTCACGCTAGGCCAACCAATGACGTTCAACCGGTGTGGGCAGTCTAGCGTCCTTATTGGTCCTATGTCCTACGAGCCCTTCCACTTGAGTCCGGAACACAATACCAGCTTCGAATCAGAGCAGATCAGAGCAGATCGTTTATTTCAAACATACTCGGTTTATATATCAAACAGACAGACCACAACACACCATAAATTAGGAAATAACATATGTACACAAATAAGCCAAAAAGTGGCTGTGAACGAGGGGGACAGTAATTAATAGACTGAACATAGTTTAAGAACCGTAAATCGTACAATAATAAATTATAGATCAAAATAAAGCTTATAATAAGAGGGATATAAATATACATAATTTAATGATTGAATAGTTTTACAATAAGAATATTTATAGAATATTAGTCCACTAATAGTCCTCGGGAGTTACCTGTAATTTAATCTTCGCTCGGATATAACATACGTATAATGTTATTGTATAATTGTCATCTAACTAAACTACTCATACTCATGTTCCTCTTATTATGAGCTTAATTTCGACCTATGAATGATTATTATACGATTTACCATTCTTGAATTATGGCCAGTCTATCTATCACTACCTCCACCACTCACAGCTACATTTGGCCAATCGTGTACAAATGTTGTTTCCTATTTTTCATGGTACGATGTGGTCTGTTTGATGTATGTTTGGAATATAAGGATTCGTATTGCAGAAGCTAAGATTGGTGTTCTGGACTAAAATGGCTGAGTTATACAGGAAGCAGGACCGATCACGACTCTACACTCGTCGTACGTGTTTTAGGCGTCACTGGTCCGATCGATAATTCACTGTTCTCTAATTGGCGGTATCATTTCATTGTACATGAACAGGGCACACAGGACACAAGTAATAATACACTCAAATCATTTATAAATTACTGCTGATTTATCCAAGGCTATACAGTCAGATATGTAATGAATAGTACTTATTTATACCATGTTACCTCTCATGAGGAGGCAAAAGTCACTTATCAGCATTCTTCATTGAACTCTAACATGAACAATCTGTTCCAGTTGTTTTCAGTTGCTGTTTATCGTTTTGTTTTCACGTCTGTTTTCAATTCTTGATATAATGTGTGTACTTTGGTCTTTCTCTTTCCCGTTTTTCAGATAATAACTAATAATACTTACTGAATGTCACAAAATCTCCATTAACTTTAATGAACAATTCAGTTCATTAGTTTTCTATATTCGTTTACTTTGTATCTGAAGGTAGACTGGAAAGATTTTAATTTATGGACGAGTCAATCGGAGGCGTTTAAGAGATTTCAAGGTTATGGCGCCAATTTCACTGCTGAATGTTAACGTATGATCGGTTAACAGGGAATTTTGTGGACGAATCAATCAGGTATAAGATAATAGATCTCGGATTTTACCGTGAAAGCCTTTCATCAATTTGGCTAAATAAATTTCTGGCATTATAGTCGTTCATAAATTAGAATCTTGCCTTAATTTGTAATAAGTAGATTTTAAGTATACAGGAAATGATATACATATATACTTATCACAATAACACGAGGAGATATATATAATGTTAGTTATACTGTGTTTTAAGCCTACATAACTTATTCTAATTTGGGGATAGACCGACTACTTCAACTGTTCTTCATCAGTCAGATATCTTGATTTTATTCATTATTCACTTATTAATCTTGATTATCTTTGTGTAAGCGCTGGTGTGTATATTGTCTATTCTACTCGTTACATATCTATAGCTTAATTTTCTTTAGATATAAATATTGATTAACTCTATGTTGACTAGAGTTGGCTTACATGGAATCTCCACTACTCGTCATTTCATATCTCTCCTATTCCGTTTATCACTTTGATTGCTTTTCCAGATCAGTGAGTGTACAAAATATACGCATTTAAGAATTCATTCTCGTATTTGACTGATTTTGATTCCATTATACACTAACGCCAGTTAAGTCGATGATTCTATACGAGATAAGCCGATAGGTGATAATATGTATTTCAATAACAATCATTCATATGATCTAACTGGAGTCAGATCGTGGGCGATTGAAGATAGTTGAACTATTATCATTATTATCAGAAGGGGTTTTGTGGAGATTGTGGTAATTTCAACAGTTGAGATCATGAATCAATCGGAGCTAGACCACCATGGAAAATCTGTAAGCACTAGACGGCCGTTTGATTATATTGTGGGACACCTAAGCGCCACAATAGGATGAAACGCCTTCCAATGCTTCCAGGTTTTTAATGGTGGTCTAACATCAATCGGTTCATGAATTCAATCAATGAATTAATAATCTCCACTACCCTTATACTGATAATTAAGCTGATATAACATATTTTAGATTTTGGATGAACAGGCCATTTAGACATTGTAACTTATTCACTTAAAAACCTTGACTGATTTTATATGAGCGTATGTGTCTGCATTGCTTATCTTATTCATCACATGACTGTAGCTTATTTTTGTGTAACTATAAATATTGATTAACGCTTGGTTAAATGGAGTTGGCTTACACTCCTTCTCCACTGTGTGTCATTTCTCTTTATTCTCTTCTATTTGTATCGTTCCTCTGAATGTCTGTCCAGATGAACGATTGTATGAAATATGCATGTTCGAAATCCTTTCTCGTTTTGGACTTATTTTAATTCCTTTATTCACTAAATTGTTAATTATCCACGAGGAAAGCCAGGATAACATTTTTAGTGGCCGGAGATCTGACTCCAGTTGGAACGTATGATTGAATGCTGTAGAAACATACATGTTGTCAATTGTCGTGTATAATTATTGACTTCACATATGTTAGTGAATAACAGAACTGAATAAGTCAAATACGTGAATGGATTTTGAACATAAATATTTTGTACACTCACTGATCTGGGCTGACAATCAGAGTGACGAAGCGAGATGACGAGTAGTGGAGAATGCACATAAGCCAACTCTACTTAACCAAGTGTTAATCAATATTTATAGTCACACAAAAATAAGCTACATACAAACGATGAGTGAGATAAGAAGCGTACTCACACTGACATACACCCACATAAAAACAGTCAAAGTTGTTAAGTAAATAATTAACAAGTTGAAAACGTGACTCAAGGAGAGCCACTGAATCGGCCTGTCCAGAGGCTAAAATAAGCTATGTGGGCTTGACATAAGACCAGCCAGTACACACTCATACGATTCAACAGGTGTTAGAACCTGGACCACTAAAGTTAGTTGCTAAGTCATGAGAATGGATTAGATATGGAAATGTGTACTGTTGACACTTCCTAGGTTCCATTGCCAACTATTATTTAACAATATTTCAATCTTGTGACTAAATAGAACTATATAAGAAGTTTTCTGGAGATGTACATACTTTAAAAGAGATTGATCAGTTTGATGCTTAACATAAATGCCAACGAGAGAACATAAATACTTACAAATATTATGCGTTAGATAGTTTATCTTTATTGTTCTAACGAACAATTAAAGCATGACCAACCAGCTGAAAAACCACAAAACATAAGTCTCAGACCCTACTCGTAATGTAATATTCACTAGTATATAACAGTATTTAACCAAATCATTGAATGAATTTCATGTCAAAATTCAACATTTTCTATTCTTAAATCCAAATGGATCATCTATAAATTATAATCTCATCAGTTTTTGTTTTATTAAATATTCTAGATGAAGTTTTCTTCAGTAAACTAAATCATTTGCATATGAAGATTTCGTCACCTCTCTGAAAGTTATCATCAGTTATGAAATGTTTACATTTCTCCACATATAACTCATAGCTTAGATCTTGATGTTGATTAGTTTCTAATTGATTATATCTCTCATTGACGAGACTCTATGGACGACATTTGAACGAATCTTAAATGTTCTTCACTAATGTATATATTACAAAAAAACCCAGAGAATCAAAGTGGTTCGGTTTGAAAAAGATTCAGAGGTACTGAAATAATAGTACATACGAAAGAGGGACTCATCCATTATGGCTCTATAATAGTCGACCTCTCGAGTCATGATAGGGTCGTCAGAACCTTTTTAGCTTCGACCACATAACTCCAATATTGTCAGTGTGTACTCCAGTTGTAGGGTCCACAAAATAACGCTTACAAATAACGACATTATGCACATATCCAAGTTTTTGAAGGTAACCGTATTCATTAGGTACTGAGGATAGCGTCATCACCATGTAATTTTTCAAAAGCTTCTGATTGACTCGTCCATAAATTAGAGTTTCATTCTGTCATTTAGTTTGGATATTTATTGTTCAATAATATGTACTTAAGATTATGTTATTTTCATTCTTTTCTCCTCATTTTTTTCTTTTCTTTTTTTTAATCAATAGTTCTCAACTGACTAAGTACATTATAAATATTACGAAATGTGTATGAATGATAGAAATAATATAATAAAACAATATAAAAATAATAAAGAAACATCATGTAATCAAACAATGATTGAACATAGTGATAATACAGAACCAATTCTAAATAGAAATGAAAATGTAAAAAAAATAGCAAAAGAATTAAAACATCAAGAAGTTCCAAAAGTCGATGGAATTCGAATCAACGAAAAAATTGAAAGAAATAATAAATTAACTGTTTGTTTTACTCTCTTGTTTTTCTACCCCCCCTCCTCTCGTAGTCGTCGTCGTCGTTAATAAATTGTTATATCAATGATTGAAATCATGCTTCAATTGAAACTGAACTACCATGCAAGCACTGGACGGCCGTTTTGCCCTAGTAAGGGACACCCCAGTTCCAGTGCGCATGCACGATCTCTCACCCCGCGAGGTTCGAACCCGTGACCTATCAGTTAGATGCAAGGTGCTTAACCAACTAGACCATAGTGGTATGACTTAAATTGACTCATGATTTAAATCAGTGAAATGTCTAAAAATCTGCACAAATCCCCTTCTGATATATTGTTATATGTTTAGAAAATAGTATGTATATAATTGTTTAGAGTTTATAATAGAGTAAAACCTAATAGTTTGACTGGTTAGTATCGATAAGATTTCTCGCCTCGCAAGATTTGAAACCAAGACATATCAATCTCTGGATTGTGGATACACAGTGTTAAGGAGTCCCATAATATAACAAAATGGCTATCCAATGCTTTAATAATTTTCATGGAGGTTTAACTTCAATTGATTCAAAAATAAAACTATTGAAACTTCTATAATATCCACAAGGAATCCTTCTTATATATATTTCTGATTGATATGATCTTATTCCATCACTTAGTGTGAATGTCATAGTTCTACATATGGTCTGTCGTGTAATGAATACTACATCTGTAACAGTCAGTGATGTCGGATAGGAACTTTTAAGAATATCATTCTTGTCAAAATGTCAGAAAATCGTTGGTAGATAAGCAGGTAATTGAGTAAAGATGCAAATGATGATTGAATAGATGAAGTAAGGATGGACGAATGTAACAATTCATTCGAGTTGAACAAGTCGATCGTGATTCTATTGACAAGTACTACTACTACTACTACTACTACTACTACTACTACTACTACTACTACTACTACTACTACTACTACTACTACTACTACTACTACTACTACTACTACTTCTACTACTACTACTACAACTACTAACACCATCACCACCATCACTGAGATTAAAACAACTGGTGTAGCGGAAGTCTTTGCATCAGCAGGCCTCAACATACTGATTTATTTACTTACGCCTGTTGATCCTCGTAGAGGAGCATAGGCCGCCAATCAAAATTTTCTATCCAACCCTGTCCTGGGTTGATCTCAACATATACAAGGGAAAAACTAAGGTCCTCAAATACAATACGCAGAACACAAACCCAATCACATTTGAAGGATAAGCTCAGGGGGATGTGAAATATTCCACGTATCTGGGAAGCATCATCGGCAATAAACAAGGAGGATTTGTTGCAGACGTGATGGCGAGGATTGGTAAAGCAAGGACAGCATTCCTACAGTTAAAGAACATATAGAACTAAAAACAACTGTCAGTCAATATCAAAGTCACATTCTTCAATACAAACGTCAAGACAGTTCTACTATACAAAGCTGAAATGTGGAGAACTATTACAACATATTCTAAATTGTTGTCTACGTAAGAAAGTAAATGTCCGTTGGTTGATTAGCATCAACGACAACCTACTGTGTGAGAGAATAGACCAACCTCCGGTCGAGGTGGAAATTAGCAAAAGATGTTGAATGTGTGTCAAACTGCGTCACGAGGCAAGCCCGAATTTGGAGTTCTGAAGGGAAACAAAAAGAGGAAGACCAAAGAAAATACTTAGTCGGGAGTTTGAAGCAGATATGAAAAGGATAAACAGGAAGTGGAAAGGATTCTCAAGGACAGAGTTGAATGGAAAGTGCTGATGTTTGGCCTATACTCTTCGACTAGTGGTAACAGGCATAAGTAAAATAACTTTTCTTTCAAATAGTTTTTTTAGTCGAAGTAGATAACATTGTGGAGTCTGAAAGAAATACGTAGAAACGGCTGTGTAGTCTTTCCAGATTTCAAGTGACTTTCTAGAAAATAGGATAGGAACTTAGTATATATCCATAGTGTAGTGAACAAGAACACACGTGGGGACAATCAAGTGTCATATACTGTTTATGTAGATATAAGTAGCTCACATCACAATAGGAATTATATCTTATTTTTTAAGATTTAATTCAGAAAATTGAATTCATTTTCAAAAAAGACTTTTTTTCAAAAAAAATATATCAGAAACAGTTTCAAATCCTCCTCCTATAGTGTCCACAAAACAAAAACCAAACGTGCTTAGTTCACGTAAGTATCGAATAGATTTATTGTTCTTTCTGAGTATTTTATTTGAACTGAAACACCATATTTTTTGTTATTTATTTATTTAAACACATAAACATTCATAAAAGGAAGCACCAAATAGATATGCGCTAACTAAATCATTCAATTTATATGAGTGCTGGGATATTGTCCAGGTGGCCAAACCGAAAAATGCACTTTTCTTAAGGGCCACAACCAGAGACTTCAACCCGAAAGCCTGATCCATAAGGCAGTGGAGCAACCCAAGGAAATACATTCTCATGGTAGCTGGTAGTCAACAATTGGTTCATACACCATTTGTTTCCAACTCCCTTACGTGGATCCACCATATCCATCAACCTGATAAGAGCGCCGAACATTCACTTTTTGTTCTCTCAATTTCGTAAACAACACACCTTACCACGAGAATGCAGTGAGTAGGACTTCCTTGACGGTGGTTATATGCACGTGCCAATATGATAGCATTTGGAGTGGGATAGCTTAATCTCTCCACTCTCGACCGTGCCAGAGCATTTGGGGGCCACTGTTTCATACATTCTTGCATATTAATCATAACAATATGATAAATATCTTTTCATGAATTTGGACTTCAAGTCGAAATTGATAATGATAACAATAGACTATAGGAGTAAATTTTAAACCTGATTGTAACTAGAATAGTATGACATTTATATGTGTGTTTAGTTTATTCCTAAATACGCTAATTAATAATATAATAGTTTTAACTCGTCATAAAGGTTGATCGCTATCTGTTCAGTGAATAATACGTTAGTATTTGACGTGTAAATTATTGGACTTGAGGTTAATTGTAAACATCAACCTTGTCGAGTTATAGCAGGTAAATACAACTGATAATCTCCAATTAGGATTAAATGCTCAATCGGGTATCTAATACTATTCACAAATTGTACACTTTAAAACAATCGTTTAGTTGAAATTAGACTATCTCATTTCTTTTTTAACGGAAATGTTTCAAGTGATGAACATACCTATACATTTTATCTCTATGATAACTGTAAAATTGAGTCTCTCGGCACTTTTGTAACTAGATAAGCAACTATTAAATTTATAGGGGATTTTCGTTTTTTTATGTGCTTATCGACTCTGTTGAATTCACAGTCTTATCAATTGGTTGGATGTCTTGTTTAAATGCATTACAACAAGGTCATTAACAATGTGAGGCGGGAAATCAATTAATTGAAAACTTTATTCTTACTAATTCGAAAAGTACTACTGATAATTATGATAATAGTAGTAGTATACAAAGTAAATTATATAAAGATATGAATTCTTATTTAAGTATTAAAGAATATTCTGGTAACTATGGTGATATACCATCACCTTGTCCAATGTATCATACAGGACCTGAATTACATCATATGAATCAATTGCATAATTCATTACATAAAGATTGGATTTATTCATTATTTCGTGATTGTATTTATGTATCAAAATGTTTGAAAAATGAAATCATAATAATCAATGAAGAAGAAATTCAATATTAATTTCGTTTAAATACGACTATACCGGATAGTTATATCCTATTGATCAATAATGATAATGGTAAGTTTACAAATATGTACAGTAAGTAACTATTTATCAGTAGTATATACTTATCGATGACCCAATCAGATGTGTCTGAGGGATTTTAAGGTTACGGTGTCCATTTCAATACCTGATGCTAACGTACAATCGATTTATACAAAACGTGATAATTGAAGGGTTATAACAAATGAAACGACGAGACGAACCAATCGCGTATAACATAAGAGGTTTCGGATTTTGGCGCTAAAGTCATTTATCCGTTTCGCTATATATATATATATATATAGTTCCTAACCGAGGCAAATTACGACAATAAAAGCATCAGTAATACTAGTTGCAGCCAGGTACTACAATATATACGGATGTTTGGAAAGCGTACAGACACTTACATAGGCTTGTTTATGTGCATAGTGTCGTTATCCACAAGTAGCTTTTTGTGCACTCAATAATCGGAGCGCACATAAACAATATTGAAACTATGCAGTCAAGGTGGAAATAGTTTTTGAGACTTTATCATGGTTACAGAGGCCGATTACCCTGAAGCCATATATGGATGATCTCCTCTACTGCATGCATTACGATCTTAGAACCTTTGAACCTCTTTGTAACCTTGAACAGTTTTGAAACACATATAAGAAGTGTATACACTTTATTTCTTTGGCTTTGTATAACATATTTTTACTCTATACTAACTGTTTCTTGATTAGCTAATATTTATCAAGTTCACTTAGGATTCGTTCAAAGATCGTCCATAAATTAGTGTCTCGCCTAATAATCTTATGTAATTAATTTTATTGTTTAATTAAATATCGGATCTATTTAAGTACTTTGTACAACACAAGAATGTTTACTTTGAATATTTTCTTATTGATATGGTTTAGTTGAGAGTTTAATGCAATTAAAAGGGTAAAGAAAAAAATTGTTCTATTCAATTGTCCTACAGATAATCTATATCAAATGAATTATGGAGTCACCTAGCGTTATCTAATTTTCAGTGATTCTGATACATCTTTTATTCGAGCGATTTCGCACAAATTTTTTTATTATTCCCTGCTCTCTAAAAGTCTTATACTGTTGAACGACGAACGGATAGTAAATGTGAAAGAAGTTTAACTTTGGAGCTTAGTTTATGTACAGAGTTGGGGAAATGTGAGTACTGGAGAAGCTTTCACGCTGTGAGGCATCGGATCTTATTTTTGCGTGATGATGTGGTGAACACAGTACAAGGATAATAATGTAATTAGATGTGAGATTTTGGAAAACATGCTGAAATTGGTAGTTGTCCACTCAGGATAATGAAAAAATGGCGTCTTTCTCTGAATTCTCTCAGATTTTTCTAAAAAACTCTGACTATTTGAATTAATTTCAGTATTTATCTTAGTTCTTAGACTTTTCAAGGAAATTGTATATATACACATGAGTTGCGCTCTTCCGGGCTCCTTGTGGAATATATATTTTCCCGACTGGATCTTGCCTTCTCCCTTTAGTTAACAAGGCTGGGGTACAGTTAAATAACTTAGCTTGACCTGTTGTTTTCTTGCTGTTTTTGTTCCGTTTGCTGATCCTAGGTGATATATTAATCTCATGAACATCGAACCAATAAATGACCATTCTCAACGGAGTGAAATAGGAAATATGAAGTGTTGGATTCTGAATTTGTAGTTTAATACTATCATGTTCACTGTTGATCATATGTTGGATAACGATTTGAACTATGATTATGTATTACTCAAAGTGATGAAATAAATGTAATACATAAAGTTGTATAGTTTTCTAAAGTTTTTTATCTCATATCAATCAGTAATATTGATCTGTGGTTATGAAAGTAAAATATGATTGTCTATTGAGTGTGAACGAACAGACACATGGCCTATGTACTATAAAATATGTGATTTCCTTTCTCTCCTTGATTTCTACACAGGAATCATGGAGAGTGATCACTTGTAACTTCATTGTGAAACACGAACTGTTAGAGTAGAGGATATTCGTAAGTTACTAGTATCCGGTTATATCTGTCTTCGAACCATTGGTCGTATACCATAGGACCACCGAGTGAGTAATCCAGTTGTTAGAAAACGGGTACTAGGGAAGCATGGCTAATCAGTTGATGAAGTAGTGAAACTTAATCGGTTGAGAAAGCCGAGACACGTGTTACGTATGCCTAATCACCGACTGCCTCGACGAGCGATGTTTTATGGTGTATATCAATGATTAAAATCATGAGTCAATTGAAACTAGATCACCATGGATAACCTGGAAACACTGTACGGCCGTCACAACCTTGCATGGGACACCTCAGCGGCAGTGCGCATCCACGATCCCTCACTCCACGAGGTTCGAACCCATGACCTATCAGTCTCATGCAAGGCGCTTAACAAACTAGAGACCTTGGTGGTCTGACTTCAATTGTCTCATGATTTCAATCAATGAAATTTCTAAAGGTCTCCAAAAAAACTCTTCTCATATATTGTTATATGTTTAGAAAATTATATACATATATATATATATATATATATATATATATATATATATATATTGTTGTTATATCTGTCAGACAGTAGCAGCAGATTAAAGGGTAGCGAATTATCGATCGGACCAAAGACGCGCAGACACGTAGAACGACCTAGGGTTCTGATTGGTCCCGCTTCCCTATCTAGCCCAGCAGTTGAGTCCAGAACGCAAGTCACAGCCTCGGATATATGAATCATTATATTTCAAACATACTTTGTTTATATACCAGTCAAACAAACCACATCATACCATAAAATAGAAAATAACATTGTACAATATTGGCCAGTAGGAAAATGACACGTTAAATAAGTATTGACCAATAAGAAAATAATACCATGTCCAAGTCCAAGAATAGCATCAGGCTAATAGGATAATTTCTGGGATATTTTCCTGAATATCCCAACAATTGTTAGAGTCTATAACAGAGTAAAACCTAATAGTTCGACTGGTATGTATCGATAATATTCCCCGTCTCGCAAGATTTGAACCCAGGACATATCGGTCTCTGGATTGTTGATACACAGTGTTGAGGAGTCCAATAATATAACAAAATGGCTATCCAATGCTTTCATGATTTCCATCGAGGTTAAGCTTCAATTGATTCATGAATTCAACTATTGAAATTACTATAATATCCACAAAGACTACTTCTTATATATAAATTTTATTGATATGATCTTATTCTATCACTTAGTGTGAATGTCATAGATCTACATATGGTCTGTCGTGTAATGAATACTACATCTGTAACACTCAGTGATGTTGGACAGGAACTTTTAAGAATATCATTCTTGTCAAAATGTCAGATAATACTTTTTGGACAGGATGAAACTTAGATCTAGGACTATTAGTTGATTATCTTCAAACGTCTTAAATCGGACAAATAAAACTTCAACATCAGATCATTTATATAAGTGTATGTACTGTTGTCTAGTGAAAGTGATACTAGTTACTATGAGGTGATAGACTGTTATGAACCTACCTCTTGAACGTAACGTGTTTCCAGTCTAGTCAATATATATTGTAAGGTGCGGTGTCCGAAATCTGATACTGATAGACGATTTTATACGCGCTGCAACCCCACGACTGAATACTTGATTGTGAAAGTATGTTGAACCAGCGAATAAAATGCATATGTCAGTCAGTCACTTACAAAGTAGAATCAGGCACATATATGTATCGGTTCAAGTGGCCATACCTCATTAGCACAGCAAGACCAACACAGGATTCATAGAAGTAGTTAATTCAATCGTGGTAATAAATAAGAGAAATATTTATAAAAGAATATAGTACAGAAAGAAAGGATTAGTTGGTACAAAGAAAGATATGAAGCGATTTAAATCTCACAGTTTAAGGGTAGACAGAGTGTGTATACACCCATACCATTGTGATCGATCGATTCTGAGCCACGTCACTCACAAAATGATTAAATACAGGTTTTATTGAAAGGAGCAGGTCTTTTAGGATATATTTTGAACTTGTTTGATTGCTGACTAGTCATGTCATTTCCTCTCAACACGTATGACGCATATAAACATTTACGTACCAATGTTCCACATTGTAGCAACAGCATGACTTGTCAACCAACACAGTTCAACGGAGGACCTGATATCACGTCTGATTTTTTAACTAGTCTCCAATCTGGCTGATTCCATGTATTAGTACACTTTATTTTGATGTGAAGTTGTTGTCGAGTTTCTTTGCTTGATAAATAGTTTAAATCTATTTTTGCACAACTAAAGGGTAGGCAGGCATGAATAAAATTACCAATGTTATATGTGAAAAATGATGATCATTCTCATCTGTTTCTATGGAACTACTTGAAGATGATGTGATTTGTAAATAAGCCAAATCAGTTAATGTAGGTCAGAATGAGTTGTGGTAAGGTTTTTATCAATATAATAATATTAGTAGTAGTGATAATACCAACGTTGTGTGAACTCAGTATGTAATAAATGCGGTATAGTCAAGTTAATTACGATGAAGAGGAATCCATCTGAATTGGGAAAGATGAATGGGAAATTTAGGAAAGATATAAACATAAAAAGAATTTGGATAAGAGGTTCTGAATACGAATTACTACCGAGCTAATTAAGCTCTCTGTGTGAGTGAGATTTGTTACATTAATGTTACGTTTGTTCATTCTTTAGAGATCAGACAATTCTCGAAACACCTAATGGTCTAGTTCCAGATGGAAAGAGACTTAGATTCTCATCTCACAACCACCGTTGGTTCCCTAAAGTTAAGTGATACATCTTTTTGATCATTGTCAACTAACACGATGCACACTTTTATGGGCTCCTCTCGATTGCTTTCAATTACTGAACATTGAACCTTATAATATGCAACGACAAGACTGGTGGTGACGCTACAATGAAAACATTAAACAAACATAACTCAGGTAATCAGTCAGTTCACACATGGGATTAATGGTTTACCTTTATTTGTAAAATAAATAAAATAATCCCTTGATTATCAAGAATTATTGAATCTCAAATAAACTTGAATGATAGTGTTATATATTCTAAGTATATGTATAGATATTTAGTGATGGAATAGTTTGACCGTAAAATGCATGGAAATATCATTGTTTGCAGTAACAATGTAAATAACTGCAGTCAAAACGAAATGATTATACTGAGCAACACAGATGAACAATGAATGATGATGAATGATGACTGTGATGGACTTGAATTGCCTGAGCTCCAATAGAGAAGTCAAGCACACGGCACATAGAACATGGAAGAGAGCATGATTATAGAGCAACTTGAAAATATACAATATCAACCTTCTGAGCAACAGATCTTCACTCTACAATCTCAATATTTGATCACAGTTTTTAATGGTGAATATCGTCTTATCAAGTGAATTGTAATGTGATCGTCAGAAATCAATTCACTGGAAGAACAGCTTTATGATAATCAAAATAGTGAATGTTACATATACATTTCCAATCAGAATTCACCACTCGTTGAAATACAGTTCATTCTGGGTTCAACTAAGAATTTGTTCTTTGCTTCAATCCCACCGATATATACATTAGTTCATCATATTGGAGAAAGTAGAAACAATTATCGAACTAACTAAACTTACAGTAAAAGTCATTACAATGGATATTTGAACAAACCAGTCAACATTGTATGAGGGTATTTTGTTGAGGGAAGGTAAGGCCATGTGTACTCACTAACATTCGTCTTCAGATTCAACAAGTGTATACTTTCCACCAAATATTTGTCTCAATGTATCTTAATCATAACCAAAACCATCTTTCACCTATTGAACAATGATTTTCAACTTATCTGGCAATCAATATGGTTTGATATCTTAGCAGACTGCTCGTGGTGCCGTAGATGATGATGAAGAAACTTGTGACATGTATGCTGCACTACTCCACTTAATATTCTGAATGATTTTCCCTAAGATCATTTTGAGTGTGAAGATGAACGCGACATTTTAATAGTATAGTTGAGTTAATCTGAACATTCGTATGCATTAGACCATGTATTGTACTATGGTGTTTTGATGCACTGTTTGAGGCTACTGATATTTGTATAAGTAGTAAAGAAATTAGTCAGTAATGTCCAACAGAAGTGACTGAAGCCGAACTTCATGTTCATCTTCACTTTATAGTTAAATATTTACCACTTTGTGGTAGATCGAATGACCATTTTTAAAAGCATCCAGATCATGAATGCCACTATGAACCTATAAAGAAATCTCCCAGATCAATTCGTGAATCTCTACAATATTGAAGTCTGCAGGCAATTAGAAGCAGATTAATTTCAGTTAGGAATTATTAGAACTAGGATACTTATAGAATAATGTGACTTTGGTGAAAAAATACTCTCCTAAATCACATTAGCTGCATAACACCAGTACTCTCTGAATGATACAATTTTCTGGAAATCGAATTATCATTCAACATATTGTTTACTAAATCAGATTATTAAATGATGAGTGAATAGCAAAATATCACAATATTCAATCTGTGTAGATTTCGATTATTCAAGACACAAATCAAACTAAATGAATAAGACGATGCCGCTTGAACCGAATGATACTGGGTTCGAGTCACAGAGGTGACATCAATTATGGGATGTAGGTATATCCAGCTGATGATTCACAAATAAGGAGAAAAGCGAATCATGGATTTCATCGCTAGTCACCAGTCATCTTTCTTGATGAAGAATAAGTTATATTGCGCGACAACTAGATGCGGACAGACGAACGAAATGTGTTCGGATATCGGAATCGGACAGTTTCCAAGCACAAAAGGATCATTAAATTGTACAAACACCACAAACCTATAAATCGTATGCAGTGAGGAATAAGATTTGCAAAACAATTGCGAATTCTATCTGATTCATCTCATTGAATATAACATAACACCACGTTCTATCATCATTTCTCTCTACATCAGATAACATTTTCAAAGTAAAATTGATTGCTCCTTCTTCCATCTCAGTGAAGACAATGTGTTTGTCTAATGAACAAAAACATATTTGTGTTGACCTCTTTCTTGTTTATGATTATACTTTGTTTATCATTGATCACCTCATTAATCAAAAGATAATATGGTATTCTCTATTGTGTATCGTGGGTGTCATATGAATGTTGTTTGTTTATTTGACTGACATCCAAGATGAGTGAAATTCTCATTTTACATATAATTACTACTTTGCTAAAATGAAGATGAAGTGAATGCAATTAATTTTAAATGATTGGCGTGGTGGTGCATTTAGGAATATGATATAAGAATTCGGGAATTCTGTCCAGTTCACCGCATTGAATACAACAACACACCATGTTCTATCATCATTTCTCATACATCCGATTACATTTTCAAAGTAGAATTGATTACCCTTTTTTCAATTTCAGTGTAGACAACGTGTGCTTTTTCTTAACAAACATATTTCTGTTGACCTCTTTTATTTATAGAAACACTAATGATCATACTTTCTTGTCAATTATCACCTCATTCCATCTCATAATGAGATCATATGGTATTGTCTATACTCTATTCTGTTTAGTGGGTGTAATATAAATCTGAGTTAGAATGAAATATTTCGCTTCGTAATAATCTGTTCATGTGACTGACAAAATGATTAGAATTCTGATGTTATAGAAGATTACTACTTCTCTTAAGGAAAATCAAGTGAAACCAATCACTGTTGTGGTATTTATAAAACTATGGGGTCCAATGTTCATGACTTTTCATTCGCTTGGTTACCTGTATTTGTATATTGTTCAACTGTGCATCATAGACCTATATTATTGTACGGCAACATTGCAGCTGGTCAAACACTGGTAACAAACATATATATATGTATCATATTGTATTTTAGCTATAGCTCAATTCATAGAAACGGACTACTGATTAAATCTCCTGTCTCAGTGGAACTGTCAAAGTATTGATTGCATTTTCATAAGACGTGTTTATGAAAACGAATATATCGATGTATAGGTGAAGGAGAAATGTAGACAGGGAGAAACCGCAACAATAAACAAATGCTGTAATTTCATAAAATAGAACAGACTTACTCCATTCACACCACAATATCGATTGTACGTAAAATGTCATAGTTTATTATTATGGTTAGTAATGTTACATTTTAATCAAAAATGTTTACAGGATGAAGTAGGTGTAATGAGAATGAGGATAATATCAATCCACAACAATAATTATAATCCATCAGAATAATGAAAATTGAGAGGTAGTACGTTGATTTTAGAAATAAGATCGTACTGTGGAGATCGGCGTTACATTCTCATTTACGCTTCATTAATTCTGTCGTTCAAAATTTTCGAGATAAATATTAAGGCTTATGTCACTGGTCTAAATGACTGTTATTAAATGACTTTCTGAGATGCATGAATTTCAGAAATGCAATACCAACTATTGACTACAGTCTAACATTGTACAGTACACTTCTCTATGTCACAATTACGTAAAGTGTATTCAAGAAGAAATACAAATGCAGTCGAATGACAACGAGCGAATACACAGCCAAAATAAGAGTCGAATGTAATGAAAAGATTCAGACACATAGATGTATATACATAGAAAACTGAACTAGTCATTGAACGATTAAATCAGCTAACATTTAGGCTTGTAAGGGGGAACAGTTTATTGACTTTACCATCTGATCAAATAAAAATGTTCATGCAGATATGATCATAGTGATAGAAAGATCTAAACAAATTTTTTATGCCGTTTCTAAGATACTGTATGTTATCCAAAAGAGAGCAATAACAATGATTGGTGCAAAATAATAGATGAATTCGTTTGATTTCGTTAGGTTCTCATCAGTTGCTTACAACATGACATATCTAAAATTCAACATGATTACAGATATTGACATATTTATGCATAAGAAGGTGATGAACGATGAATAAATGTGTATCATGGTGTAGCAAATATCCCGATAGAGTTGAGATGGAAAGTTCCAGAACATTGAAATAGTGATTAGAACTCATGGAAATAGATTAATGGTAATAAAGGAAGTATGAATTAAGATCAATCGCTTATGTAATTTAAACTTCAAAAAGAGTTGGAATAATTACGCAATAAATCAATAAAAATGGGGGGGTATTGTTACCAGGGTAATAAAAGATTTATTACTGTCTATTTTTGTATACATAGATCTGGTTTTAGACGTTTGATTGTTATTGCTTTGGCAAATTTCAGAATGTTTGAGCTTGATTGTTTATTAATTACTTTGAAAGACTTCAGTCTATCCACTTCGTGTCCTGTCTCAAGGAGATGTCTGTGCGATGGCAATTTGATGTTAACATTTTCGAATATGTTTTTTTGAATCTTACGTAGGCTCTCCTTTCTGTTCAACCAATGTAACTGTTTGGGAAGATACATGTAAATTTTTATAAACAGTTGGTGGTAACATGAAAAGTATACTTGTCGACCTTTGATTGTGTCAAAGAACACGTTGTTTTGGACAGGACAATCACTTTTGCTGCAGGATAAGTTCCTGTCAATGCAATTTTTACCATTCATAACTTCCTCTTCTAGTGTATCGGCAGTATCTATTCTTTCTGTTTTGTCAAACAGTGTTTTGATCAGTGCCTTTTTCGTATTTGATTGGACAAAAGCTATTCAAATTGAGGTAACTCCCAATCTATGTGTCTTTCTTATAAACAAAATTGAACTGTATCATTTTTTCTTGATTTTATCGCCATGTCGATAAAATGGGACTTTTTTCTCTCTTCCATAATCCGTAGTGAAATCGATATTTGGATGGGCTTCGTTGAAAAAATTTAGCATATTTGTTGCATGTTTTTGATTATTGCATACGATGAAGGTATCATCAACATACCTCAATACTGATCTATTCAATACACGTTCGATCATATTTCTTAACAAATAGAATATTATTCAGAAGTAAAGTTCAAATTTAGCGTTCCTCAATTCAAACTTTAATGGAGTTATGTTATATTCATATTAAAATGAGGAGTTTGTCTGAAGATAGTTCAATGCATTGACAGACTTGACAGCCAGCACTTTATGCTGCAAAATCAGATGACAGTTCGCCATAAGCTCTGACTCGATTAGTAGTTTTCGAGTGTAAGGCCTTCACAAGGTTTATGTACTTCTGAGGTGCGCCTTTCAATGACAGATACTGTCACAGAACCTCTCGATCCACGGAGTCAAATGCTGCTTTTTAATCAAGAAAAACTATCATCTGTACACATTCATATATATACCACTCTAATGCTTAGGTAATTGATCCATTTCACATACAATGAAATGAAAATTTCTTTCAGGTGATTTCTGATTGCCATCGGTTGACCTTCGCCTTAGACTACTTCTGATTAGCTCTCCATATCAACATATCCCTTATTCATTATAGTTATCTAATTATGAAAATATGTCACTAATTTTTTTATGTCATTCTAGGATTACGCTTAAGTGATCTGTTTGTAAGTGAATAATTTCCATATAATACTTTTAGAATTACTGCACAACCTTCCTAATTGGTTCGATATTCACTTAATATGATGTGTTTGGACTTATCATTTATTTATGTCAAATGGTAGTTTCCAATTGGTAGAGGGCCGTCATTATCCAACTACTTATAATATGTAGAAATGACAGTATGAAATATCTGTAATCTTGAGGGGATGGACGTGTTGATATAAAATAATACGAGTATCTCAAAAACGCTTTGTGAACTATATAGAGGAACGTAATCTGGTCTAATCGAATAAATTTTGGGTTCATCAGTCCGTTGTTCCAACCGAATATTGGTTGTTGGGTCGCTACAATAAGTCTTTTTGTGTTTCCTGTTTTGAACACTTCCGGTAGATTTACATACACTGAATGAGTTGCATATCGTAAAACATGCAGTTTTTCTCTCAGGTGATGTAAAATTAAACTAATATGGTGAATGTGACAATGCTTGAATCCATGTATCAATCTGAGCTAGGCCACCATAAAATACCTGAACTCAGCAGAATTCCGTTTAGTATAATACTCATGAATCCAAATGTTAAAATTACTGCAATTTCAACGGATATCCACTCTGACAATATTCTAATGCTGTTTAAAGTTTAGTTAGGAAGAGAAATGTCTCATATATTTCATCATTCAATGCCAGAATTAACGCTAACACTCGATTGAGAGAAAATCTGAATGACCTTAAATCATCTTCTATAACTTCGTAAATTTTCCAGCTACATAAATCTTGTTTTAATAAGTTGAATGGTACTTCATTTGAATGAACGTACAAATTCTTGGAAGTGTTAGATGCAAACTAAGGTTTGGACTGAAGAATAACTGTCTAGGTGGGTTAGATACGCGCCCTTGCCTGGTTGAAAGCAAAACAATGTGATCGAGTAAAATGACGGTTCTGAAATTCATTATAAACTTATATATACCCTATCACCTAAACAAATATGACCACTCAGCTATTCAGCCAATAATTGTTCAATCAATCAAATTTAAATTACAATAAATAAGGAAGTTGATAAAGGATGCCCAATAAATTACCAATCGCAACATATCAATGTTATTCCAGCTTGTCTGGCTAGATCATGCACAGATTCATTCAAAAGATACTATTTGATTGCTTTATAATACAGAGTGTTTCGAATTCTGGAGGTGTGCTTCAATTCACACTTAAAAATATACAATTCTAGTCAATACAAGCAACACAATAAAATGAAGGAACAAACAAGTATGTCTGCTGCCAAGACTTAGTATCAAGTAAACACAACATAAATGCAAATCACGAAGAAACACGGAAACTTAATGAAGACGTAAGAAAAATAAAAACTATAATGACTAAATGACCAACTCAAATGGAATCAAAAGGAATAACAAAATGTACAACTACACGAACAACAATAGGAACAAACTACAAGTGTATACGTTGATGGATTTTCACACACACACACAACCTCCAAAATTGATCTTACAGGAGGTATTAATTCATTCAAAACATCGAGGACAAGTGTTGTGTAAACGAATTATCCTATGTGAAATCAATGTTGGATAAAGAGAAGAGTGAAAAGCGAAAGTAATCAGTTTAGAAACGTTTATTAAAACTGGAGGGATAAAAGCTGTGATACTTTACAAGAATAGTCATTTCACACTAAGAATGATGATCTGAGTGCTCACTATGTAAGCCGTTATTTCATCATTATTAGATATGTTGTCCAATGTTAGAACCTGCAAAAATATCACCCAATATATACAGATGGGATCATCAGTCTGAGAATAATGTTGTGCTTTGAACAAACTTCGACTGAGGAAGTAACCGTACAACCTTAAACTCGTTGTACTTATAAAAGAACTGTTGAATTCTCGGTTTGGATATCGCCCGTGGTCTCTAGTAATGCAACAGTTGTAAATAAGTATTCATAGACGTTCGATTGTCAAAAGTGTTTGTGAAACTATTTTCTTGTAAAAAAGGATTGAATAGGCTGATGTTAGCGTTCAATGGTGCTTGACTTATTACTGACCGATCAACGAATTGTTAATGTACTTTACTTGACAGCTTTTTCGAATAACGAAGCAAAGGTGTTGTTGTGAACACAATGTGAACTTCACGAGTAACGTACTACGGAAATATTTTCACAATATTTATAGATAAAGTATTCCACAGTCAGTGGTATGGATGAAAGTTCAAACCGAAATATCACAGTTAGAATCATCATGAAACGAAATTTTTAATTCTTCACATAGTCTACGAAAATGATTACGATAAACACAATGTGTGACGCTTTGTTAATGAAACAAGATGGATTGTAGGATATATGATTTTTGATTGAAATCATGGACTGATAAATGTTGGACCTGTATTGCCACTGAATAGCACTCAATGGTGTTCACGTTTAACGTCAACCAATTCACGACATTGCGCGACCATCTGCCATTGTTTTTGTACGTTACTGTTTTACACTGAACACAGTTGAACTCATCTGGAATGAAAGAACAATGAAGTTAGTAAGAGTTAACTGACGGAAGACATGCAAGAGAAGTGTGGAATGTGTGGTTTTAATATTATATGAAGACACTCTGGGATTCTGCAACTAACAATAAACTGGTCATTCATACCTGAGTTCTCACTCACTACAGCCACAGTGCCTAGATATCACCAAAGACTAGTAGTCCACGATACTAATTAACAGGAAGGTGTGACTTTGATTTAGGATACGAGTTCACATAATTCCCACCTAACTCGAATACACAATGATCATCGATACAGATTACAAAACGATGATGATCTACATGTTGATTGTGAAGATGCGACTGACCAATTAAATTCAGTGATTCCATCAGGTGTGGTGCATCACCCATCGATCTTGGCAAAGCATATCGGAAATCAACGTTTCTGATCACAATATCAAACTGTTGTGAGAGTCCATATTACATACCTCAAGTATCAACGTAAAGAGTTTGTACGATAAAGAAAATCAGAAATAAAAAGCGAATAATAATGAAGAACACCTGCTGGTTAATATGATTGTGTAGGGTTTTTTAGAGATGATGAAATTGTAAGTGAAGCTTATCGCCTCATATCTGGTCTAGAATCATTAATGTCAGCTTAATATCCAAGACATTCAATACCGAGCACATAAAATGAAACATCATTCGGCTTAACGAGGATTTTTTCTCAAGCAGACTACGAAGAAAGTATTGTCACTGACCGTGAGATATTTTATGAAAACCATAATGATTGAGATCATGTGGACAAACGTCAACACTTTTAAGATCATCAATTACATGATTGACTACTTCATGAAATATGGCTGGAGAACAACTTAAACCAAACGGAAGGGAATTATTTTTGAATAGACCACGAAGAGTGATAGTTGCTGTCAAATCAGCCATGAAATGTTTGTGGTGGACCAAAAATTAGCGATAAAGTTATTACGTCCTAAAGTGAATGTAACAATAACAATTTATAGATTAGTAACACAAAATAAAAGTTCAGGGACGTTACTTAAATCAGCTAGTTGTTGCGTGTTCCGTTGAGCTTTGGTCCCAAAAATCCACAATTATAAATGAGTAATAACTCATTTATGAGATAAATATGACTCCAGTAGGTTCTTTGACGTAGGATGTAGTAGAAATGGCACAGTAGTCTAAAATGTGGATAATATTCGATTTAGAATGCGATTGACTCGATAAGGCGTGAGAATAGAACAATGAGCGTGTGTGTGTAGCAATGTATTTGTTAGCAAGCAACCATATGTCACGCTATGTTAGAATCACAACGGAAAGTGTGTTCAAGGTCATTTACTAAAACAACAGTTACAGTCATTTAATGTTAAATATACATACAGTAGAAGGACTGATCGTGTGCTTCTGAATTTTGCTGCGTTGACATTTTAAACAGTTTCGTGTCCATCATTTTATATCTGAATTGATCTTTGGCCACACTAAACGCTCAATCTGTTTGTGGCTCTGATTCCTGTCATTTAATGTTAAATATACATACAGTGGAAGGTTGACAAAATAAATACAAATATCATGATCAGGTTGTCACGCCTATCTCCACATGTTCAATCAAAGCATTGGAATCTTCTTTGAAAACTATTGAAGGCAGGTTCACTTTGTGACTTTGTAAAGTCAAAGTTTTGTATAAAATAACGAAAATGTATACTGCGTTTGTCAACAATCGAATTATGGAACGAACCAAAAGAGGTATATAATCGTCGTTTTATGGGGAAAGTACCTTAAACATCATGATTAGATGTGCATTATTATCATTAAATGCTCCAATCTTATTAAGATTTAATAACGCGGTTTGGAATCATCATTAACGAAATGAACAGCAGTTTAACATACCATCATAATCTGACAACTTGTGTCACATCTCAAGCATTCAGCATCACGGAGAAGAAATGAGTTTTGGGAATGCAGACTGCCACAGGACAAATATTTATCATGTCTGTGTTCACCTTATTATATATACTACACTGAAGTTGTTTGTAGGAGCCAGTGGGTATCCATACTGAGTAGCTTAGGGGATGACGCGACGATGTTCGAAATAAACGATATGGATTATGAGTAAAGCAGTGACATATCAATACTGTGATGCAGATTCAGCTAGCTAACGGGTCTCAAACGTGACGAAGTGTTACGTGTCATGGATTTCATTGCTGGCCACTAACAAACTCTGCTTTTATTTTTTGTGACCTTATGGCAATATCGTTGCAACTCGCAAATGATCCACACATAACGTGAAAAAATTGAACACTTTTCAGTCCTAAACACTAACGAGAACATTCGAACACGTAATGCAAATGACTATTTGTCGACTAGTTTCTCACAAATCCATGAGAATAGGACCGATTATTAGCCAAGTTATGTTTAATAATGTGATCAATCATTGACGCAAACACTTCAGTGTGTGTTTCTTTCAAATCTCTCATCTTATTACCAATGCTACGACAGAACTGTTACTAGTTCATCATTCACTTTACATCTTTTTTCAATCATACCTGAGTATCAGCTAGACCATTTAAAATTAGTTCAAATCACGACGGATTGAGGTGTTTTGTTAAATATTGATGCCGCATTCCGACATTTCAGTTTAAAACCATGAACAATGTCAATTTTGAATGATATTTCTCAGTATTGAGACTTTAACGCAATGGATATTTACAATGGAGTCTTGGCTGATTTCAATGGTCACATAATCATGTATACACGATAGTGTTAATTGACAAGTGCAATGTTGTAATCTCTTATGAAATTACCCATGTTTGTATAGAATGAAAACAATGACATAAATACAAAAAATTATATTTTAATATTCTACCAACAAAGTGACATCAGTCATTACATAAACAATCATCAATGTGACATGCGGTTGCATGAAACAATCTTCAATATATTCGAATGATTAACAGAATAGAAAGTGTGTTCACTAAACTACAAAATGAAAATAACAAAGTGAACTTGATAAAAACAATTGACACGCAGTTTGTGGGGACTATGGATAAACTCTCGAAAATCATTTCTGTATACATCACATTCATCTGGATATTCAATCATTATGCGATCATCCTCAGCTTTTATTCTTTCAAACTAAGAGATCGTTAAAACAATATGTACTAAGCATATTCACTTCTCATCTTTAACACATAATGGGGACAAAGTCATTCGATCGACTGATACATCAATGTGTTACATAACTAAATAAATTCTAAAACACGAATTATAAACAAACAAACAAACCGTAGCTCATTTCATTTGCACCTAGAGTCAATTGTGTTAGTTGAAATATAAGAAATATTCCACCAATTTGAATACCACTCCAACTATCAGATCTAATTAGGAACTAGATGATTTATTGTTTGAATATGAAAACTAAACAAACTAAGCATCTGACATTCACAATGAAGGATACATGCTTATTTCATCTACACAACATTCACGAGATTATTTTCATCACGAAAACATTTGCGATAACACAGTAAATATCAGCTAAAATCTGATCCCCCTGTGTGTGTAGGCACATACAATGTCACATCTAGCAATGACATGCTCGACACTAATCTTTGAAATTTTAAATATCGATAGTTTTCTTTTTGGCAGGTGATACATTGACGGCAATACACCTGATACACTCGAATGGGAAGATATATTTCTATTATGAGAACGTAAGTTGAGCACATGAATAGATTATTCATGCATATCAGTACTGTCAAATACATTGAAATATATTGAAAAGGATAAAAGGACACCAAAATTTTGTATTGTGAATATAGACCTTATGAAACTATTCACAATCCGTTCATGACACAGTTTATTCTGGCACATTTTAAAATAATGAACAACAAGGAAGTGATGCAATATGTAAATAAATTCTGATACCTTCAAGTCAATCAAGAACAAAGAGTGTTTGTGAGAATTCTGTACGTGAATGGTGATTTTCAGACTTTCATAGACCAGTTGTGAGAAAATTTCATAATGGAATATGTCAAGACAGAGATTTTGTTAAAATCCTAATCGCTTCTCAGATTCTATTTGTTCGAATGTCACTATTTACAACTTGATCGATTTGCAATACAATAAATACTGGATGACTAGAAATGGCTAGTGAGATGATAAATTTTATGAGTGTTGCACTCAATCCGTCTTGTTTGTTTGGAGGTAATCAGAACAAATTGTGGAATGAATACTGTTGAGAAATGAACGACAATTGATATAAGTAGGCACATAAACATAATTCCACAACAGGACAACAACAGCGACATTGCGGTTATTCACAATCATACTTCTACCAACGGACGTAGATATTCATCTTATTATGTATAGCCTCATCCCATGATAAATAGATCGTTCACCTTACTTCACTGAAGTTGTCAACTGAGGTGAGTCAGAACATCTTCGTAAATTAGATGGAGTATATTTCTTAGGGAGCCGAGGATATCAGGATGCTTACTGTAAGTGTATTTAGTTGTCTTTGAATAAGATAATATGAATGACGACACATTGCTTCAATGTTTGGTTGGTTTTGATATAGGTTGTTGTGTATTAACAAATCTTCACTCAGACTTCCATTACTTTTTTCAGATTCCTAGAGGACATAAGGAACGCGATGTTTTATCGAGCATGTATTATTATATCTCGTGTGGGAGAAAAGGTAACAAATTTTGTTTACCTTCTAATTTACATTGGATTACATGATTATTCATATGTTAGCATGATGTTACCTACTGTTTGTACACGATCATGACTATGTCAACGTGGAAGTTTTCTGGTGACCGAATTTGTGTTTCTTACAGTCTACAATATTCAGTTGGTTTTTGTTTGTACAATAAAGCGATGAAAGTGTCGTTGAAGTTCTGAGGAAAATTGTGTAAAATGGAATCTGAATAATTTGGTCAAACTCACTGTCCTAATGTTACTGTGTATTGAAAATTCAATGTCAATTTGGTGTTTAGAAATCTTGAAGCAACATTTAAGTGTCACATGTAATAAAAATTCATAATCGAAATTCATCCTGAAAATATTTTGTCTTTCGAATTGATACCAAAATATCCATATCCTCAATTTAACAACCGTCATCCTCGTTCATAGAGCAAAGCAGATTTGAGTTGTTGTGATTCAATCGGAATTGTATTGTTTTATCTTTTTGTGCTAAGCTCCATCAAAGTGAATTTCAAGATCCACGTCGTCTGACGCTTGCTTTACTTGGTATACTGAGTAATAGAACTAAGATGTGTGAATGTCTTCATCACGAATTTGCGGATAGATATTTGGAGAAGTCTTCTGTATATTCTTAACGATCCAGACAGGAATAAATGACCGAGAATACTAGACAGACGATATATCTACTCATTTATTCACTCAACCACTAATGGACAGTCAATCTAGCAGCCTCTCAATATTGACTATTTCTGAAAAAATTTGTAACGAGATAAACATATTATTTCTGTAGATGTTGCACTGACATTTTAGTGATACAAATCAGGAATTTGACCATATTATTTATCAGTTAGTGGTTGAACATCGGTCACTTTCAGAATTTTAGGCGATTTAGAGCATATTTCATAAGGTTGTTATTTTACCTTCGTTGTATCTGTAACCAGATAATAAACAATTTTTTTATTTTGATCGCCTCAAAAAAGAACAGACAACATGTTATATTCAAAATAAAAATCCGAATTTCAACTGTCTTTTTCTGTTCAATTAATTACATTAGGTTATAAAGGGCCTAAAGCAGATGTTCCTTCTGTATGGATCAAAAATGGAACACTAGTGGAATATGAAGTTCTCGGAGGTATGTCAAACCTTATTTTATCAGTGTTGACTATTTTCACACTTTAATGCACCACCTTCATTTCATAAAATTGGAAATTTCATGTATGATTTCATACAGTTATTAAATGATATCAAGCCATCAGTCTCAAATGACGTTACACCAAACAACGACTGACTGTTGAATATTTAAAATGATTATAGACACATTTTGAATTACAATAGAAGTATTCAGTTTGATGAAATTAACTTGAACAAAATGTCGCAAGACGATGGATAAGATGATATCAGTCAGTTAGTTGATTATGCAATCCCTGAGAGGTGTTATTTGATTTTCATTTGGTACATGCAACATCGAATTTCACCGAGGAATTGACATTTAACAAAGATTTCATGAAACTGTAATTGCCTTGGAAACAATAGTTTAATTTCCAAAATCTTCACTTTATCCTACTCATTCGATAAATTGAAGGAGTAGAAAAATCACGTGTTCAAATTTCAATTTATCATAGTCAGTAAATATCTGTACAGTATCAAAAACACTGAGGGTTTTCACAGTATGGAAGCGTTTCCTTTCTCCACAATGCGTACAGTGAATGAACACAAACATTGTTTTGTTCATCACGTATTAAACTAGTGAAATAATATTTCAGCAACACAGAGAATCATCCCATAATCTGATGTCCAGATTGACTTCAATATTCGTTGACTAGAATATTATTCATTGTCGACGAATTTTCATGATCCAACTAGTCTAACATGCTAACTGATTACATACAGAGTAGAATGTAGCCACATAGTTTGAAACTTTCTATCATTGTAGGTTGACGGAAATCTGTTCAAGGAAAATCTCAACGATGAATTGAGAACCAATGTCACACTTCCTTTGTTGTTCGATTGAATGAACATAATGCAAAATAAATTTTCTCTTTCAGTACAACTGACGTTCGTGCATCGGCTTCTAAATAGTCAGTTAGAAAAAAAAACAATGTTATTCTCCATTTTGCATATGAAAACATGGCATACAGCAAACATTTCAATCATGAAGCAGGAACGAGTTTCGTTGACCGTCTAGCGTGGACATTTCTTTTGTAATATTAACAGTCATTGACATCCGTGACATTCGCCTGACAAATTTCATCGTTCAACATGCAACGTGTTTCAGGAAATGTGAATGACATTGAAAGTGTATTGAATTTCGGATTGAGCAATGTGATGACAAATTCCCAGAGAATGAAATACTTATTGAGTTAGAGTTGCATATGTTTTTGTAATTCATTTATCTTTTGTTTGACAACCTGAAATGCAATCACCTTCTTCTTCTTTTCACTGAAGATTGTCCAAAACACAATTCGATTGCAGCATGTCATGATGCAACAACATCAAGTACAAAGTGTATTTGGTGTGAGAAAGCCAATGCATGCATTACTAGCAATGATAAGGACGTTCATGACTTCAAAGTAAATGGTTGCCAGATTGAAGTAAGCAATTAGTAGACCTCAAAGATTGTTCTTAATATTACAATATTCCATATTGCAATCCTTATTTTTTTCGGAAGAACATTTATATTGTTACGAATAAGTATTGAATTCTAGTGTACCACAAGTGCATAAATCACAGTAACTTATACGATATTGAAGCACATATGAATGCAATGCTTTATTTCCATGTGGACATTCAACAATGAATAGAAGAGTTGTTTAACACTAATACCTGGAAAGATGTTAATTCTTTAGCTCATAGAATGTGTAGTGATTCCCAATTTTCAATGTTTCCACTGAACCATCAACTCTGGCAACTACTGAAACTGATCTAATAAATGAATTGAAGAAGATTAATCCAAGCACTGAATCACATTTGGTAGATATTTGATATTTTTGTAATAATTATACTATTTCGTTTATTTCAGAACATGAATACATATACAATTGAAGACACTGGGGAAAGAAAATCACCGCAATACGTGTATATCGTTGTACCACTAGTTATATCTTTCCTTATTGATTGCATTGGTTGTGGTATTTGTCTATGGTTCCACAGAAGGAAGAGAGTTTATCCATAGTCCCCACAAACAGCGTGTCAATTGTTTTTATCAAGTTCACTTTGTTATTTTCATTTTGTAGTTTAGTAAACACACTTTCTATTCTGTTAATCATTCCAATACATTGAAGATTGTTTCATGCAACCGCATGTCACATTGATGATTGTTTATGTAATGACTGATGTCACTTTGTTGGGAGAAAATTAAAATATAATTTGTTGTATTTATGTCATTGTTTTCATTCAATACAAACATGGGTAATTTCATAAGAGATTACAACATTGCACTTGTCAATTAACACTATCGTGTATACATGATTATGTGACCATTGAAATCAACCAAGTCTCCATTGTAAATATCCATTTCGTTAAAGTCTCAATACTGAGAAATATCATTCAAAATTGACATTGTTCATGGTTTTAAACTGAAATGTCGAAATGCGGCATCAATATTTAACAAAGCACCTCAATCCTTCGTGATTTGAACTAATTTTAAATGGTCTAGCTGATATTCAGGTATGATTGGAAAAAGATGTAAAGTGAATGATGAACTAGTAACAGTTCTGTCGTAGCATTGGTAATAAGATGAGAGATTTGAAAGAAACACACACTGAATTGTTTGCGTCAATGATTGATCACATTATTAAATGTAACTTGGCTAATAATCGGTCCTATTCTCATGGATTTGTGAGAAACTAGTCGACAAACAGTCATTTCCATTACGTGTTCGAATGTTCTCGTTAGTGTTTAGGACTGAATAGTGTTCAATTTTTTCACGTTATGTGTGGATCATTTGCGAGTTGCAACGATATTGCCATAAGGTCACAAAAAATAAAAGCAGAGTTTGTTAGTGGCCAGCAATGAAATCCATGACACGTATCACTTCGTCACGTTTGAGACCCGTTAGCTAGCTGAATCTGCATCACAGTATTGATATGTCACTGCTTTACTCATAATCCATATCGTTTATTTCGAACATCGTCGCGTCATCCCCTAAGCTACTCAGTATGGATACCCACTGGCTCCTACAAACAACTTCAGTGTGGTATATATAATAAGGTGAACACAGACGTGATAAGTATTTGTTCTGTGGCAGTCTGCATTCCCAAAACTCATTTCTTCTCCGTGATGCTGAATGCTTGATATGTGACACAAGTTGTCAGATTATGATGGTATGTTAAACTGCTGTTCATTTTGTTAATGATGATTCCAAACCGCATTATTAAATCTTAATAAGATTGGAGCATTTAACGATAATAATCCACATCTAATCATGATGTTTAAGGTACTTTTTCCCATAAAACGGCGATTATATACCTCTTTTGGTTCGTTCCATAATTCGATTGTTGACAAACGCAGTATACAGTTTCGTTATTTTATACAAAACTTTGACTTTACAAAGTCACAAAATGAACCTGCCTTCAATAGTTTTCAAAGAAGATTCCGATGCTTTGATTGAACATGTGGAGATAGGCCTGACAGTCTTATTTTGTAAATAGTGTTCAATGATATTTGTATTTATTTTGTCAACCTTCCACTGTATGTATATTTAACATTAAATGACAGGAATCAGAGCAACAACCAGATTGATTACTGAGCGTTTGGTGTGGCCAAAGATCGATTCAGAAATAAAATGATGGACACAAAACTGTTTACAATGTCAACGCAGCAAAATTCAGAAGCACACGATCAGTCCTTCCATTGTATGTATATTTAACATTAAATGACTGTAACTGTTGTTTTAGTAAATGACCTTGAACACACTTACCGTTGTGATTCTAACATAGCGTGACATATGGTTGCTTGCTAACAAATACATTGCTACACACACACGCTCATTTTTCTATTCTCACACCTTATCGAGTCAATCGCATTCTAAATCGAATATTATCCAAATTTTAGACCGCTGTGCCATTTCTATTACATCCTACGTCAAAGAAACTTCCTGGAGTCATATTTATCTCATTGAAGTTATTACTCATTTATAATTGTGGATTAATGGGACCAAAGCTCAACGGAACACGCAACAACTAGCTGATTTAAGTAACGTCCCTGAACTTTCATTTTGTGTTACTAATCTATAAATTGTTATTGTTAGATTAACTTTAGGACGTAATAACTTTATCGCTAATTTTTGGTCCACCACAAACATTTCATGGCTGATTTGACAGCAACTATCACTCTTCGTGGTCTATTCAAATATAATTCCCTTCCGTTTGGTTTAAGTTGTTCTCCAGCCATATTTCTTGAAGTAGTCAATCATGTAATTAATGATCTTAAAAGTGTTGACGTTTGTCCAGATGATCTCAATCATTATGGTTTTCATAAAATATCTCACGGTCAGTGACACACTACTTTCTTCGTTGTCTGCTTGAGAAAAAAATCCTCGTTAAGTCGAATGATGTTTCATTTTACGTGTTCGGTGTTGAATGTCTTGGATATTAAGCTGACATTAATGATTCTAGACCAGATATGAGGCGATAAGCTTCACTTACAATTTCATTATCTCTAAAAAACCCTACACAATCATATTAACCAGCAGGTGTTCTTCATTATTATTCGCTTTTTATTTCTGATTTTCTTTATCGTACAAACTCTCTAGGTTGAGACTTGAGGTATGTAATATGGACTCTCACAACAGTTTGATATTGTGATCAGAAACGTTGATTTCCAATATGCTGTGCCAAGATCGATGGGTGATGCACCACACCTGATGGAATCACTGAATTTATTTGGTCAGTCGCATCTTCACAATCAACATGTAGATCATCATCGTTTTGTAATCTGTATCGATGATCATTGTCTACTCGAGTTGGGTGGGAATTATGTGAACTCGTATCCTAAATCAAAGTCACACCTTCCTGTTAATTAGAATCGTGGACTGTAGTGGCTGTAGTGAGTGAGAACTCAGGTGTGAATGCCCAGTTTATTGTTAGTTTCAGAATCACAGAGTGTCTTCATACAATAAAAAAATCACACATTCCACACTTCGCTTGCACGTCATCCATCAGTTGACTCTTACTAACTTCATTGTTCTTTTATTCTAGATGAGTTCACCTGTGTTCAGTTTGAAACAGTAACCTACAAAAACAATGGCAGATGGTCGCACAATATCGTGAATTGGTTGAAGTTAAACGTGAACACTATTGAATGTTTCTCAGTGGCAAGCGACTGAACGTTCGCTCAAGAACGAAGGTCTTAGATTTGATTTCTGCTTTCATGATTGTCAATGGGGTCTTGTAATACAACAAACAGGCTTCTGAATGATTCCGGGTTTTTAATACAGGTCCAAAATTTATCGGTCCATGATTTCAATCAAAAATCATATATCCTACAATCCATCTTGTTTCATTAACAAAGCGTCACACATTGTGTTTATCGTAATCATTTTTGTAGACTATGTGAAGAATTAAAAATTTCGTTTCATGATCATTCTGACTGTGATATTTCGGTTTGAACTTTCATCCATACCACTGACTGTGGAATATTTTATCTATAAATATTGTGAAAATATTTCCGTAGTACGTTACTCGTGAAGTTCACATTGTGTTCACTACAACACCTTTGCTTCGTAAATTCGAAAAATCTGTCAAGTAAAGTACATTAACAATTCGTTGATCGGTCAGTATTAATTCAAGCACCATTGAATGCTAACATCAGCCTATTCAATCCTTTATTACAAGAAAATCGTTTCAAAAACACTTTTGACAATCGAACGTCTATGAATACTTATTTATAACTGTTGCATCACTAGGGGCCACGGGCGATATCCAAACCGAGAATTCAACAGTTCTTTTATAAGTACAACGAGTTTAAGGTTGTACGGTTACTTACTCAATCGAAGTTTGTTCAAAGCAAAACATTGTTCTCAGACTGATGTACCCATCTATATATATTGCGTGATATTTTTGCAGGTTCTAACATTGAACAACATATCTCATAATGATGAAATAACCGCTTCCATAGTGAGCACTCAGATCATCATTCTTAGTGTGAAATGACTATTCTTGTAAAGTATCACAGCTTTTATCCCTCCAGTTTTAATAAGCGTTTCTAAACTGATTACTTTCGCTTTTCATTCTTCTCTTCATCCAACATTGATTTCACATAGGATAATTCGTTTACACAACACTTGTCATCGATGTTTTGAATGAATTAATACCTCTTGTAAGATCCATTTAGGAGGTTGTGTGTGTGTGTGAAAATCCATCAATGTATACACTTGTTGTTTGTTCCTATTGTTGTTCGTGTAGTTGTACATTTTGTTATTCCTTTTGATTCCATTTGAGTTGGTCATATAGTCATCATAGTTTTTATTTTATTTACGTCTTCACTAAGTTTCCGTGCTTCTTCGTGAACTACATTTATGTTGTGTTTACTTGATACTAAGTCTTGGCAGCAGACACACTGGTTTGTTCCTCCATTTTATTGTGTTGCTTGTATTGACTAGAATTGTACATTTTTAAGTGTGAATTGAAGCACACCTCCAGAATTCGAAACACTCTGTATTATAAAGTAATCAAATAGTATCTTTTGAATGAATCTGTGCGTGATCTAGCCAGACAAGATGGAATAACATTGATATGTTGCGATTGGTAATTTATTGGGCATCCTTTATCAACTTCCTTATTTATTGTAATTTAAATTTGATTGATTGAACAATTATTGGCTGAATAGCTGAGTGGTCATATTTGTTTAGGTGATAGGGTATATTTAAGTTTATAATGAATTTCAGAAACGTCATTTTACCCGATCACATTGTTTTGTTTTCAACCAGGCAAGGGCGCGTATCTAACCCACCTAGACTGTTATTCTTCAGTACAAAGCTTAGATTGCATCTAACACTTCCAAGAATTTGTTTGTTCATTCAAATGAAGTATCATTCAAATTATTAAAA
Organism: Schistosoma margrebowiei; assembly: GCA_944470205.2. Classification (NCBI taxonomy): domain Eukaryota; kingdom Metazoa; phylum Platyhelminthes; class Trematoda; order Strigeidida; family Schistosomatidae; genus Schistosoma; species Schistosoma margrebowiei. The sequence goes on along the minus strand of OX104026.1, from coordinate 41,262,287 downwards.
CAGAATTTATGTAGCCGGAAAATTTACGAAGTTATAGAAGATGATTTAACGTCATTCAGATTTTCTCCCAATCGAGTGTTAGCGTTAATTCTGGCATTGACTGATGGATTATATAAGAGACATTTTTCTTCCTAACTAAACTTTAAACATCATTAGAACATTGTCAGAGTGGATATCCGTTGAAATTGCAGTAATTTTAACATTTGCATTCATGAGTATTATACTAAACGGCCTTCTGGTGAGTTCAGGTTTTCAATAGTGGCCCAGCCCAGATTGATACATGGATTCAAGCATTGTTACATTCACCATATTAGTTTAATTTCACATCACCTGAGAGAAAAACTGCATGTTTTACGATATGCAACTCATTCAGTGTATGTAAATCTACCGGAAGTGTTCAAAACAGGAAACACAAAAAGACTTATTGTAGCGACCCAACAACCAATATTCGGTTGGAACAACGGACTGATGAACCCAAAATTTATTCGATTAGACCAGATTACGTTCCTCTATATAGTTCACAAAGCGTTTTTGAGATACTCGTATTATTTTATATCAACACGTCCATCATCTCAAGATTACAGATATTTCATACTGTCATTTCTACATATTATAAGTAGTTGGATAATGACGGCCCTCTACCAATTGGAAACTACCATTTGACATAAATAAATGATAGGTCCAAACACATCATATTAAGTGAATATCGAACCAATTAGGAAGGTTGTGCAGTAATTCTAAAAGTATTATATGGAAATTATTCACTTACAAACAGATCACTTAAGCGTAATCCTAGAATGACATAAAAAATAAGTGACATATTTTCATAATTAGATAACTATAATGAATAAGGGGTATGTTGATATGGAGAGCTAATCAGAAGTAGGCGAAGGTCAACCGATGGCAATCAGAAATGACCTGAAAGACATTTTCATTTCATTGTCTGTGAAATGGATCAATTACCTAAGCATTAGAGTGGTATATATATATGAATGTGTACAGATGATAGTTTTTCTTGAATAAAAAGCAGCATTTGACTCCGTGGATCGAGAGGTGCTGTGACAGTATCTGTCATTGAAAGGCTCACATCAGAAGTACATAAACTTTGTGAAGGCTTTTCACTCGAAAACTACTAATCGAGTCAGAGCTTATGGCGAACTGTCATCTGATTTCGCAGCATGAAGTGCTGGCTGTCAAGGCTGTCAGTGCAATGAACTATCTTCAGACAAACTCCTCATTTTAATATGAATATAACATAACTCGATTAAAGTATGAATTGAGGAACGTTAGATTTGAACTTTACTTCTGAATAATATTCTATTTGTTAAGAAATATAATCGAACGGGTATTGAATAGATCAGTATTGAGGTGTGTTGATGATACCTTCATCGTATGCAATAATCAAAAACATGCAACAAATCTGCTAAAGTTTTTCAACGAAGCCCATCCAAATATCGATTTCACTACGGATTATGGAAGAGAAAAAAAGTTTCATTTTCTCGACATGGCGATAAAATGAAGAAAAGTAGATACAGTTCAACGCTGTTTATAAGTAAGACACATAGATTGGGAGTTACCTCAATTTGAATAGCTTTTGTCCAATCAAATACAAAAAGGGCACTGATCAAAACACTGTTTGACAAAACAGAAAGAATAGGTACTGCCGATACACTAGAAGAGGAAGTTATGAATGGTAAAAATTGCATTGACAAGAATTTATCCTACAGCAAAAGTGATTGTCCTGTCCAAAACAACATGTTCTTTGACACAATCAAAGGTCGACAAGTAGACTTTTCATGTTACCACCAACTGTTTATAAAAATTGACATGTATCTTCCCAAGCAGTTAAATTGCTAGAACAGAAAGGAGAGCCTACGTAAGATTCAAAAAACATATTCGGAAAATTTTAACATCAAATTGCCATCGCAATACATCCCCTTGACACAGGATACGAAGTCGATACACTGAAGTGTTTCAAAGTAATTAATAAACAATCAAGCTCAAACATTCTGAAATTCGCCAAATAAATAACAATCAAACGTCTAAAACCAGATCTATGTATACAAAAATAGACAGTAATAAATCTTTTATTACCCTGGTAGCAATACCCCTCCCCCTTTTTATTGATTTATTGCGTCATTATTCCAACTATTTTTGAAGTTTAAATTACATAAACGATTGATCTTAATTCATACTTCCTTTATTACCATTAATCTATTTCCATGAGTTCTAATCACTATTTCAATGTTCTGGAACTTTCCGTGTCAACTCTATCGGGATATTTGCTACACCATGATACACATTTATTCATCGTTCATCACCTTCTTATGCATAAATATGTCAATATCTGTAATCATGTTGCATTTTAGATATGTCAGGTTGTAAGCAACTGATGAGAACCTAACGAAATCGAACGAATTCACTTATTATTTTGCACCAATCATTGTTATTGCTCTCTTTTGGATAACATACAATATCTTAGAAACAGCATAAAAAATTTGTTTAGATCTTTCTATCACTATGATCATATCTGCATGAACATTTTTATTTGATCAGATGGTAAAGTTAATAAACTGTTCCCTATTACAAGCCTAAATGTTAGCTGATTTAATCATTCAATGACTAGTTCAGTTTTCTATGAATATACATCTATGTGTCTGAATCTTTTCAATACATTCGACTCTTATTTTGGCTGTGTATTCGCTCGTTGTCATTCGACTGCATTTGTATTTCTTCTTCAATACACTTTACGCAATTGTGACATAGAGAAGTGTAATGTACAATGTTAGACTATAGTCAATAGTTGGTATTGCATTTCTGAAATTCATGCATCTCAGAAAGTCATTTAATAACAGTCATTTAGACCAGTGACATAAGAAGCCTTAAGATTTATCTCGAAAAATTTGAACGACAGAATTAATGAAGCGTAAATGAGAATGTAACGCCGATCTCCACAGTACGATCTTATTTCTAAAATCAACGTACTACCTCTTAACTTTCATTATTGTGATGGATTATAGTTATTGTTGTGGATTGATATTATCCTGATTCTCATTACACCTACTTCATCCTGTAAACATTTTTGATTAAAATGTAACTTTACTGACCATAATAATAAATACAATCGATATTGTGGTGTGAATGGAGTAAGTCTGTTCTATTTTATGAAATTACAGCATTTGTTTATTGTTGCGGTTTCTCCCTGTCTACATTTCTCCTTCACCTATACATCGATATATTCCTTTTCATAAACACGTCTTATGAAAATGCAATCAATACGTTGACAGTTCCACTGAGACAAGAGATTTAATCAGTAGTCCGTTTCTATGAACTGAGCTATAGCTAAAATACAATATGATACATATATATATGTCAGTTACCAGTGTTTGACCAGCTGCAATGTTGTCGTACAATAATGTAGGTCTATGATGCACAGTTGAACAATATACAAATACAGGTACCCAAGCGAATGAAAAGTCATGAAGATTGGACCCCAGAGTTTTATAAATACCACAACAGTGATTGGTTTCAATTGACTTTCCTTAAGAGAAGTAGTAATCTTCTATAACATAAGAATTCTAATCATTTGGTCAGTCACATGAACTGATTATTACGAAGCGAAATATTTCATTCTAACTCAGATTTATATTACACCCACTAAACAGAATAGAGTATAGACAATACCATATGATCTCATTATGAGATGGAATGAGGTGATAATTGACAACAAAGTATGATCATTAGTGTTTCTATAAATAAAAAAGGTCAACAGAAATATGTTTGTTAAGAAAAAGCACACGTTGTCTACACTGAAATTGAAGAAAGAGTACTCAATTCTACTTTGAAAGTGTAATCAGATGTAAGGGAAATGATGATAGAACGTGGTGTGATGCTATATTCAGTGCTGTGAATTGGACAAAATTCCCAAATTACTATATCATATTCCTAAATGCACACAGTTCAGAGGTGTTTGTTTCATTAGCAGGAGTGACATATTTAAGAAGGTCAGTGTGTGCTGCTTCGATCTCCGGTGCTTTCGACAATGCTCGTCTATTCAAGTTTTGCTTGAAGTATTCCACCCATCTATTCCTCTGATCTTCAATCTCATTGATTGACTTGAATACTTTGTTCTTTACCGGTCACCCTGGTTTACTATATTTTCCTGCCAGTTTCTTTGTCGTTTCGTATAGTTGTTTCATGTTTCTTGCAGCTACGGCTTCATCTGCTCTCGTTGCTGGGTGCTCCACGTACGCTTGCTTGTTGGCTGTAATGCTCCTTTTCACTTGCTATTTTGCTTCCGTTTATTCAGCTCGGTCATTGATTTTCTATGTTATTGTTCGGCTGTTGTTGGTTGGTTTCTCACCGTTTTTTATTATCTTGATCTATCTGATTCTATGCAGTGTGAACCTGAGAGACCCATTTAGCTTTGTGAATGCATTTGTGGGGTGACGTTGTGATGCCTATAATCAATTTGTTGAATGCACACAGATTTACAAATCTCTCTCCATCTTCATTTCTTACTCCTGACAGTTGCACTTCATGTTTTACGCTATGCAACTCATCCAGTGTATGTAAATCAACCAGGAGTGTGAGAAAACAGGAATCACAAAACGACTTATTCTTATCGTAAAACATGAAGTTAGTTAAACAATACAACTGAGATAGTCGATGACTGAAGTGTTTATCCATAACTGGAGCAAAACCATTGATGAATTGACAACCAGAACATTTGCTTTCAATTCATCTTCCTTTTAGCAATGTAGTAATTATATGTAAAATGAGAATTTCACTCATCTTTGATGTCAGTCAAATAAACAAACAACATTTATATGACACCCACGATACACAATAGAGAATATCATATTATCTTTTGATTTATGAGATAGACTGGGGTGATCAATGATAAACAAAGTATAATCATAAACAAGAAAGAGGTCAACACAAATATGTTTTTGTTCACGTAGTTGACACTGAGATTGATGAAGGAGTAATCAATTTTACTTTGAAAATATTATCGGATGTAAAGAGAAATGGTGATAGAACGTGGTGTTATGTTATATTCAATGCGATGAATCAGAGAGAATTCGCAATTGTCTTCGCAAATCTTATTCCTCACTGCATACGATATACAGGTTTGTGGTGTTTGTAAAAATTGATGATGCTTTTGTACTAGGGGACTGTTTAATTTCGAATTTCGAACACAATAAGTTCGTCTGTTCTCATCTAGCTGTCAAGCAATATATCTCAATCTTTATCAGGAAAGATGACTGATGACTAGCGATGGAATCCATGATTCGCTTTTCTCCTTATTTGTGAATCATCAGCTGGATATATCTACATCCCATAATTGATGTTACATCTGTAACTCGAAGCCAGTGTCATTCGGTTCAAGCAGCATCGTCTTATTCATTTAGTTTGATTTGTGTCTTGAATAATCGAAATCTACACAGATTGAATATTGTGATATTTTGCTATTCACTCATCATTTAATAATCTGATTTAGTCAACAATATGTTGAATGATAATTCGATTTCCAGAAAATTGTATCATTCAGAGAGTACTGGAGTTATGCAGGTAATGTGATTCAGGAGAGTATTTTTTCACCAAAGTCACATTCTTCTATAAATTTCCTCATTCTAATAATTCTAAATTGTAATTAATCTGGTTCTAATTGCCTGCAGACTTCAATATTGTAGAGATTCACGAATCGATCTGGAAGATTTCTTAATATGTTCATAGTGGCATTCATGATCAGGATGCTCTCGAAAATGGTGATTCGATCCACCACAAAGTGGCAAGTATTTAATTATAAAGTGAACACGAACATGAAGTTCGGCTTCAGTCACTTCTGTTGGATATACTGATTGAATTCTTTACTACTTATAAAAATATCAGTAGCTTCAAACAGTGCATGAAAACACCATAGTTCAATACATGGTCTAATGCATACGAATGTTCAGATTAACTCAACTATACTATTAAGATGTCGTGTTCATCTTCACATTCAAAATGATCTTAGGAAAACTCATTCAGAATATTAAGTGGAGTAGTGCAGCATACATGTCACAAGTTTCTTCATCATCATCATCATCTACGGCACCAGGAGCAGTCTTTCAAGATATCAATCCATATTGATTGCCAGATAAGTTGAAAATCATTGTTCACTAGGTGAAAGGTGGTTTTGGTTATGATCAAGATACATTGAGACAAATATTTGATGGAAAGTATACATTGGTTGAATCTGAAGACGAATGTGAGTGATTACATATGGCCTTACCTCCCCGCAACAAAATACCTTCTTACAATTTTGACTTGTTTGTTCAAATATTCATTGTACTCACTTTTACTGTAAGTTTAGTTAGTTCGATAATTGTTTTTTACTTTCTCCAATATGATGAATTCATGTATATATCGATGGGATTGAAGCAAAGAACAAATTCTTAGTTGAACCCAGAATGAACTGTATTTCAACGAGTGGTGAATTCTGAGTTGAAATGTATATGTAACATTCACTATTTTGATTATCATAAAGCATAAAACAGATGAGAATGATCATCATTTTTCACATATAACATTGGTAATTTTATTCATGCCTGCCTTATATTGTCATACCCTTTAGTTGTGCAGAAATAGATTTAAACTATTTATCGAATGGACTAGTCTATTAAAGAATCCTTACAAAGGTTTTCAAAAGTGAAATATCATTCTCACCTCTACTCTGACTTGCAAAATGACAACCATACTAATAAGCTCGACAATAAAGCTTCACGTGACATTCGAGAAGACAACAATCCATCAAAATAAAAAATAATTTTGATCAGAACAAAAGATACTACTTATTTGAGAATTATTTTTAAAACAACCACTTCAAATAAACAATATAAAAATTTCGGTAGGTGGGAAAAACGGTGAGAAGATCAATTAAAAGTAGAAAATGGTGAATAGAACAATACAACGAAGATGATGACGATAATGACAACATCGACACATGCACACACACTCACACATGCTTATTTACATGTTACCAGATTTTAAAGATTGTCAGTGTTCACTAATTGTAGGCAAATAAATCAGTGTCTGTGTGTTCAAGCAAAGAAAATCGACAACAACTTCACATCAAACTAAAGTGTACTAATACATGAAATTAGCCAGATAGGAGACTACTACTACTACTACTACTACTACTACTACTACTACTACAACTACAACTACTACTACTACTACTACTACTACTACGACTACTACTACTACTACTACTACTACGACTACTACTACTACTACTACTACTACTACTACTACTACTACTACTACGACTACTACTACTACTACTACTACTACTACTACTACTACTACTACTACTACTACTACTACTACTACGACTACTAATACTACTACTACTACTACTACTACTTCTACTACTGCTACTACTACTACTACTACTACTACTACTACTACTAATACTATCTGGAGTCACTATTTTACCTAAGTAATCGAAACAGAATTAGGTTTGTCTTTTTCTAATTAAATGATCAGTGATTTACGAAAGTATGGACTTTGATTCACTCTACTGTTCGAATCGATGAGTCCATTGAATTTTGACCACCATGGTAAACCTGGGAGCACTAGACGGCCGATTCATTATAGTAAGGGGTTCCTCAGCATTGCACATCCACGATCTCTCTCCCCCCGTGTTATTCGAAACCAGGACCTATCAGTCTCGCGTGCATGAAACCCTTTCTGATAATAATCATTTGCTCACTAGTGACTGACTTGAAGTGGCACTCATGTAGTTCTAGTGAGAAGCCGCTACCATTGGAGTTCAACCAGGTCTGTTATCAGATATCAACTCACTGAAGACAAAGATGACGGTGGCGCAACTTCGTGGATTGGTTGAAGTTAGACGTGAACGCCGTTAGATGCTGGCGTGCTCAGTGATCTAATGTTAAGGCGCTCGTGCGAGATACTGATAGGTCCTGGGTACGGATCTCGTGTGGGGCGGGATCGTGGATGTGCACTGCTGACTAACGGCCGTCAAGTGCTTCTAGGTTTTTAATAGTGATCTAGCTTCAATTGATCCATCATTTCAACCAGTGAAAGAATTCATTTTATTGAAATAAAATTTAAACATAAAAATGTGAATTTTGGTCATCTAATGAAATCAGTGTGTGCTACTTTGATATTAACCAATCAAATCAAAGCTATGCACCGTTGACAACCAATTCATAGTTGATTACAAGTAACACACAATGTTTTTTCATGAAAATATGAGCACTAATTACTTAGTTTAAAATAGTGTTAATCCAATCCAAAATAGTTTTCATCAATAGTCGGGGGGGAGGGTCAGGAATTTCAATTAACTATGGATCAATATCAGACTATATTACCTCAATAAGTGTAAGACTACTGCATAACCATGAGTTCATCTCTTATGACTATTGGTTAATAATAATGAAATGACTTTATGAAATTTCATCACCTTAATGGTCAATTTGAATCATCCAATCTGAAAGAAACGTACAAACACTTCAAAAAAATTCTATATAAGACTCAACACGTTCTATCAACGTCTGAAGCGAGATAATGATGTGAGTATTGACTGTATACTTAAGTCAAATGATTGTATTATATCCATTTCAATTTGATTTAATGAGATAACATTGTTCTATTCATTTGAACCATTTCAGATCTACGTTTACATTCGGTCAGTTGGTAACGATCTATTCATTCATTGTCCATAAATGGGAATTTTTCGACTGTAATGAATTTTGTGAAAACGCTCATTTACTTAGTCAAGCAAAAATAATTTTCCAAAGTGATACATATAAATATGTAAGTGATCAGTAAAGTTTCATTACAAATATTCAGTCTCATTATTATCACTATTCCCAGTTCATTCGTTCTAATCAGCGCTCTCCAATTGTTAGTGAAAAGTTTGATGAATTGGATAATAGGACGGTGAGTTAACGACATTTTCCAACGGAGATGACAATCCATGTGTTTGCATATTTCTAGCAAATAAAACTGAAATTCCCCTTTAAATTTTACGGTGCTGATCTCAGCTCACTAAATATAAATATTAAAGGTAAGTGAATTATTTTCCTTGAATTGAAGTTTTGCTTGCTCACATTTCAATTCCATGAATCAAAGTGGCTTTCATTACATCAATAGATCAGTTTTAGGCATTTTTTGTTTCACATTCAATTCATCTATTAATGTATGTTCTTGTTCAAGTTGTACGGTTGTAGTAAAGTAATTACTGTTCATGCAATTCATTCTAGTCTCCAGTGAATTTCAAAGTGTTTCATTCATTCACTATAGATTATTATTCAAATTGTATATTTTCATTTGATAAACACAGGTGAAATTTATGTGGAAGTACACAATGTTTATAGAGTAATTGCAAATTCTATCATCGGCGATTTTGTGTGTAAAAATGAGATTTTGAATGGGGGTGAGTTCTACTATTATTCAGTGAAGTTTTGTTTGTTTTATGTTTTATTTTGCATAAATAATTCGATGTTTAACTTGATTATTTCATGAGAGCTGGTCAGTACACAGTGATTATTTTATTTGTGTGATCTCATGCCCTAAACTGTGTTCACAACATGTATTCATTACTGTAAAGTGAAAATGTTGAATAAAACAGTGATTCAATTCAAAATAGACACAAATTGATTGAGTAGAAATAATAAACCATACAATGTCATTGCTTAGGCTGAAACTATCTACTCTTCAACATGTTCAAACTACCATAAAACTGATATTTCATCAATACGACACTTGCAGATAGATTGAACGAATCTAGCTGATCACCGATGCAACAATAAGCGATGTTGTGTGAGAAATCAGTTTGAATTATTAAGCACATGAACTATCAATAATTAATATTTGATGTCCTCCAAATCTTTCTCTCACTTACTTGGTTCTTATTAATTTAGTCCCTCTTATTCACTGCCGTTGAACTATTGGATATTAAACACATTCTTGATCATCATAATCGGTTGATCATGAAGTTTGAACCCATGTACCATCTCAAACATCAAATCAGCTAACAATCACGAATAATCTGCTAGTACAACATGATTGATTCGAACTAGAACACCTAGAATATCAAGATGAAGGGTATTCATTTTATTCACTTAACGAAATTAATGCTATCGGGGTTACATTTCCTGGCAATAATGAGTTGAGTTAAGAGAATACTGTTCAATTGAAATAACATAATTTCACAAAATGATTTTGTATGTTGATTGTCGAATAGATAATAACGGTTGTTTAGTTAGTCAAACGTTCATCATATTGGTGAAATAATGATGCAGATCATTGAGACTCTCATTAAGTTGGATTGGTTCACTTTAGTCTTGAAAAGGAACATCATAACTTGTGTTCAAACACTTTTTTTATTGAAGGAGGTCATTGTTCATTTTACAGATACATGAACGCAAATTTATTTTACTTTCATTATTTCAGAGGAATATTTTGCTGTCAGAAGGTCTTGTCACAGAATCATTGATAATAAAAGTATGTATCTACATCCATGATAGTTTGATCACATGTGAACTATGAACACTTTACATCATGATCATCATTGAATGATATTACTCAACTGTTTTCTATTCCGTTTGAGTTATTGAATTCGTCTTTAAAAAACTGACGAAAGTATTGCAGTGTAACCATTCTACAAAATCAAAGGCTAAATACACATAGAATCCATAGATTGTCCATACATATTTTATTGAAACTTAAAGAATAATTAACATACGTTTGGATACATTAAGTCATATTCTCATTTCATTTGAACATAAACGAATACAGAGATTCATCTTCATTGACAGGTTTCAAAGGAACATGATGACAGGTCTGTACATATGTGTTCATCGGAAAATCATTTCTGTATACATCACATTCATCTGGATATTCAATCATTATGCGATCATCCTCAGCTTTTATTCTTTCAAGCTAAGAGATCGTTAAAACAATATGTACTAAGCATATTCACTTCTCATCTTTAACACATAATGGGGACAAAGTCATTCGATCGACTGATACATCAATGTGTTACATAACTAAATAAATTCTAAAACACGAATTATAAACAAACAAACAAACCGTAGCTCATTTCATTTGCACCTAGAGTCAATTGTGTTAGTTGAAATATAAGAAATATTCCACCAATTTGAATACCACTCCAACTATCAGATCTAATTAGGAACTAGATGATTTATTGTTTGAATATGAAAACTAAACAAACTAAGCATCTGACATTCACAATGAAGGATACATGCTTATTTCATCTACACAACATTCAAGAGATTATTTTCATCCCGAAAACATTTGCGATAACACAGTAAATATCAGCTAAAATCTGATCCCCCTGTTTGTGTAGGCACATACAATGTCACATCTAGCAATGACATGCTCGACACTAATCTTTGAAATTTTAAATATCGATAGTTTTCTTTTTGGCAGGTGATACATTGACGGCAATACACCTGATACACTCGAATGGGAAGATATATTTCTATTATGAGAACGTAAGTTGAGCACATGAATAGATTATTCATGCATATCAGTACTGTCAAATACATTGAAATATATTGAAAAGGATAAAAGGACACCAAAATTTTGTATTGTGAATATAGACCTTATGAAACTATTCACAATCCGTTCATGACACAGTTTATTCTGGCTCATTTTAAAATAATGAACAACAAGGAAGTGATGCAATATGTAAATCAATTCTGATACCTTCAAGTCAATCAAGAACAAAGAGTGTTTGTGAGAATTCTGTACGTGAATGGTGATTTTCAGACTTTCATAGACCAGTTGTGAGAAAATTTCATAATGGAATATGTCAAGACAGAGATTTTGTTAAAATCCTAATCGCTTCTCATATTCTATTTGTTCGAATGTCACTATTTACAACTTGATCGATTTGCAATACAATAAATACTGGATGACTAGAAATGGCTAGTGAGATGATAAATTTTATGAGTGTTGCACTCAATCCGTCTTGTTTGTTTGGAGGTAATCAGAACAAATTGTGGAATGAATACTGTTGAGAAATGAACGACAATTGATATAAGTAGGCACATAAACATAATTCCACAACAGGACAACAACAGCGACATTGCGGTTATTCACAATCATACTTCTACCAACGGACGTAGATATTCATCTTAATATGTATAGCCTCATCCCATGATAAATAGATCGTTTGTAGTGGCATTGGACCATAACCACACAATCCTCAAAGCTGAATACGAGATTACTCAGAAAATAGATATTCAATATTTAACGCGAAGAAATACCTAACGATGGAAAAGGCGCGACTAATGAATTGAATGGACTAGAGTTGATCGAACGGCATGGCTCGGCCATGCAGGCGTGGTCCCTGCTGAATGTTACCTTTTCACATTAAATATATTGTTCTTTCTCTAGCCTAACCTTGTTCTACATCATGTATTGGTAATTGATACGATACAGTGAGTTGGTGTAGTCGATGGTGTGACTTCCACGTAAGATCTTATAGATTAGGCGGTCATATCATGACAAATCTACAAATTTAGGATTAGGTCTATTATTAGAGCAGTACTAATATCATAGTAGACCATAAGTTCTACATTGGTGAACCCAACTAAAGAAACGCAACCTTATTTCCACCTTGACCTTCTCAATCGGTTTTTATTTTTGTAAACCCAGTATTCTTATAGTCCTTTGATTAATGGTCACATATATTATCGTAATGTTATATCTATTAGTTCACATAACTTACTAGCTCAATCGATAATAAAAGTTGATCATCTATATCAACTAATTAGCTTTGATGGTTCGTTAACAAGCTTTAATAGCATTTACCTGCTTCAGCGACATAAACTTGTTTAAACATCAAGCTCTAGCAAATATGACCTGTAAATAGCGTAAATATACATTGGCTAACAATGCAATCAAGGATTGAATAGTTATCTGGATCTAATTCTTAGTGTTTCTTCGCTTAACACCTCATCCTGTTTTAAACTATGCACTATCCTTTTCTTCCGACCACTGCCTGCCTAATTTCATATTCTCGAGTTCCATTGCCAAACAACAAGGATGACACTTCTCTAAAAACACGGTGAGTTTCAGCCATAAGTTTCCTGCAATCATAAGGTCATTTTAGATGGCTCGTTCAATGGCTGACACAATTATCTGGATTCATTCGATTGTTTTGATCTGAGCGAGTGGCAACAGCATCAAGCACCCTGGAATTAATTGCCATACTGCATGTTTTATTGTGGATACTTTTGGATCATTACTCCTCACGAATGGCGTTATATATGTCGTCCACTGAATAATCTAATTTTCAAAAATAATCCAGGCGAGTTCAACCATTTCACTTAATGATTTTTTGTACTTAACATGTATGTTTCCTAGCTGCTTTTGCCATATATTTGTAAGTATCCCTAGGCTAAATGCAGTAACTTCTTATGGAATGTTTATAACGCATCATATTCCTGCCTGGAGTTTCATAAGCAGTCTTAGCTTGAAAATTATTTTCTGGTCATGTTCATTATTTCTAAATTGCCATATACGTCAACAACCTGCATGTTACCCTGGCCCGTACATGCGTTGCACTATATCTTCATGTCTTCTAAATTTAGAAATCATTTGAATCACCTTTAACATTCATCAGTAAACCCATCATAGTCGTTGTTGCTAATCGTATTTGGGTTTATGGATTGGTTTATCATATTAGCAGCCTCAAATGCGAACACAGTTTAGATAACAAGATTAAAAATTTAGGTACTATCAACTACACTAGTAAAATAACTAAATCCCTGGGTAGCTGTTGGCTGAACAAACTTTTAAAATCAAAACTCCGTAGCCTACTAGAATTAACATTAAACAAATATTTCTGAATTGAAAGTTATAATTAAATTAGGCGTCTCGGATTCTTTAACGTTATAAATTTCTGATAATTTTGAATCACCTAAAACAACAATGCCTATTTTTCCACTGGCCAATCTTCAATCAACACTATAACTAATTAAACATAATAGTTTCAGGATATCTTCATAAAGCATTGTCATGACTTGACAATCACGTAACATGATTGATAAAATTAATGAAACTATTAACAAAATAGGTCAGCAAATTGACTTATAATTATCACGAGTGTTGTTTTTCTTCATTCACTACAGATGATTACAGTATGTTTCTCTATCAGTTGCTCATTCAGTAAATATCTCAAAACTTTGTCAGTCTAATTGATGGTTTAGCGACACAATCATGCATGCAAATAATCAGTATAAGCAGTCGAGCAAATATCCTGCAAACTGAAAACATCAATGTCGAATTTACCCCAACACTGACTAAGGTTCAAGCTATTATCATAGGCATGAGTTGGGAGTGCACTCCCCTTGGTTACAACTTGTGTTCTCCCTGATAATCACATGAGCATCACTCACTATTAATCATCTTGTAAAAAATTATTTAGCCAAATACACCTTGCAGCACCACATCACTTAGTAATATGACACATAGGTTTAACTAATTTCAATAACGTATAACCACTATATCTCAATTAAATCGTGTTCCGCCTTATGATAAACTGCATACTTTCAGCTAACTTGTATACCCAATCAGCCGGCAAGAATAGATATAAATAAATAGTCTGCCGCAGATCAGAACATTGAGTCTAGAGCATGTCTCTTAAGAATACACTCATGTTTAACGATTTGTTTCTAGCTATCTGTCCAAAATTCACATAATTATCACTCACGTATTTAAATTTTGTTTTGATAAACATTCACGTGTATTAGTAGTATTACTAAATTCTATCACGGTCAGGTAAACGTGGGGTTGAGAAAATCTCCCCGTAACTAAAACCGTATCAAACTAACTGGAACACTAGTTGGAATTCTTCTCCACGGTAATACTTTTGTTCCTTCCGTTAGCCTATTAATACATATGCAATTGGAAATCGACTCATATGGACAACTTACCGGCATAATCGTTATTTGATTTCATAAGTTAGACTAAAAGTAGTACTAATATTAACATTTCTACAATATTCATAACTTTAATATTTCTAAACACAAAATACTTACTACCTATACGTTAAGTTATTAACCAACGACTATTAACACGCATCGTTTTATTATTATTATTATTATTATTATTGTAATCCCATTTTTTTATAGCTCAAATAATCACTCAAATTTTTATTGTAAGCATGAAGGCAGATATTTTAAAATTATTACATGTATTTCCCGACCAGATGCTGCCGTCTTCTTTTTGATTTATCTTTCAGCTTGTCATCACCCGGAGGATTATTACTAGTCTTGGTAACCTTCGGGACACTACAGTCCCATCCAATTTGGTATCGAACCAACACCACGTTGATTCTGGTGGGAGAGTAGTGTAGTGGCATTGGACCATAACCACACAATCCTCAAAGCTGAATACGAGATTACTCAGAAAATAGATATTCAATATTTAACGCGAAGAAATACCTAACGATGGAAAAGGCGCGACTAATGAATTGAATGGACTAGAGTTGATCGAACGGCATGGCTCGGCCATGCAGGCGTGGTCCCTGCTGAATGTTACCTTTTCACATTAAATATATTGTTCTTTCTCTAGCCTAACCTTGTTCTACATCATGTATTGGTAATTGATACGATACAGTGAGTTGGTGTAGTCGATGGTGTGACTTCCACGTAAGATCTTATAGATTAGGCGGTCATATCATGACAAATCTACAAATTTAGGATTAGGTCTATTATTAGAGCAGTACTAATATCATAGTAGACCATAAGTTCTACACGTTCACCTTACTTCACTGAAGTTGTCAACTGAGGTGAGTCAGAACATCTTCGTAAATTAGATGGAGTATATTTCTTAGGGAGCCGAGGATATCAGGATGCTTACTGTAAGTGTATTTAGTTGTCTTTGAATAAGATAATATGAATGACGACACATTGCTTCAATGTTTCGTTGGTTTTGATATAGGTTGTTGTGTATTAACAAATCTTCACTCAGACTTCCATTACTTTTTTCAGATTCCTAGAGGACATAAGGAACGCGATGTTTTATCGAGCATGTATTAATAAATCTCGTGTGGGAGAAAAGGTAACAAATTTTGTTTACCTTCTAATTTACATTGGATTACATGATTATTCATATGTTAGCATGATGTTACCTTCTGTTTGTACACGATCATGACTATGTCAACGTGGAAGTTTTCTGGTGACCGAATTTGTGTTTCTTACAGTCTACAATATTCAGTTGGTTTTTGTTTGTACAATAAAGCGATGAAAGTGTCGTTGAAGTTCTGAGGAAAATTGTGTAAAATGGAATCTGAATAATTTAGTCAAACTCACTGTCCTAATGTTACTGTGTATTGAAAATTCAATGTCAATTTGGTGTTTAGAAATCTTGAAGCAACATTTAAGTGTCACATGTAATAAAAATTCATAATCGAAATTCATCCTGAAAATATTTTGTCTTTCGAATTGATACCAAAATATCCATATCCTCAATTTAACAACCGTCATCCTCGTTCATAGAGCAAAGCAGATTTGAGTTGTTGTGATTCAATCGGAATTGTATTGTTTTATCTTTTTGCGCTAAGCTCCATCAAAGTGAATTTCAAGATCCTAGTCATCTGACGCTTGCCTTACTTGGTATACTGAGTAATAGAACTAAGATGTGTGAATGTCTTCATCACGAATTTGCGGATAGATATTTGGAGAAGTCTTCTGTATATTCTTAACGATCCAGACAGGAATAAATGACCGTAAATACTAGACAGACGATATATCTACTCATTTATTCACTCAACCACTAATGGACAGTCAATCTAGCAGCCTCTCAATATTGACTATTTCTGAAAAAATTTGTAACGAGATAAACATATTATTTCTGTAGATGTTGCACTGACATTTTAGTGATACAAATCAGGAATTTGACCATATTATTTATCAGTTAGTGGTTGAACATCGGTCACTTTCAGAATTTTAGGCGATTTAGAGCATATTTCATAAGGTTGTTATTTTACCTTCGTTGTATCTGTAACCAGATAATAAACAATTTTTTTATTTTGATCGCCTCAAAAAAGAACAGACAACATGTTATATTCAAAATAAAAATCCGAATTTCAACTGTCTTTTTCTGTTCAATTAATTACATTAGGTTATAAAGGGCCTAAAGCAGATGTTCCTTCTGTATGGATCAAAAATGGAACACTAGTGGAATATGAAGTTCTCGGAGGTATGTCAAACCTCATTTAATCAGTGTTGACTATTTTCACACTTTAATGCACCACCTTCATTTCATAAAATTGGAAATTTCATGTATGATTTCATACAGTTATTAAATGATATCAAGCCATCAGTCTCAACTGACGTTACACCAAACAACGACTGACTGTTGAATATTTAAAATGATTATAGACACATTTTGAATTACAATAGAAGTATTCAGTTTGATGAAATTAACTTGAACAAAATGTCGCAAGACGATGGATAAGATGATATCAGTCAGTTAGTTGATTATGCAATCCCTGAGAGGTGTTATTTGATTTTCATTTGGTACATGCAACATCGAATTTCACCGAGGAATTGACATTTAACAAAGATTTCATGAAACTGTAATTGCCTTGGAAACAATAGTTTAATTTCCAAAATCTTCACTTTATCCTACTCATTCGATAAATTGAAGGAGTAGAAAAATCACGTGTTCAAATCTCAATTTATCATAGTCAGTAAATATTTGTACAGTATCAAAAACACTGAGGGTTTTCACAGTATGGAAGCGTTTCCTTTCTCCACAATGCGTACAGTGAATGAACACAAACATTGTTTTGTTCATCATGTATTAAACTAGTGAAATAATATTTCAACAACACAGAAAATCATCCCATAATTTGATGTCCAGATTGACTTCAATAATCGTTGACTAGAATATTATTCATTGTCGACGAATTTTCATGATCCAACTAGTCTAACATGCTAACTGATTACATACAGAGTAGAATGTAGCCACATAGTTTGAAACTTTCTATCATTGTTGGTTGACGGAAATCTCTTCAAGGAAAATCTCAACAATGAATTGAGAACCAATGTCACACTTCCTTTGTTGTTCGATTGAATGAACATAATGCAAAATAAATTTTATCTCTCAGTAAAACTGACGTTCGTGTATCGGCTTCTAAATAGTCAGTTAGAAAGAAATAACAATGTTATTCTCCATTTTGCATATGAAAACATGGCATACAGCAAACATTTCAATCATGAAGCAGGAACGAGTTTCGTTGACCGTCTAGCGTGGATTTTTCTTTTGTAATATTAACAGTCATTGACATCCGTGACATTCGCCTGACAAATTTCATCGTTCAACATGCAACGTGTTTCAGGAAATGTGAATGACATTGAAAGTGTATTGAATTTCGGATTGAGCAATGTGATGACAAATGCCCAGAGAATGAAATACTTATTGAGTTAGAGTTGCATATGTTTTTGTAATTCATTTATCTTTTGTTTGACAACCTGAAATGCAATCACCTTCTTCTTCTTTTCACTGAAGATTGTCCAAAACACAATTCGATTGCAGCATGTCATGATGCAACAACATCAAGTACAAAGTGTATTTGGTGTGAGAAAGCCAATGCATGCATTACTAGCAATGATAAGGACGTTCATGACTTCAAAGTAAATGGTTGCCAGATTGAAGTAAGCAATTAGTAGACCTCAAAGATTGTTCTTAATATTACAATATTCCATATTGCAATCCTTATTTTTTTCGGAAGAACATTTATATTGTTACGAATAAGTATTGAATTCTAGTGTACCACAAGTGCATAAATCACAGTAACTTATACGATATTGAAGCACATATGAATGCAATGCTTTATTTCCATGTGGACATTCAACAATGAATAGAAGAGTTGTTTAACACTAATACCTGGAAAGATGTTAATTCTTTAGCTCATAGAATGTGTAGTGATTCCCAATTTTCAATGTTTCCACTGAACCATCAACTCTGGCAACTACTGAAACTGATCTAATAAATGAATTGAAGAAGATTAATCCAAGCACTGAATCACATTTGGTAGATATTTGATATTTTTGTAATAATTATACTATTTCGTTTATTTCAGAACATGAATACATATACAATTGAAGACACTGGGGAAAGAAAATCACCGCAATACGTGTATATCGTTGTACCACTAGTTATATCTTTCCTTATTGATTGCATTGGTTGTGGTATTTGTCTATGGTTCCACAGAAGGAAGAGAGTTTATCCATAGTCCCCACAAACAGCGTGTCAATTGTTTTTATCAAGTTCACTTTGTTATTTTCATTTTGTAGTTTAGTAAACACACTTTCTATTCTGTTAATCATTCCAATACATTGAAGATTGTTTCATGCAACCGCATGTCACATTGATGATTGTTTATGTAATGACTGATGTCACTTTGTTGGGAGAATATTAAAATATAATTTGTTGTATTTATGTCATTGTTTTCATTCAATACAAACATGGGTAATTTCATAAGAGATTACAACATTGCACTTGTCAATTAACACTATCGTGTATACATGATTATGTGACCATTGAAATCAACCAAGACTCCATTGTAAATATCCATTTCGTTAAAGTCTCAATACTGAGAAATATCATTCGAAATTGACATTGTTCATGGTTTTAAACTGAAATGTCGAAATGCGGCATCAATATTTAACAAAGCACCTCAATCCTTCGTGATTTGAACTAATTTTAAATGGTCTAGCTGATATTCAGGTATGATTGGAAAAAGATGTAAAGTGAATGATGAACTAGTAACAGTTCTGTCGTAGCATTGGTAATAAGATGAGAGATTTGAAAGAAACACACACTGAATTGTTTGCGTCAATGATTGATCACATTATTAAATGTAACTTGGCTAATAATCGGTCCTATTCTCATGGATTTGTGAGAAACTAGTCGACAAACAGTCATTTCCATTACGTGTTCGAATGTTCTCGTTAGTGTTTAGGACTGAATAGTGTTCAATTTTTTCACGTTATGTGTGGATCATTTGCGAGTTGCAACGATATTGCCATAAGGTCACAAAAAATAAAAGCAGAGTTTGTTAGTGGCCAGCAATGAAATCCATGACACGTATCACTTCGTCACGTTTGAGACCCGTTAGCTAGCTGAATCTGCATCACAGTATTGATATGTCACTGCTTTACTCATAATCCATATCGTTTATTTCGAACATCGTCGCGTCATCCCCTAAGCTACTCAGTATGGATACCCACTGGCTCCTACAAACAACTTCAGTGTAGTATATATAATAAGGTTAACACAGACGTGATAAGTATTTGTTCTGTGGCAGTCTGCATTCCCAAAACTCATTTCTTCTCCGTGATGCTGAATGCTTGATATGTGACACAAGTTGTCAGATTATGATGGTATGTTAAACTGCTGTTCATTTTGTTAATGATGATTCCAAACCGCATTATTAAATCTTAATAAGATTGGAGCATTTAACGATAATAATTCACATCTAATCATGATGTTTAAGGTACTTTTTCCCATAAAACGGCGATTATATACCTCTTTTGGTTCGTTCCATAATTCGATTGTTGACAAACGCAGTATACAGTTTCGTTATTTTATACAAAACTTTGACTTTACAAAGTCACAAAATGAACCTGCCTTCAATAGTTTTCAAAGAAGATTCCGATGCTTTGATTGAACATGTGGAGATAGGCCTGACAGTCTTATTTTGTAAATAGTGTTCAATGATATTTGTATTTATTTTGTCAACTTTCCACTGTATGTATATTTAACATTAAATGACAGGAATCAGAGCAACAACCAGATTGATTACTGAGCGTTTGGTGTGGCCAAAGATCGATTCAGAAATAAAGTGATGGACACAAAACTGTTTACAATGTCAACGCAGCAAAATTCAGAAGCACACGATCAGTCCTTCCATTGTATGTATATTTAACATTAAATGACTGTAACTGTTGTTTTAGTAAATGACCTTGAACACACTTACCGTTGTGATTCTAACATAGCGTGACATATGGTTGCTTGCTAACAAATACATTGCTACACACACACGCTCATTTTTCTATTCTCACACCTTATCGAGTCAATCGCATTCTAAATCGAATATTATCCAAATTTTAGACCGCTGTGCCATTTCTATTACATCCTACGTCAAAGAAACTTCCTGGAGTCATATTTATCTCATTGAAGTTATTACTCATTTATAATTGTGGATTAATGGGACCAAAGCTCAACGGAACACGCAACAACTAGCTGATTTAAGTAACGTCCCTGAACTTTCATTTTGTGTTACTAATCTATAAATTGTTATTGTTAGATTAACTTTAGGACGTAATAACTTTATCGCTAATTTTTGGTCCACCACAAACATTTCATGGCTGATTTGACAGCAACTATCACTCTTCGTGGTCTATTCAAATATAATTCCCTTCCGTTTGGTTTAAGTTGTTCTCCAGCCATATTTCTTGAAGTAGTCAATCATGTAATTAATGATCTTAAAAGTGTTGACGTTTGTCCAGATGATCTCAATCATTATGGTTTTCATAAAATATCTCACGGTCAGTGACACACTACTTTCTTCGTTGTCTGCTTGAGAAAAAAATCCTCGTTAAGTCGAATGATGTTTCATTTTATGTGTTCGGTATTGAATGTCTTGGACATCAAGCTGACTTTAATGATTCTATACCAGATATGAGGCGATAAGCTTCACTTACAATTTCATCATCTCTAAAAACCCCTACACAATCATATTAACCAGCAGGTGTTCTTCATTATTATTCGCTTTTTATTTCTGATTTTCTTTATCGTACAAACTCTCTAGGTTGATACTTGAGGTATGTAATATGGACTCTCACAACAGTTTGATATTGTGATCAGAAACGTTGATTTCCGATATGCTTTGCCAAGATCGATGGGTGATCCACCACACCTGATGGAATCACTGAATTTAATTGGTCAGTCGCATCTTCACAATCAACATGTAGATCATCATCGTTTTGTAATCTGTATCGATGATCATTGTCTACTCGAGTTGGGTGGGAATTATGTGAACTCGTATCCTAAATCAAAGTCACACCTTCCTGTTAATTAGAATCGTGGACTGTAGTGGCTGTAGTGAGTGAGAACTCAGGTGTGAATGCCCAGTTTATTGTTAGTTTCAGAATCACAGAGTGTCTTCATACAATAAAAAAATCACACATTCCACACTTCGCTTGCACGTCATCCATCAGTTGACTCTTACTAACTTCATTGTTCTTTTATTCTAGATGAGTTCACCTGTGTTCAGTATGAAACAGTAACCTACAAAAACAATGGCAGATGGTCGCACAATATCGTGAATTGGTTGAAGTTAAACGTGAACACTATTGAATGTTTCTCAGTGGCAAGCGACTGAACGTTCGCTCAAGAACGAAGGTCTTAGATTTGATTTCTGCTTTCATGATTGTCAATGGGGTCTTGTAATACAACAAACAGGCTTCTGAATGATTCCGGGTTTTTAATACAGGTCCAAAATTTATCGGTCCATGATTTCAATCAAAAATCATATATCCTACAATCCATCTTGTTTCATTAACAAAGCGTCACACATTGTGTTTATCGTAATCATTTTTGTAGACTATGTGAAGAATTAAAAATTTCGTTTCATGATCATTCTGACTGTGATATTTCGGTTTGAACTTTCATCCATACCACTGACTGTGGAATATTTTATCTATAAATATTGTGAAAATATTTCCGTAGTACGTTACTCGTGAAGTTCACATTGTGTTCACTACAACACCTTTGCTTCGTAAATTCGAAAAATCTGTCAAGTAAAGTACATTAACAATTCGTTGATCGGTCAGTATTAATTCAAGC
The DNA here is from genome assembly GCA_944470205.2 of Schistosoma margrebowiei. NCBI lineage: Eukaryota > Metazoa > Platyhelminthes > Trematoda > Strigeidida > Schistosomatidae > Schistosoma > Schistosoma margrebowiei. The sequence continues at coordinate 41,239,376 of OX104026.1, read as the reverse complement.
ACCATTGAATGCTAACATCAGCCTATTCAATCCTTTTTTACAAGAAAATCGTTTCAAAAACCCTTTTGACAATCGAACGTCTATGAATACTTATTTATAACTGTTGCATCACTAGGGGCCTCGGGCGATATCCAAACCGAGAATTCAACAGTTCTTTTATAAGTACAACGAGTTTAAGGTTGTACGGTTACTTACTCAATCGAAGTTTGTTCAAAGCAAAACATTGTTCTCAGACTGATGTACCCATCTATATATATTGCGTGATATTTTTGCAGGTTCTAACATTGAACAACATATCTCATAATGATGAAATAACCGCTTCCATAGTGAGCACTCAGATCATCATTCTTAGTGTGAAATGACTATTCTTGTAAAGTATCACAGCTTTTATCCCTCCAGTTTTAATAAGCGTTTCTAAACTGATTACTTTCGCTTTTCACTCTTCTCTTCATCCAACATTGATTTCACATAGGATAATTCGTTTACACAACACTTGTCATCGATGTTTTGAATGAATTAATACCTCTTGTAAGATCCATTTAGGAGGTTGTGTGTGTGTGTGAAAATCCATCAATGTATACACTTGTTGTTTGTTCCTATTGTTGTTCGTGTAGTTGTACATTTTGTTATTCCTTTTGATTCCATTTGAGTTGGTCATATAGTCATCATAGTTTTTATTTTTCTTACGTCTTCACTAAGTTTCCGTGCTTCTTCGTGAACTACATTTATGTTGTGTTTACTTGATACTAAGTCTTGGCAGCAGACACACTGGTTTGTTCCTCCATTTTATTGTGTTGCTTGTATTGACTAGAATTGTACATTTTTAAGTGTGAATTGAAGCACACCTCCAGAATTCGAAACACTCTGTATTATAAAGTAATCAAATAGTATCTTTTGAATGAATCTGTGCGTGATCTAGCCAGACAAGATGGAATAACATTGATATGTTGCGATTGGTAATTTATTGGGCATCCTTTATCAACTTCCTTATTTATTGTAATTTAAATTTGATTGATTGAACAATTATTGGCTGAATAGCTGAGTGGTCATATTTGTTTAGGTGATAGGGTATATTTAAGTTTATAATGAATTTCAGAAACGTCATTTTACCCGATCACATTGTTTTGTTTTCAACCAGGCAAGGGCGCGTATCTAACCCACCTAGACTGTTATTCTTCAGTACAAAGCTTAGATTGCATCTAACACTTCCAAGAATTTGTTTGTTCATTCAAATGAAGTATCATTCAAATTATTAAAACAGAATTTATGTAGCCGGAAAATTTACGAAGTTATAGAAGATGATTTAACGTCATTCAGATTTTCTCCCAATCGAGTGTTAGCGTTAATTCTGGCATTGACTGATGGATTATATAAGAGACATTTTTCTTCTTCTTTTATAATGAATTTCAGAAACGTCATTTTACCCGATCACATTGTTTTGTTTTCAACCAGGCAAGGGCGCGTATCTAACCCACCTAGACTGTTATTCTTCAGTACAAAGCTTAGATTGCATCTAACACTTCCAAGAATTTGTTTGTTCATTCAAATGAAGTATCATTCAAATTATTAAAACAGAATTTATGTAGCCGGAAAATTTACGAAGTTATAGAAGATGATTTAACGTCATTCAGATTTTCTCCCAATCGAGTGTTAGCGTTAATTCTGGCATTGACTGATGGATTATATAAGAGACATTTTTCTTCCTAACTAAACTTTAAACATCATTAGAACATTGTCAGAGTGGATATCCGTTGAAATTGCAGTAATTTTAACATTTGCATTCATGAGTATTATACTAAACGGCCTTCTGGTGAGTTCAGGTTTTCAATAGTGGCCCAGCCCAGATTGATACATGGATTCAAGAATTGTTACATTCACCATATTAGTTTAATTTCACATCACCTGAGAGAAAAACTGCATGTTTTACGATATGCAACTCATTCAGTGTATGTAAATCTACCGGAAGTGTTCAAAACAGGAAACACAAAAAGACTTATTGTAGCGACCCAACAACCAATATTCGGTTGGAACAACGGACTGATGAACCCAAAATTTATTCGATTAGACCAGATTACGTTCCTCTATATAGCTCACAAAGCGTTTTTGAGATACTCGTATTATTTTATATCAACACGTCCATCATCTCAAGATTACAGATATTTCATACTGTCATTTCTACATATTATAAGTAGTTGGATAATGACGGCCCTCTACCAATTGGAAACTACCATTTGACATAAATAAATGATAGGTCCAAACACATCATATTAAGTGAATATCGAACCAATTAGGAAGGTTGTGCAGTAATTCTAAAAGTATTTTATGGAAATTATTCACTTACAAACAGATCACTTAAGCGTAATCCTAGAATGACATAAAAAATAAGTGACATATTTTCATAATTAGATAACTATAATGAATAAGGGGTATGTTGATATGGAGAGCTAATCAGAAGTAGGCGAAGGTCAACCGATGGCAATCAGAAATGACCTGAAAGACATTTTCATTTCATTGTCTGTGAAATGGATCAATTACCTAAGCATTAGAGTGGTATATATATATGAATGTGTACAGATGATAGTTTTTCTTGAATAAAAAGCAGCATTTGACTCCGTGGATCGAGAGGTGCTGTGACAGTATCTGTCATTGAAAGGCTCACATCAGAAGTACATAAACTTTGTGAAGGCTTTTCACTCGAAAACTACTAATCGAGTCAGAGCTTATGGCGAACTGTCATCTGATTTCGCAGCATGAAGTGCTGGCTGTCAAGGCTGTCAGTGCAATGAACTATTTTCAGACAAACTCTTCATTTTAATATGAATATAACATAACTCGATTAAAGTATGAATTGAGGAACGTTAGATTTGAACTTTACTTCTGAATAATATTCTATTTGTTAAGAAATATAATCGAACGGGTATTGAATAGATCAGTATTGAGGTGTGTTGATGATACCTTCATCGTATGCAATAATCAAAAACATGCAACAAATCTGCTAAAGTTTTTCAACGAAGCCCATCCAAATATCGATTTCACTACGGATTATGGAAGAGAAAAAAAGTTTCATTTTCTCGACATGGCGATAAAATGAAGAAAAGTAGATACAGTTCAACGCTGTTTATAAGAAAGACACATCGATTTTCGGTTACCTCAATTTGAATAGCTTTTGTCCAATCAATTACAAAAAGGGCACTGATCAAAACACTGTTTGACAAAACAGAAAGAATAGATACTGCCGATACACTAGAAGAAGAAGTTATGAATGGTAAAAATTGCATTGACAAGAATTTATCCTACAGCAAAAGTGATTGTCCTGTCCAAAACAACATGTTCTTTGACACAATCAAAGGTCGACAAGTAGACTTTTCATGTTACCACCAACTGTTTATAAAAATTGACATGTATCTTCCCAAGCAGTTAAATTGCTAGAACAGAAAGGAGAGCCTACGTAAGATTCAAAAAACATATTCGGAAAATTTTAACATCAAATTGCCATCGCAATACATCCCCTTGACACAGGATACGAAGTCGATACACTGAAGTGTTTCAAAGTAATTAATAAACAATCAAGCTCAAACATTCTGAAATTCGCCAAATAAATAACAATCAAACGTCTAAAACCAGATCTATGTATACAAAAATAGACAGTAATAAATCTTTTATTACCCTGGTAGCAATACCCCTCCCCCTTTTTATTGATTTATTGCGTCATTATTCCAACTATTTTTGAAGTTTAAATTACATAAACGATTGATCTTAATTCATACTTCCTTTATTACCATTAATCTATTTCCATGAGTTCTAATCACTATTTCAATGTTCTGGAACTTTCCGTCTCAACTCTATCGGGATATTTGCTGCACCATGATACACATTTATTCATCGTTCATCACCTTCTTATGCATAAATATGTCAATATCTGTAATCATGTTGAATTTTAGATATGTCATGTTGTAAGCAACTGATGAGAACCTAACGAAATCGAACGAATTCACTTATTATTTTGCACCAATCATTGTTATTGCTCTCTTTTGGATAACATACAATATCTTAGAAACAGCATAAAAAATTTGTTTAGATCTTTCTATCACTATGATCATATCTGCATGAACATTTTTATTTGATCAGATGGTAAAGTTAATAAACTGTTCCCTATTACAAGCCTAAATGTTAGCTGATTTAATCATTCAATGACTAGTTCAGTTTTCTATGAATATACATCTATGTGTCTGAATCTTTTCAATACATTCGACTCTTATTTTGGCTGTGTATTCGCTCGTTGTCATTCGACTGCATTTGTATTTCTTCTTCAATACACTTTACGCAATTGTGACATAGAGAAGTGTAATGTACAATGTTAGACTATAGTCAATAGTTGGTATTGCATTTCTGAAATTCATGCATCTCAGAAAGTCATTTAATAACAGTCATTTAGACCAGTGACATAAGAAGCCTTAAGATTTATCTCGAAAAATTTGAACGACAGATTTAATGGAGCGTAAATGAGAATGTAACGCCGATCTCCACAGTACGATCTTATTTCTAAAATCAACGTACTACCTCTCAATTTTCATTATTCCGATGGATTATAATTATTGTTGTGGATTGATATTATCCTCATACAAATGACACCTACTTCATCCTGTAAACATTTTTGATTAAAATGTAACTTTACTGACCATAATAATAAATACAATCGATATTGTGGTGTGAATGGAGTAAGTCTGTTCTATTTTATGAAATTACAGCATTTGTTTATTGTTGCGGTTTCTCCCTGTCTACATTTCTCCTTCACCTATACATCGATATATTCCTTTTCATAAACACGTCTTATGAAAATGCAATCAATACGTTGACAGTTCCACTGAGACAAGAGATTTAATCAGTAGTCCGTTTCTATGAATTGAGCTATAGCTAAAATACAATATGATACATATATATATGTCAGTTACCAGTGTTTGACCAGCTGCAATGTTGTCGTACAATAATGTAGGTCTATGATACACAGTTGAACAATATACAAATACAGGTACCCAAGCGAATGAAAAGTCATGAAGATTGGACCCCAGAGTTTTATAAATACCACAACAGTGATTGGTTTCAATTGACTTTCCTTAAGAGAAGTAGTAATCTTCTATAACATAAGAATTCTAATCATTTTGTCAGTCACATGAACAAATTATTACGAAGCGAAATATTTCATTCTAACTCAGATTTATATTACACCCACTAAACAGAATAGAGTATAGACAATACCATATGATCTCATTATGAGATGGAATGAGGTGATAATTGACAGCAAACTATGGTCATTAGTGTTTCTATAAACATAAGAAGTCAACAGAAATATGTTTGTTAAGAAAACGCACACGTTGTCTACAGTGAAATTAAAGGAGGAGTAATCAATTCTACTTTGAAAATGTTATCGGATGTAAGAGAAATGATGATAGAACGTGGTGTGATGTTGTAATCAATGCGATGAATAGGACAGAATTCCCGAATTCTTATATCATATTCCCAAAATGCACACAGTTCAGAGGTGTTTGTTTCATTGGCAAGAGTGACATATATCAGTAGGTCAGTGTGTGCTGCTTCGATCTCAGGTGCTTTCGACAATGCTCGTCTATTCAAGAGTTGCTTGAAGTATTTCACTCATCTATTCCTCTGAATGCATTTGTGGGGTGATGTCATGATGTCTCTAATCAATTTGTTGAATGCACATAGATTTACAAATGTCTCTCTATCTTCATTTCTTACTCCTGAGAGATATATTTCATGTTTTACGCTATGCAACTCATCCAGTGTATGTAAATCCACCAGGAGTGTGAAAAAACAGGAATCACAAAACGACTTATTCTTATCATAAAACATGAAGTTAGTTGAACAATACTACTGAGATAGTCGATGATTGAAGTGTTTATCCATAACTGGAGCAAAACTATTTATGAATTGACAACCAGAACATTTGCTTTCACTTCATCTTCTTTTTAGCAAAGTAGTAATTATATGTAAAATGAGAATTTTACTCATCTTTGATGTCAGTCAAATAAACAAACAACATTGATATGACACCCACGATACACAATAGAGAATACCATATTATCTTTTGATTTATGAGATAGACTGAGGTGATCAATGATAAACAAAGTATAATCATAAACAAGAAAGAGGTCAACAGAAATATGTTTTTGTTCATTAGACAAACACGTTGTCTTCACTGAGATGGAAGAAGGAGCAATCAATTTTACTTTGAAAATGTTAACGGATGTAGAGAGAAATGATGATAGAACGTGGTGTTATGTTATATTCAATGAGATGAATCAGATAGAATTCGCAATTGTTTTGCAAATCTTATTCCTCACTGCATACGATTTACAGGTTTGTGGTGTTTGTACAATTTAATGATCCTTTTGTGCTTGGAAACTGTCCGATTCCGATATCCGAACACATTTCGTTCGTCTGTCCGCATCTAGTTGTCACGCAATATAACTTATTCTTCATCAAGAAAAATGACTGGTGACTAGCGATGGAATCCATGATTCGCTTTTCTCCTTATTTGTGAATCATCAGCTGGATATACCTACATCCCATAATTGATGTCACCTCTGTGACTCGAACCCAGTATAATTCGGTTCAAGCAGCATCGTTTTATTCACTTAGTTTGATTTGTGTCTTGAATAATCGAAATCTACACAGATTGAATATTGTGATATTTTGCTATTCACTCATCATTTAATAATCTGATTTAGTCAACAATATGTTGAATGATAATTCGATTTCCAGAAAATTGTATCATTCAGAGAGTACTGGTGTTATGCAGCTAATGTGATTTAGGAGAGTAATTTTTCACCAAAGTCACATTATTCTATAAGTTTCCTAGTTCTAATAATTCCTAACTGAAATTAATCTGCTTCTAATTGCCTGCAGACTTCAATATTGTAGAGATTCACGAATTGATCTGGGAGATTTCTTTATAGGTTCATAGTGGCATTCATGATCTGGATGCTTTTAAAAATGGTCATTCGATCTACCACAAAGTGGTAAATATTTAACTATAAAGTGAAGATGAACATGAAGTTCGGCTTCAGTCAGTCCTGTTGGACATTACTGACTAATTTCTTTACTACTTATACAAATATCAGTAGCCTCAAACAGTGCATCAAAACACCATAGTACAATACATGGTCTAATGCATACGAATGTTTAGATGGTGGTTGGAGGTAGTCAACAGGAAACCCTGGACCCGGGTTTCGTGCTATTTGGCACTCGTCAGCAAGGTGTACCTGTAATCTTGAGGGAACTGGTGCTCCCTGGCGGATTCGATCTCGTGTCACCCAGCTTCACAGTAAGAGACGTTACCACTGAGCTATCCGAGCCGTGACTATCCTCCTGTAGCACTGACATGTAATCACAATTGATTGATCACTGGGTGGTGATCAATGTCTATGTCATGCTTGTCTAGTCCTTATTAGTGCAGATCGAATGCTGTCGATCGTGTTGCAATGTGGCCACCAGTCTAGGTGACTCAACACTGCGGGCACTATGTATTGAGATTTAGATGGTGGTTGGAGGTAGTCAACAGGAAACCCTGGACCCGGGTTTCGTGCTATTTGGCACTCGTCAGCAAGGTGTACCTGTAATCTTGAGGGAACTGGTGCTCCCTGGCGGATTCGATCTCGTGTCACCCAGCTTCACAGTAAGAGACGTTACCACTGAGCTATCCGAGCCGTGACTATCCTCCTGTAGCACTGACATGTAATCACAATTGATTGATCACTGGGTGGTGATCAATGTCTATGTCACGCTTGTCTAGTCCTTATTAGTGCAGATCGAATGCTGTCGATCGTGTTGCAATGTGGCCACCAGTCTAGGTGACTCAACACTGCGGGCACTATGTATTGAGATTTAGATGGTGGTTGGAGGTAGTCAACAGGAAACCCTGGACCCGGGTTTCGTGCTATTTGGCACTCGTCAGCAAGGTGTACCTGTAATCTTGAGGGAACTGGTGCTCCCTGGCGGATTCGATCTCGTGTCACCCAGCTTCACAGTCAGAGATGTTACCACTGAGCTATCCGAGTAGTAGTAGTAGTAGTAGTAGTAGTAGTAGTAGTAGTAGTAGTCGTAGTTGTAGTAACGAAATAAGGATTTGTAGCAATTAGTCCCTTTTATAAATTTCGATAGAACAATGAGAAAATGGAGTTGATCTGACAAATTTGATGTATTTCCGCTCTACATTTCGAACAATCTTGTCACACGTATACTTGTCAGGGCATTTTTATATGTAAATTATTAAACGTCATAGAAATCAGAGTACAAATAAATAATCCAAGGGAATGAATGAATAAGAAATTGTCGCGTTATCTTAGACCATAGAATGACTTAAGGATCACCAATGTAAATTCAAGGTTACAGACAATTGATCAACTTTTAACCAACGTGGAGCTAGGTGACTCTACACCATCACAGTTAAAACGCCACATGACAAGCTTACTAGGAAACCGTACAGTAGACAAACGTCTATTATATCAATTGTGGCTCAGACGTCTTCCACAAAACATCCAACAGATACTTGCATTCGGAGACGAAGACGTTGACTTTGGTAGGCTAGTGGACATAGCCGACAGAATTTACGAGCTGTCTAACACTCACCCTGTATCTCACATCCACTCAAGCTGAGCTCACGAGATCGCCGAGTTACGACGACCAGTTGATACCCTTATCAAACTGATAGCCCAGATCCAATCATTGAATGCCTCCAACAGTGAGTGTAGAGGAACATGCAGAAGCCGTAGACGTCGTAGTCCAAGCACTACCAGACACAACATTTGTTGGTATCATAGAACGGACGTACGGCAAACAAGCTAGAAAATGTACTCCGCTTTGTAACTTTGCAAGCACACAGAAAAAGGAACGTCAAAACCGCCGGTTAATGACGACTGCAGTCACTGACCACAACCCTCATGACAGTCGTCTTTTATATGTTACAGACATAAGAACCGGCACAAAGTTTTTAGTCGACAATGGGGCAGGTGTTGGTGTTGTGCCGCCCAGTGCACTCGAGAAAAACAAAACTGACCCAAAACTGAAACTACGAGCATGAAACAAGTCTGGCATTAAGACGTACGGCGAAAGAAGGGAACAATTAATTTTGATCCTAAATCTAATTTTTCATTGAGTTTCATCATAGCAGACGTCCTCGTTCCTCGTTCTGCAAATCCACAAAATACTGGTTGACGTCAAAAATAAGAAAACTTGTCCTTGCCGAACAGAGTAGAGAAATTAGAAGAATTATACCCTCTCCAACTTTTGCACGATTTCACTCATAGCATACCTGACGTGTCGATTTTTTCAAATTTTGATCTAGTTCGCGCTTGCCATAACATTCCAATTCATCCGGACGATGTTCTTTAAACGGCCAATAATACCCCCTTTTGACTATACGAATTCGTCCGCATGCCTTTCGCACTGAGGAATGCTGCACAAAGTTTCCAGCGTTTTATTAAATAAGTGGTACATGGCTTACCGTTTGTATATGCTTACATAGATTACCGACTTATACCAATCAAAGAGGAAAATGAACATCCAACTCATCTGAAAATGCTTCTTGGGAAGCTATACGAGTATGGGTTGACAGTCAACTCTGACAAGTGTGAGTTTGGAAAACAATCCCTCACGTTTTTAGGTCATGTACTTGATAATCAAGGCATTAAAGCAGTTCCTGAGGAAACACAAGCTATCAGAAATTATCCTTTACCTGATTCATTCAAGAAACTACGACGTTTCCTTGAGACGATCAAGATTTACAGACGTTTTATCCTCAAATGTGCAGACACAGCAAAACCGCTAACTGATTTCTTAAGGAGACGAACTGAATCATTGGCAATGACACCACAAGCAATTCAAGCATTTGACCAGTTGAAAAGCGCTTTAAGCAGAGACGCATTAACCGTACTACGAAAGGTTGATGCACCTTTAGCAGAAATGACCGACGCTTCTAATGTAGCAGTAGGTGCTGTACATCAGCAACGTGTCAATCAACAATGGCAACGCCTTGCATTTTTCTCAAAGAAGCTAAACGCAACGCAAACAAAATATAGCACATTCGGTAGAGAACTGTTGGCTATCTACTTAGCCGTAAAACACTTCCGCTATATGTTAGAAGGTAATTCTTTCACGATTTATACTGATCACAAACCTCTAACTAAGTCCTCGATGCACAATCATGATAAATGCAGTCCGAACTAAATTCGTCAACTAGAATTCATTTCACAATTTGCAGCTGATATACCATATATTAATGGCAATGCAAATCAGACAGCAGATGCACTATCGAGAATAAATATCAATGCCTTCTCGATCCCTGATATAAATTATCAAGAAATGGCAAAGCATCAATTAAAACAGCCGATGGAATCCATTAGGTCCTTTAAACCACGAACTCAAAATGTGAAATCATTCGTACACAATGAATTAGACAAATGCTCACATGTATTCGTCAGAAATGATAGAGTACGTCAGCTGTTACAGATTCCTTATGATGGCCTTTTTAAAATCATCCGAAAGGACACTAAAACGGTTACAGTGGAAAGAGCAAGTAAACATGATACTGTTAGCATCGACAGAGTAAAACCAGCATTTTTCGAGAACACTGAAAAACAGACAACTGTAAAACCCTCTAAACCCGTAGCAGAGTAAGCACCATTCAAACTAACTGCAACAAACAATACTTTAAATCAAACTTCAGCAGCAACAGAAAACACAACAAGATCAGGAAGAAGAGTACACTGGCCAGATAGGTAGGTAGCAACGTGTTTGTCTAATGAACAAAACATATTTGTGTTGACCTCTTTCTTGTTTATGATCATACTTTGTTTATCATTGATCACCTCAGTCTATTTCATTAATCAAAAGATAATATGATATTCTCTATTGTGTATCGTGGGTGTCATATGAATGTTGTTTGTTTATTTGACTGACTTCAGAGATGAGTGAAATTCTCATTTTACATATAAATACTACTATGCTGAAAAGAAGATGAAGTGAAAGCAAATGTTCTGGTTGTCAATTCATATATGGTCTTGCTTCAGCTATGAATAAACACTTCAATCATCAACTATCTCAGTAGTATTGTTCAACTAACTTCATGTTTTATGATAAGAATAAGTCGTTTTGTGATTCCTGTTTTTTCACACTCCTGGTGGATTTACATACACTGGATGAGTTGCATAGCGTAAAACATGAAGTATATCTCTCAGGAGTAAGAAATGAAGATGGAGAGACATTTGTAAATCTATGTGCATTCAACAAATTGATTAGAGACATCATGACATCACCCCACAAATGCATTCACAAAGTTACACGGGTCTCACCGGATCACACTGCATAGAATCAGACAAATCAAGATCAAAAGAAACAGGGAGAAACCAATAAGCAACAGCTGAACAATAACATAGGAAATCAATGACCGAGCTGAATAAACGGAAGCAAAATAGCAAGTGAAGAGGAGCATTACAGCCAACAAGCAAAAGTACGTGGAGCACCCAGCAACGAGAGCAGATGAAGCCGTAGCTGCAAGAAACGTGAAACAACTATACGAAACGAAAAATAAACTGGCAGGAAAATATAGTAAACCAGGGTGACCGGTAAAGAACAAAGTATTCAAGTCAATCAATGAGATTGAATATCAGAGGAATAGATGAGTGAAATACTTCAAGCAACTCTTGAATAGACGAGCTTTATTGAGTCCACCGGAGATCGAAGCAACACACACTGACCTACTGATATATGTCACTCTTGCCAATGAAACAAACACCTCTGAACTGTGTGCATTTTGGGAATATGATATAAGAATTCGGGAATTCTGTCCTATTCATCGCATTGATTACAACATCACACCACGTTCTATCATCATTTCTCTTACATCCGATAACATTTTCAAAGTAGAATTGATTACTCCTCCTTTAATTTCACTGTAGACAACGTGTGCGTTTTCTTAACAAACATATTTCTGTTGACTTCTTATGTTTATAGAAACACTAATGACCATAGTTTGCTGTCAATTATCACCTCATTCCATCTCATAATGAGATCATATGGTATTGTCTATACTCTATTCTGTTTAGTGGGTGTAATATAAATCTGAGTTAGAATGAAATATTTCGCTTCGTAATAATTTGTTCATGTGACCGACAAAATGATTAGCATTCTGATGTTATAGAAGATTACTACTTCTCTTAAGGAAAATCAATTGAAACCAATCACTGTTGTTGTATTTGTAAAATTGTGGGGTCCAATCTTCATGACTTTTCATTCGCTTGGATATTTGTATTTGTATTTTGTTCAACTGTGTATCATAGACCTACATTATTGTACGGTAACATTGCAGCTGGTCAAACACTGGTAATATATATATATATATATATATATATATATATATATATATATATATATATATATATATATAAATGTGTATCACATTGTATTTTAGCTTTAGCTAAATTTATAGAAACGGATTACTGAATACATCTCCTATCTCAGTGGATTGATCGCTGTTTGCTCATTCATTTCGTTTGGAATCAGCAAGTAAAACCAAGGTCTGTAATGCTTCATCTCTCTTCACTTATGGAAGGCTGGACGCTAATTTCTTTATTCTATCGATAAAGATCTGTGCGTATATCGTTCGGTCGAAGATGAAAAATAGTTGAAAGTCTTCGTAGATACGGCAACTGAAACAGTGGTCTTCAAAAGGCTGAGGGATCGATTTCCCATATATTTATATCAAATCCACATGAGCATTTAAACTTATTATTCATTTTTCTACACGTTCGAAAGCGCAAGCATATTGAGTGAGCTAAGCGTATCTACAAGAACGATGGACTCATGGTGCACGATCTATTCCCTGGTCATATTTTTTGATCTGTCATTCTGCATCAATATTGTCTAATTGTGGAATAAAAAAAGATTATCATCTTCCTCAGTGTATCGATTCTGTCATTTGCCGTTAACTAATGCAACTACGTATTGATTGCATTTTCATAAGACGTGTTTATGAAAAGGAATATATATCGATGTATAGGTGAAGGAGAAATGTAGACAGGGAGAAACCGCAACAATAAACAAATGCTGTAATTTCATAAAATAGAACAGACTTACTCCATTCACACCACAATATCGATTGTACGTAAAATGTCATAGTTTATTATTATGGTCAGTAAAGTTACATTTTAATCAAAAATGTTTACAGGATGGAGTAGGTGTAATGAGAATGAGGATAATATCAATCCACAACAATTATTATAATCCATCACAATAATGAAAGTTGAGAGGCAGTTCGTTGATTTTAGAATTCAGATCGTACTGTGGAGATCGGCGTTACATTCTCATTTACGCTTCATTAATTCTGTCGTTCAAAATTTTCGAGATAAATCTTAAAGTTTCTTATGTCATTGGTCTAAATGACTGTTATTGAATGACTTTCTGAGGTGCATGAATTTCAGAAATGCAATACGAACTATTGACTACAGTCTAACATTGTACAGTACACTTCTCTATGTCACAATTACGTAAAGTGTATTGAAGAAGAAATACAAATGCAGTTGAATGACAACGAACGAATACACAGCCAAAATAAAAGTCGATGTAATGAAAAGATTCAGACACATAAATGTATATACATAGAAAACTGAACTAGTCATTGAATGATTAAATCAGCTAACATTTAGGCTTGTAATAGGGAACAGTTTATTGACTTTACCATCTGATCAAATAAAAATGTTCATGCAGATATGATCATAGTGATAGAAAGATCTAAACAAATTTTTTATGCCGTTTCTAAGATACTGTATGTTATCCAAAAGAGAGCAATAACAATGATTGGTGCAAAATAATAAGTGAATTCGTTCGATTTCGTTAGGTTCTCATCAGTTGCTTACAACCTGACATATCTAAAATTCAACATGATTACAGATATTGACATATTTATGCATAAGAAGGTGATGAACGATGAATAAATGTGTATCATGGTGTAGCAAATATCCCGATAGAGTTGAGACGGAAAGTTCCAGAACATTGAAATAGTGATTAGAACTCATGGAAATAGATTAATGGTAATAAAGGAAGTATGAATTAAGATCAATCGTTTATGTAATTTAAACTTCAAAAATAGTTGGAATAATGACGCAATAAATCAATAAAAAGGGGGTGGGGTATTGCTACCAGGGTAATAAAAGATTTATTACTGTCTATTTTTGTATACATAGATCTGGTTTTAGACGTTTGATTGTTATTTATTTGGCGAATTTCAGAATGTTTGAGCTGGATTGTTTATTAATTACTTTGAAACACTTCAGTGTATCGACTTCGTATCCTGTGTCAAGGGGATGTATTGCGATGGCAATTTGATGTTAAAATTTTCCGAATATGTTTTTTGAATCTTACGTAGGCTCTCCTTTCTGTTCTAGCAATTTAACTGCTTGGGAAGATACATGTCAATTTTTATAAACAGTTGGTGGTAACATGAAAAGTCTACTTGTCGACCTTTGATTGTGTCAAAGAACACGTTGTTTTGGACAGGACAATCACTTTCGCTGTAGGATAAATTTATGTCAATGCAATTTTTATCATTCATAACTTCCTCTTCTAGTGTATCGGCAGTACCTATTCTTTCTGTTTTGTCAAACAGTGTTTTGATCAGTGCCTTTTTTGTATTTGATTGGACAAAAGCTATTCAAATTGAGGTAACCGAAAATCGATGTGTCTTTCTTATAAACAGCGTTGAACTGTATCTACTTTTCTTCATTTTATCGCCATGTCGAGAATATGGAACTATTTTTCTCTTCCATAATCCGTAGTGAAATCGATATTTGGATGGGCTTCGTTGAAAAACTTTAGCAGATTCGTTGCATGTTTTTCATTATTGCATACGATGTAGGTATCATCAACATACCTCAATACTGATCTATTTATTACTCGTTCGATTATATTTCTTAACAAATAGAATATTATTCAGAAGTAAAGTTCAAATCTAACGTTCCTCAATTCATACTTTATTGGAGTTATGTTATATTCATATTAAAATGAGGAGTTTGTCTGAAGATAGTTCATTGCACTGACAGCCTTGACAGCCAGCACTTCATGCTGCGAAATCAGATGACAGTTCGCCATAAGCTCTGACTCGATTAGTAGTTTTCGAGTGAAAAGCCTTCACAAAGTTTATGTACTTCTGATGTGAGCCTTTCAATGACAGATACTGTCACAGCACCTCTCGATCCACGGAGTCAAATGCTGCTTTTTATTCAAGAAAAACTATCATCTGTACACATTCATATATATATACCACTCTAATGCTTAGGTAATTGATCCATTTCACAGACAATGAAATGAAAATTTCTTTCAGGTGATTTCTGATTGCCATCGGTTGACCTTCGCCTTAGACTACTTCTGATTAGCTCTCCATATCAACATATCCCTTATTCATTATAGTTATCTAATTATGAAAATATGTCACTTATTTTTTATGTCATTCTAGGATTACGCTTAAGTGATCTGTTTGTAAGTGAATAATTTCCATAAAATACTTTTAGAATTACTGCACAACCTTCCTAATTGGTTCGATATTCACTTAATATGATGTGTTTGGACTTATCATTTATTTATGTCAAATGATAGGTGCCAATCTGTAGAGGGCCGGGATTATCCAACTACTTATAATATGTAGAAATGACAGTATGAAATATCTGTAATCTTGAGGGGATGGACGTGTTGATATAAAATAATACGAGTATCTCAAAAACGCTTTGTGAACTATATAGAGGAACGTAATCTGGTCTAATCGAATAAATTTTGGGTTCATCAGTCCGTTGTTCCAACCGAATATTGGTTGTTGGGTCGCTACAATAAGTCTTTTTGTGTTTCCTGTTTTGAACACTTCCGGTAGATTTACATACACTGAATGAGTTGCATATCGTAAAACATGCAGTTTTTCTCTCAGGTGATGTGAAATTAAACTAATATGGTGAATGTAACAATTCTTGAATCCATGTATCAATCTGGGCTGGGCCACTATTGAAAACCTGAACTCACCAGAAGTCCGTTTAGTATAATACTCATGAATGCAAATGTTAAAATTACTGCAATTTCAACGGATATCCACTCTGACAATGTTCTAATGATGTTTAAAGTTTAGTTAGGAAGAAAAATGTCTCTTATATAATCCATCAGTCAATGCCAGAATTAACGCTAACACTCGATTGGGAGAAAATCTGAATGACGTTAAATCATCTTCTATAACTTCGTAAATTTTCCGGCTACATAAATTCTGTTTTAATAATTTGAATGATACTTCATTTGAATGAACAAACAAATTCTTGGAAGTGTTAGATGCAATCTAAGCTTTGTACTGAAGAATAACAGTCTAGGTGGGTTAGATACGCGCCCTTGCCTGGTTGAAAACAAAACAATGTGATCGGGTAAAATGACGTTTCTGAAATTCATTATAAACTTAAATATACCCTATCACCTAAACAAATATGACCACTCAGCTATTCAGCCAATAATTGTTCAATCAATCAAATTTAAATTACAATAAATAAGGAAGTTGATAAAGGATGCCCAATAAATTACCAATCGCAACATATCAATGTTATTCCATCTTGTCTGGCTAGATCACGCACAGATTCATTCAAAAGATACTATTTGATTACTTTATAATACAGAGTGTTTCGAATTCTGGAGGTGTGCTTCAATTCACACTTAAAAATGTACAATTCTAGTCAATACAAGCAACACAATAAAATGGAGGAACAAACCAGTGTGTCTGCTGCCAAGACTTAGTATCAAGTAAACACAACATAAATGTAGTTCACGAAGAAGCACGGAAACTTAGTGAAGACGTAAGAAAAATAAAAACTATGATGACTATATGACCAACTCAAATGGAATCAAAAGGAATAACAAAATGTACAACTACACGAACAACAATAGGAACAAACAACAAGTGTATACATTGATGGATTTTCACACACACACACAACCTCCTAAATGGATCTTACAAGAGGTATTAATTCATTCAAAACATCGATGACAAGTGTTGTGTAAACGAATTATCCTATGTGAAATCAATGTTGGATGAAGAGAAGAGTGAAAAGCGAAAGTAATCAGTTTAGAAACGTTTATTAAAACTGGAGGGATAAAAGCTGTGATACTTTACAAGAATAGTCATTTCACACTAAGAATGATGATCTGAGTGCTCACTATGGAAGCGGTTATTTCATCATTATGAGATATGTTGTTCAATGTTAGAACCTGCAAAAATATCACGCAATATATATAGATGGGTACATCAGTCTGAGAACAATGTTTTGCTTTGAACAAACTTCGATTGAGTAAGTAACCGTACAACCTTAAACTCGTTGTACTTATAAAAGAACTGTTGAATTCTCGGTTTGGATATCGCCAGTGGTCTCTAGTAATGCAACAGTTATAAATAAGTATTCATAGACGTTCGATTGTCAAAAGGGTTTTTGAAACGATTTTCTTGTAATAAAGGATTGAATAGGCTGATGTTAGCATTCAATGGTGCTTGAATTAATACTGACCGATCAACGAATTGTTAATGTACTTTACTTGACAGATTTTTCGAATTTACGAAGCAAAGGTGTTGTAGTGAACACAATGTGAACTTCACGAGTAACGTACTACGGAAATATTTTCACAATATTTATAGATAAAATATTCCACAGTCAGTGGTATGGATGAAAGTTCAAACCGAAATATCACAGTCAGAATGATCATGAAACGAAATTTTTAATTCTTCACATAGTCTACAAAAATGATTACGATAAACACAATGTGTGACGCTTTGTTAATGAAACAAGATGGATTGTAGGATATATGATTTTTGATTGAAATCATGGACCGATAAATTTTGGACCTGTATTAAAAACCCGGAATCATTCAGAAGCCTGTTTGTTGTATTACAAGACCCCATAACATTGCCTATTGACAATCATGAAAGCAGAAATCGAATCTAAGACCTTCATTCTTGAGGGAACGTTCAGTCTCTTGCCACTGAGTAGCATTCAATGGTGTTCACGTTTAACTTCAACCAATTCACGATATTGTGCGACCATCTGCCATTGTTTTTGTAGGTTACTGTTTCAAACTGAACACAGGTGAACTCATCTAAAATAAAAGAACAATGAAGTTAGTAAGAGTCAACTGACGGAGGCCGTGCAAGAGAAGTGTTGAATGTGTGGTTTTTATATTATATGAAGACACTCTGGGATTCTGCAAGTGACAATAAACTGGTCATTCACACCTGAGTTCTCACTCACTACAGCCACAGTGCCTAGATATCACCAAAGACTAGTAGTCCACGATACTGATTAACAGGAAGGTGTGATTTTGATTTAGGATACGAGTTCACATATTTTTCACCCAACTCGAGTAAACAATGTTCATCGATACAGATTACAAAACGATGATGATCTACATGTTGATTGTGAAGAAGTGACTGATCAATTAAATTCAGTGACTCCATCAGGTGTGGTGCATCACCCATTGATCTTGGCACAGCATACCGGAAATCAACGTTTCAGATCACATTATCAAACTTTTGTGAGAGTCCATATTACATACCTCAAGTCTCAACTTAGAGAGTTTGTACGATAAGGAAAATCAGAAATAAAAAGCGAATAATAATGAAGAGCACCTGCTGATTAATATGATTGTGTAGGGGTTTTTAGAGATGATGAAATTGTAAGTGAAGCTTATCGCCTCATATCTGGTATAGAATCATTAAAGTCAGCTTGATGTCCAAGACATTCAATACCGAACACATAAAATGAAACATCATTCGACTTAACGAGGATTTTTTTCTCAAGCAGACAACGAAGAAAGTAGTGTGTCACTGACCGTGAGATATTTTATGAAAACCATAATGATTGAGATCATCTGGACAAACGTCAACACTTTTAAGATCATTAATTACATGATTGACTACTTCAAGAAATATGGCTGGAGAACAACTTAAACCAAACGGAAGGGAATTATATTTGAATAGACCACGAAGAGTGATAGTTGCTGTCAAATCAGCCATGAAATGTTTGTGGTGGACCAAAAATTAGCGATAAAGTTATTACGTCCTAAAGTTAATCTAACAATAACAATTTATAGATTAGTAACACAAAATGAAAGTTCAGGGACGTTACTTAAATCAGCTAGTTGTTGCGTGTTCCGTTGAGTTTTGGTCCCACAATTATAATCCACAATTGTAAATGAGTAATAACTCATTTATGAGATAAATATGACTCCAGTAAGTTTCTTTGACGTAGGTTGTAATAGAAATGTCACAGAAGTCTTAAATGTGGATAATATTCGATTTAGAATGCGATTGACTCGATAAGGCGTGAGAATAGAACAATCAGCGTGTGTGTGTAGCAATGTATTTGTTAGCAAGCAACCATATGTCACGCTATGTTAGAATCACAACGGAAAGTGGGTTCAAGGTCATTTACTAAAACAACAGTTACAGTCATTTAATGTTAAATATACATACAGTGGAAGATTGACAAAATAAATACAAATAACATTGAAAACTATTTACAAAATAAGCTTGTCCAGACTATCTCCACATAGCTCCCCCCAGAGTAACCGGAGGTAACACTGGTCATAATAAATAAAAAAAATTGTAAGGATATGATATATAGATGTATACAAAAATAATATTTACAATTATAGCTAACAAAAATGTGGAGATGAGTATGACATGTAGCAGAGATGTAGACTTGCATAATAAACACACACACACACAAATGAAGACACTGTCATTTAATGTCTTGGTTGGTTAACAATGATAATAATAATAATGTGCAAAACTGCTAATGACCCCCCCCCCAAAAAAAAATGAACTGTTGATGTATTTTTTTGGGTACAATAAATGGGTAATTAAATAATGTTTACTTGTTTATTACAGTAACAAAAACATTTTGTATAGAAAAAAATAATAAATGTGACAAAACGAATGGATAATTGTGGAAAAATGTGATTATGTAGACTGTGTAAAGGGAAAAAAATTTTTTTGGGTGAAATTAGTAGTGTGTGACATAGGTAGGTGTGTGCTTTGTTTTTTTTCAATCGACGAAATGGACATAACGCTTAGGTTTGTTCATAGGTCTACCGGAGCGTGTTAAACAAGAAGGCTTAGTAATAAGTTCTTTATCCTTCACTGGTTTTTCAGTCGCTGGTGGGAGGGGTTGATTGTCAACAGCGTTGTCTTCCTTGACTTGAGTAGCTTCACAGAAAGCAGGTTTTATTCTCTCTATAGAAATAGTCTGCTTGTTGCCATCTCTGTTGATGATGAAGTATTTTTGTGTGCGTTTAATTACTTTATATGGACCTGCATATGGTTGTTTGAATGGTTTTTTAACCGCATCTATTCGGCCGAAGACAAATTTGCACGTTTCAAAGTTTTTATCAAGTTGGACTCGATTGTTGTGTTCACGAGGGGATATTGCTTTAATATTCTTCATCGTTTGTAATAGGCGAGTTGCGAAGTGAGTAGCATCCCCTGGCGTTGTAGGTTCATAGTTGACTAGTTGACCAGGTAACGTTAGAGTTGTACCATAGACTAACTCTGCAGCTGTACATCCAATGTCTTCCTTTATGGTTGAACGAATTCCCAGAAGTCGGAGTGTTAATGCGTCACTCTATTTTGTTGTATCATCTTGTGCCATCAGCGAGCTTTTTAATTGGCGGTGAAATCTTTCGACCAAACCATTAGCTGCTGGGTGATAGGCTGTTGTTTTGATGTGGTTCACGTCCAGAAGTCTTGTGAATTTCTGAAATAAGATAGACTGAAACTGGGAACCACGGTCGGTAGTGACGATAGAAGGTACTCCGTAATTTGGTATCCAACGGTCAAGGAAAACGCCGGCTATCGTTTCTGCGGAAGTGTCAATAATAGGGCATGTTATAGCCCATCTTGTGAATCTGTCCACTGCAGTGAGGATGTGTGTGAATGAATTAGACGGTGGTAGTGGACCAACTATGTCTAGATGGATATGTTGAAAACGTTTTTCTGGCAGGGGATACTTGCCAACGGGACTGATCGTTTGCTTATGAATTTTGCTGCGTTGACATTGTAAACAGCTTCGTGTCCATCGTTTTATATCTGAATCGATCTTTGGCCACACAAAACGCTGAGTAATCAATCTGGTTGTGACTCTGATTAATGTCACGTAATGCAAATGACTGTTTGTCGACTAGTTTCTCAGAAATCCATGAGAATAGGACCGATTATTAGCCAAGTTATGTTTAATAATGTGATTAATCATTGACCCAAACACTTCAGTGTGTGTTTTTTTCAAATCTCTCATCTTATTTCCAATGCTACGACAGAACTGTTACTAGTTCATCATTCACTTTACATCTTTTTTCAATCATACCTGAGTATCAGCTAGACCATATAAAATTAGTTCAAATCACGAAGGATTGAGGTGCTTTGTTAAATATTGATGCCGCAATCCGACATTTCAGTTTAAAACCATGAACAATGTCAATTTCGAATGATATTTCTCAGTATTGAGACTTTAACGGAACAGATATTTATAGTGAAGTCTTGGCTGATTTCAATGGTCAAATAATCATGTATACACGATAGTGTTAATTGACAAGTGCAATGTTGTAATCTCTTATGAAATTACCCATGTTTGTATTGAATGAAAACAATGACATAAATACAAAAAAATTATATTTTGATATTCTCCCAACAAAGTGACATCAGCCATTACATAAACAATCATCAATGTGACATGCGGTTGCATGAAACAATCTTCAATGTATTGGAATGATTAACAGAATAGAAAGTGTGTTTACTAAACTACAAAATGAAAATAACAAAGTGAACTTGATAAAAACAATTGACACGCTGTTTGTGGGGACTATGGATAAACTCTCTTCCTCCTATGGCACCATAGACAAATACCACAACCAATGCAAACAATAAGGAAAGATATAACTAATGGTACAACGATATACACGTATTGCGGTGATTTTCTTTCCCCAGTGTCTTCAATTGTATATGTATTCATGTTCTGAAATGAACGAAATAGTATAATGATTACAAAAATATCAAATATCTACCAAATGTGATTCAGTGCTTGGATTAATCTTCTTCAATTCATTTATTAGATCAGTTTCAGTAGTTGCTGGAGTTGATGTATCTGTGGTCATGTTCTGAAATGAACAAATTGTTATAATGATTACAAAATTATCAAATATCTACCAAATGTGATTCAGTGCTTGCATTAGTCTTCTTCAATTCATTTATAAGTTCAGTTTCAGTAGTTGCTAGAGTTGTTGTATCTGTGGTCATGTTCTGAAATGAACGAAATGGTATAATGATTACAAAAATATCAAAGATTTATCAAATGTGATTCAGTGCTTGCATTAATCTTCTTCAATTTATTTATTAGATCAGTTTCAGTAAATGCTAGAGTTGTTGGTTCAGTGGAAACATTGAAAATTGGGAATCACTACACATTCTATGAGCTAAAGAATTAACATCTTTCCAGGTATTAGTGTTAAACAACTCTTCTATTCATTGTGGAATATCCACATGGAAATAAAGCATTACATTCATATGTGCTTCAATATCGTATAAGTTACTGTGATTTATGCACTTGTGGTACACTAGAATTCAATACTTATTCGTAACAATATAAATGTTCTTCCGAAAAAAATAAGGATTGCAATATGGAATATTGTAATATTAAGAACAATCTTCGAAGTCTACTAATTGCTTACTTTAATCTGGCAACCAATTAATTTGAAGTCATGAACGTCCTTATCATTGCTAGTAATGCATGCATTGGCTTTCTCACACCAAATACACGTTGTATTTGATGTTGTTGCGTCATGACATGCTGCGGTCGAATTGTGTTTTGGACAATCTTCAGTGAAAAGAAGAAGAAGATGATTGCATTTCAAGTTGTCAAACAAAAGATAAATGAATTACAAAAACAAATGTAACTCTAACTCAATAAATATTTCATTCTCTGGGCATTTGTCATCACATTGCTCAATCCGAAATTCAATACACTTTCAATGTCATTCACATTTCCTGAAACACGTTGCATGTTGAACGATGAAATTTGTCAGGCGAATGTCACGGATGTCAATGACTGTTAATATTAGAAAAGAAATGTCCACGCTAGACGGTCAACGAAACTCGTTCCTGCTTCATGATTGAAATGTTTGCTGTATGCCATGTTTTCATATGCAAAATGGAGAATAACATTGTTTTTTTTTCTAACTGACTATTTAGAAGCCGATGCACGAACGTCAGTTGTACTGAAAGAGAAAATTTATTTTGCATTATGTTCATTCAATCGAACAACAAAGGAAGTGTGACATTGGTTCTCAATTCATCGTTGAGATTTTCCTTGAACAGATTTCCGTCAACCTACAATGATAGAAAGTTTCAAACTATGTGGCTACATTCTACTCTGTATGTAATCAGTTAGCATGTTAGACTAGTTGGATCATGAAAATTCGTCGACAATGAATAATATTCTAGTCAACGAATATTGAAGTCAATCTGGACATCAGATTATGGGATGATTCTCTGTGTTGTTGAAATATTATTTCAATAGTTTAATACGTGATGAACAAAACAATGTTTGTGGTTATTCACTGTACGTATTGAGGAGAAAGGAAACGCATCCATACTGTGAAAACCCTCAGTGTTTTTGATACTGTACAAATATTTACTGACTATGATTAATTGAAATTTGAACACGTGATCTTTCTACTCATTCAATCTATCGAAGGAGTAGGATAAAGTGAAGATTTTGGAAATTAAGACATTGTTTCCAAGGCAATTACAGTTTCATGAAATCTTTGTTTAATGTCAATTCCTCGGTGAAATTCGATGTTGCATGTACCAAATGGAAATCAAATAACACCTCCCAGTGATTGCATAATCAACTAACTGACTGATATCATCTCATCCATCGTCTTGCGACATTTTGTTTAAGTGAATTTCATCAAACTGAATACTTCTATTGTAATTCAAAATGTGTCTATAATCATTTTAAATATTCAACAGTCAGTCGTTGTTTGGTGTAACGTCATTTGAGACTGATGGCTTGATATCATTTAATAACTGTCTGAAATCATACATGAAATTTCCAATTTTATGATATGAAGGTGATGCATTCAAGTGTGAAAATAGTGAACTATTATAAAATATAGTTTGACATACCACCGAGAAGTTCATATTCCACTAGTGTTCCATTTGTGATCCATTCAGAAGGAACATCTGCTTTAGGCCCTAATGCACCTAAAGTGATTAATTGATCAGAAGAAGACAGTTGAAATTCGGATTACCATTTTGAATATAACATGTTGTCTGTTCTTTTTTGAGGCGATCAAAATAAAAAAATTGTTTATTATCTGGTTACAGATACAACGAAGGTAAAATAACAACCTTATGAAATATGCTCTAAATCGCCTAAAATTCTGAAAGTGACCGATGTTCAACCACTAACTGATAAATAATATGGTCAAATTCCTGATTTGTATCACTAAAATGTCAGTGCAACATCTACAGAAATAATATGTTTATCTCGTTACAATTTTTTTTCAGAAATAGTCAATAGTGAGAGGCTACAAGTTTGACTGTCCATTAGTGGGTGAGTGAATAAATGAGTAGATATATCGTCTGTCTAGTATTCTCGTTCATTTATTCCTGTCTGGATCGTTAAGACCATACAGAAGACTTCTCCAAATATCTATCCGCAAATTCCTGATGGGGACATTTACACATCTTAGTTCTATTACTCAATATACCAAGAAAGGCAAGCGTCAGATGACGTGGATCTTGAAATTCACTTTGATGGAGCTTAGCGCAAAAAGATAAAACAATACAATTCCGATTGAATCACAACAACTCAAATCTGCTTTGCTCTATGAACGAGGATGACGATTGTTGAATTTAAGATATGGATATTTTGGTATCAATTCGAAAGAAAAAAATATTTTCAGGATGAATTTCGATTATGAATTTTTATTACATGTGACACTTGAATGTTGATTCAAGATTTCTAAACACCAAATTGACGTTGAATTTTCAATACACAGTAACATTAGGATTGTGAGTTTGCCTAAATTATTCAGATTCCATTTCACGCAATTTTCCTCAGAACTTCAACGACACTTCCATCGCTTTATTGTACAAACAAAAACCAACTGTATATTGTGGACTGTAAGAAACACAAATTCGGTCATCATTATAGACTACAGAAAACTTCCACGTTGACATAGTGATGATCGTGTACAAACAGAAGGTAACATCAAGTTAACAAATGAATAATCATGTAATTCAATGTAAATTAGAAGGTAAACAAAATTTGTTACCTTTACTTCCACATAAGATATAATAATAAATGCTCGATAAAACAACGTTTCTCTCAAGTTCTCTAGGAATCTGAAAAGAAGTAATGGAAGTTTGAGTCAAGATCTGTCAATACACAACCACCTATATCAAAACCAACCAAACATTGAAGCAATGTGTCGTCATTCATATTATCTTATTCGAAGATAACTAAATACCCTTACAGTAAGAATACTGATCTCGTCGGCTCCCTAAGAAATATACTCCATCTAATTTACGAAGATATTCAGACTCACCTCAGTTGACAACTTCAGTGAAGTTCGGTGAACGATCTATTTATCATGGAATGAGGCTATACATAATAAGATGAACATCTACGTCCGTTGGTAGAAGTGTGTTTGTGAATAATTGCAATGTCGCTGAAGGTGAATTTTTTGTTCTGTTGTGGAATTGTGTTTATGTGCCGTTCATTTATCAACAGTATTCATTCCACAATTTGTTCTGATTACCTCCAAACAAACAAGACGGATTGAGTGAAACACTCATAAAATTTATCATCTCACCAGCCATTTCTAGTCATCCAGTATTTATTGTACTGCAAATCGATCAAGTTTTAAATAGTGACATTCAAACAAATAGAATCTGATAAGCGATCAGGATTTTAACAAAATCTCTCTCTTGAAATATTCCATTATGAACTTTTCTCACAACTGGTCTATGAGAGTCTGAAAATCACCGTTCACGTACAGAATTCTCACAAACACTCTTTATCCTTGATTGGCTCGAAGGTATCAGAATTCGTTTACATATTACATCACTTCCTTGTTGTTCATTATTTTAAATAGTGCCAGAATAAACTGTGTCATGAACGGATTGTGAATAATTTCATAAGGTCTATATTCACAATACAAAATGTTGGTGTCCTTTTATCCTTTTCAATATATTTCAATGTATTTGACAGTACTGATATGCATGAATAATCTATTCATGTGCTCAACTTACGTTCTCATAATAGAAATATATCTTCCCATTTGAGTGTAGCAGGTGCATTGCGTTCAATGTATCACCTGCAAAAAAGAAAACTATCGATATTTAAAATTTCAAAGATTAGTGTCGAGCATGTCATTGCTAGATGTGACATTGTATGTGCCTACACACACAGGGGGATCAGATTTTAGTAGACATTTCCTGTGTTATCGCAAATGTTTTCGTGATGAAAATAATCTCTTGAATGTTGTGTAGATTAAATAAGCATGTATCCTTCATCATGAATGTCAGATGCTTAGTTTGTTTGGTTTTCATATTCAAACAATAAATCATCTAGTTCTTAATTAGATCTGATAGTTGGAGTGGTATTCAAATTGGTGGAATATTTATTATATTTCAACTGATACAATTGACTCTAGGTGCAAATGAAATGAGCTGCGATTTGTTTGTTTGTTTATAATTCGTGTTTTATAATTTATTTAGTTATGTAACACATTGATATATCAGTCGATCAAATGACTTTGTCCACATTATGTGTTAAAGAGGAGAAGTGAATATGCCTAATACATATTGTTTTAACGATCTCTTAGTTTGAAAGAATAAAAGCTGAGGATGATCGCATAATGATTGAATATCCAGATGAATGTGATGTATACAGAAATGATTTTCCGATGAACACATATGTACAGACTTGTCATCATGTTCCTTTGAAACCTGTCAATGAAGATGAATCTCTGTATTCGTTTATGTACAAATGAAATGAGAATATGACCTAATGTATCCAAACGTATGTTAATTATTCTTTAAGTTTCAATAAAATATATATGGACAATCTATGGATTCTATGTGTATTTAGCCTTTGATTTTGTAGAATGGTTACACTGCAATACTTTCGTCAGTTTTTTAAAGACGAATTCAATTACTCAAACGGAATAGAAAACAGTTGAGTAATATCATTCAATGATGATCATGATGATGTAAAGTGTTCATAATTCACATGTGATCAAACAATCATGGATGTGGATACATACTTTTATTATCAATGTTTCTATGACAAGAACGTCTGACAGCAAAATATTCCTCTGAAATAATGAAAGTAAAATAAATTTGCGTTCATATATCTGTAAAATGAACAATGACCTCTTTCAATAAAAAAAAGTGTTTGAACACAAGTTATGATGTTCCTTTTCAAGATTGAAGTGAACCAATTCAACTCAATGAGAGTCTCAATGATCTGCATCATTATTTCACCGATATGATGAAGGTTTAAATCCAATCAACTAAAAGAAACATTATACTTCTGAAATATTGGGCTTGTAAGCGTTTGACTACCTAAACCACCATTAATATCTATTCGACAATAAACATATATAAACATTTTGTGAAATTATGTTATTTCAATTAAACAGTATTCTCTTAACTGAACTCATTAATGCCCGGAAATGTTACCCCGATGACATTAATTTCGGGAAGTGAATAAAATGAATACCCTTCATCTTGATATTCTAGGTGTTCTAGTTCGAATCAATCATGTTGTACTAGCACATTATTCGTGATTGTTGGTTGATTGTGTGGTTGAGGTGGTGCATGATTTTAAACTTCATGATCAACCGATTATGATTATCAAGAATGTGTTTAATATCCAATAGTTCAACGGCAGTGAATAAGAGGGACTAAATTTATAAGAACCAATTAAGTGACAGAAAGATTTGGACGACATCAAATATAAATTATTGATAGTTCATGTCCTTCAATAATTCAATCTGTTTTCTCACACAACATCGCTTATTGTTGCATCTGTGATTCGTTCAATCTATCAATAAGTGTCGTATTGATGAAATATCAGTTTTATGGTAGTTTGAACAAATTAAAGTGTAGATAATTTCCGCCTAACCAATTACATTGTATGGTTCATTATTGTCACTCAATCAATTTGTGTCTATTTTGAAGTGAATCACTGTTTTATTTAACATTTTCCCTTCACAGTAATGAATACATGTTGTGAACACAGTTTAGGGCATAAGATCACACAAATAAAATAATCACTGTGTACTGACCAGCTCTCATGGAATAATCAAGTTAAACATCGAATTATTTATGCAAAATAAAAATGAGTAATGTAAAACATAAAACAAACAAAAATTCACTGAATAATAATAGAACTCACCCCCATTCAAAAACTCAGTTTCATCTTTTCCTCCCACAGTAATTCCACCTGTGTTTATCAAATGAAAATGTACAATTTGATTAATAATCTATAGTGAATGAATGAAACACTTTGAAATTCACTGGAGACTGGAATGAATCGCATGAACAGTAATTAGTTTACTACAACCGTACAACTTGAACAAGGAAATACATTAGTAGATGTATTGAATGTGAAACAAAAATGCCTAAAACTGATCTATTGAAGTAATGAAAGTCACTTTGATTCATGGAATTGAATTGGGAGCAAACAAAACTTTAATTCAAGGAAAATAATTCTCTTACCGTCAGTATCTATATATACTGAGTTGAAATCAGCACCGTAAAATTTAAAGAGGAATTTCAGATTTATTTCCTAGAAATATACAAATATATGGATTATCATCTCCGTTGGAAAATGTCGTTAACTCACCTTCGATTTATCCAATTTCTCAAACTTTTCACTAACAATTGGAGAGAGCTGATTAGAACGAATGAACTGGGAATAGTGATAATAATGAGACTGAATACTTGTAATGCAACTTGACTGATCACTTACATATTTATGTGTATCACTTTGGAAAATTATTTTTGCTTGACTAAGTAAATCAGCGTTTTCACAAAATTCATGACAGTCGAAAAATTCTGACGTAAAGACAATGATTGAGTAAATCGTGACCAACTGACCAAATGAAAACGTAGATCTGAAATGGTTCAAATGAATAGAACAATGTTATCTCATTAGATCAAATTGAAATGGATATAATACAATCATTTGACTTAAGTATACAGTCAATACTCACATCATTTTCTCGTTTTAGACGTTGATAGAACGTGTTGAGTCTTACATAGAATTTTTTGGAAGTGTTTGTACGTTTCTTTCAGATTGGATGATTCAAATTGACCATTAAGGTGATGAAATTTCATAAAGTCATTTCATTATTATTAACCAATAGTCATAAGAGATGAACTCATGGTTATGCAATAGTCTTACACTTATTGAGGTAGCATAGTCTGATATTGATCCATAGTTAATTGAAATTCCTGACCTTCCCACCACTATTGATGAAAACTATTTTGGATTGGATTAACACTATTTTAAACTAAGTAATTAGTGCTCATATTTTCATGAACAAACATTGTGTGTTACTTGTAATCAACTATGAATTGGTTGTCAACGGTGCATAGCTTTGATTTGATTGGTTAATATCAAAGTAGCACACACTGATTTCATTAGATGACCAAAATTCACATTTTTATGTTTAAATTTTATTTCAATAAAATGAATTCTTTCACTGGTTGAAATGATGGATCAATTGAAGCTAGATCACTATTAAAAACCTAGAAGCACTTGACGGTCGTTAGTCAGCAGTGCGCATCCACGATCCCCACCCCCGAGATCCGTACCCAGGACCTATCAGTATCTTGCACGAGTGCCTTACCATTATATCACTGAGCAGGTCAGCATCTAACGGCGTTCACGTCGACGTCGTCGTCGTCGTCGTAGTAGTAGTAGTAGTAGTAGTAGTAGTAGTAGTGTTGACCTCTTTCTTGTTTATGATTATACTTTGTTCATCATTGATCACCTCAGTCTATCTCATTAATCAAAAGATAATATGGTATTCTCTATTGTGTATCGTGGGTGTCATATGAATGTTGTTTGTTTATTTGACTGACTTCAAAGATGAGTGAAATTCTCATTTTACATATAATTACTACTTTGCTAAAAAGAAGATGAAGTGAAAGCAAATGTTCTGGTTGTCAATTCATAAATGGTCTTGCTTCAGCTATGAATAAACACTTCAATCGTCGACTATCTCGGTTGTATTGTTCAACTAACTTCATGTTTTATGATAAGAATAAGTCGTTTTGTGATTCCTGTTTTCTCACACTCCTGGTTGATTTACATACACTGGATGAGTTGCATAGCGTAAAACATGAAGTGCAACTGTCAGGAGTAAGAAATGAAGATGGAGAGAGATTTGTAAATCTGTGTGCATTCAACAAATTGATTATAGGCATCACAACATCACATCACAAATGCATTCACAAAGCTACACGGGTCTCACCGTATCACACTGCATAGAATCAGACAGATCAAGATCAAAAGGAACAAGGAGAAACCAATAAGCAACAGCCGAACAATAACATAGGAAATCAATGACCGAGCTGAATAAACGGAAGCAAAATATCAAGTGAAGAGGAGCATTACAGCCAACAAGCAAAAGTACGTGGAGCACCCAGCAACGAGAGCAGATGAAGCCGTAGCTGCAAGAAACATGAATCAAATATACAAAACGACGAACAAACTGGCAGGAAAATATAGTAAACCAGGGTTGACCGGTAAAGAACAAAGTATTCAAGTCAATCAATGAGATTGAAGGTCAGAAGAATAGATGAGTGGAATACTTCAAGCAACTCTTGAATAGACCAGCTTTATTGAGTCCACCGGAAATCGAAGCGGCACACACCGACCTTCTTATATATTTTACTAATAAAAAAAACCTCTGAACTGTGTGCATTTAGGAATATGATATGGTAATTCTGGAATTCTCCTATCTCAATGGAACGACCGCCGTTCGCTCGTTCATTTCTTTTGGAATCTGCAAGTGTCTTCACCAAACAGGACTATATGATCTGCGTATTGTGAGTCGATAAGTCGAATTCTTGGAAGGAGATCAATACCCGAGAATTCAGTCGACGAGAATGTCATTTCCATCAGTAGACCTGTGATGAAGTTAAACAGAAATGCAGAAAGTGGACAGCCTTGACGGACTCCACTTGAGGTTGCGAAATCAGATGACAGTTCACCATAACCCTTTACTTGACTAGTAGCGTTCGAGTAAAGAGCTTTCACAAAGTTTATGTACTTCTGATGTGAGCCTTTCAATGAAAGATATTGTCACAGCACCTCTCGATCCACGGAGTCAAATGCTGCTTTTTAATCAAGAAAAACTAACATCTGTTCACATTCATATATATATATACCACTCTAATCCTTAGGAAATTGATCCATTTCACAGACAATGAAATGAAAATGTCTTTCAGGTCATTTCTGATTGCCATCGGTTGACCTTCGCCTTAGACTACTTCTGATTAGCTCTCCATATCAACATATACCTTATTCATTATAGTTATCTAATTATGAAAATGTCTCACTAACTTTTTATGTCATTCTAGGATTACGCTTAAGTGATCTGTTTGTAATTGAATAATTTCCATAAAATACTTTTAGAATTACTGCACAACCTTCCTAATTGGTTCGATATTCACTTAATATGTTGTGTATAGATTTAACATTTAACAATGTCAAATAGTAGGAAACAATCAGTTAGGAGCCGTCATTATCCAACTACTTATAATATGTAGAACTTGACAGTATGAAATATCTGTAATCTTGAGGGGATTGACGTTCTGTGAGTACATTGAATCCATATTAGCGAATATCAGTCAAAGAAGCTGATATTGAGCTACTAAGATTGAAACTAATCTCCAGTAATATTCAGATAATAATGTTACTGATATTTGATCATAAGTGTCTTTGAAGCATTGATCGTATATACTGGGACCACCGAGTAAATAATCCAGTTATTAGGAAATGAGTACTAGATAAGGATGACAAATCATTTGATGGATTAGTGAAACTTCATTGGTTGAGATCACTGGAACACGTGTTACGTATACGCAAACACCGACCGCGATGGCGTGCGAAGCGAATGGTGCTAGGTTGGAATGACAGAGTGAACATCAACTTTCTGAAATGCAGGTACATCCAACTGACGAGTCCCAAATACGACGAAACGCACGTCAAACTGAAAGGCACTGCTAGCCACCATCCATCATTGCTTACAATTAAAGAGTAAAGTTAAGATGAACTGATACTAATTATAATGAAATGAATGATATTTTAAGAAAACGCTTATTTGAAAAGAAAAAATGAAACTTGATATTTATGTCATAGAAATTAATTAACACAATTGTTTCTAATTCTCTTTTTCCATTCCAAATGTAGTTGTGCTGCGTTTATCTGTGGAGTTCGTAATCAGTTGGTGAGTCTATGTAGAGTGTGTAATTAGCCCGATCTCCACTACCCGGGTTACCGCTCAGGGTGGTTCATGAAACATTCGTCTCAATATCCAGGAAGCACGACGCGGACGTGTGGGTCGGATTTCGCCTCTAACTACTTTTATCGATGTAAGTAGTTAAATATGATTAAAATTTGATAGTAATCAATTTCTCACGGCATATTCATGCGATTTTTTCACAGAAAATGTAGTATAATGAGGCATATTTCGACATGAATCATCAATCTTTTCTTCATCTTCATCAGTATTCTCTTCAGTGGTCTGTTAGAGACTCAATTCAGTAGAAGTATTTAGAAAGAATCAATCAATCATCAATCATATTATCATCCTCATCTTCATCATTGGGTGAAGAATTGAGTTGATTTTTAACTTGTATCAATAACGATTTAAGATGATCTAACTTCTTTCGAACTTCATCTATTTCATTTTCATCAAAACTAGATATTGAATATGGAGATTTTTCTCTTGGAATATAAGAACATCGCGGAGACAATTGACTCATCCTATTCCTTATGTAAATTGAAAAACAGAAAACAAGTATGGTTGATAATCATCAAGAGAAAAGTGAACAGATATGAAGTTGCAACTAATATTCAAAACTATTAAACCAATAAATTACAACTTGATAGATTGGCAAAAGATCAATCGTTTGGTGAATATCGCCAATGGTCACATCTCAAACTATGAGGATATATGATGTCTATTTTAAACACGCAGAGAATATCAGTGTTCTCAGAGTTGAACATATGCCCTAGATGATGAACGCCAATTAGTACAATGAATGGTGAGGTAGGATTTCGTGTAGATCGCCTATAGAGATGTAATTAATGTCAAGAATTAGATAATTTGTGATAAAAGTTTTCCAATGGTTTATGATAGAATTGAAAATGTAAACCATTATATTTTTGACTTATAGTGATGATGAGTCTAGAATTCAATAATCATTCAACTGACTTCAGTCATATCTTCATTACAAATCATAAAATCTCTTCTATCCAATCATATATCGATCATTATCAGGATGGGGTTGCGAAGATTTTTAGGTTTTCGATTGAGATCATCAACTGATTGATGTTAGACCATCACCAGCAACACTGGACGGCCGTCCAGTGCTTCCAGGTATTCAATGGTCATCTTACATCAATTGGTTCATGATCTTAATCAACATAAATCGATAATTTCTCTTCACAGACTGTCAATTCGAACGATTGATCTATCTTGAAATGAATAAAGAGACTGCTTGTTTTTTGACTAACATTTCTAATGAAACGCCATTCTACGCGGGGTTCACTTTTCCATACACTAGTCACTACACAATCCTTCTATTCTAGACTTATACTATTCATTGTGACTTTATGAGCCGCTTGTTATCAGGTAATCTATTCGCCAATCAAAATACGACTTATTCACACTTCTGCTGTACTGAATTAATGACATCCGACCGGTCTAATCAGCCTAGCGTCCTAATGCTTTGTTGCTCACCAAGCCCATCCACATGAGTTCAACAACAGCATCCATTATGCGAATCATGTATTTCAGACATACTGGGTTTATATACCAGGTAAACAGACTGCAACGCAGCATAAAATACAAAATAACACTCATACACAGTAACGCCAAAATGTGTCTGTGAACGTGGGAGACGGTAATTAATAAACTGAACGTAAACTGAGAACAATATAGCATATACTAATAATCTATAGGTTAAAATGAAGCTTATTATAAGAGGAATATAGATGTCTACAGTCCATTTACTGAATATGTATACCCTAAGAATATATAGATAATATTAATCGATTATTAGGTTTCAGATGCTACTCGTAATTCAATCTTCACTAGGATATAACAATTTCCATGTATAGAATATAGACAGAACAGAACATCTCATCTAACTTGTTATTCTTATTTTATTATTTTAATACATTGAGTAAATGAAGCATCGAATAGATATGCTTCATACTTCATCATTCGATTTGTGCGAGGGCTGTGATACTAATTGGGTACCCAAAAACCGGAGCAGGTGGTTTTCTTAGGTGGCCACACCACTAGTCAGGAGATGCAGTCCAATGATAGCCGATGATCAAAAATTGGTCCATATGGTGCTAGTTTCCTTGAGATTCTGGAACTCATGTACACCAGTGGCTAGAAATTAGTGTTTTACATCTTCGCTAGACGGATCATCCGTGTCCTACAACCCGGTTAAAGTGTTGGATATTCGCTGTTTCTCCTCTCCACTTCATAAACAACAATCCTCATGCAAGAAGGTAGCAATTTGGACTTCCCTGACATTGGATGTATGCACATGACCATATGAAGGCATTTCGAGAAGGAATGCCTAACCTCTTCATTCTCAACCATACCAGGGCATTTTATGTTCTGATTTTCATGGGTTTTGTTTATAAAGATCTATAATTGTACTTGGAAGAAATTGAAATTCATAGTATTCAATAGTGATGATTCAATAATCCAAGAGATGGAATTGTTATCATCAACATACATAAATGATCCATATGTTTGGTTAGATTATACAATTTTCAATATATTGTGGAATGTACTTTAGTGACTTTCTCATGTGTCATAATCGACTTAATTGGGGTTAGTGTTCAGTTTGTTTCACATTGTTTTTACACACTTTTCTTCCAGTCTTCAGTACATATTGTTTTATACTAATTATTAATATTGAGTAAGTATTTGTATTCCCAACTATGTTTTCACTTCTGTTGTAATGCAAGTTGTCGTGTAGCATTCTGAAATATTTACTTATAATGTGGTGTGTGCTACTTAAATTGATGTAAATAATATATGATGTTAGTCGTGAACAGATGGTCTGGCAGCAGAGAGACAAGAGAATCAAACAGGAAAGAATGGAAACAGGATGCAATTTGTATGAAAATGCAAGAACGATGAAGTCTGAGTCATTTTGAGACAATCGATGAACATTTTGCAAATTACTTATTTACTTCATGATTTCATTCTGTGAAGCTAGA
The DNA here is from genome assembly GCA_944470205.2 of Schistosoma margrebowiei. Taxonomy (NCBI): domain Eukaryota; kingdom Metazoa; phylum Platyhelminthes; class Trematoda; order Strigeidida; family Schistosomatidae; genus Schistosoma; species Schistosoma margrebowiei. The sequence continues at coordinate 41,203,740 of OX104026.1, read as the reverse complement.
CCACCATGGAAAACCTGGAAGCACTGGGCGGTTGTTTCATTCTTGTCTGGGACTCCTTATCAGTGCGCATCCACAACCTCACCCTCCACGAGATTCGAACCCAAGACCCATCGATCTCGTGCGCGACAGCAACTTCGTGGATTGATCGAAGTTAGAAATTAACAACGTTGGATGTCGGCCATCTCAGTGGTCTAGTGGTTAAGGGTACACACGCGAGACTAACAGGTCCTGAGTCCAAAACATACAGGGGGCGAGATCGTGGATGCACACTGCTGAGGAGTCCCAGACTATGATGAATCAACCATTCAGTGTTTCCACGTTTTCCATGGTGATCTAACTTCAATTGACTCATGATTTCAACCAGTGAAGTCAATGAAGAGTTTGTTTTTTCTAAAATGTTATTACTTACGATTTAAGAATAATTAAATTATTCACTTGAATATGACCATTTTCTTTTATGAATTGATCAAGTAATTGATCATAATGAAATTTCATTGGATATAAATGATCATTTCGTTGATTGCTAGTAACTAACAAATGGTTTCGTTTTGATTGTTCAATTTGTAAAGATTTCATAGTCGATTGTGTTTCATTTGGACCTAAAATACTGTTTATATGAAAAATGAATAGTAGTGTGTATATGGATTGATTCATTGAGAAAATTATTCATTCTAGTTTTATAATCAATAATGATAATTATCAAACACTACAAATATCATCAGTTTAGGGTTTGTGGAGATGGTCAAGTTTTGATCCCAGGAGCGGTAACGTTGACGCGCACTGTGTTGAGGACTCCCACAACAGAGGGATGCAGCTATCCAGTGCTCTCAGGTTTTCAATTTTGGTCTAACATCATCAATCGGTTCATGATCTGAATCAATAACAAATATGCGTTAGGATGGGTAGATTAGAATAGAAATCTTAATGTTATTATGTTTAAATGAAATGTCATTGTGTTATATCTCGATAAACATAATGAATGGTAATCATTTGGGATCCATTTATGTATCAATCTTATATGTATAATGTTATTGTATAATTGTCATCTAACTAAACTACTCATACTCATGTTCCTCTTATTATGAGCTTAATTTCGACCTATGAATGATTATTATACGATTTACCATTCTTGAATTATGGCCAGTCTATCTATCACTACCTCCACCACTCACAGCTACATTTGGCCAATCGTGTACAAATGTTGTTTCCTATTTTTCATGGTACGATGTGGTCTGTTTGATGTACGTTTGGAATATAAGGATTCGTATTGCAGAAGCTAAGATTGGTGTTCTGGACTAAAATGGCTGAGTTATACAGGAAGCAGGAACGATCACGACTCTACACTCGTCGTACGTGTTTTAGGCGTCACTGGTCCGATCGATAATTCACTGTTCTCTAATTGGCGGTATCATTTCATTGTACATGAACAGGGCACACAGGACACAAGTGATAATACATTCAAATCATTTATAACTTACTGCTATTTTATCCAAGGCCATACAGTCAGATAGGTGATGAATAGTACTTATTAATACCATGTTACCTCTCATGAGGAGGCAAAAGTCACTTATCAGCATTCTTCATTGAACTCTAACATGAACAATCTGTTCCAGTTGTTTTCAGTTGCTGTTTATCGTTTTGTTTTCACGTCTGTTTTCAATTCTTGATATAATGTGTGTACTTTGGTCTTTCTCTTTCCCGTTTTTCAGATAATAACTAATAATACTTATTGAATGTCACAAAAATCTCCGTTAACTTTAATGAACAATTCAGTTCATTAGTTTTCTATATTCGTTTACTTTGTATCTGAACATAGACTGGCAAGACTTTAATTTATGAACTTGTCAATCGGAGGCGTTTAAGAGATTTCAAGCTTACGGCGCAAATTTCACTGCTGAATGTTAACGTATGATCGGTTAACAGGGAATTTTGTGCACATAACAAATAAAATGGCGAGACTATAATTTGTGGACGAATCAATCAGGTATAAGATAATAGATCTCGGATTTTAACGTGAAAGCCTTTCATCAATTTGGCTAAATAAATTTCTGGCATTATAGTCGTTCATAAATTAGAATCTTGCCTTAATTTGTAATAAGTAGATTTTAAGTATACAGGAAATGATATACATATATACTTATCACAATAACACGAGGAGATATATATATATAATGTTAGTTATACTGTGTTTTAAGCTTACATAACTTATTCTATCTTGTCGATAGACCGACTACTTCAACTGTTCTTCATCAGTCAGATATCTTGATTTTATTCATTATTCACTTATTAATCTTGATTATCTTTGTGTAAGCGCTGGTGTGTATATTGTCTATTCTACTTGTTACATATCTATAGCTTAATTTTATTTAGCTATAAATATTGATTAACTCTAGGTTGAATAGAGTTGGCTTACATGGAATCTCCACTACTCGTCATTTCATATCTCTCCTATTCCGTTTATCACTTTGATTGCTTTTCCAGATCAGTGAGTGTACAAAATATACGCATTTAAGAATTCATTCTCGTATTTGACTTATTTTGATTCCATTATACACTAACGCCAGTTAAGTCGATGATTCTATACGAGATAAGCCAATAGGTGATAATATGTATTTCAATAACAATCATTCATATGATCTAACTGGAGTCAGATCGTGGGCAATTGAAGATAGTTGAATTATTATCATTATTATCAGAAGGGGTTTTGTGGAGATTGTGGTAATTTCAACAGGTGAGATCATGAATCAATCACATTGATTCCACTTCATCGTAATTAACTGGACTATACCGCATTTATTACATACTGAAATCACACAAGTGAATTGATTTCTGACGATCACATTACAATTCACTTCAAAGGACGATACTCAACATTAAAAACTGTGATCAAATATTGAGATTATAGAGAGAAGATTTGTTGCTCAGAAGGTTGATGTTGTATCATTTCAAGTGAGTTATTGAATAGTTGCTCTATAATCACGGTCTCTTCCATGTTCTATGTGCCATGTGCTTGACTTCTCTATTGGAGCTCAGGGAATTCAAGTCCACCACAGTCATCATTCATCATCATTCATTGTTCATCTGTGTTGCTCAGTATAATCATTTCGTTTTGACTGCAGTTATTTACATTGCTACTGCAAACAATGATATTTTCATGCATTTTACGGTCAAACTAGACCATTAGGTGTTTCGAGAATTGTCTGAACTCTAAAGAATGCACAAACAAAACATTGATGTAACTAACCTCACTCACACAGAGAGCTTAATTAGCTCGGTAGTAATTCGTATTCAGAACCTCTTATCCAAATTATTTTCATGTTTATATCTTTCTTAAATTTCCCATTCATCTTTCCCAATTCAGATGGATTCCTCTTCATCGTAATTAACTTGACTATACCGCATTTATTACATATTGAATTCACACAACGTTGGTATTATCACTACTACTAATATTATTATATTGATAAAAACCTTACTACAACTCATTCTGACCTTCATTAACTGATTTGGCTTATTTACAAATCACATCATCTTCAAGTAGTTCTCTAGAAACAGATGAGAATGATCATCATTTTTCACATATAACATTGGTAATTTTATTCATGCCTGCCTTATATTGTCATACTCTTTAGTTGTGCAAAAATAGATTTAAACTATTTATCGAATGGAGTAGTTTATTAAAGAATCCTTACAAAGGCGCTCAAAAGTGAAATATCATCCTCACCTCTCCTCTGACTTGCAAATTTACAACCGTATAATTAAGCTCGACAGTAAATCTTCACTTGACATTTGAGAAGACAACAATCCATCAAATGAAATCCATCAAATGAACAAAATATACTACTTATTTGAGAATTATTTTTAAAACAACCATTTCAAACAAACAATATAAAAATTTCGGTAGATGGTAAAAACAGTGAGAACATTAAATAAAATGAGAAAATGGTCAATAGAACAAAACAACAAAGATGATGACGATAATGACAACATCGACACATGCACACACTCACACATGCTTATTTACATGTTACCAGATTTTGAAGATTTTCAGTGTTCGCTGACTGTAGGCAAATATATCAGTGTCTGTGTGTTCAAGCAAAGAAACTCGACAACAACTTCACATCAAACTAAAGTGTACTAATACATAAAATCAGCCAGATTGGAGACTAGTTGAAAAATCAGACGTGATATCAGGTCCTCCGTTGAACTGTGTTGGTTGACAAGTCATGCTGATGCTAAAATGTGGAATATTGGCACGTAAATGTTTATATGAGTCAAACGTGTTCAGCGAAGATGACATGACTAGTCAGCAATCAAACAAGTTCAAAATATATACTTAGTGACCTGCTCCTTTCAATAAAATCTGTATTTAATCATTTTTTGAGTGACGTGACTCAGAATCGATCGATCACAATGGTATGGGTGTATACACACTCTGTCTACCCTAAAACTGTGAGATTGAAATCGCTTCATATCTTTCTTTGTACCAACTAATCCTTTCTTTCTGTACTATATTCCTATATAAATATTTCTCTTATTTATTACCACGATTGAATTAACTACTTCGATGAATCCTGTGTTGGTCTTGCTGTGCTAATGATGTATGGCCACTTGAACCGATTCATACATGTGCCTGATCCTACTTTGTAAGTGACTGACTGACATATGCATTTTATTGGCTAGTTCAACATACTTTCACACTCAAGTAGTCAGTTGGGAGGTTGTAGAGCTTAGCAAATCGTGTATCAGTATCAGATTTCGGACACCGCCCCTTACAATATATATTGACTAGACTAGAAACACGTTACGTTCAAGAGGTAGGGTCATAACAGTCTATCACCTTATAGCAACTAGTATCACTTTCACTAGTCAACAGTACATATACTTATATAAATGATCTGATGTTGAAGTTTTGTTTGTCCGATTTAAGACGTTTGAAGATAATCAACTAATAGTCCTAGATCTAAGTTTCATCCTGTCCAAAACGTATTATCTGACATATTGACAAGAATGATATTCTTAAAAGTTTCTATCCGACATCACTGAGTGTTACAGATGTAGTATTCATTACACGACAGACCATATGTAGAACTATGACATTCACACTAAGAGATGGAATAAGATCATATCAATCTCATATATATATGTATATATATATAAGAAGGAGTTCTTTTGGATATTATAGTAGTTTCAATAGTTCAATTCATGAATCAATTGAAGCTTAACCTCCATGGAAAACATGAAAACATTGGATAGCCATTTTGTTATATTATGGGACTCCTCAACACTGTGTATCCACAATCCAGAAATTGATATGTCCTGGGTTCAAATCTTGCGAGGCGAGAAATCTTATCAATATTAACCAGTCAAACTATTAGGTTTTACTCTATTATAGACTCTAAAGAATTCTATACATATTATTTTCTAAACATATCACAATATATCAGAAGGGGATTCGTGCAGATTTTAGAAATTTCACTGATTGAAATCATGAGTCAATTTAAGTCATACCACTATGGTCTAGTTGGTTGAGCGCCTTGCATATAACTGTTAGGTCACGGGTTCGAACCTCGCGGAGTGAGGGATCGTGCATACGCACTGGAACATTTTCATTTGTATTTAGAATTGGTTCTGTATTATCACTATGTTCAATCATTGTTTGATTACATGATGTTTCTTTATTATTTTTATATTGTTTTATTATATTATATCTATCATTCATACACATTTCGTAATATTTATAGTGTACTTCGTCAGTTGCGAACTATTGATTAAAAAAAAGAAAAGAAAAAAATGAGGAGAAAAGAATGAAAATAACACAATCTTAAGTACATATTATTGAACAATTAATTTCCAAACTAAATGACAGAATGAAACTCTAATTTATGGACGAGTCAATCAGAAGCTTTTGAAAAATTTCATGGTGATGACGATTTCTTAAGTACATGATGAATACGGTTACCTTCAAAAACTTGGATATGTGCATAATGTCGTTATTTGTAAGCGTTATTTTGTGGACCCTACAACTGGAATACACACTGACAATATTGAAGTTGTGTGGTCGAAGTTAAAAAGGTTCTGACGACCCTATCATGGCTCGAGAGGTCGACTATTATAGAGCCATATGGATCAGTCCCTCTTTCGCATGTACTATTATTTCAGTACCTCTGAACCTTTTTCAAACCATGATTAGTCTTCGAACCACTTTTATTATCTGTGTTTTTTGTAATATATACATTTGTGAAGAGCATTGAAGATTCGTTAAAAAGGTCGTCCATAGAGTCTCGTCAATGAGAGATATAATCAATTAGAAACTAATCAACATCAAGATCTAAGCTATGAGTTATATGTGGAGAAATGTAAACATTTCATAACTGATGATAACGTTCAGAGAGTCGACGGTCTGAACACTGGGTTAGTATCACAGCCCACACTAAAATCAAATAAATAAAATTAGTCAATCAGTAACAACGCAAAACTTCATACGTACGTACATCAGTTCGAGTTGCCACACCATATTATCACAGAGATGCAGTCAACTGTAGGATTGCTCCAAATATAGCTAAAAATGATAATACAAATGTTTAAATAGGTTAACATAAAGACTAGGAATGAACTTCAAATTTAACTAGAATATCTAATTCAGTGCTTGAGCTTGTATCTACCATTTATATAAGATGTTTTGTGGTTTTTCAGCTGGTTGGTCATGCTTTAATTGTTCGTTAGAACAATAAAGATAAACTATCTAACGCATAATATTTGTAAGTATTTATGTTATCTCGTCGGCATTTATGTTAAGCATCAAACTGATCAATCTCTTTTAAAGTATGTACATCTTCAGAGAACTTCTTATATAGTTCTATTTAGTCACAGGATTGAAATAATGTTATATAATAGTTGGCAATGGAACCCAGAAAGTGGATTTTGTCTTATGCAAGACTCCTAGATTAGGTATTCTTGCATTGAATGTTAATGTTGACACTAAGACTGTCAACTCGTATCTTTCAAAAGTTACCTAACCTTTGTATACATCTGATCGTTTCTTTAGTTATCTGATTGTCACACACACAGACAAAACAGTATAAGTTTAAAAGATAATTTATTTGTTACAAGTTAATACTACCCAGCGAGCTGTCCAAAAATGATATAATACTGAATAACTATTCTATTCTCGGACAGTATCATTCAACTCACAATCGAGCTTATAACATTTAGTTCACATGATAAGATATTTTTTGACCATTGAATCCATTGTCATTAGTACACATTTCCATATCTAATCCATTTTCATCACTTAGCAACTAAATTAACATGGTATAAATAAGTACTATTCATCATCTATCTAACTGTATGGCGTTGGATAAAACAACAATAAATTATAAATGATTTGAATGTATTCATCACTTGTGTCCTGTGTGCCCTGTTCATGTATAACGTAATAATATCACTAATTAGAGATGGTGGTCTAGCTTCAACTGACTCATGATTTAAAAAACCTGTGAAATTAGAGAATAGTGAATTATCGATCGGACCAATGACTCATTGAAATTAGCGCCGTAACCTTGAAACCTTTTTTAAACTCGCCTGATTGGCTCATTCATAAATGAGATAATAAATGTTATAATCACAATGATTAATCATACTTACTTGAATCGTTTTCAATAAATCAATAAAATTTTGTTGAGATTGATTTTTTTTGGTTTTAAATTTAAAAATTTAAATTTTTTAAAAAAATAATCATTAATTAAATTGATATTTAAATTTTAAAATTTTTTATTGAATAATGAGTAAATTTGTTTTATAGAATATTCTAGAATAAACCATTAATGGATTGAATAAAAATTCATTATAAATTGAACTTGTTCAATACGTTCACATTTAATCTCATTAAAATAATGTTAAAATTTGTTTAAATTCATTAATTAAATTACATAAATTGTACGTAATAATTCTGGTGGGAATTTTAAAATATAAATGTTCAATGGATTTGATAATAAGGTATGATCTAATGCAGAATGATCATTTTATATTTTGAATTTGATTATCTAAAGAAGGAAAGAAAAAGAGAGAGAGAGATGAAGAATTTTTTTAAAAAAACAAAAGAAAATGAATGATTTATGAATGAAAATGAATTGATCAACAAAGTGAAATCTAATATAATGCGTGTTTCGTCTTTTTGTGAGATTCGTCAATTGTTCACATCCATGATTTACGATTTTAATTCATGTTCACTTCAAGTTATAGAACAAGTTAACTATGTATTGATAAATTATTTACTGATGTTTTAAAGTTTAAAGAAAACAATGAAACCTCTTTGAAAAAAAAGTGAGTAAGATTTTTTATATCCAAGCGAAGATTAAATCACGAGTACCGTCTGAGACAAATTAATTGAATAATATAATCTATACATTCTTATGATATAACTATTCAATAACTGGATATAGATCGAATGTTCTAGTTCCCTAACTGAAGCAGGTGGGTTTCATAGGGGGACATAACCAGAGCCTTTAACCTAAAGATCTAATCCACAAGACGGTGGAGTGACTTTAGGAAATGCACTTTCATGCTGGCTGGTTACCAACAATTGATTCATATGTCATTTGTTTCCTTAGGATATTAGATTACATGTGGATCATTGATTTGGAATCAAGATTTTGCCACTCCCCTATGTCATATCCGAACGAAGATTATGTCATCAGTAACTTCTGAGACCTATTAATGGACTAATATCATTTATATATTCTTATGGTATAAATATTCAGTAACTGTATTGTGTATATCTATATTCCCGTTATTAACAGCTTTATTTTAACCTATATATTCTTATTGTACGATTTACGGTTCTTAAGCTATGTTCAGTTTATTAACTACTGCCTCCCTCGTTCATAGTCAAATTTTAGCGTTACTGTGTATGAATGTTATTTCCTGTTTTATGCTGCTTTGCAGTCTGTTTGGTTGATACATAAACGCAGTATGTCTGAAACAAATGATTCGATTCGATTTGCATAGTGGAAGCTGGTATTTGTGTTCTGTTCTCAAGTGGACGGGCTAGGCGGATATAGGACCAATAAGGACGCTAGACTGCCTATACCGGCCGAACGTCATTGGTTTAGGCACTGTGCGAAGATTGTACAAGTCGTATTTTAATTGGTGGACAAATCACATGATAACTAGCCGGATATAAAGTCATAATAGGAATTGTTGAATTATTACTTCTTCAAATGATACAAATATGAATTTAACAAGGAATTGAATGATTGAGTTTTCATGCCATGGTCGTAACTACAGTACAATGTGAATATTATTACAAACACAATACTTTCCTTATAAAAACACTGGTAAGAGTAGGGAGAAATAACCGTTTGAATCAATGAAAGATTCAAGATCTAAAAGAGAAGAGGTGAATACTTTTGCTTCATGAAGGTTCATTTAAACTTTAACAGTTCAGTAAATTATTATTTCAAAGTTCTTACAAGTTTTTAAATGACTATTTATAATTTTCTGTGATCAACTCTATATCTTACGATGTTCATAGTTAACGTTCAATAAGACAAAAGATTACAATTGATTGATCACTGGGTGCTTGTCTATTCCTTATTAGTGCAGATCGAATGCTATCTATCATGTTGCAATGTGGCCACCAGTCTAGCTGATTCGACATAGAGTGCACTATACAACTTGGTCGATAAGATTTGATCTGCACTAAAATCCACCAGACATAAATGACATGGTAACGTCTCTAACTGTGAAACTGGGTGGTATGGGATTGAATCTACCAAGGAACATCAGTCTACTCAAGATTACAGGTACACTTTGCTGACAAGTGCCAAGTAGCACGAAACCTAGATCAAAGGTTTCCTGTTGACTAATTCCCAAGCTTTTTTTAAAGCTTTAACTTCTAACATTTTATTATCCATATCCATCCATAAGAACGTAGAAACATTCTATAAACATAAAAGCAGGCAAATCAGTAACATTCTATCCTTTCACACAATTTCTATTCTTCAGAATTAATTATAAATGGTATTGCTTAATTACTTACTTACTTACGCCTGTTACTCCTCGTGGAGGAGCATAGGCCACGCACATGCACTCTCCATCTAAACCTGTCTTGGACAATCCTTCCCAGTTCTTTCCAGTTATTATTCATATCTGCTTCTATTTCCCGAGATAATGTGTTCTTTGACCTTCCTCTTTTCCGCTTCCCTTTAGAACTCCAAGGTAGCGCTTGCCTTGTGATGCAGTTTGGTGACTTCCTCAATGTATGTCCTATTCACATCCAATCTATTTCCATAATTTCTTCTTCATCTGCAAGCTGGTTTGTTCTCTCACACAATAGACTGTTGCTGATGGCATCCGGTCAATGGATGTTGAGTATCTTGCATAGACAACTATTTAGAAATACTTGTATGTTTTTGTTGATGGTTGTAGTAGTTCTCGAAGTTTGAGCTCCGTATAGTAGAACTGTGTTGACGTTCGTATTGAAGATTGTGACTTTTGTATTATTATTATTATTATTATTATTATTATTATTATTCACAAACATTTTATGGGTACATAAGTGTTGTGAAGAAACCATTTCGGGTTTCTTCAGATGATGCAATAATACACAATTTTCAATAATGTCAGCGTTATATTGGCATATTTAAGAAAAAAATATTTAGAATAATAATAGTAGAATATTAATAATAATAAATCGGGTCTGTGTAATTGAGAAGAATATTGAATTGAGTTTAAAGAAGGAAATGGAGAGAATAAGGGAATAGAAATAAAGGAGACATGAAATACGCAAGCAGTGTAATAGGCGTGTTTATAAACACAGAACAAGAATAAACGACTATGTGTGTATCGTTAAATTAGTAACCAAAAATAATTTATCATTGTAGTAAGATATGACGAGAGAATGAATGTTTGTGCAGTTATTGTTTAGATTGATGCTATGAAAGTCACAATTAAGTGAAAAGGATAATAATATTTTGAATTCTATATGTTTTTCAACAGCAGGAATGCGGACCTTGCTTTGCCGATCCTCATATTTACGTCTACATAGAATCCTGTTTGTTCATCGATGATGCTTCCCAGGTATATGAGGGATTCCACATCTCTCAGAGTTTCACCATCAACCGCAGCATTACGTTGAATAAAAAATCTATTGCACGATCATTGTAGACAATCTGAAAACGTTTCAATTGCTATGGTGAAAGCAACAATGAACAATCAACGTTAGGCACAAATAACAAAATGAAGAAACAGCCCAGTTCAATATGACAGTTATACCAACCAATAAAACGAGAACTCATGATCTCAAATATTAAGATTACTATAATATCTATAAAAACCCCTTCTGATAATAATCAATAGACGCTCACTAGTGACTGGTTTCAAGAGATATTTCATGGAGTTCTAGTGAGAAGCAATGACAAGTGAAGTTCAACCGGGTCTGTTGTGAGATAGTAATTCAGTGAAAACAATGATGAATATATCGCTGAATTTCTTGGATTAGTTGAAGTTAGACGTTAAGACTGTTGGATGCTCGCGCGCGAAACTGATGTGTCCTGAGTTCGAATCTCGCGAGGCAGGATCGTGGATGTCCACTGTTGAAGAGTTTTATGCTATGAAAAAACGGCCGTCCACTATTCCCATGTTTTCTATGATGATCTAGATTCAATCCACTTATGATCTCAACTATGAAAATTATTATAATATCCACAAAACCTTTTCTGATATTAAAACGAGAACATGCTATTTTCAACTGACTAGTTAGATTAAACACACAGTATTAGCATCCCGAACTACAATACGATTAACATTTATAAATGTATACTTGAATTCATTAGTCAATTATTTTTAGACTACCATGAAAAATATGGAATTACTGGACGGCTGTTTCGTCCTAATATAGAACTCCTCAGTTACTCGCTGACGATAATGGTAGACGATGACGTAATTTTGTTAATTGGTTAAAGTTAGATATTTGTAATGTTCTACTATCAACTATGCATTTGTAGTGAACTACTTTTATCAAGAGAACGTGATTAACTAAATGAAAACAATTATTATTATAAGCAATTGTAACAATGATTGTTTTACTGTGCTCGTTTGTTTAACTGTGCTAAAGATAGCCATATCGCTCATCCATTGTTCTCCATTATTGTTTCGCGGTTTATGACTCCGTTCGCACGTACTTTATTCTGTAGATTCCGCTTGTACCTTTTCTTAGCACGATCTCAGAATTCATTCGATACCACGAGATCACCAACGAAAAAAATTGGTTCCGTTCAACCTTCGCCTTCTGATTTATTTGGCGCGTGTTTCTTTGTAGTGGTGTTCATAGACAATTGGGACTCGACACCACGCTACACATTTATTAACATGAAATAAAATTGACTACCTTTAGAAAAATTGTTATAAATAAACAACAGATAAACATCGAAATAGTTCCACTGAAGGACTTGGGTTTGAATCTGGCGGAAGGGATCGTTTGTCTACATGGTCCGTTCGAAGCCAATGACCTGCAGATGGACAAGGACATGACACGTGACCAACGACCGCCGACGATCAAGGTCGTGACCGATGACCTTGATATGGGCAAGGTCGTGCATGTCACGTGACCAGCAGTGGCCGACAATTCAAAGTCGAGCCGAGTGACCTTGAGATTGGGATTTGAAGTCACGTGGCCAGGAGCTCTTGAAATGTCAAGGTCGTGGCAGGTGACCTTGATTTGAAAACGTCGAGATCACGTGACTGTCGAAACTCGAGGAACCAACGTCAAAGCAAGTGTCGATGACATGCACCTATACACTCATACTACGGAATACAGTTGTCAGTAATATCACGATCGACATGCTCAATTCGAATGAAATGGAACATTCGTCCATCCTTACTTCATTTATTCCTTCATCATTTGCATCTTTACTCAATTACCTGCTTATCGTGATAATACTGACTGTGTATACCATTGTTTTGATTTTTGTTCTTATGTTTGTGCATGATTTTTTCTGATTGGTTGATAAATTGGATTGATTTTAATATGCTTGCTTATTGCTGATTGACCTGAGTGCCAGGCTTCTAAAAATTCTGTGATGTTTTTGAGTTTCCTCTGTCTAAGATTTCCACATTTTTCCAATCGAATGAGTGTCCGCAGTTGTCCACGTGTATTGATATAAGTGAAGAGATATCATGCCGTTTGACTGCTAATTGATATTCATGTAGGCGAAGGTGAAGGGGGCGTCCGCTTTGTCCGATGTAGTGTTTTTCGCAGTTGGCACAAATTATTTTGTAGATGACGTTTGATTTGTTTTCCTTTGTTACTTCATCTTTTGGCTTGCATAAGATTGATTGGATTGATTTTGTCGGTTTGTGTGCCACACCTATTCCGAAGGTTTTCTGCATTCTCGTCGCGGTTTCTGATATTCAAGCATATTGAAATCAATCCAATTTATCAACCAATCAGAAAAATCATGCACAAACATAAGAAAAAAAATCAAAACAATGGGAAACACAATTAAAACAAAGAAATAAACAACGACAAATTTAAGGTCAATCAGAACCAATCAACGTCGTGGTGCACAGAACAAGCTTTGAAACACATATGGACAAATTCAAACACTTCACTTCTATCTGAATTTTGTGCTGATGATGTCGTTCAGAAGAACGATGAAAGCTCCACGACCAAACCATCAAGCTCAGAGAACAAAACTGCACCAAAATATGTCGGTTCCTTTCCTGGTTCTCACCATTGACTTTCTGAATTGTTTAGTGATGCAGATATGATTTATCTGGTTCCTTGTAGTGTGATCCGGTGAGATACATGTAGCTTTGTGTATGTATTTGTGAGAGAATATTGTACGGCCTATAACCACTTTACTGAATGCACATAAATTTGCGAATTTCTCACCACTCACGTTCCTTTCTCTCAGTCAATCCATGTCGTCCTATGATATCTTCATATCCGGTGTTGTCCATTTCGACTTTGGCTTATATGTCTCTCATCATGATGGTCATGTTCTTTTCGAGGGGAATTTTTCCATGGTTGATTGCAGCCTGTCGTAAAACTGATCTTTATCGTCGTCTCTACTATAATTGTTGGGTGAAGAAAACTGTATCACATTCATTGTGATTACCTTCTTCTTTGTTTCCGATGATGATTTGATGTTCCAGGATCCATGATATTCCCATCCTATAGGTGCATTATGTGGATCTTTGGACAGCGCCAGAGGAACTGCGTGAGTGTGTGGAGCGTTTTTCTCTATATTATCGGAGTACAGCAGCATCTCTCAAGTATCAAGCCGTTGCTGTTCAGCTTGGGTCAGATGGGTTTCACTGAATCCGAGTACGACCGATTTGTATCTCCTCATTTCCGTTGCTATTTGACTGGTCCTCCCAGTATCTTACCCAATACCGACGTTCCGTTTATCTATACAACTTGTTGCTCTGGTTGTTGTTAGGGGTATCAACCTCGTGACTTTCGAAGAATCTTGTCTTTCATCATGAGCCATCCTAATTTGTCGTTGAATTTTTAGGGTAGAGTTTAAATCATTTAACTTATTTATTCTGGTTAGTGTTTTGTCAGTAAGATTGTTTTCTACAGGATGAGGTTACGAACCCCACACCCAATCCTCCTCCTTAACCCTAGAAAAGCTGAGTTATATTTCCTATTTTTAACTTCAAAATAGTAATCAAACATTACAGTCTCTGGAATGAAATGTTCGTTGCAAACGTAGGTGTATTATTAAATAAAATTACCAGTTTTATGCTCTTTAAAATAATTAACTACAGGAGAGAATAAAATGATCGACAACACGTAATTTTATACTCATTCAGATCTTGGTTCATAGGCGATGTGCTTGTCGTGGTTTACGTTACACAAATGAGTAATTTATTTCATTTAAATATTAACAGTGGGTTGACTGGTAAAATTCAAGTACTTGTAAAGCACTAATAAGACTCAAATCTCAACTTTACAGACTAATAATCTGCTCAATTTAAACTAATTATCTGTAAACACCTTACCAAAGTATTTGGATAAGTTGTTTATGATGAACTGTTGTTACTTTCAAGCATACATCCAATTTTAATCTAATACTTAACTTACCTCAGCATTCGACAACGAAGTTCTTCAACCCTTGGGATAAAATCTGTTGTGTTTGGTGAACCATGAGTCCATAGTCTTTCAGCTACAGCTGAACCTCGAGGCCTTTAATGATAAAATGCGGTTAATTCAGGTTTGTTAATAAAACTATTATTTCATCAAACTTAAAAATAAAAAAAAGATTATGTTTTTGTCAAAGATCTCAAAAGTCTGGCTTCGGAATTTCGGAATGTACGTGAATGTAGTTTTCTCTGGTGTTATGAGCATACTTTCAAGTTGTTTTTTCGGGCTCAAATTTTTCCCAATTAATTTAGGTAGATATCCGTTGCTGATAGGTGTCTGAATTAATTTATCATGTTCGACATAGATTGTATATTTGATTCGGATTTGTCTAGCTCTCGTATAGAGAAAGTGAATGAGGTTCCTATTTTATATCAGTTGAGAAAAACTTTTAGAATTCATGTGTTGAACATTCTAGGTTGGCCTGATAGGACAGAACTGTTGTGATCAATATTGGAAAAATAAGACATTAGGCCCAGTCACTGGTTTGTAAGCAAAGCCAGGACATGGGACGTATGTCCATAGGCATAAATTGAAGCACCGTATCAGCACAGAGAGATGAAATCAATAAGATGTATACACTAGTAGAAATAGTGGTATTAGTCATTGTGAAACAAATAAGATGTACAAAATCATTCGGGAAAGAATGTGTTTACAAATAAATCTAAAGTAAGTAATGATTTTGTAACTAAGTAACTGTGAACTGGCAAAAAGTCAATACATCTCCATTATCATCCATTTTAAGTCACGCCGGCTAAGGTTATTCATTCACTGATTAGGACTGTCATAATGAATCCAACTGTGTAATTTACGCTTACCAATATGGCTCAAATTAACAGTCAATTGCTTCATGGAATGATATCATATCTTGACTTGTGGGCCACTTCTGGGTATCGATATAGGCTGCGGTTGGACTAACATAATACATATTTAGGTCATTACAGTCTCTAAATATTCATAATCTCATCAACGGATCTATATTTGACTACTACCATGTGTTTAACTTCATCATTATTTGCTTGATTCCACTGTAAGTTTGCAATGCTGCGAACAAAGATATGATCGATTGTTGTACTTTTCACATCCATTATTTGTTTGTAATTCTCCGCCTCTTTGTATTATTCACTATCTAATTATTTACCCACATTTTATTACGTAATGATGTTAATGTTTTGGTGTTGACTATTCCTAGTCCATTTATCCATGTTTATTTGACCTTCTATTTCCAACGATTAATTATTGATAAGAGTTTTGTTATTGTATTTTATTATTCTTACTATTATCAGTTCATCTGTCTTCTTACTATCAACTTGTACTTTTACCTAGAGACTTATTCTATTCCATTGTGATTATTGACTCATATTGCCTTGATTGGTTTAACATTTTCGTATAAATATTCATGTTTATTA
Organism: Schistosoma margrebowiei; assembly: GCA_944470205.2. Lineage (NCBI taxonomy): Eukaryota > Metazoa > Platyhelminthes > Trematoda > Strigeidida > Schistosomatidae > Schistosoma > Schistosoma margrebowiei. The sequence continues at coordinate 41,187,180 of OX104026.1, read as the reverse complement.
GAGTAAAGCCTGATGACGATCTAATTGAAAACAATATTGTTCGCTTATATGTGTTGTTCTAATTTTCACAATGGGAATCTTTAACATTGTAAAATTGGCTGTCTTTTATCATAAACTGACATTATTTGGATAATCATCGGAAACTAGATGGAATAGAATAGTCATTTAGTTTTTAGTCTCCGACTAACCATCAGTGTTCAATCACTAACACAAAATTAATTAAATCAATGAAACTTTAAACATTGCAGCTAGCACGATGTGTTTAGATCACTAAAGTCACATCGAATAATCCAATTTTTCAACTTTGATCAGCTCATGAAGTGGCGCTACAACCATTCTGTATCATCAGGAATGATAAAGTGTCACTTAATTAAACTGAATATCAATGAATAAATATAAAAAATCATAAATGTGTGATTAATAGTGACTAGTTCCATATAAATTTCTTGGAATTCTAGTTAAAAGACATAATTAACAAAGTCCAATAAATCACATATAAAAAGTTAATCTAAGCCGTTGACCTAATGGATTGGTGCTCGATAGAAAATCTGAATATTCTTGATTCGAGCCCCTTTTGCTTAGAGTTGATGAACACAACTAAAGGTTTTTAAAGAGAGTCTAGATACTTGTGTTGTGTTTCTCAATGTTCAATATTCCTTCAGTTGATATTACTCACTGGTAAGAACTAACTCCACTCTGAACAATCAACACAAATGCATTAGCTTAATTATGCAATATGTACTTATTTACTAACCATGATCGACTAAACAAATTCGTGTCATCCACATATTCACCCCACATAGCTGCTTCACCTCCAATAACCAATTTCGCATCATCCTTACTATCTATAAAACAAAAATAAGTGTGAAGGATAATCCATAAGTCATATAAACAATTGTATTTTGATCTGAAACTAACAAATATTAAATATTTCTCGAAGGCGATTTAGGTGTATTCAGTAAATAATTACTGTTGTTATCAGTACGTGGTTGTGAAGAGTGTTCAGTTTTGATTGAGATCAAGGATCGATTTGTGTTAGACCACCAATGAAAACCTCCAAATAACGGGCAGTCAATTGGTCGTAGTATAGAACCGCCCAGCAACAGCGGTCTGGCGCGTGAACACTCAGTCTCAAGACCACTGAACCAGGATCAAACGATGTTAATGTCTAACGTCAATCAATCCGTGATATTGTACAACCATCTTCCATTTTATTCGGTGGGTAACTGCCTCATACCCGACATGGATTAGCTCCACTGGGCACGGCTTCTCACTTAAAATTGACAATAACACCATTGGATGCCTTCTCAATAGTCCAGGGGTTATGTGTTCGCGCGCGAGACTGTAGATTCTGGATTCGAAATTTGAGTGAGGGATTGTGGTTGTACACTGCTGACGAGTCCCATACTAGAACGAGATGGCCGACCAGTGCTTCCAGGTTTTCAACTGTGATCTAACATAGATCGACTATTGTTATATTGTTTTGCACAGTAGTAAAGTTATAATTTAAATCACCCGGACTAGGTCAATCGGATAGGTTTAGTTTAGCATTAACAATATGGTTACAAACCTTGTAAACAGTAAGGTTATCTACAGTTCATTTTTAACTGCAACATAAAGCTTGAAAATCGAAATACCTGTGAAATAATTTCATAATTCTTTACTTCTAAATCACGTTTAATTATGGTCGATATTCTATACTTTGACTTATCGTTCTATAATGTCTGAATGAATAATTTAACTTGATAAAATGCTGTTATTCACAAGCAAATATGTTTTTCTAATAACTTTATCATTTTCTCACTAAATCATGCCACAAACTTTGAAACGTTGGTGAACAATTGACAACTCAGAGGGACTAAGCATTTGTTACTTAGTGGTATATGGTTCATCAGGAGTGGAGACATATGATCACTCCAGAAATTGATTCTATGGTCTTCAGGCATTTTATCTTTAGATCATGGAGTAACAGAAATGTGGCACACATTTAGAATTTTATTACAAAAGCTATTTTACATGCACTTTATTGTGACTTGAAGTCCATGGATCCACTTTTGTTACTACATGAGCCATAATTTATACATACCGATGTAATTATCTGCTCGCTTAAATGCCCGATCTTGCAAAGTCTATTTCATTACGATCCAGAGGATTCCAGGATCTTACCTAAATCAATAATTCTAGCATTTTATCAATCAATTGAGGTGGAAAAGTGAAATCAGTTCCCTATGAAAATTCTTGTAAATCTTTTCATTCATTAAAAAAACTTTGATCACTAAGAAAAAGCGACCAATGTGCAACAAACATGAGAAAAATCGACAAAGTGTGTAGATGACAATATTTTGAAAATACCTCCGAAATCTCTCGGATCAATACGATAGTGGTACCTCCAGTCGTCACCATAAGAAATGTAATTGAGGTACCAAGCAGCATAGAATAGTACTCTATAGTAACATTTTTCACCACAGATTCCCAATATAAGTCTTTCCACACATGAATTACTGCTGATTTATCGCCCTAAAATCAATAAAAGTAAAAGAATGAATGGGTTGACTGACGTATACAAATGCACATATAATTCTCAAAACTATGTCAAATCACATTTAAATCTGACGAAAACTTATCGAAGTGTTGGAAATTAAGACCTTCATTTTCGCTGATCGATAAACATCCCTTTAAACTTAAACGTACATTTATTGCCTATAGCAAAAGCTTTGCATTAACCAAAAGATCAGTGAATAAGTAGAATTATTTTAGTAACACCTTCAACAACTTTGGTTGAACCGCTGTTCTTACTTTGCCAATCCTCACCTTTCGATGTGCATCGGATTCTTCTTTTTCATCGATGACGCTGTCCATATACGGGAAAGAATTCACAACTTTCAAAGCTTGTTCATCAGGTGTGGTTGGGTTGGTATTCTCTGTGTGGTATTTGAGAATGTCACTTTCCTCTTATGTATGTTGAAGCCTACTGTTGGAGAGGCTTTAGTTACACTAGTTTTCCTAATCTGCATTTGTTGGTGTGTATGGAACGGAAGTGCTAGGTTATCTGTGAAGTTTAAATCGTCTAATTGGCTCTGAGCTGTCCGTTGTATGCCGTGTTTTCCCTCAGACGTCGAGGTCTCCATAATCCAGTCACCCGCCAGTTGATAGGGGTAGGGGGAAAGTAGATAATCTTGTCTGACTCTGGTCCTTACTTGGAATGCATCTGTTAGCTGTCTTCCATGCACGATATTGCACTGTAGTTCATCGTATGAGTTCTGGATAATGTTATTAATTTTCTCAGGAACTCCATAATGCCGAAGAAGTTTTCATCATGTTTTCTTATGTACACTGTCAAACGCCTTTTCATAATCAATGAAGTTGATGTATAATGACGAGTTTCACTCAACTGATTGTTCGACGATGATCCATAGTGTCGCAATTTGGTCTATGCACGACTGATCCTTCCTTAATTCATCCTGTTGATCTCAAAGTTGGGCGTCTACTGGGTGTTTAATCCGATTCAGCACCACTCTGTTAAAGACTTTCTCTGGTACTGACAGTAGTGTGATGCCTCTGTAGTTCTCACATTTCGTTAGATCTTTTTCTTAGTATCTTGATGAGATGTCACTGACTGTGAAGCTGGGTGATACAGGTCGTATTCGTCACGGAACATATGCTTCCTTAAGATTACAGGTACGGTTTCCTGACGAGTGCCAAATAACACGAAACCTAGGCCCAAGCTCTCTTGTTGGCTACCTACAAGCACCACCTTAGGGAACCTATTGCCCTTCTTTGTTATTCAGAACAAAGAATCTTGATCAAATGTCATTGCAAAAGCGGAATATCTTCAGCTGATTGAAATATTATCTAAATTAAAGGACGTAATATCATGTACCTTATTCAAGTGTGATTTGTACAGAAGGTAACTCATTATCTAATAATCATTAGTTTAGATTTACTTTTTATATAAATCATAAAGTATGATGTACTCACTCTAAATCCATTTTCAAATATTTCTTGCCACACAATTGGAGTGATATTTCGTTCAGGTGGTTTGACATCATTGATAATTTGAATTAAATTATTTATGTCGTAGCCTTACAGGCGGTGATAATCATCATCAAATTTCATTTTTTTCATAAATTCAATAATTGAAGGATTGGAACGCCTAGTATCATTAAAAATAATGCAAAATATATTACAATAATTTAAAACATTGAAGAGAATAAATGCTCCCTTTGTATATCATTCTAGAGGTAGGGAATATTCCCATATCACATCTAGAATAGAGAAATATTCCAAGTCATAAGTTAAGAAGAGATATCATGAAAAAAAAGTTATGTCAGTTGGTTCTGAACATACTATTATTACTTGTTCGCTTATATCTGAAAACGGTTATTAAGAAACATCGATGTTTCGGTCAGAATTATGACAGAGTTTTAGTTTACTTATTAACAATTCTTCGAAATATGCATGGCATGTTCAATCAATTTGATGAAATGATTGAATCTAAAGTTTGTATGGTCACAGCGCTTCAGATAAAAGTATGTGTTTTTTTTATATTTAAAGGTATGTTTAGTCAGAAGCTAAATTTATAAATTGATTGGAGTTTAAAAAGTTGAAGCAAACGTTTTTCATCTGATCATGAGTGATGTGTTATAACTTTGACCGCTGATTAGAGAGCAGTGACTTATTGATCAGATCAATGACATGTAAAACCGTATGAGCAGTCTAGAGTTCTGATTCGTCATGCTTCCTGTCTAGCCCAGTCAGTTAAGTCCAGAACGCAAGTCCCAGCCTCTGAGATATGAATCACTGTATTTCAAGCATACTGAGTTTATATATCAAACAAACAGACCACAACGTACCAATAAAATATGAACAAAATTTGTACAAGAATTAGCCAAATGTGTCTGTGAATGAGGGAGGTAGCGATTAACAGACAGGGAATAGTTCATGAATGGTAAACCGTGTAGTAATAGTTCATAGGTCAAATCAAAGCTTATAATAAGTTCGACATGGATATGAACAGTTTTGTTCCATAGCACATATACGATAAAAAATGTACGCATAGTATTAGTCCATAAATGGATCCCAAAAATTACCAATCATTATTTCTATCGGGATACAACATGATGATTTCTTGATTAAGTATTTGTACACGATTATCTTCTCTCTAGAATTTTCAGAATTCTGTTCTACGGTAGTGACATGGTTATCATTAGAATAGTAGTTTAAATAATTTCCACAAATCTATCTTAATGGTAGTAAGCACATGTATACGAGAGACTAGATTCATTAAGACTTTTCATAGTCTTTGTGGGAAGCCGGTGGATTTAAGTCTTTTATTACCGAAATATACATAGCCAATGACATTGATTGATGGTCACAATATACATAGCTGATAGACTGAAATTGGAGATAAGAGCCATTAGATTATTCAGCTCGGTTTAGATAACATCAGGTGTAAAGTTGACATGATTGATAATTTTAAAAGTGGTCTCTACATTTTCACATAGTAATTTAGTAGTATAACAATTAAATCTAATTTACAAATATTTCACAGATTGAAATCATGAGTCAGTTGAAGCTAGACCACCATTGAAAACCTGGAAGCACTGGACGGCCGTTTCGTCCTAGTATGGGACTCCACTATAATAGAACAGAGTGTTCGTATATTTAAATTCTATACGCTTATCAACACAGTTGTTCAGTAAACTTAAAAAACCACATCCGCTGTAAATTTATCAGGGAATATCTAATTTAACTACCCTTATGCGATACTTTGTCACATTCAACGTTGGTTGTTCCAACATGTAACATTGAGAAGCAAGTATAATACGTATTCTAATTATGAATGCGTTCATTATAATTATCACGAATTTATATTTTAAGGCTTACCAGCAATTATATTCAACTTCATGCCCACCTAAATGAAACCAGTTATCAGGAAATACACTAAACAATTCTTTGTATAATTGTGACACAAAGTTATAAGAGATATTATTGATTGGATTGATTGAACTCAGAGTACCATCCGGTTCACCCTTAATGTAACATTTGGTTCAAATCTCTGGATACCCTTTCCTCCAAGAATTTGCATGACCTATGGTTAGTAAAATGTTTAAAGAATATTATCAGTAATCTTCATCTTAAAGTTTAATCACTAAACGTTTTATAATTCGGGGATAATTAAAGCCTAAAAATTAATTGTCTAAAAATTCTCATAATGTTAAAACAAACGATAAGTAAAGAAAGAAATTCGTTCATATTGAGTTTGGGAATTACAAATTCAAATTAGTGATCTTAAGCTAAATTTAAAGCATAATTATCCTTTGAAACTATGGTATATGAACTAAGGATTGTTAGCAAAATGAAATTTGGTAACCTTAATAAGTTTCATCACAAACTAAGCATAATTGGATAATCATCATTCATAGACCCATCATGAATCGAACACAGGATCTTCCTTATGAATACTTGTGACTTGGTGGTAATTTCAAGATAATCTATTAAGGATGCACGTGTTCTAAAAGAGACTGATCGATTGCAGTCATTTATATTAATGGCAGAAAGTTTCAAAAGTTGTAGAAACGAATTAAGATAAATCTAAATTACAGAGAGAGAGGTTAAATGTACATTTGTCAAATTGGGTTATTTTACAACTCCGCCTGTAGCTCTTCTGGAGTTACTGCCGGTCCCAAGTTCGGGTAAAGGAAGAGGGTTGGGTATAAGGTTGGCAACCCAATCCCGTAGAAAAAATCTGGCTAAAAAAATGCCAACGAAATTAAACAAATAAGGTTGTTTTATACTGAGGATGAGTATTGACTTCTAATGCCTGAAGTTGGCTACAGTGAGAGAAGAGGCTGAGTATTTTTCTTTTATACGCAAAGTTCAGGGGTTTGGATGAACATAAGAATAATTAAGTTGTATTAGTTTATCATCTTTCAATCTTGGTTTCACTATCGGACACGTAAAGAGCAGTAGTTTTAATTCATTTATTTGAATTTCAGCAACTTGTGTACAGTAAACCATAAAAGAGCTTTGACTAGAATACTATTAGTTGGTTACGGAAATTAATATATGCAGATTGAATGACAAGTAAACTCAATTTAATCTCTCTATACATTTCCGAAGTTGTTATTACGTAATGCCTAGCTTTATTTCTCATTTCCCAGAAATATCTATCTATGTATTTAAAAATTCTTTTTTCAGGAACTTTCACGTTGGTTAATGCATAAATATACAACTATTTGGACATTTTATAATTCTTCAATATTTACTGCGTCAGTTAGCAGTCAAATGCCATGATATCTCCTCAGTTATATCAATACACGTGAACAACTGCGGACACTCATTCGATTGGTAAAATGTGGAAATCTTAGACAGTGGAAATTCCAAAAGCACCAGATAATTTTTAGAAGCCTGGCACTCAGGTCAATCAGCAATCAAAAAACATATTGAAATCGATCCAATTTATCAACCAATCAGGAAAATTATGCACAAATATAGGAACAAGAATCAAACCAATGGGAGACAATGCCAAAACAGAGAAGTAAACATTGATTAATTTAAGGTCGACAAGAACCTATCATCATCGAGGTGTACAGAACAAGCTGTGAAATGCATATGGAGAAATTCGAACACTTCACTTCTATCTGAAGTGTGTGCTGATAATGTCGTTCAGAAGAATGATGAAAGCTCCACTAACAAACCATACAGCTCAGAGAACAAAACTCCATCAAATACATTAACTGCTTTTTTACCAATCCCCGTTATTGTATTGTAAGGCATGTGCACTGGTTTTAAAAGATTATTACAAATACTTTTATGCTGTAAAGAAACTGAAGAGAATCCAACAAATTATTGAACCCTTGTTATTCTGTTGTAGTTATCGTTCTTTTTTTATTCAAAACTAAAAGGGTTTATGTTCTGTATCTTCCAAGAAACTTTCCTATTCGGGTTCCATTTTAGTGATCCATATACTCCCTTCATAAGTAGAGCTTCTAGAAAGGATATTTTGGCTTCAATACCTTTCTCATATATGTACTTAATAACCGGCTAAAATTTATCAAACGTCTGGAGACTCTTACTGACCACTGTTTTTATTTTTATTTTGGAAAAGTGAATCAATCACATGCTAACAGTAAAGTCAGAACTGCCCTAGTTAATAATCTTGATGTTTTGTTTTAGACCCAGTGACACACCCGTTGTTACAGCATCCATCGTTCCACACGAAATTCAAACTTATGTTACATTTTAGTAATAACACTATTAGCACATATACTAAGATAGAAATATGTATTACCGTTTCTCTAGTTTGGTTGTATACATAGGTTACCTATATAGGTTACTGTAAAGTGCATACAATCACAAAGCTTAACTATTCATCTTTGTTTATAGTTGGAATGAAAATGAATCCCTTGTAGATACAGCACATAATGATTGTTTGGTTTGTCAAAATATAAATAAGTGGTGATGAGGTCAATCCTCACCATACATTCAATACAAGTATGTTATAGTAATCTATTGAGTTGCAATTTATTTATTTACATCCATAACTAAACCAACTTGGAAACAATCAAATCAAAACAATCAATCAATGTGATTACATAGTAACGTAACATTTTTGAAATTTATTTTATTAAAATCTATGAACTGTGAATAAAATTTAGTTTATTCTTTACAGGTTAAGATCGGTTGAAATGAAGAACAATTATATACGATAATAAAATCGATTTATCATCGGTACTAATATAAATTATAATCAATTAAAATGATGATGATGATTCTTAGTGATGAAAGTTTTAAACTATTGCCATAATATCTCTAGATTGAAGAGTATTTATAGTTGATTGAAGTTTCACAATTATTTCACGGGAAATTGTGTACACTATGTTTACTGTATAACAATCAGCTGCTTCATAATTGATTGATCATTGGGTGGTGATCAATGTCATGCGTGTCTAGTCCTTATTAGTTCAGATCGAATGCTATCGATCATATTGAAATGTGGCTACCAGTCTACGTGATTCGACACTGCGGGCACTATATATTGTGATTTAGATGGTGGTTGGAGGTAGTCAACAGGAAACCCTGGACCCGGGTTTCGTGCTACTTGGCACTCGTCAGCAAGGTGTACCTGTAATCTTGAGGGAACTGGTGCTCCCTGGCGGATTCGATCTCGTGTCACCCAGCTTCACAGTCAGAGACGTTACCACTGAGCTATCCGAGCCGTCACTAACCTCCTGTAGGACTGAGATGTAATTACAATTGATTGATCACTGGGTGGTGATCAATGTCTTGCTTGTCTAGTCCATATTAGTGCAAATCGAATGCTATCTATCATGTTGCAATGTGGCCACCAGTCTAGCTGATTCGGCATAGAGTGCACTATACAACTTGGTCGATAAGATTTGATCTGCACTAAAATCCACCAGACATAAATGACATTGATCAAAGCTTTAACTTCTAACATTTTATTATCCATATCCATCCATAAGAACGTAGAAACATTCTATAAACATAAAAGCAGGCAAATCAGTAACATTCTATCCTTTCACACAATTTCTATTCTTCAGAATTAATTATAAATGGTATTGCTTAATTACTTACTTACTTACGCCTGTTACTCCTCGTGGAGGAGCATAGGCCACGCACATGCACTCTCCATCTAAACCTGTCTTGGACAATCCTTCCCAGTTCTTTCCAGTTATTATTCATATCTGCTTCTATTTCCCGAGATAATGTGTTCTTTGACCTTCCTCTTTTCCGCTTCCCTTTAGAACTCCAAGGTAGCGCTTGCCTTGTGATGCAGTTTGGTGACTTCCTCAATGTATGTCCTATTCACATCCAATCTATTTCCATAATTTCTTCTTCATCTGCAAGCTGGTTTGTTCTCTCACACAATAGACTGTTGCTGATGGCATCCGGTCAATGGATGTTGAGTATCTTGCATAGACAACTATTTAGAAATACTTGTATGTTTTTGTTGATGGTTGTAGTAGTTCTCGAAGTTTGAGCTCCGTATAGTAGAACTGTGTTGACGTTCGTATTGAAGATTGTGACTTTTGTATTATTATTATTATTATTATTATTATTATTATTATTATTATTATTATTATTATTATTATTCACAAACATTTTATGGGTACATAAGTGTTGTGAAGAAACCATTTCGGGTTTCTTCAGATGATGCAATAATACACAATTTTCAATAATGTCAGCGTTATATTGGCATATTTAAGAAAAAAATATTTAGAATAATAATAGTAGAATATTAATAATAATAAATCGGGTCTGTGTAATTGAGAAGAATATTGAATTGAGTTTAAAGAAGGAAATGGAGAGAATAAGGGAATAGAAATAAAGGAGACATGAAATACGCAAGCAGTGTAATAGGCGTGTTTATAAACACAGAACAAGAATAAACGACTATGTGTGTATCGTTAAATTAGTAACCAAAAATAATTTATCATTGTAGTAAGATATGACGAGAGAATGAATGTTTGTGCAGTTATTGTTTAGATTGATGCTATGAAAGTCACAATTAAGTGAAAAGGATAATACGATTTTGAATTCTATATGTTTTTCAACAGCAGGAATGCGGACCTTGCTTTGCCGATCCTCATATTCACGTCTACATAGAATCCTCTTTGTTCATCGATGATGCTTCCCAGGTTTATGAGGGATTCCACATCTCTCAGAGTTTCACCATCAACCGCAGCATTACGTTGAATAAAAAATCTATTGCACGATCATTGTAGACAATCTGAAAACGTTTCAATTGCTATGGTGAAAGCAACAATGAACAATCAACGTTAGGCACAAATAACAAAAGGAAGAAACAGCCCAGTTCAATATGACAGTTATACCAACCAATAAAACGAGAACTCATGATCTCAAATATTAAGATTACTATATTATCTATAAAAACCCCTTTTGATAATAATCAATAGACGCTCACTAGTGACTGGTTTCAAGAGATATTTCATGGAGTTCTAGTGAGAAGCAATGACAAGTGAAGTTCAACCGGGTCTGTTGTGAGATAGTATTTCAGTGAAAACAATGGTGAATATGTCGCTGAATTTCTTGGATTAGTTGAAGTTAGACATTAAGACTGTTGGGTGCTCGCGCGCGAAACTGATGTGTCCTGAGTTCGAATCTCGCGAGGCAGAATCGTGGATTTGCACTGTAGAAGAGACTTATGCTATGAAAAAACGGCCGTCCAGTATTCCCATGTTTTCTATGATGATCTAGATTCAATCCACTTATGATCTCAACTATGAAAATTATTATAATATCCACAAAACCTTTTCTGATATTAAAACGAGAACATGCTTTTTTCAACTGACTAGTTAGATTAAACACACAGTATTAGCATCCCGAACTACAATACGATTAACATTTATAAATGTATACTTGAATTCATTAGTCAATTATTTCTAGACTACCATGAAAAATATGGAATTACTGGACGGCTGTTTCGTCCCAATATAGAACTCCTCAGTTACTCACTGACGATAATGGTAGACGATGAGGTAGTTTCGTTAATTGGTTAAAGTAAGATATTTGTAATGTTCTACTATCGACTATGCATTTGTAGTGAACTACTTTTATCAAGAGAACGTGATTAACTAAATGAAAACAATTATTATTATAAGCAATTGTAACAATGATTGTTTTACTGTGCTCGTTTGTTTAACTGTGCTAAAGATAGCCATATCGCTCATCCATTGTTCTCCATTATTGTTTCGCGGTTTATGACTCCGTTCGCACGTACTTTCTTCTGTAGATTCCGCTTGTACCTTTTCTTAGCACGATCTCAGAATTCATTCGATACCACGAGATCACCAACGAAAAAAATTGGTTACGTTCAACCTTCGCCTTCTGATTTATTTGGGGCGTGTTTCTTTGTAGTGGTGTTCATAGTCAATTGGGACTCGACACCACGCTACACATTTATTAACATGAAATAAAATTGACTAACTTTAGAAAAATTGTTATAAATAAACAACAGATAAACATCGAAGTAGTTCCACTTAAGTAATATACAATTTCTAAGAGTAAATCTTACTGAAAGATTTTTTTACATATAATTTTCATTTTCCAATGTGCTTGATTAAAATTAATTTTTGCTGAAGTACCACGTGTAGAACCAGATTTTTGACCAGTGATACCAATTGTTTTGTTTCCAGTTGATTTTGTTGCTGATTTAATAGTTCTACTATCGGGACCTTTAACAGCTGAAGTATTTTGAGAAGTTGTATTATTTACTGAAATAGCAAATCAATGAATGATATTGTATAATTGTTGTACTGTCTTATAATGAGGCGATGCTTAATTGGTTAAACCACTTATATCACTATTAATGAGTTGCGATATACTTTCTAAATACTTGGTGAGTCTACAATATGAAACCGGAAACCAAATTTTTCCTGAAAACTAAAGGCCTTGTGTTCGAATCTCGCGTGAGGGATCGTGTATGCGCACTGCTAAGGAGTCCCACAACAAGACGAAACGACCGTCCAATGCATTCAGGCTTTCAATGATGGTCTAACGTCAGTCGGTTCATGATCTCAATCAAAACTTAACAATCTCCACAAACTTGCACCTATACACTCCATACTACGGAATACAGTTGTCAGTAATATCACGATCGACATGCTCAACTCGAATGAATTGTTACATTCGTCCATCCTTACTTAATCTTTTCCTTCATCATTTGCATCTTTACTCAATTACCTGCTTATCTAGCAACTAGCCTACAAAATAGTACACACTGATTATACTGTAGTGGCTGTGCTTCGTTAATTAATCACCATCGAACCGTTATCGTATAATCTTCAACGATGTTTGAAATCAGAAGGCAAAAAGAAGCAGCTACTACAGTTTTATTTAGTAGATAATTCGGACCAGACAGCAGATGGGCAAAATGAATGAGCAAGCGAACAACGATTGTAGCAGTAGCAAGTAGCTGTAGTTGTTGTGAATGCGTGCAAATGTACATATATATATATATATATATATATATATATATATATATATATATATATATATATATATATATATATATATATATATATATATATATATATATATATATATATATATATATATATATATATATATATAGGGAAATGGATGAATCAGCGAATAGCTTAAGCAGTTAATAATGAAGCTAGCAGAATGAATACATGCGTAGGCGCTAAACAATGTTCAAGCTTATGTATTTCATACAAGCATAATAATAATGATAGTACAACAATTTGTTATATCATGGATGACTTTGTCCATGAAATAGGTCAACAAAACACCTTGACTGAACTAAACTCAATTGCACGTGAGTCATTATAATAGCTCCCCTCTGCAAACAAAGATATATGGAAAAATGTCTGTGTTTGCACAAAAAAATAGTAAACTGAGTTGGGTAGTTACAATTCGTTTGAAAAAAAGTGATTTGTACAAAATTAAGATGAAGTTAGTGTGTGCTGTACATTTGGTTTGTGCCCATCCGTGAGGTTATATAAAATAATAGCAATAAATAGAAGGAATGCGGTATTACTTTACATTTTAAATAAAAATTATACGAATAAGTGTTAGGGTACATAAGATACGTTGAGTTTTTTTAGCGTATAAAATGAAATTAGTAATGCATGTGTATACAATGAATTGGAAGTTATAATTAATATTTAAAATAGTAGAAGGTTATTAATAGAAGATTGCAGCGACACAATGTTCGGGCCATCTTACTCTTCGGCCAGACCATGTCGTTACTGGATTCTCTTTGTTTGTGTTCGTCGATGTCGTTGATGATTGGAACTGACGTTTCGATGATTCAACGGTTTTCGCAGTATCTGTATGTACTGGCTGATCGTAGGCTTCGATGAAAGCTGGTTTGACTCGGTCGATGCTAATTACATCCGCTTTTCCAGCTTTGTCTACCGTAATAGTTTTGTCGTCTCTTTTAATCACTTTAAATGGACCATCGTGGGCCGGATGTAAGGGACTTTGCACATTATCCCTTCTGATAAACACATGGGTACTATCACTTAGTTGTTTGGGTATGTACACACGGCGTTGATGTTGTCTCGGAAGCGTTATCCTTAGACTACTCATATGCTGCTTAAGACGCCGTACATAGTCCGCTATATCAGTTGGAACGCTTTTACATTCGTTGAAAAACTCTCCTGGCAGACGTAGTGTGGTTCCATAAACCAAATCTGCTGGGCAGCATTCTATATCGTGTTTGATTGTTGATCTTAAGCTCAACATGACTAACGGTAGCTTGCTGGCCCAATCATTATTGCTGATGACAGCTGTAAAGGAAGCTTTAAGTTGCCGATGCAATCTCTCTACCATACCATTCGACATTGGATGGTAGGATGTTGTGCGAATTCGTTTGATTCCGAGTAGTTCTGTGAGTTTTTGGAAAAGGCGGCTCTCGAATTGAGCTCCTCTATCGGTTGTAATATTAGAAGGTACGCCATAATGGGAGATCCAATGCTCTACTAGTGTTTTTGCGATAGTTTCGGCTGTAATATCTTTTATGGGCACAGCTACAGGCCATCGTGTGAATCTATCAATGCAAGTGAAAATGTAACTGGAGCCATTGGAAACCGGCAGTGGTCCTATAATATCGATATGTATGTGCTCGAATCTGTTATCGGGATGACGGAAATGACCTACTGCGGAACTGGTGTGGCGATGTATCTTAACTCCTTGGCATTTTATACACGCTTGCGTCCAATTACGAATATCCCGATTAATACATTGCCATACAAAACGTTCGCTGATTAGTTTGATGGTGGCCTTTCTTCCGGGATGCGAAATATTGTGCATGGCTTCGAAAATGTTTCGTTTTAGCGGCTTTGGAATAAATGGTCTTGGTCTTTCAATCCTCTCACCAACGTACACTCCCTACTACGGAATACAGTTGTCAGTAATATCACGATCGACATGCTCAACTCGATTGAATCGGAACATTCGTCCAGCCTATCTTCATCTATTCCTTCATCATTTGCATCTTCAAACAATTACCTGATTATCTAACAACTAGCCAACAAACTCGTACACACTGATTATATGGTCTTTCAATCCTCTCACCAACGTACACTCCATGCTACTGAATACAGTTGTCAGTATTATCACGATCGACATGGTCCGCTCGAAGCAAATGCCCTTGAGATGGACTAGGCCGTGACACGTGATCAACGGCCGACGCCAATCAAGGTTGCGGCCAATGACCTTGAGACGGACAAGGCCGTGTCAAGTGACCGGCAGTGGCCGACAAGTCAACGTGGAGTCGAGTGACCTTGAGATGGGGATTTGGAGTCACGTGGCCAGGAGTTCTCGACCTGTCAAGGTTGTGACAATTGACCTTGAGGTGGAAACATTGAGGTCAAGTGACTATCGAAAATTCCAGCAACCAGCGTCGAAGCAAGTGTCTATGACATACACCTATGCACTCCATACTACGGAATACAGTTGTCAGTAATATCACGATCGACATGCTCAACTCGAATGAATTGGAACATTCGTCCATCCTTACTTCATCTATTCCTTCATCATTTGCATCTTCACTCAATTTCTCTTTATGTATTGCAGCATGTATTTTAGTGACACGAAAGGCTGTTAGATTATTTATTGTGTCACCTTGTGTTTATGATCTGTTTTCTTTTATGGTGAACCTTTATCATGTGGATGGTACTCGAGCCGACGCCCATTCACTTTGGAACACTGATCCAGCGCCATTTAACACTCAACCACAGGAAAAACTGTAAACAGTTTAGAAATCTATTTCATCAGTTTCTTTATTCCATTCCACCCTCACACAAATACACTAAACCATTCCGGACAACACAACTAACTACGCACAATACATTATAATACACAATCCACACACACACACGCATATGCAATTGCACATGCACATGCACATGCACATGCATCATCAACATGGAATCAGACCACACGGATCACACACAACACCTGACGAAAACATCTGCTTCTCAGTCATTCGCTCATACAATCTCTCATTCACTCAGTCAGTAGTTCACTCACTGTCTCACTTAATCAATCATCACCACACATCACAGTTGCTCCATACTGTGAGACAATATTGTCTCTGAATGGGACTATTTAAGGCACTGTCACTGGTCAGTGTTGTGCATTGCACCAAGTGTTCAAGTGACACGGAACGCTGTGAGAATATGCACAGTGTCACTTGGTGGTTATGGTGTGACTCGAGTGATTGTGAACAGGTATCATGTGGATGGAGCACAGATCCAACGCCTTACACCACTCAACCACACGAAAAATGATAGGTAATGCACAAAACTAATACATCAGTATCAGCATTCCATTTCAATAGAGGTGTATGCTTCCACTTCTGAAGTGCCTAAGAAATGCTCCTTCAAATTAACTAATATTTCTTTATCCACAATTAAAGCACAAGTATAGTCACTATGTTAAAATTTCTATGACATTTCAACAAATACCACTGAAATCTACATTTAAAACCTAGTTTGAAATCTTCACGCTTTGAATGAATGGACTTATTCTTTTAACCTACAAAAAAACCTTAAAAAAATTAAAACAACGATTGTAAAATTGTTGCGACCAATAATCCAGTTAAACGACTATTTTATACGGTACAAAGTTCTCAATTATTTGATCCATTGATAAAACGAGGATAACAACATCGGGATTGTTACCATGAATTAAAGGGACTAATTTCAAATAAATTCTTCGTTTCTTTTGATACCAGTAAACTTCTTAAAGAAAAAATTAAAAACATGGTTTATAAAAAACTGTGAAGAAATGAAAAACGTGTTTAAGAAAACGGGAGGTGGACCAATTATCAGTAGAGACCTCTATGAACAAAGTAGACTATCTGGATTGCAATGTAACCGGGAAGAAGATTTAACCAGATATTATTGTGTAGTGACCTACTTTTATCAAGAGAACTCGATTGGTTTAATGAAAACAATCAATATTATAACCAATTGTACCAGTGATTGCTTTATTGTGCTCGTTTGTTTAACTGTACTAAAAGCATCCACTGTTCTCTTCTTCCGATTATTACTTCGGGCGAATTCGGTTACGCTCAGTAACCAAGCTTATATCCTGGCACGATCTCGGTATTCTTTCGATACCACGAGATCATCAGCAAATATATCTCGTCTACGTCCATCAACTGTGTTCTGATATTTGGCTTCCGGGAGATTTTATCGAAATTCTGTACGCGACCTTCTTGTAGTGGTGGTAATACTCAACAGCGACTCGACCCCACGCTACTATTACTACTTTTTACTAATGTACCTCTTACGGAAACAATCTATCTATTCAAACCGAGTCACCACTCGGTCAAACACCTGATTAGCTGTTTTATTACCAATCTCAGCAACACTTTACTTAGGTCAACAGTTGACAGCTTTTATCAATATTAGAAATAAAAAGATAATAATTTCACATTTTGTGACTAACACATCGATCTGAGCAATATTCGAAACAACAGCAAGAGGATCGGCCTGATGTTTTTCGACCACACGATCGACATCGAACTTGATAAGCTAAGGCAGACACTTATCAGCGAAAGATCTGTACTTAGATTAGCTGAGAAACTGAAGCCGAAACAACAACGTGGAAGAGCGTTCATAGCAGCAAAAAGGATTCTGTTTATGAATATCTGGTTTAAAAGAGATACTGACGCCGTTATTTGAAGATAAGCAATGACCAGGTGACAGCATAAAACAGTATTGTGCTTCTATTTTCTGTTAATTTTGCTGTAGTAAATGCCTGAATCATGCATTGAAATATGAATCTCATGGCGAAGTTTTGTTCTCTGAGCTGAATGGTTTGTTAGTGGAGCTTTCATCACTCTTCTGAACGACATCATCAGCACAAACTTCAGATAGAAGTGAAGTATTCGAATTCCTCCATATGCGTTTCACAGCTCATCCTGTACACCTCGATGTTGATTGGTTCGTATTGACCCCTAATTTGTCATTGTTTACTTCGTTGTTTTGGTTGTGTCTCTCATTGGTTTGCTTCTTGTTCCTATATTTTTGCATAATTTTCCTGATTGGTTGGAAAATTGGATTGATTTCAATATGTTTTTTGATTGCTGATTGACCTAAATGCCAGGCTTATAAAAATTATCTGGTGCATTTGGAATTTCCTCTGTCTAAGATTTCCACAATTTACCAATCGAATGTGTCCGCAGTTGTCCACGTGTATCTATGTAAGTGAGGGGGCATCCGCTTTGTCCGATGTAGTGTTTTTCTCAGTTGGCACAATTTATTTTGTAGATGATGTTTGATTTGTTTTCCTTTGTTATTTCCTCCTTTGGTTTGCATAGGATTGATTGCAGTGATTTTTTTGGTTTGTGTGCCACACCTATCCCGAAGGTTTTCAGCAGTCTCGTTGCGGTTTCTGATATTCCTTGTATATATGGTAGGGTGATCCTTTTGTTGATTTTTGTGCTTGACATGGGTATGAATCTCATGTTCGCTATTTTTAAATTGGAGACCGAGGACGAGAGAAGTAACAATTCAGTTAGGAATATTCCATAATGTGTATTTTTTTAATCAAATCAAACGACATGTACGGTGGAATTAAACTGAATCAAAGTATGACAGAATACAGTGTGGACACAGCATATCTTAAGAAGTAATGTTAGTAGCGGTTTATTATTCTTAAAATTAAACCACTTCGTAATAATTGAATTGCATTTATACGAACACTTAAACTAGAATCATCGGCATTTGTAGTCGAATAAAATAAGTGTAGGATTGTGTTGGGATATTCAGGAAAATATCCCAGAAATTATCCTATTAAGTCTAATGCTATTCTTGATCTTCGACATGGTATGATTTTCTTATTGGTCAGTACTTATTTCACGTGTTATTTTCCTACTGGTCAATATTGTACAATGTTATTTTCTATTTTATGGTATGATGTGGTCTGATTGATTGGTATATAAACAAAGTACGTTTGAAATATAATGATTCATATATCCGAGGCTGTGACTTGAGTTCTGGACTCAACTGCTGGGCTAGATAGGGGAGCGGGACCAATCAGAACCCTAGGTCGTTCTACTTGTCTGCGCGTCTTTGGTCCGATCGATAATTCGCTACCGTTAAATCTGCCGTTCACAGTTATAACAGATTGCTGTAGATTAGTCTAACCTGTATTTTGTTCAAGTGAATCCAAAAAAACATCGTCTAGTTGAAAACATACAAAAAACGTTATGTTGAACCTTCATAAAATAAAAGCATTGATAAACCAAATTACTAATGATTTCCAGCTTTAATAATAATTGATGATCTTAATGAATAGCGACTACGCCTGGAGTCCCTCCAGGGGCTACTGACAGTCCTAAGCCTGGATAAACGAGGAGAGTTGGGTATGGGGTTAGCGACTCCATCCTGTAGAAAACTAACTCACTAAAAAAACGCTAACTCTTGATGAATAGCAGTAATAGACTTGAATTTTCGAACTAGTAGTTCACAAAACTGTGCAATACATTCAGACGTATCGTCTTGAACAAACCACATTTGATGAAAGCATTGTATTATCATTCAAACAGTGATCACTTAGCTTAAGTGTCAACCACATGAGCCCATTCACCTTTGTCCACTTACTCCATTTTTATAAGTAATAATGATTACTTGAAATGATTATGAAATGGACTATTTATGTCGTCATTATTGTTGAAAATCAGTAAAATATGCTATTGAACTTTGATTTATTTACATAACTAAAAATAAGTTGAGGTTTATAATTTTTTATAAAATCGTCTCATGCCTGCTGCTACATAGTTCATCAAATTTTCATTATACTTGTACCCTTTTGATGATGGTTGTGATAGTTCTTCAAGTTTCATCTCCATACAGTAGAACTGCCTTGACGTTGGTATTGAAGATTCTCACTTTGATATTGGTTGACAGTTGTTTTGAGTTCCATATATTATTCAACTGTAGGAATGCTGTTCTTACTTTGCTTATCTTTGACTTTCGATGTGCATCTGAACCTCCTTGTTCATCGATGATACAGCTGACCAGGTATGTGAAGGATTCTACATCTTCCAGAGTTTCGCCGCCAAGAGTGATTGGATTGCTATTCTCTGCTTTGAATTGGAAGATCTTGAGTTTCCCTTTGTGTATGCTGAGGCCTAATTTACACTCCATTAGGTTTGATAAAAAATTCATTCATGTTTTACAAAGTGTAAACTAACCATTACTAAAATCGTAATGATTATTCATTAATATAAATATAAATGAATTACGAAATATATGATTTCTCTATCAATAAACTGTGAATTAGACAGTTTATTTTTGATGTTCACCCTTAAAACGTGTCACGGAACACAATCACGCTACATTAGAATAAGAACAATAATATACATATAAACATAATGACTCTGAAAGGCATAGTACACACACAAACACACACCATTTACATATGGACATAGAATGGATTGAATTGATTTTCAATATTATACAGCTATGATCGTGCTGTATTTGTTTCTAGTCCAAAAATATGAATAATAATAACTCAACAACAAATTACATAGTTTTAAATCATTGTAGAATAAATGCCAGTTTTTACAGATGTGATCATTTCGATAACCCAGATATCAACTCGGGATCTTCCAAAAAAAGGGAGGTGTTGGGATATTCAGAGAAATATCCCAAAATGTATTCTGTTAAGCCTAATTTTATCTTTGGACTTAAAATGGACTTTTTCTATTGGTCAAATAGTGTAAAAAATGTTATTTTCTATTTTATTGTTACGTTGTGGTCAGATTGATTGGTATATGAACTCAGTATGCTTGAAATATGATGATTCATATCACAGAGGCTGAGACTTACGTTCTGGACTCAAATGGCTGAGCTAGACAGGGAATCAGGACCAATCAGGACTCTAGGTCATTCTTACGTATTTTACACGCCTTTGGTCCGATCGATAATTCATCACTGCTTTCTTATCTGCAGTCTCAAGTTATAACAATGGGAATGTGAAGAAACAAAAATATAGGGCTACATTGTGTGAAAAGATGTGGTTTATAAACTATTTTATTGGAACATTTTTTTACAGGGACCATAATAATAATATAGATTAGTAGTTGGAAACCAGTATTTTCTTACTAAAAGAGGTGGAACGTCATGTTTAGGAATGAAAAGCGCAATGAAGGGCGAATCTAGTACTGTTACTCGCTAATTATAGACATTAATAACTAAAGTAGAGAAAATAAATATAGAAAGCACATAATAACAACAAGAATTACTGTCATAGATCTGTCTTCAGGTATGTTTTAAATTGTTTTGTAACCTACTAATCTAATTAGAATAGCCTAAAGGTAAAATATCAACATGAAGGAAAGTTCAATGTGTATCATCATGACCCGTCATAATTTTTCCTAGAATTTTCAGGGCAGAGTTTAAATGATTAAACTTATTTATTCTGATTGGTGTTTTTTAGCAAGATTGTTTTCTACAGGATGGGTTTGCCAACCCCATGACCAACCCTTCTTCTGTACCATGACTTGCGCATGTAGTAGCCCTAGAAGAGCCACAGGCAGAGTTTGACAGCCTCAAAACTCAGCTTAAATTCCTTAGGTTTTCTCTTGAGAAAATTTGTTATTAATTCCATTAGTTGTCCGCAACGATGTATGAATCTGTGACAAAAGCCAACTGAACCTAGAAAAAATTCTAAGTTGTGTTCAAGAACTTAGTGTGGATTACTGCATGTTGATATCTAACTCTTCTGTAATCGGTATAATCCCGCCTACGTTTATTGTGTCCGGAGAATTATAAAGTTTGGACACCAAAAAAATACCTACATTGATGCATTTTCATTCGTTTTACATCTGTCCATTATAAAACAGTTCTCACGTGTCGTTTACGTGATTAAAAATTGGACTGGTAATTAACAAATTGTCTGTATTCCCTTGTACAAAAAAACACACGCCGAAGTAGTCTTGTCTGTGTTGCATTTTTCATCTCGAATGGCATGCGTAAAAACTCGGACTGTCCAAAAGATGTAGTAATCTTAGTCTTGAGGATATCTTCCTCAGCTAATGTACTAAGTTTGTTCTCGACCTCTTCTGGAATACTGCACGTTTATTCTTAGCAGTGCTCTCATAAAGGATAAATTAAGGCTGGAATCAGTACAGAGACGATTTACACTTCGTATTCTTGGAGCTGATTGTACCTTAACTTATAATTCTAGATGTAATAAACTTGGGCTAGACCCTTTATGGAGGAGGCGACTCAAACTAAATGTTATCTTTTTCTTCAAACTACTTCATAAACTATCGTTTACATCCGATCACGCGATTCAATATGCAGAAACCTCTCATTATAACATACGTAATTCCTTGGCACTAGTGAAACAAACTCATTCTAAATCATCTCTTTATATGAATTACTTCACCTGTAAATTCTCTAGACTCTGGAATAACCTACCACAACCTATCCGCACAATAAAATCACTCCCATTATTTGTTCGCTGCATCGATGCATACTGTTCTTCTGAAAATGCATTGAATGGTCTAGCGCCTTTAAGTGTATCTCATTCCACAAGTAATATTTTAGGAACCTTAAATGTTTAGCCATCTTTATTAGTGAATCCCGTTAGTAAAACCACCCACTTGCTGTCAATATGCCAACACTGCCCCTAGCAACTTTAACTAATTTGAATAACACAAACAGTATATCACTGTGTCACATGACACACGCATTTAGGTAGACCTGATTAATATATTTTGGTAATTACTTTTTTGTTGTTCCGTGCTCTCTGTTTTCGTTTTAATTTCTCTAGTTGTAGATAATTATCATTAGTTCGATCTGGCACACGAATTCACCTTAATTACACCGTTCATAAATCAACAGGCTGTCGATTTAAGAAATATTAAAAATTCCCGGCTGATGCTTTGGATCGCTGTAATATATGTACTACTTAAACAATTACTGAACTAGTATACTTAAAACTTACTTTTACCACATGTTTGTTTTCTGCACGTTTCACGTTATTACTTATATCAAATTGATCATGCCTGTAAACTGGCGTCAATTCTGTAATTATTATTTTTCAGAATATAAATTTATTATTATTATCATCATTATTATTACTGGGATATTGTGATACTTCATGACCAAGTCAGTTTCAATAAATATGTCCATACACTGTAAGCCGTTTGTAAAATCCTGAATATGGGTTATTGGGTACCTATCTGGTTCGGTTTGTCGTATCCATCCTTGTTTTAGGATTGCTTCACCCACAATATTGCCGCCCTCTAGGAATTGGAGGTGACGTAAGAAATTTGGTGACCTATCAGCCAATGTTTCTCCCTGTAAAAGACTTTAGGCTCTTCAGCCGTCTGATAAAGATAGACGGTTCATTATCTCACGTCTACAAATGGTGTGTGATTGTGACGTTTAGGGACTCAAAACTAAGTTGCGGACTTCTATAGGAACTAAAGGGGGGAGGACTGAGCATATATATTGGTACCCAATCTCTTCATATTGAATATTGTGCCTCGTGCAATAATGCTCTAGTTGAGAAAACCACAACTCAGGGTCACTACGATCAAATTCTGGAAGTCAAGCTTTCTTAGTCATAACAGTGACTATTTCTACTGGAGACAAATTATACTTATCTTTCGGGCTTTTAATCTGTATTGAGTCTGACATATGGCATATAACGAATGTATTATTGACATAAAAACGGGGGAAAAATAATCATGGCACTAATACTGTGCGATAATATATAGAAAGTGTTGAATGTTATTTCAGTTATTCTCTTTATCAAGCATTGTTGAATGTATGAATGAATGAATAAACAACCAATTGATAATCTGTCGCTATACTTTATATATAATGAACTATTAGAACCTGATTGTGACATTCCATGTTACACATTTATATTGAGAAAATACTTGTTCAAGCTTTATATTTAAGTTATTGAATGTTATCGTGAACATTTTAAATGAACACCCACCAATCATGTTTTCATGACTAAAATAGTGAAGTGATGCAGATCTGTTAGTATTTGCAAACGATTCAACCATTCATATATGAGATAGCATCGATTCAATTTTGATTGGTCAGTAATAGTGAATATATAAGTACAAATCGCGCTTACACAGTCGAACTAGAAAGAGTCATGAAATGTTCCATAACTTGTTTTCTATACTTATTGTTTATTGTAGTTTATTATATTTCTAAATGTCATTCCATAGTCCCTAAAGCTTATAAACATCATAAGACAGGAATTTATCATAATCTTGTTGAAGTGTTGACGTACAATCATTCATACAAAAGCTGTTATATTTTAACGGAAGCATTAAAACGTTTTGAAGAACGTCTCACATTAATAAAACAATATCCTAAAGTTCCTATTTGTTTACCAAATTCTACAATCGATACCATCAAAATATCAATCACTAGGGGATGTAACGAGTCAAATGGTGAATTATGGCCTTCTGAATCAATCATTGAGACGTGTATGTTATTTTATTCAACGAAATTATTATATCACAGATTCACTTTTTATTTTCAGTAAGAGAATAATCTTAAAATCCGAAGAAATCTGGGGAATATTACATGGATTAGAAACAATACTTCAGTTAATTTATAGAAGTCCACTAGAGACAGTAATGTGAAATTAGATAATCATTAATTTATTTTTGTTAGAACATGATTGAAGGTGGTCTAATTTGGGATGAACCATCATTTCCCCATAGAGGATTTTTAATTGATACATCTAGACATTATTTATCATTGAAAGAGATTGAGAAATTCCTTGTAAGTATAAAATATTATCTGAAGAAATTTTTAATATTTATGTTTAATATCTACACACTTATAACTCTCATTAAAGTATAACTAAACTTATTGAAACACTCATATTAACTAGATTGTATGAAATGATTAATCTAGCTACTATTAGTCAAACGTTATATGTGTGGCTCGATTTCGTGGATTAGTTGAAAATAGACATTAACACCGTTGGTTGCTGGCCGACTCAGTGGTCTAATGGTTAAGTGCTCGCGTGCGCAAAACCAGTAGGTCCTGAGTTCGAATCTCGCAGGAGAGCAGGTCGTGGATGTGAACTCCCACTGAGGAGTTCCACAATAGGACAAAATGGCTGTCCAGTGCTTCCAGGTTTTCCATAGTGGTCTAGCTACAACTGACTCATGATTTCAATCAGAAAATAATAATTGGGAAAAAGGATTGCATAATATTGAAAAAAAAATGAAATGTATTAAGAGAGGGCATAGAAAGGAAATAATTCGGTTGAGAGAAAAATGTCACTAGTGAAGCAGATGGAGAGGGAAACTAATTTTGAAAATTAAAACCAAACACGAATAGGTTGAACAGGTTTCTTTTGTTTACATAGGTTGGGTTTTTCTAAATGTGTCACAATAGCTCCAGTAATGTTTAGAAAACAGGAGCTTGACGTATTTAGAAAGTTTTTGTTCACCTTTTACATGATTTGGATCCCTGAGCCTGCTGTGATCTGATGATCCATATTCATAATTTCTTCAATTATGTGGTGCCTCATTGATCCACTTCTGCTTATTTTCGACTATACTAGATAATGTCCTTCAATCTTCTTGAGAAAAACTTACATCAAGCAACCCGTATTACCCGTATTACAGACTAGGCCTCCAGTCGTCAAGGTGATGAAATTACTATGAAATGATTGGTTATATATATCTCTTAGGAGATGTTGAGACTGTTCTGAGGATTTCATGCCTTCAGTGAAATTTAAATGTGCAGTTTGAGAATATTTATCTACATTTTTAAGACATTTTCAATATAATGTTCATACGGATTAGACATCAGAGTGCATAACATGTTTATGACATAATCTACTTTAGTAACAGAATGTATAAATGGATATAATTATAAATCAAATAATATAATTGTAATATCTTAATGAGTAGAAAACCAAATTTTCTGACGTTCCGTGACTCAATGTAATCCACCTCTTTAAAGATTGAATAACCAAATTAAAATTCATTCAAGTTTAAATAGTACAAAAACTTGGATGAATTTTGATTTGGTTATTTATTCTCTGAAGAAGTGACTTACATTAAGTGACTAAACGTTAGAAAATGTGATTCCCTATTCATTGTGATATTACAATTACTTTCTTACTTACTTACGCCTGTTACTCCTAATGGATCATAGGCCACCGACCAGCATTCTTCAACCCACTCTGTCCAGGGCCTTCTCTCCTAGTTCCATCCAATTCTTGTTCATTCTTCTCATGTCTGTCTCCATTTCCCGGCGAATTGTGTTATTTGGTCTTCCTCTTCTCCTTTAGCTTTGAGGGTTCCAGGTGAGGGCTTGTCTTGTGACGCAGTTGGGTGCTTTCCTCAATGTGTGTCCTATCCACTTCCAGCTATTCTTCTTAATTTTTTTCTCCGTTGGGATCTGGTTTGTTCTCTCCCACAGTAGGTTGTTGCTAATAGTGTCCGGCCAACGGATCCGAAGTATTTTGCATAGACCAGATTTCCGCCTCATACAGTAGAACTGTCTTGACATTTGTATTGAGAATCCTGACCTTGGTGTTGGTTGAGAGTCGATATTACAATTATACCCAGTGCTCAATTTATCATAAATTATCAAGACATGCCTTGAACGTAGTTATATTTTATGTGTCACTTTTGAAATTAAGGGTAAGAACGTTATGTGATGTTCATTATAGTGTCAAATTGTGGATCTCAATAGTCGACAAACTCTGTTCTGGCTATCTGACCCATCTAGCTATTTCAAACAATCACATAGTTTGTGCTAATAAATAAGTTCTTTATAATCGATAATTACGTTTGATCAACAATAAGGAATCACGAAGACATCTTATATATCCTTTAGTAATCAAATTTGGCTTCAATCCGTCATAATAAATCCTCAATAAGTTTCATTTACATGGTTAAAATTCATACTTTGGTTACTTTTATACTTTAAAGGATTCAATGTCAATGGTGAAAATGAATGTACTTCATTGGCATATTGTGGGCGATCAATCTTTTCCCTATGTATCTGAAACGTTTCCGAAACTTTCTTCAAAGTTTAAGAGAAAGATTTTCGAATACGTGTTTATCTGAGTATGGACAGTTTTTTAAGACGGTGGTTGGAGGTAGTCAACAGAAAACCCTGAACCCGGGTTTCGTGCTACTTGACACTCGTCAGCAAGGTGTACCTGTTCTTGTGGGAACTGATACTACCTAGCGGATTCGATCTCGTGTCACCCAGCTTCATAGTCTAACCTAACCACAGGGAGCATCAGTTCCCTCAAGATAACACGTACACCTTGCTGACAAGTGTCAAATAGCACGAAACACGAGTTCGGGGTTTTCTGATGACTACCTCCAACCACTATCTTATCTCAACATAGTGTACGCAATGTCGAGTCACCTAAACTAGTGGCCACATTGCAATTTGGCCGATAGCATTCGATCTGCACTGAGAAGGACTTGACACACATGACATTTATCACCATCCAGTGACCAATCAATTGTGAGCATTGCTTTTTTATTTGAGGATTTTTAACTTTAAACTACAGAGCATTGTTTTTAAAAATACAATTTATTCTTTTTTTTTAACTAATCTTATATATTTGAAATTCTTTCATACGTTTAATTTCAGGGAGCATTTCACCCGTATCTTTTAATCTATACGCCGAACGATGTGAAATATTTATTAAATTATGCTCGTTTACTAGGAATAAGAATAATGCCAGAATTTGATACACCAGGTAGGAAAAGTTATTAAATAGTTATGAAATTTCAATGATTACCATCTATGATCACTAATATTCTAGAGTGTTTAGTGTCCGTGTTAAGTTTTATCAATAGTTTATTTGAAATTGTGTTGATCACGATAGTAAGCGGAGTTAAGCAAGTTGTGTTTGATATCAAGAGTATTGTACTATTTGGTATGAATGTCGCCCCCATCCTTTGAAGGATTAGAAGCCTGATAACCTTTGATAAATATCTCTTAACAATTCAGATGACTAGGACTGATTAATTAATGGTGGTTTTATGGTTCGTTGAAACTAGATGGAATAAGAACAAACTGTCGATATTTCTTAACACATATTTGCTTAGTCAAGCTGTGAAGTGTTCAGAGGAATGAGAAAGCGAATTCCTCGAACGCAAGGAAAAAACTGTGCTTCAAATAATAGTTTGAAATAATAAATTTAAAAATTGAATTGTGTAAATATTTTAATCTCGATTTTGCCATCAAATGAGTATGACATATCGTCGTTACTTTTGTATTGAATTTCTATGATCCATTCTGTGTGACTTATTTCTCTGGTTCCTTGGCATTTACTGTATGACTTCATAAGTTAAATAATAATAATCATCGAGTATTGATTTTAGTTAGCTTACTGAATTTAGCCAACTGAAATCCTTGCTTTACTTAAAATTCATAATTCTTGGCATTCATAAAAGTAAAAAGGTTTTATGCTTATAGAAAAGACTGTTAATATTTTTGAAAAACAAGTACGGATTTTCCATTGAACTACTATGGAACACTATTTCAAGTATGTGATCAAATCAGCGGTAAAGTATTCAAGCTTATGAGTGCCAACAAACATTTCATTTAGTCTGAATTTACGAGTGTACTATGGTAAATGACTTGCAGTTTCGTATTTCCGAATAGCCGATACTCTTCAGAAGCCTCATTTAGATTGTTTATTTCAGAATAATTCCTTTAGATTGGCAACAATGCATTCATTTCTTTATTTTAAAAATACAATAATGACAGTAATCAATGATGCTGATTTAATATAGTCACTAATTAATAAACAATAATGTGTCCTTTATAAAAACAGACTCTAAGATTGGGTTGAAGCCCGTGCAGTTGAGCCATTATCATGAGAGCAGTTGTACTCTTTCATTCGACTACTGATAAGTTCACCTATAATGCCTGTAGAACAGATGATTTATTTTATTAAATACAGTAATCAATGCGCATTCACCAAAACCTTCGAGATCATCCTAACAAAGTGTCCAATTAGGAGACAGTGATATAAAGGCGATTATTTCTTTGCTGTACTCGTTTATTTTATTTGAATACATAAACATTGATACAGGAGGACACCAAATACATATGCGCCAGACAATTATCTTGTGAAGAGATAGTGAATGAAAGGTGAGTATGATGAAAAGAGGAGCAGCAATGAACAGAAACTAGTGTATGAGAGTTTGATAATAATAATAGTGAGAGAGGCAGTTTAGTTAGGAAAAATACGACCAGAAACACTTTTTCCAGTTATAGACGTTATTCTAAATTTTACGAAAAAAGTTACACTTACGTCTCAAGCTACCGTGTTGCATCATCGCAAGGACCTCAAACAGGGAGTCGTGAAGGCTCAACAGAAGCGAGTCCTGTACAGATTATTTTCATACCACGACACTATGTCATACAGTGACCACCTCTCTACTTTTTTCAACCGGTCCCAGAGTTGACAAATAATGCGCGATATGGAATTCGCCGGGACGACAGTCATTGGACATATTTTAACCACCGATGTTGGGGTTTCAAGATGGTGACTGTTACGTCCTTGATCTGTCTACCTGTTATGACTGCGTCACCAATTGTTATATCTGTTCGTCGCTGACTGTTATGTCGGAATCGCTTATCACGTGTACTTATAAAGCGAGGAACCTTTGCAATTTTCACGACGCGAAAGTAAGAACACAAAGGTTGATACAAGTGAAGATTTATTAAAACCAAAACACGACCACCACGACGACCCTAGTCAATACAACACTCATTTATATATTGATTGTAAACCCATTTCGATTCATAATTAGGATGACATTACATAAATGAAACGTAATTAGAGTTATGACAAATCACATGCTACATGTCATGCTGTGCATAGTTCAGGTCAATTTTTATCACAAGAATATCGTATATTGTACAAAATAAAATGTCATACGAGAGAACAGAAACAAATACTACATTGAGTAACCAAAACATTGAATTAAAACGGAATTAATATTGAATAAAAATCATAATGATTAAATCAATCTAATTTTGACTTTGCATCCCGTCATATCACTACCCTCTTATATACATGAGAAAACTTGTCTCGATCTAGCTTCAAACCTTCATATGATAGGCCAACTAGTTTAACTTTGAGGCTAGAAATGCATGAATTGAATCGAGATTAACGGCCTTAGAAAGAGAAACAGAAATTATTTTATCACCTGATTGTTAAACAAGAAAGAAAAAAGACAAGTCATCAAGAACACTACTCGATTTGTTCCCGATTCAGATTAATGTAAAAATACATAGACGACTAACACGACCGAAACTCACAAACAATTAGAAAAATACAATTATATCCAAATCGGGCATTTGAGTGGAAAAAGAAAATACAAAATGTTACGTTTAAATTCCATTTGCTTTTGAACAGAAAACAGTATGTCAGTGAATTATACAACAAACGAAGGCCTATAATAAGGACAAAAATGAATGTTAGTGTTTCACAAACTCTGAATTAAAGTAAACATCGTCACCGAAAATATCTTCCGTTGCCCAACATGACTTTTTTGTTTCGCTGTTCAAATTACTGACATCAAGTGATTTATCGTCACTCTGCCTGAACACACGATGCCGAACTTCTGCATTACTGACATGGTGTTTCAACTGAATGTGAGCAATTCTCCGGAGGTAAACATAACCAAACACAGAGAGTCATCTAACATCCCCAACTTGGAGAGATCACGTTTCACTAGCACAAAGCGAAACTGCTCTCATCGGTGAGTTGCGGATCCGACCTTTTACAGACAAACTATCATCACGAAGGCGCAACGATGAGGCAGATCTGCATAAGCCGGTCTGTCGTTCATTATACGTGCAACAGTATCATTACTCACGCCACCACCAACATTTATGCAGCTACCCAGTTGCAAAAACTTCTCAACTACTCCTATCTGATTACTAACGATAGTGAGTGCAAACCCATGGTTCCGTCAAACTTGTAAAAGTAGTTTGCACTCAGGAGGTCAAAAACACATGCCATACCTAAGTAAACTGTTCGCCAACTGATTATGTTTGGATTACATGCCTTGGGCAACCCTGTATCGCCTCACTGCTGGAATGGAACAATGTAGAAAGGTGGTTGTATGCCCTCATTCTGCCTGCAGTGTTTGTATATGGCTCCTTCAAGCTGCTAATAAAATTCCCAAGCACACCCTTCCTCTATAGAAAATCCCAGAGAACAGTCCTGTCCAACAAATCTAATTCAGCCTTAGTGTCAAGAAACACTATGATTGTTGGCCTGTGATGGGTGTGGCGGTGTTCTAACGCTTGACGGAGGTTGAAGATTTGGCAAATTCATCCTCAACCGGGATGAAAACCAGCCTGCTTCTCGCGAGTCAATTTTTTCCGAGTTTTGAACAGTCTACGAAGTATGGAAGAGACCAAAAATTCAGACACAATCAGAAATAGACCTATCCTTCTATAATTGTTGCATAGTTGAGGTTTACCCTTCTTAAAGACAGGACTAAGTATCGATTCATTTCACGACGTTGGGACACTGTATAATTGCCAGACGTTTGTAAACAACTTAGTCAGTTCCCTAACTAGAAGGCCACTACTCTTATTGAGGACATTAGACCAGCCAAACTGTTCTTCGAAAAACTTCATCGTTCAAGATGTCGATAGATGTTGTAGTCAATTCTGTCATAACTCAATATCCGACGGCATAACAAAATAAATAGAAATTACACTTAATACACTACTCAGCCATGTAATACAAAACAACGTGCTAGGAAAATAGTAAATTAATTGTAAATCTGTAACAAGGAAACATATAACAGCGGTGAATGGTTTAAATGAGATTTAACAAGTTGAAAAACATAAGAAAATAGTAATACAAGCAACTGATTGAGATTTAGATGATGGTTGGAAGTAGTCAACAGGAAACCCTGAACCCGAATTTCGTGCTACTTCGCACTTGTCAGCAAGGTGTACCCGTAATCTTGAGGGAACTAGTGCTCCCTAGTGGATTCGATCTCGTCTCACCCAGCTTCACAATCAGAGACGTTAACACTGAGCTATCTGAGCCGCGGCTAGCCTCCTGTAGGACTGAGATGTAATCACAATTGATTGATCACTGGGTGGTGATCAATGTCATGCGTGTCTAGTCCACCATCTAAATCTCAATATTTAGTGCCCGCAGTGTCGAATCACGTAGACTGGTAGCCACATTGCAATATGATCGATAGCATTCGATCTGAACTAATAAGGATTAGACACGCATGACATTGATGACCACCCAATGATCAATCAATTATGAAGCAGCTGATTGTTATACAATAAACATAGTGTCCACAATTTCCCATGAAATAATTGTGAAACTTCAATCAACTATAAATACTCTTCAATCTAGAGATATTATGGCAATAGTTTAAAACTTTCATCACTAAGAATCATCATCATCATTTTAATTGATTATAATTTATATTAGTACCGATGATAAATCGATTTTATTATCGTATATAATTGTTCTTCATTTCAACCGATCTTAACCTGTAAACAATAAACTAGATTTTATTCACAGTTCATAGATTGTAATAAAATAAATTTCAAAAATGTTACGTTACTATGTAATCACATTGATTGATTGTTTTGATTTGATTGTTTCCAAGTTGTTTAAGTTATGGATGTAAATAAATAAATTGCAACTCATTAGATTACTATAACATACTTGTATTGAATGTATGGTGAGGATTGACCTCATCACCACTTATTTATATTTTGACAAACCAAACAATCATTATGTGCTGTATCTACAAGGGATTCATTTTCATTCCAACTATAAACAAAGATGAATAGTTAAGCTTTGTGATTGTATGCACTTTACAGTAACCTATATAGGTAACCTATGTATACAACCAAACTAGAGAAACGGTAATACATATTTCTATCTTAGTATATGTGCTAATAGTGTTATTACTAAAATGTAACATAAGTTTGAATTTCGTGTGGAACGATGGATGCTATAACAACAGGTGTGTCAGTGGGTCTAAAACAAAACATCAAGATTATTAACTAGGGCAGTTCTGATTTTACTGTTAGCATGTGATTGATTCACTTTTCCAAAATAAATATAAAAACAGTGGTCAGTAAGAGTCTCCAGACGTTTGATAAATTTTAGCCGGTTATTAAGTACATATATGAGAAAGGTATTGAAGCCAAAATATCCTTTCTAGAAGCTCTACTTATGAAGGGAGTATATGGATCACTAAAATGGAACCCGAATAGGAAAGTTGCTTGGAAGATACAGTACATAAACCCTTTTAGTTTTGAATAAAAAATGAACGATAACTACAACAGAACAACATGGGTTCAATAATTTGTTGGACTCTCTTCAGTTTCTTTATAGCATAGAAGCATTAGTAATAATCTTCTAAAACCAGTGCACATGACTTACAATACAATAACGGGGATTGGTAAAAAGGCAGTCAATGTATTTGATGGAGTTTTGTTCTCTGAGCCGGATGGTTTGTTAGTGGAGCTTTCATCACTCTTCTGAACGACATCATCAGCACAAACTTCAGATAGAAGTGAAGTATTCGAATTCCTCCATATGCGTTTCACAGCTCATCCTGTACACCTCGATGTTGATTGGTTCTTATTGACCTTTAATTTGTCATTGTTTACTTGTTTGTTTTGGTTGTGTCTCTCATTGGTTTGATTCTTGTTCCTATATTTGTGCATAATTTTCCTGATTGGTTGATAAACTGGATTGATTTCAATATGTTTCTTGATTGCTGATTGACCTGAGTGCCAGGCTTCTAAAAATTATCTGGTGCTTTTGGAATTTCCACTGTCTAAGATTTCCACATTTTACCAATCGAATGAGTGTCCGCAGTTGTGCACGTGTATTGATATAACTGAGGAGATATCATGGCATTTGACTGCTAACTGACGCAGTAAATATTGAAGAATTATAAAATGTCCAAATAGTTGTATATTTATGCTTTAACCAATGTGAAAGTTCCTGAAAAAAGAATTTTTAAATACATAGATAGATATTTCTGGGAAATGAGAAATAAAGCTAGGCATTACGTAATAACAACTTCGGAAATGTATAGAGAGATTAAATTGAGTTTAATTGCCATTCAATCTGCTTATAATAATTTCCGTGACAAATAATAGTATTCTAGTCAAAGCTCTTTTATGGTTTGCTGTACATAAGTTGCTGAATTTCAAATAAATGAATTAAAACTACTGCTCTTTACGTGTCCGATAGTGAAACCAAGATTGAAAGATGATAAACTAATTCAACTTACTTATTCTTATGTCCATCCAAACCTGAACTTTGCATATAAAAGAAAAATACTCAGCCTCTTCTCTCACTGTAGCCAACTTCAGGCATTAGAAGTCAATACTCATCCTCATTATAAAACAACCTCATTTGTTTTATTTGGTTGACGTTTTTTTTAGTCAGATTTTTTCTACGGGATTGGGTTGCCAACCTTATACCCAACCCTCTTCCTTTACCCGAACTTGGGACCGGCAGTAACTCCAGAAGAGCTACAGGCGGAGTTGTAAAATAACTTAATTTGACAAATGTACATTTAGCCTCTCTCTAATTTAGATTTATCTTAATTCGTTTCTACGACTTTTGAAAATTTCTGCCATTAATATAAATAACTGCAATCGATCAGTCTCTTTTAGAACACGTGCATCCTTAATAGATTATCTTGAAATTACCACCAAGTCACAAGTATTCATAAGGAAGATCCTGTGTTCGATTCATGATGGGTCTATGAATGATGATTATCCAATTATGCTTAGTTTGTGATGAAACTTATTAAGGTTACCAATATCATTTTGCTAACAATCCTTAGTTCATATACCATAGTTTCAAAGGATAATTATGCTTTAAATTTAGCTTAAGATCACTCATTTGAATTTGTAATTCCCAAACTCAATATGAACGAATTTCTTTCTTTACGTATCGTTTGTTTTAACATTATGAGAATTTTTAGACAATTAATTTTTAGGCTTTAATTATCCCCGAATTATAAAACTTTTAGTGATTAAACTTTGAGATGAAGATTACTGATAATATTCTTTAAACATTTTACTAACCATAGATCATGCAAATTCTTGAGGGAAAGGGTATCCAGAGATTTTAACCAAATGTTACATTAAGTGTGAACCGGATGGTAATCTGGGTCCAATCAATCCAATCAATAATATCTCTTATATCTTTGTGTCACAATTATACAAAGAATTGTTTAGTGTATTTCCTGATAACTGGTTTCATTTAGGTGGGCATGAAGTTGAATATAATTGCTGGTAAGCCTTAAAATATAAATTCGTGATAATTATAATGAACGCATTCATAATTAGAATACGTATTATACTTGCTTCTCAATGTTACATGTTGGAACAACCAACGTTGAATGTGACAAAGTATCGCATAAGGGTAGTTAAATTAGATATTCCCTGATAAATTTACAGCGGATGTGGTTTTTTTAAGTTTACTGAACAACTGTGTTGATAAGCGCATAGAATTTAAATATACGAACACTCTGTTCTATGTTAGTGGATATATTTTCAATGTAATAAAATATTTGGAAATTAGATTTAATTGTTATACTACTAAATTACTATGTGAAAATGTACAGACCACTTTTAAAATTATCAATCATATCAACTTTACACCTGATGTTATCTAAACCGAGCTGAATAATCTAATGGCTCTTATCTCCAATTTCAGTCTATCAGCTATGTATATTGTGACCATCAATCAATGTCATTGGCTATGTATATTTCGGTAATAAAAGACTTAAATCCACCGGCTTCTCACAAAGACTGTGAAAAGTCTTAATGAATCTAGTCTCTCGTATACATGTGCTTACTACCATTAAGATAGATTTGTGGAAATTATTTAAACTACTATTCTAATGATAACCATGTGACTACCGTAGAACAGAATTCTGAAAATTCTAGAGTGAAGATTATCGTGTACAAATACTTAATCAAGAAATCATCATGTTGTATACCGATAGAAATAATGATTGGTAATTTTTGGGATCCATTTATGAACTAATACTATGCGTACATTTTTATCGTATAATTGTTATGGAACTAAACTGTTCATATTCATGTCGATCTTATTATAAGCTTTGATTTGACCTATGAACTATTACTACACGGTTTACCATTCATGAACTATTCCCTGTCTGTTAATCCCTGCCTCCCTCATTCACAGACACATTTGGCTAATTCTTGTACAAATGTTGTTCATATTTTATTGGTACGTTGTGGTCTGTTTGTTTGATATATAAACTCAGTATGCTTGAAATACAGTGATTCATATCTCAGAGGCTGAGACTTGCGTTCTGGACTTAACTGACTGGGCTAGACAGGAAGCATGGCGAATCAGAACTCTAGACTTCTCATACGGTTTTACATGTCATTGATCTGATCAATAAGTCACTGCTCTCTAATCAGCGGTCACAGTTATAACACATCACTCATGACCAGATGAAAAACGTTTGCTTCAACTTTTTAAACTCCAATCAATTTACAAATTTAGCTTCTGCCTAAACATACCTTTAAATATAAAAAAACACATACTTTTATCTGAAGCGCTGTGACCATACAAACTTTAGATTCAATCATTTCATCAAATTGATTGAACATGCCATGCATATTTCGAAGAATTGTTAATAAGTAAACTAAAACTCTGTCATAATTCTGACCGAAACATCGATGTTTCTTAATAACCGTATTCAGATATCAGCGAACAAGCAATAATAGTATGTTCAGAACCAACTGACATAACTTTTTTTTCATGATATCTCTTTTTAACTTATTACTTGGAATATTTCTCTATTCTAGATGTGATATGGGAATATTCCCTACCTCTAGAATGATATACAAAGGGAGCATTTATTCTCTTCAATGTTTTAAATTATTGTAATATATTTTGCATTATTTTTATTGATACTAGGCGTTCCAATCCTTCAATTATTGAATTTATGAAAAAAAAAGAAATTTGATGATGATTATCACCGCCTGGAAGGCTATGACATAAATAATTTAATTCAAATTATCAATGATGTCAAACCACCTGAACGAAATATCACTCCAATTGTGTGGCAAGAAATATTTGAAAATGGATTTAGAGTGAGTACATCATACTTTATGATTTATATAAAAAGTAAATCTAAACTAATGATTATTAGATAATGAGTTACCTTCTGTACAAATCACACTTGAATAAGGTACATGACATTACGTCCTTTAATTCAGATAATATTTCAATCAGCTGAAGATATTCCGCTTTTGCAATGACATTTGATCAAGATTCTTTGTTCTGAATAACAAAGAAGGGCAATAGATTCCCTAAGGTGGTGCTTGTAGGTAGCCAACAAGAGAGCTTGGGCCTAGGTTTTGTATTATTTGGCACTCGTCAGGAAAACGTACCTGTAATCTTAAGGAAGCATATGTTCCCTGACGAATACGACCTGTATCACCCAGCATCATAGTCAGTGACATCTCATCAAGATACTAAGAAAAAAAATATATAAGGAAATGTGAGAACTACAGAGGCATCACACTACTGTCAGTACCAGCGAAAGTCTTTAACAGAGTGGTGCTGAACCGGATTAAACACCCAGTAGACGCCCAACTTTGAGATCGACAGGATGAATTAAGGAAGGATCAGTCGTGCATAGACCAAATTGCGACACTATGGATCATCGTCGAACAATCAGTTGAGTGAAACTCGTCATTATACGTCATTTTCATTGATTATGAAAAGGCGTTTGACAGTGTACATAGGAAAACATGATGAAAACGTCTTCGGCATTATGGAGTTCCTGAGAAAATTAATAACATTATCCAGAACTCATACGATGAACTACAGTGCAATATCGTGCATGGAAGACAGCTAACAGATGCATTCCAAGTAAGGACCAGAGTCAGACAAGATTATCTACTTTCCCCCTACCCCTATCAACTGGCGGGTGACTGGATTATGGAGACCTCGACGTCTGAGGGAAAACACGGCATACAACGGACAGCTCAGAGCCAATTAGACGATTTAAACTTCACAGATAACCTAGCACTTCCGTTCCATACACACCAACAAATGCAGATTAGGAAAACTAGTGTAACTAAAGCCTCTCCAACAGTAGGCTTCAACATACATAAGAGGAAAGTGACATTCTCAAATACCACACAGAGAATACCAAACCAACCACACCTGATGAACGAGCTGTGAAAAATGTGAATTCTTTCCCGTATATGGACAGCGTCATCGATGAACAAGGAGAATCCGATGCACATCGAAAGGTGAGGATTGGCAAAGTAAGAACAGCGGTTCAACCAAAGTTGTTGAAGGTGTTACCAAAATACTTCTACTTATTCACTGATCTTTTGATTAATGCAAAGCTTTTGCTATAAGCAATAAATGTAGTTTTAAATTTAAAGGGA
Source organism: Schistosoma margrebowiei (assembly GCA_944470205.2). Taxonomy (NCBI): domain Eukaryota; kingdom Metazoa; phylum Platyhelminthes; class Trematoda; order Strigeidida; family Schistosomatidae; genus Schistosoma; species Schistosoma margrebowiei. The sequence goes on along the minus strand of OX104026.1, from coordinate 41,148,694 downwards.
TGTTTATCGATCAGAGAAAATGAAGGTCTTCATTTCCAACACTTCGATACGTTTTCGTCAGATTTAAATGTGATTTGACATAGTTTTGAGAATTATATGTGCATTTGTATACGTCAGTCAACCCATTCATTTTTTTCTTTTATTGATTTTAGTGCGATAAATCAGCAGTAATTCATGTGTGTAAAGACTTATATTGGGAATCTGTGGTGAAAACTGTTACTAAAGCAGGCTATAGAGTACTATTCTCAGCTGCTTGCTACCTGAATTATATTTCTTATGGTGATGCCTGGAGGTACCACTATCGTGTTAATCCGAGAGATTTCGGAGGTATTTTCAAAATATTGTCATCTACACACTTTGTCGATTTTTCTCATGTTTGTTGCACATTGGTCGCTTTTTCTTAGTGATCAAAGTTTTTTTTAATGAATGAAAAGATTTACAAGAATTTTCATAGGGAACTGATTCCACTTTTCCACCTCAATTGATTGATAAAATGCTAGAATTATTGATTTAGGTAAGATCCTGGAATCCTCTGGATCGTAATGAAATAGACTTTGCAAGATCGGGCATTTAAGCGAGCAGGTAATTACATCGGTATGTATAAATTATAGCTCATATAGTAACAAAAGTGGATCCATGGACTTCAAGTCACAATAAAGTGCATGTAAAATAGCTTTTGTAATAAAATTCTAAATGTGTGCCACATTTCTGTTACTCCATGATCTAAAGATAAAATGCCTGAAGACCATAGAATCAATTTCTGGAGTGATCATATGTCTCCACTCCTGATGAGCCATATACCACTAAGTAACAAATGCTTAGTCCCTCTGAGTTGTCAATTGTTCACCAACATTTGAAAGTTTGTGGCATGATTTAGTGAGAAAATGATAAAGTTATTAGAAAAACATATTTGCTTGTGAATATTAGCATTTTATCAAGGTAAATTAAATCCGGTTGACAATCGGTCATATCTTTGTTCGAAGCATTGCAAACTTACAGTGGAACAGCAACCAAGTAAACGATAATGAAGTTCAACACAGGGCTGTAGTCAAATATAGAACCGTTGATGAGATTATGAATATTTAGATACTGTGATGATCTGAATGTGTATTATGTTAGTCCAACCGCAGCCTATATCGACACTCAGTAGTGGCTTCAGTAGGTATACGTCGGTAGAAAGTTAGGAGCCCCCAAGTCAAGATATAATATCATTCCATGAAGTAACTAACTGTTAATTTGAGCCATATTGGTAAGCGTAAATCACACAATTGAATTTATTATGACAGTCCTAATGAGTGACTGATAACAAAATGATTACTTACTTTAAATTTATTTGCAAACAACTTCTTTCCTGAATGGTTTTATACATCTTATTTGTTTCACAATCACTAATACTACTACTTCTACCACTGTATTCATCCTGATAAGTTCACCTCTCTGTGCTGATGCGGTGCTTCAATTTATGCCTATGGACATACGTCCCATGTCCTGGCTTTGCTTACAAATCAGTGACTGAGCCTAATGTCTTATTTTTCCAATCTTGATCACAACAGTTCCGTCCTATCAGGCCAACCTAGAATGGTCAATACATGAATTCTAAAAGTTTTTCTCAACTGATATAAAATAGGAACCTCATTCACTTTCTCTATACGAGAGCTAGACAAATCCGAACCAAATATACAATCTATGTCGAACATGATAAATTATTTCAGACACCTATCAGCAACGGATATCTACCTAAATTGGGAAAAATTTGAGGCCGAAAAAAACAAATTGAAAGTAGGCTCATAACACCAGAGAAAACTACAATCACGTACATTCCGAAATTCCGAAGCCAGACTTTTGAGATCTCTGAGAAAAACATAATCTTTTTTTATTTTTAAGTTTGATGAAAGAATAGTTTTATTAACAAACCTGAATTAACCGCATTTTATCATTAAAGGCCTCGAGGTTCAGCTGTAGCTGAAAGACTATGGACTCATGGTTCACCAAACACAACAGATTTTATCCCAAGGGTTGAAGAACTTCGTTGTCGAATGCTGAGGTAAGTTAATTAATAGATTATAATTGGATGTATGCTTAAAAGTAACAACAGTTCATCATAAACAACTTATCCAAATACTTTGGAAAGGTGTTTACAGATAATTAGTTGAAACTGAGCAGATTATTAGTCTGTAAAGTTGAGATTTGAGTCTTATTATTGAATTTTACCAGTCAACCCACTGTTAATATTTAAATGAAATAAATTACTCATTTGTGTAACGTAAACCACTACAAGCACATCGCCTATGAACCAAGATCTGAATGAGTATAAAATTACGTGTTGTCGATCATTTTATTCTCTCCTGCAGTTAATTATTTTAAAGAGCATAAAACTGGTAATTTTATTTAATAATACACCTACGTTTGCAACGAACATTTCATTCCAGAGACTGTAATGTTTGATTACTATTTTGAAGTTAAAAATAGGAAATATAACTCAGCTTTTCTAGGGTTAAGGAGGAGGATTGGGTGTGGGGTTCGTAACCTCATCCTGTAGAAAACAATCTTACTGACAAAACACTAACCAGAATAAATAAGTTAAATGATTTAAACTCTACCCTGAAAATTCAACGAAAAATTAGGATGGCTCTTGATGAAAGACAAGATTCTTCGAAAGTCACGAGGTTTATACCCCTTACAACAACCAGAGCAACAAGTTGTATAGATAAATGGAACGTCGTATTGGGTAGGATACTGGGAGGACCAGTCAAATAGCAACGGAAATGAGGAGATACAAATCGGTCGTACTCGGAATCAGTGAAACCCATCTGACCCAAGCTGAACAGCAACGGCTTGATACTTGAGAGATGCTGCTGTACTCCGATAATATAGAGAAAAACGCTTCACACACTCACGCAGTTCCTCTGATGCTGTCCAAAGATCCACATAATGCACCTATAGGATGGGAATATCATGGATCCTGGAACATCAAATCATCATCGGAAACAAAGAAGAAGGTAATCACAATGAATGTGATACAGTTTTCTTCACCCAACAATTATAGTAGAGACGACGATAAAGATCAGTTTCATGACAGGCTGCAATCAACCATGGAAAAGTGCCCAGGAAAAGAACATGACCATCATGATGAGAGACATATAAGCCAAAGTCGGAATGGACGACACCGGATATGAAGATACCATAGGACGACATGGATTGACTTAGAGAAAGGAACGTGAGTGGTGAGAAATTCGCAAATTTATGTGCATTCAGTAAAGTGGTTATAGGCCGTACAATATTCTCTCACAAACACATACACAAAGCCACATGTATCTCACCGGATCACACTACACGGAACCAGATAAATCATATCTGCAGCACTAAACAATTCAGAAAGTCAATGGTGAGAACCAGGAAAGGAACCGACATATTTTGGTGGAGTTTTGTTCTCTGAGCTGGATGGTTTGGTCGTGGAGCTTTCATCGTTCTTCTGAACGACATCATCAGCACAAACTTCAGATAGAAGTGAAGTGTTTGAATTTCTCCATATGTGTCTCAAAGCTTGTTCTGTGCACCTCGACGTTGATTGGTTCTTATTGACCTTAAATTTGTCGTTGTTTATTTCTTTGTTTTAATTGTGTTTCCCATTGTTTTGATTTTTGTTCTTATGTTTGTACATGATTTTTCTGATTGGTTGATAAATTGGATTGTTTTCAATATGCTGGAATATCAGAAACCGCGACGAAAATACTGAAAACCTTCGGAATAAGTGTGGCACACAAACCGACAAAATAACTACAATCAATCTTATGCAAGCCAAAAGATGAAGTAACAAAGGAAAACAAATCAAACATCATTTGCGAAATAAATTGTGACAACTGCGAAAAACACTACATCGGACAAAGCGGACGCCCCCTTCACCTTCGCCTACATAAACATCAATTAGCAGTCAAACGGCATGATATCTCTTCACTTATATCAACACACGTGGACAACTGCGGACACTCATTCGATTGGAAAAATGTGGAAATCTTAGACAGAGGGAACTCAAAAACACCAGAGAATTTTTAGAAGCCTGGCACTCAAGTCAATCAGCAATCAACAAGCATATTGAAATCAATCCAGTTTATCAACCAATCAGAAAAATCATGCACAAACATAAGAACAAAAATCAAAACAATGGGAGACACAATCAGTATTATCACGATAAGCAGGTAATTGAGTAAAGATGCAAATTATGAAGGAATAAATGAAGTAAGGATGGACGAATGTTCCAATTCATTCGAATTTAGCATGTCGATCGTGATATTACTGACTACTGTATTCCGTAGTATGAGTGTATAGGTGCATGTCATCGACACTTGCTTCGACGTCGGTTCCTCGAGTTTCGAAAGTCACGTGACCTCCACGTTTCTAACCCATGGTTACTTTCCACAACCTTCTCACTAGAACTCCATGAAATATCACTTGAAATCAGTCACTAGTGAGCGTATGTTGATTATTATCAGAAGGGGTTTTTATAGATATTATAGTAATCTTAATATTTGTGATCATGAGTTCTGGTTTTATTGATTGGTATAACAGTCATATTGAACTGGGCTGTTTCTTCCTTTTGTTATTTGCACCTAACGTTCATTGTTCATTGTTGCTTTCACCATAGCAATTGAAACGTTTTCAGATTGTCTACAATGATCATGCAATAGATTTTTCATTCAGAGTAATGCTGATGCGGAAAAGAGGAAGGTCAAAGAACACATTATGTCGGGAAATAGAAGCACTTATGAATAATAACTGGAAAGAACTGGGAAGGATTGTCCAAGACACGTTTAGATGGAGAGTGCTTGTGGGTGGCCTATGCTCCTCCACGAGGAGTAACAGGCGTAAGTAAGTAAGTAGGTAATTAAGCAATACTATTTATAATTAACTCTGAAGAATTGAAATTGAGTGAAAGGATAGAATGTTACTGATTTGCCTGCTTTTATGTTTATAGAATGTTTCTACTTTCTTATTATTTTATTAGAATGACATTAAATCCATTAATATGGATAATAAAATATTAGAAATTAAAGCTTTAAAAAGAGCTTGGGAAGAAATGGAACCTGGTAGAGCGATGAGAGCTGAAATATCAAGAGCACGTTATCTTGAAGAATAAGGTCTAATGAATAAATTGGATAACAAGACTAATGTAGATGATTCAGGATCAATGATTACCATTACATCTGATGGTTAGTTGTGTGAATAAATCAACTTTTTTTAAATTGTTGGTTGCATGTATTGTCACCAAGAAACCTTGTTTTACCTAAGTTTCAACTCAACCATTACTTATAAACAAACATATCTGTAGTCTTGATGGAACTTATTTACTTTGTAGATTTCAAACTGTACTTAATTCGAACATACTTACTTACTTCTTTACGTCTGTTACTCCTCATCAAGGTGAATAATCCGCTCACCAGCATTCTCCATCCAACCCTGTCCTGGACAATCTTTTCCAGCTTCTCCCGATTGTTATTCATCTTTTTCATATCTGCTTGTATTTCCCAACGTAATTTGTATTTTGGCCTTTCTCTTTTCCACTTCCCTTGAGGATTCCAAGTTAGAGCTTGCCTCGTGATGTAGTTTGAAATCATAAACTTTATAAATGTAAGTATTAAAGAGTTCTGACTGGTAACTGTCAATATTGTCGAATCTAAATTCCTAGAACATTCAGTTAGCTGTTATCGACAGCTTAAACACGAATAGGGTCATCTGTAAATTATAATGTCATCAGTTTTTGTTTTATTAAATATTCTAGATAAAGTTTTCTTCAGTAAACTAAATCATTTGGTTATGAAGATTTCGTCACCTCTCTGACCGTTATTATCAGTTATGAAATGTTTACATTTCTCCACATATAACTCATAGCATAGATCTTGATGTTGATTAGTTTCTAATTGATTATATCTCTCATTGACGAGACTCTATGGACAACCTTTGAACGAATCTTCAATGTTCTCCACTAATGTATATATTACAAAAAAACCAAGAGAATTAAAGTGGTTCGAAGACTAATCATGGTTTGAAAAAGGTTCAGAGGTACTGAAATATTAGTACATACGAAAGAGGGACTCATCCATTATGGCTCTATAATAGTCGACCTCTCGAGCCATGATAGTGTCGTCAGAACCTTTTTAGCTTCGACCACATAACTTCAATATTGTCAGTGTGTACTCCAGTTGTAGGGTCCACAAAACAACGCTTACAAATAACGACATTATGCACATATCCAAGTTTGTGAAGGTAACCGTATTCATCAGGTACTTAAGAAAGCGTCATCACCATGAAATCGTTCAAACACTTCTGATTGACTCGTCCATAAATTAGAGTCTCATTCTCTCATTTAGTTTGGATATTTATTGTTCAACAAATATGTACTTAAGATTGTGTTATTTTCATTATTTTCTCCTCATTTTTTTCTTTTCTTTTTTTTAATCAATAGTTCGCAACTGACGAAGTACATTATAAATATTACGAAATGTGTATGAATGATAGAAATAATATAATAAAACAATATAAAAATAATAAAGAAACACCATGTAATCAAACAATGATTGAACATAGTGATAATACAGAACCAATTCTAAATACAAATGAAAATGTTCCAGTGCGCATGCACGATCCCTCACCCCGCGAGGTTCGAACCCGTGACCTAACAGTTATATGCAAGGCGCTTAACAAACTAGAGACCATGATGGTCTGAATTCAATTGTCTCATGATTTCAATCAGTGAAATTTCTAAAGGTCTCCACAAAAACTCTTTTCATATATTGTTATATGTCTTTTGGTATGCTATTTGGAAAGTCTCCACGAGGACGGTTTTGTACTTTATATATATGTTTTGATTTATGATTATTGTTGTCACTTGTTTCTACCTGTTTGCAAAATGTACTTCCCCATTACAAGCTCCAACTCCTTCCTGTAGTTAGCGGGGCTGATGCGCATTAGAATATCTAGCTTATTGGTCTTTGGTCACTGAGTCTTTGTTCTCGTTCGCAGATTAATTGAACTCGTACTAACTTGAGACCTAGCAACAGGTGACTGCAGTTAACATGAAACTGCTTTGACTAGACAATTCACATAAATTTTTATTCAAGTCATTTCTGTAGCTCATCTAAGGTTATTACCGATCATATATCCAAGTTATTGAAGAGGGTTTAATATAAAGTCAGCATTTCAATAGTTCACAATGCAACGTCGCTAAAAATATGCCAAACACACAAAATGAATTATAGCATACGAACTCTGACCTGGAATTTAAAGGATGTTCTTACACCACAACTCTGCTGCTTCTTGGCGAAGCCGAGAATATTCCGACGGCAAAACACCAACTCCCTTCTAATAAACTAAACAACACTTAATTAATGTAGATACATGGAACGTCCGGAAAATATGTGAGACCAAGCGGACCATTCAATCATTATGTAAATGAGGAAGTGCAACTTGACAGTGCTCGATATCAGCAAAACCTATTGGACACAACGTAGTCAAATGGTTTGGATTCGATGGAGATGCTCTGATGCCGTGTGAAGAAGCACCTAACGCACTTGTAAGATGCGAACCTCTTGAACCTAGAAACATCAAAACATACTTCGAAACAAAGAAGGAAAAATTCATAATGAATGCTACTAAATGTTATGCACACAGCAATGATAGCAACGACAAAGATTGAAATTTCGATGTTGTGCAATCGATCATGGAGAATTTCTCGTCAAAAGACCTGATCATCCTCATTGGAGGCCTGAACGCCAAAGCAGGAAAATATAACACCGGCTTTGAAAATATCATGGAACGACATTGACTGACCGGGAGAAAAAAATGAAGATAGAGAGAGATTTGTAAATCTATGTGCATTCAACAAATTAATTATAGACATCATAACATCACCCCACAATTGCATTCACAAAGCTACACGGGTCTCTACGGATAACACTGCATAAAATCAGACTAATCAAGATCAAAAGAAACAGGGAGAAACCAATAAGCAACAGCTGAACAATAACATAGGAAATGAATGACCGAGCTGAATAAACGGAAGCAAAATAGCAAGTGAAGAGGAGCATTACAGCCAACAAGCAAAAGTACGTGGAGCACCCAGCAACGAGAGCAGATGAAGCCGTAGCTGCAAGAAACATGAATCAACTATACAAAACGACAAACAAACTGGCAGGAAAATATAGTAAACCAGGGTGACCGGTAAAGAACAAAGTATTCAAGTCAATCAAGGAGATTGAAGATCAGAGGAATATATGGGTGGAATAATTCAAGCAACTCTTGAATAGACCAGCTTTGTTGAGTCCACCGGAGATCGAAGCAGCACACACTGACCTTCTTATATATGTCACTCTTGCTAATGAAACAAACACCTCTGAACTGTGTGCATTTAGGAACATGATATGGTAATTCGGGAATTCTGTCCAGTTCACCACATTAAATACAACAACACACCATGTACTATCATCATTTCTCTTACATCCGATTACACTTTCAAAGTAAAATTGAGTACTCCTTCTTCAATCCCAGTGTAAACAACGTGTGCTTTTTCTTAACAAACATATTTCTGTTGACCTCTTTTATTTATAGAAACACTAATGATCATACTTTGTTGTCAATTATCACCTCATTCCATCTCTTAAGGAAAATCAATTGAAACCAATCACTGTTGTGGTATTTATAAAACTATGGGGTCCAATCTTCATGACTTTTCATTCGCTTGGTTAACTGTATTTGTATTTTGTTCAACTGTGTATCATAGATCTACATAATTGTACGGTAACATTGCAGCTGGTCAAACACTGGTAACAGACATATATATATGTATCACATTGTATTTTAGCTATACCTAAATTCATATAAACGGACTACTGATTACATCTCCTATCTCAGTGGAACGATCGCCGTTCGCTCGTTCATTTCTTTTGGAATCAGCAAGTGTCTTCACCAAACAGGACTATATGATCTGCATATTGTGAGTCGATAAGTGGAATTCTTGGAAGGAGATCAATACCCGATATTACAGTCGACGAGAATGTTATTTCCATCAGTAGACCTATGATGAAGTTAAACAGAAATGGAGAAAGTGGACAGCCTTGACGGACTCCACTTGGGGTTGCAAAATCAGATGAAAGTTCGCCATAAGCTCTGACTCGACTAGTAGTGTTCGAGTAAAGAGCTTTCACAAAGTTTATATACTTCTGATGTGAGCCTTTCAATGGCAGATACTGTCAAAGCACCTCTCTATCCACGGAGTCAAATGCTGCTTTTTAATCAAGAAAACTAACATCTGTTCACATTCATATATATATATAATCCTTAGGAAATTGATCCATTTCACAGACAATGAAATGAAAATTTCTTTCAGGTGATTTCTGAATGCCATCGGTTGACCTTCGCCTTAGACTACTTCTGATTAACTCTCCATATCAACATATCCCTTATTCATTATAGTTATCTAATTATGAATATTTTTTCCTTAATTTTTTTGTCATTCGAGGATTACGCTTACGTGATCTGTTTGTAAGTGAATAATTTCCATAAAATACTTTTAGAATTACTGCACAACCTTCCTAATTGGTTCGATATTCACTTAATATGATGTGTATGGATTTATCATTTAACAATGTCAAATAGTAGGGGACAATCAGTTAGGGACCGTCATTATCCAACTACTTATAATATGTAGAACTTGACAGTATGACATATCTGTAATCTTGAGGGGATTGACGTTCACTCAGTAAATGGAATTCATATTACCGTATATCTGTCAAAGAAGCTGATATTGAGCTACTAAGATTGAAACTAATCTCCAGTAATATTCAGATAATAATGTTACTGATATTCGGTCATAGATGTCTTTGAAGCATTGATCGTATATACTGGGACCACCGAGTAAGTAATACAGTTATTAGGAAATGAGTACTAGACAAGGATGACAAATCATTTGATGGATTAGTGAAATTTCATTGGTTGAGATCACTGGGACACGTGTTACGTATACGCAAACACGGACCGTGATAGCGTGCGAAACGAATGGTACTGGGTTCGAATGCCAGAGCGAACATCAACTCTCTGAAATGCAGGTACATCCAGCTGATGAGTCCCAAATAGGACGAAACGCGCGTCAAACTGGAAGCCACTGCTAGACACCATCCATCATTGCTTACAATTAAAGAGTACAGTTAAGATAAACTGATAATAAGAATATCATACATACCAATGCTAATTATAATGAGATGAATGATATTTTAAGAAACCACTTACTTAAAAAGAAAAAACCAAACTTGATCTTTATGTCATAAAAATTAATTAACACAATTGTTTCTGAATAGAGCAAGAACAAACATTGATGCAGAATAGTATGAATTCATATTATTTCGAGGTTTCTCGTCAGCTGCTTACAAACCAAAATTGTGATAGAATTTTTACATGGAGATAGTGTGAAAACATTTGACATAAATGAGTGTAAATAACTGGATTACAATAATAACTATATATATATATATATATATGCTAGAAACAGGTCAGAGGTCAAAAGAGGGGGGTTAATCCAGGGTGGGTGGTGTAATAATTTAGTGAAGTTCATAAATTGTGTGATAATTGTAGAGATTAATGGAATTAAATAATGATAAGGTAGATTGCGTAATAATAATTAAATAGAATTTGGAAAGTTAAGATAATTTAAGAGGATCAGGTTTCTAACTACTATTACCGATATAAGTAGTTAAATATGATTAAAATTTGTTAGTAACCAATGATTTGTCATCCTTGTCTAGTACTCATTTCCTAATAACTGTATTACTTACTCGGTGGTCCCAGTATATACGATCAATGCTTCAAAGACATCTATGACCGAATATCAGTAACATTATTATCTGAATATTACTGGAGATTAGTTTCAATCTTAGTAGCTCAATATCAGCTTCTTTGACAGATATACGGTAATATGAATTCCATTTACTGAGTGAACGTCAATCCCCTCAAGATTACAGATATGTCATACTGTCAAGTTCTACATATTATAAGTAGTTGGATAATGACGGTCCCTAACTGATTGTCCCCTACTATTTGACATTGTTAAATGATAAATCCATACACATCATATTAAGTGAATATCGAACCAATTAGGAAGGTTGTGCAGTAATTCTAAAAGTATTTTATGGAAATTATTCACTTACAAACAGATCACGTAAGCGTAATCCTCGAATGACAAAAAAATTAAGGAAAAAATATTCATAATTAGATAACTATAATGAATAAGGGATATGTTGATATGGAGAGCTAATCAGAAGTAGTCTAAGGCGAAGGTCAACCGATGGCATTCAGAAATCACCTGAAAGAAATTTTCATTTCATTGTCTGTGAAATGGATCAATTTCCTAAGGATTATATATATATATGAATGTGAACAGATGTTAGTTTTCTTGATTAAAAAGCAGCATTTGACTCCGTGGATAGAGAGGTGCTTTGACAGTATCTGCCATTGAAAGGCTCACATCAGAAGTATATAAACTTTGTGAAAGCTCTTTACTCGAACACTACTAGTCGAGTCAGAGCTTATGGCGAACTTTCATCTGATTTTGCAACCCCAAGTGGAGTCCGTCAAGGCTGTCCACTTTCTCCATTTCTGTTTAACTTCATCATAGGTCTACTGATGGAAATAACATTCTCGTCGACTGTAATATCGGGTATTGATCTCCTTCCAAGAATTCCACTTATCGACTCACAATATGCAGATCATATAGTCCTGTTTGGTGAAGACACTTGCTGATTCCAAAAGAAATGAACGAGCGAACGGCGATCGTTCCACTGAGATAGGAGATGTAATCAGTAGTCCGTTTATATGAATTTAGGTATAGCTAAAATACAATGTGATACATATATATATGTCTGTTACCAGTGTTTGACCAGCTGCAATGTTACCGTACAATTATGTAGATCTATGATACACAGTTGAACAAAATACAAATACAGTTAACCAAGCGAATGAAAAGTCATGAAGATTGGACCCCATAGTTTTATAAATACCACAACAGTGATTGGTTTCAATTGATTTTCCTTAAGAGAAGTAGTTATCTTCTATAACATCAGAATCCTAATCATTTTGTCAGTCACATGAACAGATTATTACGAAGCGAAATATTTCATTCTAACTCAGATTTATATTACACCCACTAAACAGAATAGAGTATAGACAATACCATATGATCTCATTATGAGATGGAATGAGGTGATAATTGACAACAAAGTATGATCATTAGTGTTTCTATAAATAAAAGAGGTCAACAGAAATATGTTTGTTAAGAAAAAGCACACGTTGTTTACACTGGGATTGAAGAAGGAGTACTCAATTTTACTTTGAAAATGTAATCGGATGTAAGAGAAATGATGATAGTACATGGTGTGTTGTTGTATTTAATGCGGTGAACTGGACAGAATTCCCGAATTACCATATCATGTTCCTAAATGCACACAGTTCAGAGGTGTTTGTTTAATTAGCAAGAGTGACATATATAAGAAGGTCAGTGTGTGCTGCTTCGATCTCCGGTGGACTCAACAAAGCTGGTCTATTCAAGAGTTGCTTGAATTATTCCACCCATATATTCCTCTGATCTTCAATCTCCTTGATTGACTTGAATACTTTGTTCTTTACCGGTCACCCTGGTTTACTATATTTTCCTGCCAGTTTGTTCGTCGTTTTGTATAGTTGATTCATGTTTCTTGCAGCTACGGCTTCATCTGCTCTCGTTGCTGGGTGCTCCACGTACTTTTGCTTGTTGGCTGTAATGCTCCTCTTCACTTGCTATTTTGCTTCCGTTTATTCAGCTCGGTCATTCATTTCCTATGTTATTGTTCAGCTGTTGCTTATTGGTTTCTCCCTGTTTCTTTTGATCTTGATTAGTCTGATTTTATGCAGTGTTATCCGTAGAGACCCGTGTAGCTTTGTGAATGCAATTGTGGGGTGATGTTATGATGTCTATAATTAATTTGTTGAATGCACATAGATTTACAAATCTCTCTCCATCTTCATTTCTTACTCCTGAGAGATACACTTCATGTTTTACGATATTCAACTCATCCAGTGTATGTAAATCTACCAGGAGTGTGAAAAAACAGGAATCACAAAACGACTTATTCTTATCACAAAACATGAAGTTAGTTGAACAATACAACTGAGATAGTCGATGATCTAAGTGTTTATTCATAGCTGAAGTAAGACCATTTTTAGCAAAGTAGTAATTATATGTAAAATGAGAATTTCACTCATCTTTGAAGTCAGTCAAATAAACAAACAACATTCATATGACACACACGATACACAATAGAGAATGCCATATTATCTTTTGATTAATGAGATAGACTGAGGTGATCAATGATAAACAAAGTATAATCATAAACAAGAAAGAGGTCAACACAAATATGTTTTTGTTCATTAGACAAACACGTTGTTGACACTGAGATTGAAGAAGGAGCAATCAATTTTACTTTGAAAATGTTAACGGATATAAAGGGAAATGCTGATAGAACGTGGTGTTATGTTATATTCAATGAGATGAATCAGATAGAATTCGCAATTGTTTTGCAAATCTTATTCCTCACTGCATACGATATACAGGTTTGTGGTGTTTGTATGAAGTAGGTTTGGAAATTGACAAGTTCTCGTGATAATTCACTTCATAAAGCCACTTTATCTACGGTTCAATGAATATTAATTGAGACAGTAACTTCGAAATGATAAAAGTGTTAGTTATTTTCATGCATTCATACATACACTGTCATCCATATCAGGGCATTTGGCAGCTTGATAAGATATCACAACCATGGCATTGAACACTTCATTTGTGAATTTCCATCATTTGTTTATCACATTCTGTATGATCCTTCCAGACTACACTCTCTTCTTTCCCTTATATTCTCTTCAACTCGATCTTCGTAACGTTCTGCTGTCAGGTTTTCCACTTCCGATCGGTGTTACAATTTAAGTTTCATTAACAACAGCTTGTGTGTTGAAACGTTTCCTATCATGTATATACAAGTGTATATTTAACATTAACGAATTGTATCAAGTTAAAATGTAAGCATAATGTTGATCCGTGAGGCCAATAAAGAAAATAGTAATCCAAATAAAGTAGGATTTCTTTTGTGTTATGAGTGCAATCTCAGGATTTGGTCTAGATAAATATGATGGTTGCTACCTACCTATCTGGCCAGTGTACTCTTCTTCCTGATCTTGTTGTGGTTTCTGTTGCTGCTGAAGTTTGATTTAAAGTATTGTTTCTTGCAGGTAGTTTGAATGGTGCTTACTCTGCTACGGGTTTAGACGGTTTTACAGTTGTCTGTTTTTCAGTGTTCTCGAAAAATGCTGGTTTTACTCTGTCGATGCTAACAGTATCATGTTTACCTGCTCTTTCCACTGTAACCGTTTTAGTGTCCTTTCGGATGATTTTAAAAGGGCCGTCATAAGGAGTCTGTAACAGCTGTCGTACTCTATCATTTCTGACGAATGCATGTGAGCATTTGTCTAATTCATTGTGTACGAATGATTTCACCTTTTCAGTTCGTGGTTTAATGGAGCTAATGGATTCCATCGGCTGTTTTAATTGTTGCACGTAGTTGGTTATATCTGCTGGAATATCTGTTACACGGTCAAAGAATTCACCAGGCAAACGTGACGTTGTTCCAGAAACCAACTCAGCTGCACAACAATAAAGGTCTTGTTTGATGGTTGAGCGAATGAATAATGGTATCAAAGGAATCTTGACATCCCATTTGTAATTCAAAAAGGCTTTTAACTGTCTGTGGAACCTTTCTATCATTCCGTTAGCAGGCGGCTGATAAGCATTGTTTCCAATTCTCTTTATACAGAAAGTATCGGTAAGTTGCTGAAATAGTTTGCTTTCGAATTGAGTTCCACGGTCGATCGTAATTGTTGTAGGGACACGGAAGTTTGTAATCCAGTGTTTCACCAGCTTCTTCACCACTGTTGATGCTGACGTGTCTTTTAACGGAACAGCTAAGGGCCATCTCGTAAATCTATATATACATGTTAATTTATGCGTGTAACCATTAGAAATTGGTAACGGTCCTACAATGTCGTTATGAATGTGGTCGAACCTGGCGCTAGCGGCAGGTAAACTTCCTCTAGGGGGTATGATGTGCCTATGTACTCTTGACTTTTGGTATTCGAAGCATTTCTGCGACCGCTTTCGTACGTCTTTCTTTATATTTGGCCATACAAATATATCTGAGACAAGCTTTACAGTGGCTTTTATACCTGGATGAGATATATTGTGTAATTTCTCAAAACTGTTTCGTCTCATACCGTAAGGTACAAAGGGGCGAGTTTACCTGTTGAGGTATCACAAATTAAGGTGCCCTTGTTGTTTATGGGGATGTTTTAAAATAATAATTTCGTTACCTTAGACTGCAACAGTTTTTGCAGCTCCGTATAGAGCTTTTGATGCTTTGCCATTTCTTGATAATTATATCAGGGATCGAGGAGGTATTGATATTTATTCTCGATAGTGCATCTGCTGCCTGATTTACATTGCCTTTAATATAGGATATATCAGCTGCAAATTGTGAAATGAATTCTAGTTGACGAATTTCGTTCGGACTGCATTTGTCATGATTGTGCATCGAGGACTTCGTTAGAGGTTTGTGATCAGTATATATCGTGAAAGAATTAACTTCTAACATATAGCGGAAGTGTTTTATGGCTAAGTAGATAGCCAACAGTTCTCTACCGAATGTGCTATATTTTGTTTGCGTTGTGTTTAGCTTCTTTGAGAAAAATGCAAGGCGTTGCCATTGTTGATTGACACGTTGCTGAAGTACAGCACCTACTGTTACATTTGAAGCGTCGGTCATTACTGCTAAAGGTGCATCAACCTTTCGTCGTACGGGTAATGCCTCTGTGCTAAAAGCGCTTTTCAACTGGTCAAATGCTTGAATTGCTTGTGGTATCATTGCCAATGATTCAGTTCGTCCCCTTAAGAAATCAGTTAGCGGTTTTGTTAACGCTGAACATTTGGGGATAAAACGTCTGTAAATGTTGATCATTCCAAGGAAACGTCGTAGTTTCTTGAATGAATCAGGTCAAGGATAATTTCTGATAGCTTGTGTTTCCTCAGGAACTGGTTTAATGTCTTGATTATCAAGTACATGACCTAAAAACGTGAGGGATTGTTTTCCGAACTCACATTTGTCAGAGTTGACTGCCAACCCATACTCGTGTAGCTTCTCAAGAAACATTTTCAGATGAGTTGGATGTTCATTTTCCTCTTTGCTTGGTATAAGTCTGTAATCTATGTAAGCATATACAAACGGTATGCCCCGTACCACTTATTTAATAAAACGCTGGAAACTTTGTGCAGCATTCCTCAGTCCGAAAGGCATGCGAACGAATTCGTATAATCCAAAGGGGGTATTATTGGCTGTTCAAAGAACATCATCCGGATGAATTGGAATGTTATGGTAAGCGCGAACGAGATCAATTTTTGAAAAAATCGACACGTCAGGTATGCTATGAGTGAAGTCGTGCAAATGTGAGAGAGGGTATAATTCTTCTAATTTCTCTACTCTGTTCGGCAAGGACAAGTTTTCTTATTTCTGACGTCAACCAATATTTTGTGGATTTACAGAAAATCAGTGCCGATTATAGGAACGAGGACGTCTACTATGATGAAACTCCATGAAAAATTTAGATTTAGGATCAAAATTTAATTGCTCCCTCCTTTCGCCGTACGTCTTAATGTCAGACCTGTTTCCAGCTTGTAGTTTTAGTTTTGGGTCAGGTGTGTTTTTCTCGAGTGCACTGGGTGGCACAACACCAAAACCTGCCCCATTGTCGACTAAAAACTTTGTGCCGGTTATTATGTCTGTAACATATAAAAGACGACAGTCTTGAGGGTTGTGGTCAATAACCGGCGGTCTTGACGTTCCTTTTTCTGTGTGCTTGCAAAGTTACAAAGCGGAGTACATTTTGTAGATTGTTTGCCGTACGTCCGTTGTGTGATACCAACAAATGTTGTGACTGATAGTGTTTGATCTTTACTAATTTCCATATAAAAATGCTCTGACAAGTATATGTGTGACCAGATTGTTCAAAATGTATAGCGCAAGTACATCTAATTTGTCAGATCAACTCCATCTTCTCATTGATCTATCGAAATTTATAAAAGGGACTAATTGATATAAATCTATATTTCGTTACTTACTTACTACTACTATTACTACTACTACTACTACTACTACTACTACTACTACTACTACTACTACTACTACTACTACTACTACTACTACTACTACTACTACTACCACTACTACTACTACTACTACTACCACTACTACTACTACTACTACTACTACTACTACTACTGCGCGATCATGGATGCACAGTTCTGGTGAGTCTCATACTAGGATATCTTTTGGTGATTTATAAATAAGCCAAGTCAGTTAATGAAGGTCAGAATGAGTTGTAGTAAGGTTTTTATCGATATAATATTATTAGTAGTAGTGATAATACCAACGTTGTGTGAATTCAGTATGTAATAAATGCGGTATAGTCAAGTTAATTACGATGAAGAGGAATCAATCTGAATTGGGAAAGATGAATGGGAAATTTAAGAAAGATATAAACATAAAAATAATTTGGATAAGAGGTTCTGAATACGAATTACTACAGAGCTAATTAAGCTCTCTGTGTGAGTGAGATTAGTTACATCAATGTTTTGTTTGTGCATTCTTTAGAGTTCAGATAATTCTCGAAATACCTAATGGTCTAGTTCTAGATGGAAAGAGACTTACATTCTCATCTCACAACCACCGCTGGTTCCCTAAAGTTAAGTGATGCATCTTTTTGATCATTGTCAACTAACACGATGCACACGTTTATAGGCTCTTCTCGATTGCTTTCAATTACTGAACATTGAACCTTATAATATGCAACGACAAGACTGGTGGTGACGCTACAATGAAAACATTGAACAAACATAACTCAGGTAATCAGTCAGTTCACACATGGGATTAATGAACTCATGGTATACCTTTATTTGTAAAATAAATAAGATAATCCCTTGATTATTAAATGATGAGTGAATAGCAAAATATCACAATATTCAATCTGTGTAGATTTCGATTATTCAAGACACAAATCAAACTAAATGAGTAAGACGATGCCGCTTGAACCGAATGATACTGAGTTCGAGTCACAGAGGTGACATCAATTATGGGATGTAGGTATATCCAGCTGATGATTCACAAGTAAGGAGAAAAGCGAATCATGGATTCCATCGCTAGTCACCAGTCATATTTCCTGATAAAGATTGAGATATATTGCTTGACAGCTAGATGAGAGCAGACGAACTTATTGTGTTCGAAATTCGAAATCAAAGAGTACAGAAGTACAAAAGTATCATTAAATTGTACAAACACCACAAACCTGTAAATCGTATGCAGTGAGGAATAAGATTTGCAAAACAATTGCGAATTCTATCTGATTCATCCCATTGAATATAACATCGCACCACGTTCTATCATCATTTCTCTTTACATCCGTTAACATTTTCAAAGTAAAATTGATTACTCCTTCTTCAATCTCAGTGTCAACAACGTGTTTGTCTAATGAACAAAAACATATTTGTGTTGACCTCTTTCTTGTTTATAATTATACTTTGTTTATCATTGATCACCTCAGTCTATCTCATTAATCAAAAGATAATATGGCATTCTCTATTGTGTATCGTGGGTGTCATATGAATGTTGTTTGTTTATTTGACTGACTTCAAAGATGAGTGAAATTCTCATTTTACATATAATTACTACTTTGCTAAAAAGAAGATGAAGTGAAAGCAAATGTTCTGGTTGTCAATTCATAAATGGTCTTACTCCAGTTATGGATAAACGCTGTAACCATTCACCAATTCATTTCAAATGATTGGCGTGATGGTCGTTTTTTCTCATAAAATCATCCAGTTTCACGTCCATGATTTATCAATCTGTTTTGATTCTTTAAAACTCGACTAGTTGTCACGTTCTGTGTATCATTGGTGAAGGAGACTGCGGAGAATAATCCTGATTAAATAATCGACAGCATGTTCGGTGTATCTTTTTATACCAATCACTGTGACGGATACACTCATCATTAGCGCATATTCTGGATAAACACAATTGACTATTACCTAAGTGTATGCTTTCATTGAACATTAATTTAGGTTGGATATCATAGTTTAATGGAAGTTTAATGGAATCCTGTGTGGGGCTGCATTCGTTAAGACATATCAATTGATATTGAAATATTTCTTCATTTTTCTACAGAATTAAAAAAGATTTTCCCCATAAAGAAGCATTCTTATTACAGATGTTGGGGACGTTAGATCTTCAGAACTCATTTGTAAAACGACGTCATTGTGTAATTTTATTTAGAAAATTTTAATTTTTTTCTTTTCGCGTTCTTGACAACTTCCAGTGGTATTTCCAGTTGGGAAATATGTTAAATGCTGTTGGTTCATTGTGTCTTTTGGTATGCTATTTGGAAAGTCTCCACGAGGACGGTTTTGTGCTTTATATATATATATATATATATATATATATATATATATATATATATATATATATATATATATATATATATATATATATATATATATATGTTTTGGTTTATGATTATTGTTGTCGCTGGTTTCTACCTGTTTGCAAAATGTACTTCCCCATTACAAGCTCCAACTCCTTCCTGTAGTTAGCGGGGCTGATGAGCATTAGAATATCTAGCTTATTGGTCCTTGGTCACTGAGTCTTTGTTCTCGTTCGCAGATTAAGTGATCTCGTAATAACTTGAGACTTAGAAACAGGTGACTGCAGTTAACATGAAAATGCTTTGACTAGACAATTCACTTGATGGGTTGTGAGGTTGGAGCTAAAATGTCACTACACGCCCTTAATTGATTGGCAAG